>CAWUFW010010742.1:0-669850 GCA_963921515.1 Calotriton arnoldi | reverse complement strand
CCCCAGCAGCTCTCCAAGACAAATGGAGTGGACCCCATACCATTGTTGAACAGAAGGGTGAGGTTACCTATTTAGTAGACCTAGGAACACCCAGGAGTCCCCACAGGGTTCTCCATGTCAACAGACTGAAACCATATGTGGACAGGGCAGACATGGGCTTGCTCATGGCTACTGATGAGGGACAGGAGGAAGAGAGTGACCCACTCCCTGACCTGCTCTCACAGAACCCTGATGATGGGTCAGTGGATGGTGTAGCCTTGGCAGGCAGCCTCACTGCTCAGCAGCAAACTGATTGTAGACAAGTGCTCAATCAGTACAGACATATGTTCTCTCTGACTCCAAGTCAGACCACCTGGTGCACTCATGAAGTGGACACTGGGGACAGTCTGCCTATTAAAAATAAGATTTATAGGCAACCTGACAATGTCAGGGACTGTATCAGGACAGAAGTCCAGAAAATGTTGGATTTGGGAGTTATTGAACCCTCAGATAGCCCTTGGGCTAGTCCAGTGGTCCTTGTGCCAAAACCTCACACCAGTGGTGGGAAAAGAGAGATGAGGTTTTGTGTGGACCACAGGGGTCTCAATGCAGTCACTAGGACTGATGCCCATCCAATACCTAGGGCAGATGAGCTAATAGACACTTTGGCCTCAGCCAAGTATCTAAGCACATTTGACCTGACAGCTGGCTACTGGCAGATCAGACTAGCTGATGATGCAAAGCCAAAGACAGCATTCTCAACCCCTAGTGGGCATTATCAATTTGTGGTAATGCCCTTTGGTCTGAAGAATGCACCTGCCACTTTTCAGAGGTTGGTGAATACAGTCCTTACAGGTCTGAAGCCTATAGTGCAGCATATCTAGATGATATTGCTGTCTTTAGCTCCACCTGGGAGGATCACCTGGTCCACCTCAGAAATGTTTTGCAGGCCCTGCAGAAAGCAGGCCTGACTATCAAGGCCACAAAGTGCCAGATAGGGCAGAGTCAGGTTGTGTACCTGGGCCACCTTGTGGGTGGAGGCCAGGTTCAACCCTTGCAGAGCAAGATCCAGACCATCATGGACTGGACTGCTCCAACTACCCAGACTCAGGTGAGAGCCTTTTTAGGCCTGACTGGGTACTATAGGAGATTTGTCAAGGGGTATGGATCAATAGTGACACCCCTGAATGACTTAACTTCCAAGAAAATGCCCAAAAGGTTCAGTGGACAGTTAGCTGTCAAAAGGCATTTGATGACCTAAAGCAGGCCATGTGCACTGCTCCCATTCTACAGAGTCCTGATTACTCCAAGAAGTTCATTGTCCAAACAGATGCATCTGAATTGCAGGTAGGGGCTGTACTGTCACAATTGAATGATGAAGGTCAGGATCAGCCAGTAGCTTTTATTAGCAGAAGGCTGACCCCTAGAGAGAAACGTTGGTCAGCCATTGAGAGGGAGGCCTTTGCTGTGGTCTGGGCTCTGAAGAAGTTAAGGCCATACTTGTTTGGTACTCACTTCCTTGTTCAAACAGACCATAAGCCCCTCTTATGGCTAAAACAAATGAAGGGTGAAAACCTCAAACTGCTTAGGTGGTCCATTTCCCTACAGGGGATGGACTTCACAGTGGAACATAGACCTGGGAGTAACCATGCCAATGCAGATGGACTCTCTAGGTACTTCCACTTAGAACATGAAGACTCAACTGGACAAGGTTAGTTTAATGTCCCTACGTTTGGGGGGGGGGTTGTGTAGGAGAGTAGGATCTGCTTCACATGGTTACCCCTACTTTTTGCTGATGCTTCACTGTTTTTCGACTTTAGTCTGGCTGGGGCCCTGCTATTCAGAACCCCAGCCTAGCTGCTTCCTCTCTAAAATGGTTTCCATGTGCCTTAGGCACATCTCTGATTGGAATCTGGAGTGCCCTTGTAAGTCCCTAGTATATGGTATACTATGTACCCAGGGCATAGGTACCTCAGAGGACCTGCCAGGGGCTGAAGCATGTATTATGCCACCCCTGGACGGCCAGCCAAAAGGACACCACAGGTCTGCTACTGCAGCCTGGGAAAGGTGGTGCATGCACCCCTTACTGTGATATAGGTTACCTATATCACTACATACATACACACATATACACCTATAAGTCACTCCTAGGGCAGGCCTTATCAATCCTGAAGGCAGAGTGCTTGGTTCCTATGTGAGAGGGTGCCCCTGCATGAGCAGAGCCCCTCTGCAGCGTTCGGAGACCCTTCTCTGATGCTGTTTGTAGTGCAGCCTGACCATATACTCTTAAGCGCATTATAACCCCGCGTTAAATGCTAACTTTGGGATGGCTGCACGGAAACATGTCGTGTTTGGTGTCAAACATCTTGGAATACTACCCCCCACCAGTTCTGGCGGCGGGGTAGCATTCCACCCTTCTAGAGGGAGAGACATGTACACACCGGCCTACCCGGTAACTTCTTTCCAAGCCCTGGCATCACAAAATGGATGCCGCTGCCACAGACACGGGTCTGGCCTCCTGCTGCTGACTAAAACTCCGGCAGGGGAGGCCTGGACAACAGGTTTCCTGTCCCAGGGAGGTGTAACCACCTCCCCAGACAGGATAATGTGTATTGGGGCTGGGCGGGAGCACTCTCTGGTGCTTTGAAGTCCTGCACTGGGGGCACATTTGGTGTCCCTGTGCATACCCCAGTTCAAACTGGTTCAGGGGCTTCCAGCCCCTGCTCTGGCGTGAAACTGGACAAAGGGAATGGGTGTAACCACCCCTCTTCCCTGACCCTCCCATAGGTGGGTCCCCAGAGTATGTCCAACCCCCTAACTTGGTATAAGTATGGGACCCCAGTCCTTTGGACTTTAGATTACCCTGGACGAAACTCTGACACTGAATCCTGGACCTTCGACGCTCTACTTTAAAATTAGAGGACTGAAGAAGGACTGAAGCTCCTGCTGGACACCGAAGTCTTTACATCACCAGAGGTGGATTTCCAGACTTCCCCGAGGCTGCCCTGAGTCCCCAGCAAAGCTGAGGCCCGTAGCTGTTATGGGTAACGTGGAACCATGACCCCTAGACACCAAGTACTTTTGCAAGTGCATCCTCTTCCTGGTCTTCCACGAAGTTGTGCTTTGGGCTCCGAGTAGCCCCCGCCTCCAGCACCGACTGCACCGAAGATCACTGGCCTCCACTCCACGAGTGTCCCGTGAGCCAGCTCCAAGTGTGTCCACTCGAGGCTCCTTCGTGGTTGCTAGTCCGTTGGCTAGTGGGCCCTCCCGAAGGCAACTCTTCTTCTGCTTGGACTTCCCTGATTGCTCCAGGCGTGCCCTGACTTACCCTCGCTGGGTGAGTCCCTCAGACCTTGCTGGTCTGCACCACCGTCCTTCTTCTATTTCCATGAGACTTGCCGTTGCCAAGGCTTGTTGGGTCCAATCTGGTCGCCGACACCCCTGCAATCGACAGACATCGTGGGACAGCTCGAAACCAGCTCCTGGTTGTCGTTGACGCCTCCTAGACCTCGTGGCTGAAGAGTCAAGGCAACCGTCAACCAACCTGAAGCACCCGACATCGGTGGGCATCCGCTCATCGCCTTCCTGGTCACTGGCTAGTGACCCAGACTCTGTCCCCTCTGCTTTCAGGTTCTTCAGATCTTCGATCCACCTTTGGATCCACCCGAACACTTTCGACTTGGCCGCCAGCAGCACTTTGCAGCAGATCGCCATTGAAAACGACGACGAAACCCGACCCCGAAAGACACCTATGCACCCGGCTTCCCTGGGTGAGGTAACTCGAGTACTCTGGTGCTCCCGTGGGTATAGACTCTAGAACAACCTAGTTCTAAAGGGGTTTGCTCCAAGTCCTCCTCTAAGTGTCCCTTTTCTTTGAAACTCCAACCGCGACATTCCCCATAGAAGTCAACGGCGGCTCGCGGCTGTGTTCTCACACTGCACGCGTCCCCCGTGGGTCCCCTGTGTCACTACCTTGGGTGGTTCCTTGAGGGCGAAGCACTTCTACAGGCTCTAGGTCTTGTGTCTAGCTCAGTCGTGGTTCTTATACCACTTTATTGGTATATGGTTTGGTACGCCCCTAGGGCTCAAACGTGTATTTGTGCTATTACTGTTGATAACTAACTTATAACTTATGTATTTGAACTCTAGCCTCATAAAGAGACTAGAGGGGTGTGTTTAGCAATAAATACATATATTTTGAATATATACCTGGTGTGGTCCTCTTTCATTTGGTCACTTAAGAGATTATAGACTGGTAAAACAAGCTGCTTTAGCTACCACTAGGATAGCTTTCAATAAAGGTTGTCTTTAACCTATCTCCAATAAGGGGTTGTTTGGACTGGTGCAAGGTGCCCACTATAATTAGTGGACAGCATATACCAGGCCAACTTCTCACAACGGTCATCTGGTCACGTTAGCCCGGGGGAAAGTCACAAGTTCAAGTTCACCATGATGGAGCACAGGTCAGGTACAGGAACCAAGTTAGTCCCACTGAAGAGTTACATTCTGAGTCTGACACAAAGAGTTCCATTCATGATAGAGGCCACAAGGAGCAGTTAGGGTATTTTAAAGGGTTATCGCTATAGTACGAAGTGCAGGCAAGGCATCACAGGTTGTTGTTGCTGTAGCACAAAGAGTCGGTTTTGTGTTGTGGACAGACGTTGCTGTAGGTTTGCATTGCTGGTCACTGCAGGCTGTCATTGCTGTAGCATAAACTGTCGCCAGTCATCACTGGTGATCACTGTAGCATGAAGAGCAGGTGTCCATGCAGTTTTGCGTTGGCAGATGTCACAGGCGGCAGAGTCTTGGTGTGAATAGGCTCATTGACGGTCATGAGGAGCCTAACTTTAGGATTTTCAACTTTTCTTACAGAGGCCTACACTCTGATGCCAGCCAAGTGATCAGGACCTGGGAAGGCATCTCTTGGGGATCAGGGACTCACTCTAGAGGCCAACAGGCCTCAGACAGGTCCAGCTGCAGGTCGAGTGCCTCAGGTCAGCTGGGCAGTTGCAGGGAGGCCTCTGAAGCTTATTGTGCCCCTGTAGCTCAAACAGGAGCTCACCCAACTGACCCTTGGAGTCATTCTGGGCTAGCCGCACTCTTCAGGTCTAACATAGAATTCTGGGCAACATATCTTAATACCCTTTATAACTCAGTGCTCCTGAACCAGGTAGTCCCAGAGTCCCTGAATCATGGCATGGATCCATAATGCATCCAATCTTTAAAGGCAGTGACAGGAGCAATCCTGGTGAGTATCGATTGATAGCACTGCTGAATTTGGACTAACAGCATGGGCAAATGTTTTGGACCTCACTCCTTGGAATCCATCTGGTTTTCGTACTGGACGGGGCACGTTACCAAGTCTAGCTGCCCTCACCATTTGTATGCAAACTGCCTTTGCCTCCAAAGACACACTATACTCCTGCTTTGTCGACTGTAAAGCAGTCTTTGATAGGGTTCCACACGATTTGATATTGGTGATACTATCAAAGGACAAGGTCCTTGGAACTCTAATGAAAGCATTCAAATTTTTCAATACTGGCACATGGCTTCATGTAAAGTTGAGTGACAGCACAAAACTTTTGCTGAAAATGTATACAACAGGACTGAAGCAGGAGTGTGTCCTTGCCCCGCTGCTGTTTAATATTTATGTCTGTGCCATATTATGTGATCTAAACTCATTAAGTTCACACTCCCCAAAACTTGTTTGCCACTTGGCGACACATCTCTCAGATACTGATGACCTGTTGTTGCTCAGTCTGACACCGGCAGGACTACAGCACCTTCTAAACAGTCTCTTTACTTACATGCAACATGAAAACTAAAGTGCTTAAATTTACAAAGAGTCTCAAAACATTGGGCCCTTAGATTACTGGAGGTCACCGGCTGTCATGTACCTCACAGTGCAACCACGACCTGGACATCTCCGATTCTGGCTTCGGAAGCAACCACAGCACCAAGACTGCCCTCTTCGCCGCCATCGATGACATCCGCTCCCTCCTTGACCGGGGCGAAATAGCAGCCCTCATCCTCCTGCACCTCTCGGCTGCCTTCAACACCGTCCCCCACTGCACCCTAAGCATGAGACTCCATGACGCCGGCATCTGCGACAAAGCCCTGGACTGGATCTGCTCCTTCCTCACTGGTCAAACACAGCGAGTCAGACTACCAGCGTTGCTCTCAGAACCCACAGAGATCAGTTGTGGAGTGCCCCAGGGCTCATTCCTGAGCCCCAAACTCTTCAACGTCTACATGGCCCCAATCGCAGCCATTACCAGGAACCACAGACACCCAGCTGATCCTCTCCCTCACCAATAAACCCACAGCCGCCAGAGACAACTTCCACGATGGGATGAAGGCCGGATTAGAGTCAGCTGCCTCAAACTCAACTCAGAAAAGACAGAAGTACTCATACTGGGTCCCAGCCCCTCTGCCTGGGATGACTCCTGGTGGCCCTCTGCAGTAGGAACAGCCCCCACACCTACGAACCACTCGCGAAACCTCTGCATCATACTGGACACCTCACTCACAATGAACCACCAGATCAACGCTGTCTCTTCATCGTGCTTCCACACACTTCGCCTGCTTCAAAAGACCTTCAGATGGATCCCCACAGAATCCAGAAAGACATTCATCCAAGCACTCATCAACAGCAGATTTGACTACAGCAACGCACTCTACGCCGGCGTCACCCAGAAACTCCTCAGGAAACTGCAGAACGTTCAGAATGCCGCAGCCAGACTGGTCCACAACATCCCCTGCCGCAGCCACATCACCGAACACCTGCGAGAACTTTACTGACTCCCAGTCAACAAAAGAATCACTTTGAAGCTCCTTACACATGCCTACAAAGCCCTTCACAGCGCAGGACCAGCATGTCTATTTGAATCACCGCCTCTCATTCCACGTACCGACCAGACAACTCCGCTCCACCAACTGGCCCTGGCCACGGTCCCACAGATCTGCAAGACAAGGACCAGATGAAGTTCCTTCTCCTACCTCACCGCCAAGACCTGGAACACCCTACCTCTCCACCTCAGGCAAGCCCTGTCTCTGACCCAATTCAGAAAGGATCTAAAGACCTGGCTCTTCGACTGAACCCCAGCATCCTGACGGATCAGCAGCCCCCCCACCCTCAGCACCTTGAGAACTTCACCGCTGAGTAGTCACGCTATATAAACCATGATTGATTGATTGAGTATTTGGGAGTGATCTTTGATTCCAGATGTACCTTTATCCCTCATATGGAGGCCATGAAGTCAAAGGCTGCCTCAATAGCAACTGGATTTCAGCAGCTTTCAAAAACCTCGCAAGGCCTCATTCTGAGGCCCTTACAAAAGGTCATGGCAGTGAAAATGTCATCTACAATTGGATGTGGCTTTAAAATTATTACAGGCATCATGGAAAGTCTTTTAGATGCACTAACTGCTAAGACTTACCGGCCTACATTCAAACTTTCAAAAGGCCTTATGAAATATAGCTTATGAAATATAGCTGGAGAACAAAAACACCTTTCTTAAGATGTCCCA
Source organism: Calotriton arnoldi (assembly GCA_963921515.1). NCBI lineage: Eukaryota > Metazoa > Chordata > Amphibia > Caudata > Salamandridae > Calotriton > Calotriton arnoldi. Next base: position 662,342 of record CAWUFW010010742.1, on the reverse strand, counting down.
CAATTTTTGCCTCACCGAAACCAATACTGTAGCAGCCCGGGTCTGGCCTGAAATAACCAGAACTTGAAGGCCGGACTGAATGACTTCTTACATGATGCAATTAAATCCCTCCATGCAGAAAATCTATGGAACCTCCATGTAAAACCAAAAGAATTTTAACAACAACATCAACTGAATGACTAGATCACTCTCTCTACAGGACGATGAGGCAAGCGCGGCAAAAACAGCTCACACCTGGCAATTTATTAATACCTATAAGCTCTCAAAGCTGCAGCCTCGTTTTGACAATGGAAACCTGTTTCATATAAAGCTGGCATTTTTGTGATTACGCCTTGGGGTCCAACCAACCTTGGACCAGTCTCCTCCTTGTCCCAGAACAATGGAGGCAGAGGAAAATGGGTTTTCTGGAAAAGGAAAGAAGACAATGTTGCATATTCTGTGTTTGTGTCCGGTGTTACTTTTTGATAGAAGAAAACTACTCAGGTGCCATTTTATTCAAGCCGGTATAAGAACTTGCAGACAAGCGCTCACTCAAGGCCTAAATCCAGCTTACACTGACTGAACACATTGGTTGTTAAATTTGTACAGTTATTTGAGGCAAAATAAAGGGTTATAATGTGTGAAAATCAAGAAAAAAGAAGCTACAGGCTCTTCCATCATCATCAACATATGATTCAATGGAACAATATATTTTATTAATGCAGCATTTTTGTGAGGAATTATGTCTATAGAGTAAGCAACTAAATGACTGGTATTGAGTGGAACCAAATGTGCACTTTACAATTTAGCACTTTTGATAGGACAATTGTTTTACTTAATACTATTGTCATTTTAATGTGTTTGCTTTATGTGTAATGGGTTTTATTAACTATGCACAACTGACCCTTGCAGTCATTCTGGGTTAGTCTGGGATGAAGGCAAGCAGGTTCAGTCTTGCTTCTTAGACAGGAAGGCGGTCCTTAAGCAGCAGGGCCTTTATTTTTCTGTAACTTCCACGGGTACATGAGTGATCTGAAGAGTGGCTTTGGAAGTCCAAACTGTATACCTGGTGCTTGCCTTTGTGAAGGAGGGAAACTCTGTCCTACCCCACATCTGGTTCTGTAAAGTTCTTACCTTTTCCCTGTCAGGGCTCCAACTGCCTGGGGGTAACAAAAGGCAAGGTTGAGAAGGAAGGAGTGATGGAAAAGTACGTGGATGATACCCTGTGAGGAAATAGAAAGGAGAACAACCCAAGGCTGAATGTTTACTATTGTTGTAGGAAAACTCAGCAAGAGTGTTAGAGCCTGGTCCCATGAACTTGTTAAGGTGGATATGAAGCAACGTAGGCTCTGTTCTAAATGTTGATTCACCCGTTCGGTTTGTCCATCTGATTGTGGATGAAAGACAGATGACAAAGTCATATCAATTCCTAATGTTGGACATAAGTTCTTCCAAAATCGGGAGGTATATTGGGGGCCCCGGTCTGGAACAATCTTACTGGGAAGTCCATGTAAATTTACGATATGAGTTAAGAAAATGTCACTGAATTCAGCTGCTGGAGGCAATTATGTTAATGGGATAAAATGTCCCATTTTGGATAATATGTCTGCTACCACCAAAATAGTGTTGTACTTGTTGGACTCAGGTAGGTCTGTAATGAAGTCCAAACTATTGGTATGCCAAGGTAATGAAGGAATGGGAACGGGATGCAAAAGACTAGTAGGAACTGGATGTTGAACCTTATTACAAGCACAGATGGGACAAGTTTTCACATACAACTGAGCATCTTTACGAATAGACTCCCACCAAAAGTGCCTTGAACATAGCTCTAATGCTTTATGAATACCTGGATGACCTGCTAAGGATGTGTCGTGGTGCCATTGTATGATTTGGTGTCATAATTCACTTTGTGGAATAAACAATTGATCCTCATGAAAGAAGAACCCATCTTGTATACTGTTCTTGGAATCCTGTACCAGGTCTGTGAATTAGCCTTCTCAGAGGCCTTTTTAACTTCCGACAGAAAAGTATCTACCAAGGTTACTGCCACTACTTTATTAGAAGGGATGATGCTGGGAGGTGTGGAATCTGGACAAACGTTCGGACTGTCATTGTTTCTGGCCTGGGCGATATGTAATGAGAAAGTCAAAATCACTAAAAAGGTGCAACCATCGCATCTGCTGTGGTGTGAGAGCTTTTACTGATTTAAAGAACTGTAAATTCATATGAGCTGTAAATATTTTAATGGTATGTTTGGCTCCTAACAGATGATGTCGCCATTCTGAAGAAATGGCTTTAATGGCTAAAAGCTCCCTCTCTGCTACAGTGTAGTTCTGCTCAGCTGGAAGAAATTTCCTAGAATAATATGCCAATGGATGTAAGTAGCCTGTATTGGGATCTTTTTGGAAGAGGACTTCTCCAAGAGCTACCTGTGATGCATCAGCCTCCACAAAGAATGGTTGATCAGGGTCTATATGAGAGAGGACAGGGGCCATTGTGAATGCCTTTTTCAAGGTGTTGAATGCTTCTTCAGCTTCAGTAGTCCAGGCAAATATATGACCCTTCTTAAGAAGTTGGGTATGGGTGTTACGATAGCAGAAAAAATTGCAATAACATTTTTGTAGAAGTTTGCAAGCCTAAGTATTCTTTGTACTTCTTTAACAGAAGTGGGTAAAGGCCATGAAAGAATAGCATCCACCTGTTTTGGGTGCATTGTAATTCCTTCTGGGGAAAGTAAATAGCCAAGGAACTCGACTGTTTTGACATGGAAGTCAAATTTTTCCAATTTTGCCTATAACAAATTTTCTCTCAAACATTGCAGAATAGCCTTAACATGCTGTATGTGCTCTTCCTCAGTTTTTGAAAAGATGAGTATATCCTCTATATAAATGATAGCACAAATGTCTAAGAAATTGTGTAAAACTTAATTTATGAAGTATTGCAATGTCGCGGGAGCGTTGAAAAGTCCAAACGGCATTACTGTGTATTCAAATAGACCAAACTTTGTTCTAAAAGCGGTTTTCCACTCATCTCTTTCTTTTACACGTATGAAATGATAAGCATCGTATAAGTCCAATTTTGTGTAAATGGTAGAACCGCAAACCTGATCTAAAAGCACAGGAATTAAGGGCAGCGGATAATGATTTTTTATAGTGGCCTTAATAACTGCTCAATAGTCAATGCAGGCTCTAAGATCCCCATTTTTCTTTGCCACAAAAAAAAGAGGAGATGAGACTGGTCAGGTGGAATGTCTAATGAATCCTATTTCCAAAAGCTCCTCCAAAGATTTTCTTAAATATTGAGTTTCAGGCTCAGTAAGGGCATAAATCCTACTACAGGGCAAGACTGCACCAGGGACCAGATCAATTCTGCAGTCATATACCCTGTGAGGCGGTATTTGGGTAGACAGAACTGGATCAAAAACATCGGCAAATTCTTGGTGCTCAGTTGGAAGTAAGTTCGAGGATGGCGCTTGTGTAAGAACACAATGCGGAGGAGTAACAAGATGTTGAGCTTCCTGATAACAATGTGTTCTGCAGAAGGAAGAATCCAAAGTTACGGTCCATCGGACCCTTGTCAATTTTGGGATGTGGTATTCCAACCATGGAATACAGAGAATAACTCCAAAAGTTGGTGTATCTATGAGTTAAAAAATGGCCTGTTCAGTATGACTGTTTTCACAAACCAAAGTTAGTGGTGTGGTATTAAAATGAATAAGAACTGAAGAAAGAGCGGACCCATCAACGGCTATTACTGGTTCAGTTTCGGGTTTGGGTCCATGAGGAATTCCTAATTTTTTAGCCAAGGTTAAAACAAGAAAGTTTCCTGTGGTCCCTGAATCAAGTAGGACGGACAAACAATGTCTTTGCTGAGCAGAGATGATAATGTTATCCGAACTGTCATGTGTCTTGCAACCTGATTATTTATATTAGTGATATATTGTGAGATGTTAGACGCAGCTACTCTTGAAGAGACAATCTCACTACTCTTCGAGAGTTCTAGTTTTCCGATTCTTTTTGACGAGTGTCTAAGTGTGCCACTGTCTTTTTTCTCGTAGGTTTTATTGGGCATTCACGTGCAAAATGCCCAGATTTGCCACAATATAAACATAGGTTTTCCTTGTGACGTCTATTTTTCTCCTCATCTGACAGTGGTCCTCTAAGGCCTCCTATCTGCATAGGTTCTGTGCCATTATTTTTAGAATCGACCTCTTTCTTGTCAGTTTTTATCACTACTATTCTAGGATCCCCTCTGGGTTTTTCGCCTTTCAGCTCACCTAACCTGTGATCCAGTTTGACTGCTAAATCGATGAATTCTGAACAAATATCGGGCAAATCTACTATGTAGGCCAATTAATCTTTCATGTCGTCCCTGAGTCCCCTATAAAATAATGAAGTGTGCTTCTCTTCTGGCCAATGAGTTTCCGCAACCAACCTATTGAAATTTGTTATATAGGTTAAAAGAGCCTTTAAACCTTGTCTAAAGTTTAGTAATTCATTGTCGCTAGAATGAATAGAAACATGACGTGCAAAGAGATGTGTCATTGTGTTCTTAAAAGCCGTATAGTTATACAGAAGAGGATCGTTACTTTCAATTAAGGGGGTGGACCAGCTCGAAGCCACGCCTTCTAACTAAGATAGGATGAAAGCAATTTTAGCTGCATCTGTAGTAAAGAGTTGTTGTTTAATCAGGAAGTGCAATTGGCACTTACTCATAAATGTGGCAAATCGCGAGTTGTCCCCTGTAAAATGTTCAGGGTTAGCCAAAGGTACTGAACTAGGAGTTACAACGGTGACATCAACATTTTGATCGGGCCTTTTGTGCAGAAGCAACTGGGGAAGCAAAAGTTGTGGATCTGAATTTTGGTGGACTCAAGACTGGACGAGACTCCCTAGGTTTCGTTCCCCTCCATTGAGTAAATTCACTTCTCGCCATTTCTTCCCTAAGTGTAGCATTTTCTTGTTATAGTTATATTTCTATCAACTGCACGGTATCAGGCACAACTTGGGGAATATTCATGATGACTGTCACCCAAATGGAATACTATTTTTGCGGCTTATTCTTTTGTAAATGCCAGCCACTCATCCGAACTCCAGGTGGTTCCGATGGGGTGAAGGTATGTCCTTGAATCCCAGTGAGAACTGACAAATGGGCAATAAATTAAACACTGCCCCTCTGGAAGTTCTCAGGGGAGGGGGAATGGATAAACAAAGAAAAGAGAGAGAGAGAGATACTAGGTCTTCTGGACTCGTCTTCTTGGTATCAGGATTACTGGAGTCGGGAGATGTGGGTTCTGGTTTCAGAAGTGATTGCGGGATGTGTATCTAGAGGTACTCCTGATATGCGCAGCATACAGTTCTTTTCTGTCAATGAAGAATAAGCATTAAAAAATGTAATAGCTTTGACAACCCTTAGTGCAATAGCAAGTCTCTAATTTGAAGACGAAATACCAATAAGTCTGTAGGTTCAGTGACACCACGATGATAGCGATTATGCTAATAAACACATGTTTTCATACACAGGATGTATGCTCAGGAATAAACACTGTAATAAAAGAAACACAATGCTACTCACAACCAATACCATTTGCAATTGCCAGGAATAGAGAACAGGAACCCAAACTGAGCATACCTATATAGGATGTCCATATAATCTGGGCGGAGTCTTCACAAGGTTGTGTGTCAATAATCAGGTACAAAGAGTTCCATACTGTAAAACTAAAATAACAATCACAAGAATAAACTCTGCATTTTACACGTGACGTATTGTTACTTCACAAGGGTTCACAAGAGATCACAAGGGTTCCTATGCATATAAGTAAGGAGAACTCAATATTGCCAGATGGAGGTACGTGAATAACATAACATAAAAAAATAGAGGTCACTTTGATGTCAAGGTTCAAAAACAATGCACAAAAATGTAATGCATAAATGCTGTTGATGTGTAGTTTTTTGATCAAGTATTTTTATACAGCAGCTTGATTGGAGGTTAAAACCTATACCGCATATGTAGGGTAACAGTCATAAAAGCCCAAAAATACACAAAAACAAAGAAAAGAAACTGGTTTGTTGTTACCGTGATCCAAGGTCGCTCAGCGGAGCATGCTGCAGCAGTGAGTCTCAAATGAAATTAGTGGAGAGGACTTTAAATGTTCTATTCCTCTCTTTCAGGACCTCCGTTAGGGGCGTGGCCAGGATTGACTATGGAAGAAGATGCAGAGGAGCCAAGACAAGAAGACCGCTGGGTAAGAATGCTGCCCGAAGATAGGTAAGTTCTGTACAATCCAAACGAGACTAAAGCACTGAGTTCCAGTGCGCTCATCTTTAAATACCCACTACCATAAGTTTAGACACATGTGCATGTTACGGCCATTGGCAGCTTGCTAGGGCGGTTGGCAGCTGCTCATGTGAACGTGTAATCCAAAAGGTTGTCTGGCACATGTGTCGTGTTTTTGCGAAGAACAATATGAGTTGTGCATTTTAAAACAAACAAAAAAAAAGACTTATGGTATGTAATCATGGAAAACACAATACACATTGTGGTAATAATGAGTAAACAACAGATCATTTCTTTATGGTATTAGGTCAAGTTCCAGAATAAATACCAGTACTGCAGCCCATGACTGGTACAGCCTCTCCATATGCCTGGGCTGGCCTGGGAATTCCACTGAGTAACAAAAAACTCTGTGAGACTCTGCAGAACTCTGCTAATGGGCAGAAAAATGCTTGTCCAGCCACTCGTGATGGTTTTTTTTTCTTATGCCAGTAGCGCATTTCATGCTGAAAATCTATTTCCCTTAATCTTCCCCCATCTGATCGTTATCCCAACCATCCACTCCTCAATTACATTTTTTTATCACTGATAGTCTTTCTCTGTGTGTATTCTTAGTTTTGTGTCCATTTTTTAACTTTTTCGTGACTTTTTGTATTTTTTTCTTTTCCCTTTTCTTCTGTGTCTGTCCTCCTCCTCCTTTTCCACTTCCTTCCTTTCTGCTTTCTTTTAGTATCCCCCATGGTAGAAGCAGGCCCAGGAAACAGAACACCATGCTGGAGAAATGGCTGCTGTGGGGTATCGGGTGTAAGTGAGTGTGCAGCAGCAAAGTGGTGCAGCGCATAATGCAGCAGCTGATGCACCAATGGGCAGACATTATCGACTACGAACAGGTCGTGCTCCACCTCCTAGGTGTCAAGGTTGCGGGGCTCGTTGAGTAATAATTATTTTCTGTTTTCTAAAAATTCTAATATTTTTTCTCAAATAGCATGCTGTTCACACTCAGGGCCTGATTCCGATCTCGTTTGGAAAACATTACGTATGAATCGGATCCGGAATGCTTTCCAAACGACTCGACCGCGAGCCCTCTGAGCGATGGAGTACGATGCATCCCATGTAAAACTCCAACTGAGTCGTACAGAATGCTATCCTTCCGAACTAAGCGTCCGGAAACATCACCGATGTGACCGACTCGTTTGGAAATGCTCAAGAATAGCATGCCGGTCACGAATCCGACTCAAATTAACACGCGAGCAGATGACGATGCATGAGACTCGGTTTCGGAACCATTTCTGTCTGTGTTTCAAATGTCAAGGGGGGGAAGTCAAAAACAGTCAAAACAACCATTGGCGACTCAAAAAAAAAAAAAACAGCCACACGCACAAATCCACCTATATAAAGGGCCAACACCATCACCATGATCCTTTGCCACAACTGCTAATAGGTCCAAGGAGCCACTACAACACAATCCCTGCTCTCTGCTTCACACACTCACACTTCACACACCATACAACTTGCACAGATTGTATGTTCTGCTAATTCTCACAGGCACACACTCTTTTTCATATTCACACTCACCTCCACACTCATCCTCACCTTCACATTCACCATGGCCAAAAGGAAGCAGCCACGTTTTACAGATAAGAAGTTGGAAGTGCTTGTAGATGAAATTGTCAGAGTAGAGCCACAGTTATTTGGGAACCAAGTCCAACAGGCCCCCCTTTCCCAGAGAAATAGGATGTGGGAGAGGATAGTTAACAGGGTGAATGCTCTAGCACCTTGCATGCGCACAATGGATGATATCAGGAACAGGTACCATGATGTGCAAAGGAGGGTCAAGAAGCTGATGGGCAGGGAACACGCCCAAAGCCAGCAGACTGGCGGTGGCCCTCCAGCACAACCTGTCCACTTAACTTCCTGGGAGGAGAACAGGGCACAAGTCAGGGGCACACGCGGGTGGACTGTGTCCACCCACTATTTTCACAGGGTGAATGCCGTCCACCCTGCCAAGAATTTGGGCCCCACTGAATAATGTGCTTAACTCGTCCCACTGTAATTTACAAACACCGGGACACTTTCAGCAGCGCCTGCACATTGTCTGCTTTCCATCTGCAACAAGCAACAATGTGCAGGCGGGGATGGGGCTTTCTTATTTAAGACTCCTGCTGGGCCCTTAACAAAGGCCGAATTTGAGGGGTCATCAGACCTCCTTTTGTTCGAGTCTCTTGGCTGGAAGCAGTCAGGAGCCTCACACCTGATGCAAATGAAGCGGAGGGGAAACAAAGGCTCACACCTTGTTAGCCCTTCATTCATACTTAAGAGGCAGCTTTTCACTTTGTTCAGTCCCTGTTTAGGAAATATGCATGCACTGTAAGAATGTCAGATGTGTTGGTCTTTCCCACTATTTACACAAAGCAAATTGCATTTATATAGAGTTTACTTCCCCTGAGGAGGCGTTGAAATCATTTAAGTACCACTATTTTTTCTTGTATAGCCCTACTCATCCCAATGCAGGGTGTCAGAGCGCTTTCCATCAGACATGCATATTACATTTACAATAAATTATATACGTTTGTAAATGAATGTACAGGATGTGTTACATAAAACTGGGGGATTACAAGGTGTAGAAGTCACATATTTTCCATTGCTCACAGTGCTATTATCAGTGCTTTAAATGGGCCGGTACTCACAGGTACTGAGTAGTACCAGCACTTCTTATTTTTATCACTCTGAGTACCAGCACCTCTCTACTGCTGAGGAGAGTGCCGGTACTCATGAAAGGGTAGGTACATTGGCTGTTAGTGGTGGTAGCCTGTCTCTTTGACAGCCAAAGCACTTCTGTAGCCCTGAGCTGATCCCCTGCCGAACTCTTCAGTGTGGGCTCATTTGCATGATATCCGGGTGTTCACCATCAGGCTGTGTTGTAAGGAATCGAGGCAGCCCAGTGACAGCGCAATAAAGCAAGCCATGGGAGGTAACAAGGCTAAAATGGCTTTAATCCAACTTGATTCTTTGGTGTGAGTGTCTGCTTACGTTTGTTTTGTGTGAGAGAAAAGTGAGAGAAAAGCGAGAGAAATAATACAACACAAGGAAATGTTAAAATATCACTGTGTTTGGCTTTTGTTTTGTATAACAAGTTAACCTGTTTTGTTTATAGAAACACATTTCTCATGCATTTTGGTATGTGCTGCAAATTGTATAGAAGTCAATAAGCATCGGCGGGGCATATTATCAACAGCCAGCGATAATTATCGCTAAGCGCGCTTAGCGCGATTTTAATTATCGCCGGCCATCGCTGGATTACATCGCCGAGATAGCGCGTTATTATCAACGCTTATCTCCAATGCGATAAAAAATCCAGCGATAGCGGCGAAATGCGTGAATATCGCTGGAAATCCAGCGATAAAACCACAGCGATAGGGAAATCCTTGATAATAGGGCATGGTGGACTTATCCTGACAATCCACCTCCCATAGGATAACATGGCTAAGTCACTTTTAAATCAGGCGTTCAGATACCAGCAATATTCGCGGTTAGCGCTACTTTTATTATCGCTACGCGGGTTCGTGACTGGATTGATAATAGGGGGAAGTTGTGTTAGCAACAGTTTTCATGGTATTTTAGTAAGGAACGCCTACTTTGCGTATCATTAGCGATAAATATCGCTGACATGCAAAGCGGCAGGATAACCGGCAGCTATCTCAAGGAAACAAGCGCTAACGCATGTTAGTGAGTCCTTGGTGATAGTGCGATAGAAATATCGCCGGTTTTCCGGCGATATGTGCCGGAAAAGCGGCGATAATTTCCTTGATAATATGCCCAGGCATGTCTTGCTTTTAACCCCGCCCCTAGCCCCGCCCACTCACCACATTTAAATGAGTACCTGCACTATTTTTCCCCCATTTAAGGCACTGGCTATTATCCTCACAATGCGCTCAAACGTACACATGATAGACTTGCTAAACATATATGTGAGGGCTTTAGATCTGATGTCACTTTTTGTGATGCCACTTCCTGTAAAGTCTTGGCTTGTGATGCCACTTTCTATGATGTCAATTCCTGTGATGCCACTTTCTATGATGTCAATTCCTGTGATGCCATGTGTTTGTTTACTGCCTAACTAGGTTAGTGCCCCCACTTTTTTTTTTAGGACTTGTGCCCTGGAGGAGAAGGTGCGTGACATTCTTCCGCCGGAGTGCTTCTATGGAATACCAGGAGCAACAGAGTCCGGTGAGTACACAATCCACATTCAAATAAAGTTACTAATTACACCCCTAGATACATCACTGTAAAGGATACAGTTAAACAAATGACAGTATTAACATATAAAAAAAACTAGATTCAAAGAGCATGTGATGTGTATGTCAGATTGATAATTAAAATACCTGCAATGAAATTGAAAATGCACTAAACTACAACCAAGCACATACTGCTCACAAGCTCACACCAAGGCCTTGTGCTCCAAACAACTTGCACCAGTGTCAGACATCTTGGCAATGGCCTCCGCACATCTTCCTCCTTAGGACAAATAGCTTACCTGGGACTCTGCTTTCCTGACAGTTAGTGGCAATGTGCTGCCAAGATGGCAGACACTGCTGCATGGTGTCTGGAGCAGAAAGCCTTGACGGGTGTTGCAGTCAAGTCAAACAACAGGCACCAGTGTCAGGTATTCGGCTGGGACACTTTGCACCACAGTGAGGAAAGCATAGTACATGCTGGGCTGTTTGAGTTGGGTGGGAAGGTGTACGTAGGACAGCGCCTTTTGCAACTTGTAGCCATTGCAAATACTCATCCTCCCATCCAGACTAGGTAACTCCTCTGGGCCTAAGCCACCCTCACAGTGAGGGGAAATAGACTAGCAAGATGTCTGACACTGTTGCATGGTTTTTGGAGCATAGGTACCTGATGTGAGTTGCCTTCAAGTTCAACAACATGCACCAGTTCCAGCCACCTTGCCAGTACACTTACCTGTACAGTGAGGTAAATATAGGCACAGAGCAGTTAGCAGGTCTGGGTGGTAGGAGGTGTATTTGCAATGGATACAACTCACATAAGGCCTTGTCATACACACACTCTTCCCACCCAGCCCGACTAGCCTACCAGAAACTCTGCTTACCTGACAGTGAGTGGCAATGTACTGACAAGATGTTTGACAATGTGGACTGGTGTTTGGACCACAATTCCCTGTTGGGATTTGTGGAAAAATCAGCCACCAGGCCCAGTGTCACACATCTTGATAATCCATTTCCAATCACTGTCATGAAAACATTCTGCCATATGGTCAGTTTTCTCTGGGTGGAAAGAGTGTGTGAAGGACAGAGCCTAGTGTGAGTCGGACTAATGGTAAACACTACTGCACCCACCATGGACAACCACTTCAGCTGGGCCTATGCCTACCTAAGAGTGAATGGAAGTGCAACAGCAAGATGCCTGACACTGGTGCATGGTGTTTTGGGCACGGGCCTTGTTGGGATTTGGATTCAGGTTTAACACCATGCACCAGTGTCAGCATCCTTGCCAGCACACTTACCCTCACTGTCAGTTAGTCATAGTCTGGGAGGACGTAGCTGGGCTGGTGGGAGGATGAGTATTTCAAAAACCTACAACTCACACCAGGCACTGGACAACATACACCTTCCCTACCATCACAAACAGACCAACATGAACTAAGTGTACACACAGTGATTTTGAATTTACTAGCAGGATGCATGACACTGGGCACTAGTGTCTGACTTTTCCACAAATACCAACAGTGACTTGTGCTCAAAACACCAGGTACCAGTGTCAGCCAGCTTTGTCAGTACATATCCACTCACTCGCATTAAATCATAGTTCTAGGGGTGCTGCATTTGCATGCATGAAAGAGTGTGCATAGTACATGGCCTGAAGGGATGACTGGCCATTGTAAACACTCATCCGCACAAAAAGCCACACAAGACCACTAAGAACCATGATTACCTGACAGTGAGTGGACATCCAACTATAAAATGGCAGAGACTGGGGCCTGCTCTGTGGTGCACAAGGCCATGAGGGGAGTTGTCTCCAAGTCAGACACCAGTTCCCAGTGCCAGACAGCTGGCAGGGACATTCTGACACACTGTGAGGTGAGCTTATGTCCTGTTGGCCTGTTATTACTTGGTGGGAGGGTGTATGTAGGACTGGGCCTGATGCGACTTGGAAGAAGAGCAAACACTCCTACAGATGCAGCACAACCACTTCATCATGGGCTATGTCTATCTCACAGAGATTTCATGTGTACTAGCAAGATAGCAGACACTGGGGACTGCTGTCTGAACCTATCACAACTGCCACATTTGCCTATGTGTACAAAGACCAGCTAACATAGACAAATATCTTTCAAGTACACTTACAAACATTGTCTGGACAACACTCTTCCTGGAGGCCTGGTGGGGCTGGGTGGGAGGAGGGTTGTACGTTTCACAACTAGAGAACAAGCACTCAAGCACCACATTGTCATAGTTCATTGTCCCAAAATTGCAGAAAGCTGAGTTTGTGAAATCATTTGACCATGGAGTCAATGTACAAAGTACATGATCTGTGTAGCCACAAAGTTAACCAGTCACACAATGTTGCTACTCACAGCCATTCACATGTGTAGAATGAGATGATAACAAGAAGCACCTCAATCACCCAATTCCCACAACTTTCTGGCTAAGTTAACAGAATGTGAGTGCATAGACAGCCATACCAATTTGACTGCTAAAGACATGCACTAAGACCAGTAAACAGGCACAAAACATTACCCACGTAGGGAGAGAAAGTGTATGCATCTCACAGTGAAAGTAAAGTTGTGGATAACCTAAACACACCTGTGTCATTCACAGGGTGTTAGGAACCAGTCAATGTCTGTGTAGATGGAATGTACACTAAACACAACAGGCCCATGTATGCACATACCTGGACATGTCCATCAATCCCCTTCTTGTTCCAAATACATAGTCATCCCAAAAAATAGGCCTGCATCATGGATGAAGGAGTCCAATCTATCTACAGTAACTCATCATTAGGTTCAGTAGCCTATGTAATGTGTATGATTTGAGGGGAAGTGGACATTCACAGCAGTCATTGTGCTATGTTTGTACCCACAGGGCTAGCTGGGGACACCACTGGAACCATCAAGGACAGTCAGGCCCAGACTCTGGTCGACCAGGAGCCCTCCGCCATTGATGACTCTCATCATTCTTCTGACAATGAGGACAGACCTGGCCCTTCTGGTTTGGGTCACACCACAGCACCATCGGCGGCAACATCCGGATCCTCAGCTGCCAACACCCAGCTAGCCATTACCCACACGGACACATCAGCCCAGAAGACCACCAACAGCACAGCAACATGGGGCACTCTTGAGTTGCCCAACAACAACACCAATACCAATGATGAGGGAGGCTCTGTGTCGGCTGTGCCAGCACCAACTGGTCCTGCTTGGGTAGGTAGGGGTGGTGGGAGGTGCTGCTGATAAGGAGGCCCAAACCCTCTCCAGAATCCTCCATGCATATGAGGATTCACAAGGAGATTTTGGCCAGGTCGTTGGGATCCTCAGGACCATCCAACAGCAGCAGGTAGCCCAAAATGACAAACTGAACAGGTTCAGGAACAAAATTGATGACCTGACTGCGGTGCACAGGGGCATTGTCACCTGCCTCTGCCAGATTGCCACCAACATGTCGACACCTCCCTGTGTGCCTACCACATCCAGTGCAACAACATCTGCGCCAGCCACAGGGAGGGATGTGGACTCTGGCGGAGAGCACCCTGCACCGCTGCTGCCTGCACCTGAGGGTCCCCCAGAAAAACATAGAGTCGATCGTCCAAAGAAGAAACGGTGAGAGACAGATGGCTACACATCACCCCCAGCAAGTGACTACCTGCTCCTGATATCCTCCATCCTCCATTGTGAGCCAAGCATTCACTTTGTTGACTGTCACTGAACTCTCCCACATTGGCTGGAGGGTCTAAGTTGGACTATGGACTCAAATAACTGTGGATCTACTTTGGAATCACTCATCTACAAACACTACCAACTCCCATCTACACTTTTTAAAAACTTTTTTGTGGAGTACAACACCATGATGTGGACTGATTTCATCACATTATGCACTAGAATAAATCACTCTGCACCAAAAATGTGGCCATGTTGTGAGTTTGAATGCCAAATGTAATAATTGAAATGATATTGAAAAACTCAAAGAAGAAAGTGTCTAAAACATTAGTAACACATCACTTTAAAGAAGTAAATTACTGGCTTGTGAGTATATGTACCTTGTCACAGCATGATAGATAGACACAACCAGGGCATGACACAACCCGTAGGACATGTTACAGATGCATTTGCAAGCACAATAAACAAATATTCTTAACAAACCAGTGCATCATGGAGCATGTTCAGTTTCAAAATAGCCTTCGGATGTGTGAAAACAGACAAGGCACAACTCATTGCGTAGCACAGGTTTATTCTCCTGCTACAACCTGGCACCTTAACCCAATTTCAAAGGACATCACACAGTAACAAAATGCTCTTTAAGTAAAGACAAATATCCATCAGTCCAAAAGGAAGTGCGTGCCATGGATTTACAAAACAGTCCAATGTTGGACTAGGTCACAGATTCAGGGGTCTGGTGAGGTCACAACTTGCGGGTTGACATGACAAAGTACCCTAGTAAGGAGAAACATAGCAACAGAGTTAGGCACACAGGACTAAGCCTGTTCAATTTAGCAAACAATGACATCTGAAGCACAAGATTTACAGTGTGGACACTAGCTATGATTCACAGTAACACTGTACATGTCAACTTTTCCATCTCATAAAAACATAACATACAACTACCATCATGGTAATTTTCATACACTCACAAGCATACATACACATTGTCCACCAGCAACACAACAACAAACATTTGGGGGTAGTCCCCTACTTTCTTTGCATACCTACACTCATGTGAAAAAAGTTCTGGATGAGCTGTTGTCTCAAATCCACGCCATCATCATCATCCCCACTGTCATCATGTCCCAGTCCAGGATCCTCCCTCGCTGGCGGCTGCTGGTCTCCCTTGTCCTGTATGAGAGGTAGTTCCCACTGTATAGCCAGGTTGTGGAGCATGCAGCAAGCTGTGATGATATGACACAGATTCAATGGTGCACATTGTAGGGCTCCTCCCGTCCAATCAAGACAGCAGAATCTTATCTTCAGGAGGCCAAAAGTCCGCTCAATGACTCGCTGGCTTCTACCATGGGACTCATTATATCGCACTTCTGCAGGGGTGACTGGGTTACGGGGTATTGTCAGTAACCAAGGTTGGTTGGGGTACCCAGAGTCTCCTACATTGAAAACAGAAAATAGAATCAGTTGTTGGTTAACAGAGCATTATCTGACATACAATCTACACACAACAGAACACACACATGCCACGTCACCTACCAACAAGCCAGGGACGGTCAGGTTGTAGCAGAGACATCAAACGGGGGATGGTGCTGTTCCTCATGATATATGCATCATATGCTGATCCAGGAAAACGTGCACAGACGTGGGAGATGGACATATCAGCCAAACATACCACTTGGACATTGATAGAGTGGTAATGTTAGCAGTCGCGATACACCACCTCATTTGCCTGTCGCGTACCAATGCAACGTGGGTGCCATCAATAGAGCCAATGATATGGGGTATCTGACCCAATGCATAGAATTGCCCCTTGATGTCTGCCAACTCTGCAGGTGTTGGGAACTTAATGTAGTGGTCCAGGTAACGCAGCAATGCCCCAAAACATCACGAAGAACACGGCTGAACATGGTTTGTAACATTCCACCAGATGTTGCTACTGTATGATGAAATAAACCGGTCGCAAAGAAATGTAAAGCTGCCATACCCTTCACTTTGGGCATCAGTGCAGTTGGATATGTGCGACCAGGCTGCAGATGAGGTGACAACTGGGCAGACAGCTGTTCAATTATTGGTTTGGTGAATCGGTACTTCCTGGTCTGTAGGTCTGGAAAGAGCCTGTGGACTGGAGGTCGTCTGCAATACCTATGTGTAGAGTGTAAACACAGTTGGTGTCAGATCACAATGTACAAAACAACATGCATTCAGACAAACAGAACATGACATTTGAACACAACTGATTCTACAGATCATTTGAAATACAGATTTCAATTACAAAGCATGACCTTAGATACATCTCACAGCATCAGTACCCTACCCAGACATGTTACCAAGGTATGGTGACACAGCATTCAGAGTGGTCTAGTGTACAAATCACTAGTGTCTGACATCATCAATGTGAGCAAGCATCACATACTCAAATGTTCCCCAGAAAAATTATTATACTTCTATGTTTTTTTTAACAATTACATGTTCAAGTAGGTAGACAGAATTGGAACATGTAGCAAGAGATGTGTGTCACCTGATATATACACCATCTCACATACTCAATCATACCCACCACTGTCACAGGTTGGACACAGTCATGTAGTTATGTCTACATTACATGTACAATCCCATACACAGACTATGTTAAATGTTGATGATGTTACAATATGTAACAACACAATACACTGCAGTTTTGGCCACACAGATAAACTAGTAATTCACATTTCACAAACAAGCTGAAGATGCAGAATAATTCCACTGTCAACTCATCCAATGGTAAAAGATTTAGCCATTACTTACACAACAGACATCTAAAGTCTGAAATGACAACAATTATACACAGGATTATACAGTCCACAAATGCAGTGACAAGGCAAGACTGCACATGTACAACCACACAAAAATAATGGGCACTGTGACCAATACTATGCAGATAGCTGGATTTCTCTCCTAACAGGCTTGTATTTGCCCATAAAACAGTGTGTAATGTGCCCATCAAGGTTAGCTCCTCATGGCAGTGTGTCTCATCCATTTAAAGGTCACTTTTATCATTTAAAAAGTGCATCCACACATGTAATGGACAAAAATACACAATCACAGCAGTGTGTGCTCTGACGACCGATTAGTCAAAGGACGCGGTAGCCACATCTGAAACGATTCGGTCACAGCCATTGGCTGTTGGTTGTTATGGTGAGCGACGCGGGTGAGTATTCAAAGGATACGGTAGCCGCATCCGAAACGATTCAGTCACAACCATTGGCTGTTGGTTGTTATGGTGAGCGATGCGGTGAGTATTCAAAGGACACAGTAGCCCCATCTGAAACGATTCAGTCAAAGCCATTGGCTGCTGGTTGTTATGGTGAGCAACGCTCGTTTGGGCTCATGTCTTCAGCGAGTGGAAACCGACTCGGTCACCTCCCATCACCAATGTATCAAAGTCAATCGTGGTGCAATGATGAGTTTTTGAACGTCGCGGTAGGCGTGTCGTTTGCAAGCAATGTTATGCATTGGACCGATTCGGACAATGCGAATCTATCAGTTTTGATGCATGGATTTGAGACCACCTCTGCTGTTTAGATATGTCTGTCTGTTCCCTAGAGACAACACTTGCCTGCACTACCTGCTTCATTCCTGCACCTCCCCATCTCTCTGCTGCTGTTACCACATCTTCTGGTAGCCACTATGGCACGGACACAGCCCAGGGCCCCAGCTTTCTCTGTGGAGGATAACCAGGCCCTGCTGGACACACTCCTGCCACTGCACAGCCAGATGTATGGCAAACCAGAGGAGCAGGTGAGTGAGGATTACAGTGCATTGCCCTTGGACATGTGCAATAACTGTGCATTACTGGCATTAGCAATCTCGTTTGTAAATATTCATTTTGGGTTTTGCAAGTTTAAATGTGTGTAGGAAACTGTTTTGGGCAGGTACACTGCTGTAGAAGTGTGTGTACTTGGGTAAACAATCATCACTGTTCTCATGGGACAGAGTTGTCATTGAACACAGGACTTATGCACATGATGCCATATGCATTCCCCTTAGACATTTTTGCCAATCTGACCATGACCTATATGTAGAAGTTTCAGACTCAGAAATATGTAGCATGTGAACTAAGGGACTGTCACCATGTCATCCTTACAGGTCAACTCCCATGAGAAGGCAAAGATGTGGCTGACCATCACCAAGAAGGTGCGTGTCGTTGGTGTCGCATATCGTCAGGACCTTCGTGGCTGGGCCAAAAAGATAGCTGAGGTCCAGCTGGGCCTGTCACAACCTGGCAAGAGAGGTGGGCAGCGAACCCTGACCCTCCACATGCTCCTCATCCTAGCGGTGGGCTTCCCTGACCTGGATGGGCAGTTGAAGGCCAAACAGCAGCAAGGAGGACGTGAGTATGTGCCTTGTTGCACTTCTATCTTCAATCATGCATGTTGTAAGATCTTAGCCTGCTGGTACTTTTACAGGTCGTAAGCCTGCCAAACGTGCAGTTTTTTTCACCAGATGCATATGCAGAAGGATCAATAGATGGCAGGTAATGCCCCTTTCATCAGGGACATGTGAGTAAGTTATGTTCAGGGTAGTAACAGTAGTGCCATGCATATGTGTTCATCCAAATTTCTGAACACATGTGCATGTGGATGAGCTTCAGTATGAATCCCATAGCTTGACATGTGTCTACACATTCACTGATGGGTGATCTTGTTCTTAGAGTGGGTTGAACAAATCATTGAAGTATGTTGTGATTGGAGCACTCAATTATGGAAAGCCCATGCTAAACATTTTGGCAGAATGTTTTGTTTATGCTCAGGCCTAGGTTAGTTTGGCTTGGTCCATGTGCCAATGTTTGGTCCGAGCCGTGCTGCTAAGTGTAGTCACATGTATCCCATGGGACAATCACAGCTAGGCTAACTCTGGTCACATGTCACACTGACCTTACCCATGATATTGTTATAAATTCCGTACTCACTATTCTAAAGGGTGAGTCCATGTGTCTGACTCTGTAAGGGTGAAAACACAAGCCATTCAGTGTCAGTCACAGGTTGTCACTGATGGAAACATGGCTGCACTTATCAGGTATGATGTGAGGTACACAGTCACAACAGTTGATATGTGTGTAAATGGTATTGACTATTCCAACTTGATGACTTAGTAAACAATGTGTTTGATGCATCACTGTCTGATTCAGAGATGTCAAATATGTATAAAATTTGAGTTAATTTCAAAAATGAGATGTTACCCAGGAGCAATATCAGCTGTACAAAGTGTGCATAATGTGTAATCCAAGTGAGGGACATTCAGACTTGGAACATACAAATGGTGACTTGTGCAGTCTAGCCAGGATTGTTCCACAGTGTCAACTGTACTCATGATGGCTATTGGTTCAGTAACAAGAGTCGCTACAGTCATTGCACCCAGATGTGCCAGCGGAATGGTGTTCCACCTGAGGCATTGTGGAGCTGCAGTGATCAGACTTGGAAGTTTGTAGACCATTTTTCACATCTGTGAAACTTGAGCTGTTTTCAGTGTGCAAAACATTCGGATTCTGCTACATGACCCCATGCGTAGATGACACAGGACAGTGTGCCACATGCCTGTCAGCCCAGCTATGTGTACTGCCTTGGTGTCTCCCCAATAAGAGTCATATGTGTGAACTGACAGTAGAGAAGCAAAGCTACAGGACAAATGTGATCAATCACTGTTAACTGTGTGACATGACTCATGCAATGACTACGCATTGTGAATGTTTGACAAGGAAGACATTTGAGCTGTGACATATGAGCGAATGGTTCCACATTTAATGACTAAGGATAGCAGGCTGTATACCATGTCTCATATCAAGGACAGGACACAAGACCGTCATGAGCACAAGACAAAACATCCCCTGCTAGCTACTCCATTAGTCAAACTTGTGGTTATGTAATTTGATGTTGATACACCCAATGTTGCTGTTCACATCATGTGTGATTGAGCAATGGTTAACTGGCAGACTAACAAGTGCCATGTATGTTAATGCAGCAAGAGCTAATAGCAACACTCAATGTTATGTCTAATATTTTGGACCTGTGAACATTTGTGATGTTACCTATGTGTCAAGTACATTGGATGACTCATTCAATTATTTTTTATTCTTCATCACAGCATCATCAGTGGCCACCAGAGGAGGCAGTGCCACGGATGTGGTGGGAGCAGTACATCAGTCTGGGTCCAGTGAAGAGTCGTTGGGGGGGGGCCCAGTGACGGAGAGGGTGAGAGGAGCCTCACTGGGAGTGGCTCTGTAACTCCATCAGCAGGGTCCAAAGCAGATTACAGCTCCAGTGACGACTCCCATGTGGTGGGTGGGAACACAGTGACTGGCTCAACAACCTCAGAGTCCACCACCACTAACAACTCCACCCTCCCAGATTCTCCCAGTACCAGTGTCCATGGCCGCTCCCGTTGCAGGGGAGGCATCTCCTTTGGGCCAGGCACCTTATCCCCGGCACCTGTCTCCCCTGCTGCCCTCAGTGTGAATGCCAATCACCTCCTGAGGCAGATCTTTGTGGGGCAGACATCCATGCTGAATGTCCTCCATGCCCATACCACTCTTTTGACAGACATGTCATCATTCATGGAGGGCATTCACTCTAACATGTCTGCCCTACAGAAAACAAATCAGGCTATGGCCTCTACACTGACAGCAGCTCTGTCTCTTCTCTAGCAGTACCTCCCCCATCCTACCTCTTCCTCATCCACTGTCCCAACTACCCTCCCTGACCCAAGCACATGCAAACACACACATGGACACTCCTCAACATCCACACACAGCACACAAAAGCACAGACACAAGTTGCAAAACACACATGCACACTCAGGAGACAGACAGCACACTCTCCACCAGGGACATGACAGCAGACAACACACCACATGCATCCACAGACACTCTGCATTCCTCACAACCCTCTGCCTCTGCCTCCACAACCCCTACCCTTTCCTCTCCTGTTCCCCCCTCAGCCCAGGCACACACCCTTGTTCCCATAGAATTCTTCCCTCCCCAAACATACACCCCCCCTAAGAAGAGAAAGTACCTCCCACCTGACCCAGCATCAGCATCTCCCCCCGAGAAGAAACAACAGAAACCAACAAATCTTCTCAGAAAATCCCCCTAGTCCCAGAAGAAAACATCCTCTCCTGCAACCCGTAGCTCCCCAGACCTGCCCAGTACCTCTGTCTCAAAAAACCCCCCACTAAAAAGACCTCTCCCATCCCCATTCCCGACACACCTCTCAAAATTTTCAAAATTCCCAAATTAGTTCAGGTCACCCCATCCCCAGCTCCATCTGTCCATACCACTACAGCTGCCCCCCCCCCTCAAAATTAGAGAGAACCACTGCAGTGGAGTCCTACCCCACACCATCAGAATCTACCACTGCAGTGGACCCTGACACCCCTCCTGATCCCATCCCTCCCAAAACACAACCCAGTCCCCATTAGTGTGTCCCCTTTGGTGCCTAGCATGCCCCCTAGATGCCCCTACCAGGGGAGGTGTCCCCTAGCAGGACTTGTGCAGGCAAGACTAGATGGGTATGATGTTTTCTGGCTCATCAGAAGAATGAACATTTATGGACTGGCCAATGGCCTTTTGCTTTTCATTGAAGTGTTATTTTGAGGCTGAATAAAGCATGTTTTAGTTTTTGTTTACAAATTTCTTTGTCCACCAACTTGTTTTTGAGTTAACTGTATAACATGTACAATCAGTAGTTTACATGTGCAATGATGTTAGTATGGCATGGATTGCATATGTTCCATGGAGTATGAGCACTTTGACAGTATGTATTGAAGAATGTTGTGTCTACATTTCCTGGGTGTCATTGCCAACGTCAGTTTTGGATAAGAGTGTGACATGAAGTCACAACATTTTAATTTTTTTTTAGCACACCTACACATAGGTCATGCTTTCATTTGTCAACATAGTTCAAGTGTCTCAAAGTGCAACAGTTTAGGCGAAGCATGCTGCATATGTTTGTGATGTGCAGAAAGGCACCTGTTGCATCTATTCACCTGGATACATATGGATGTTGACTGCATGGCAGTGACTTTGTTCACACCCATGTACACAAAGTGATGTTACAATACTTGTATGTGACTTGAAAGTGGTGAATCAATGTCTGTGTCTTCTTCAGATCTTGTAGAATAGTGGCAATGTCAACCTTGCAGCAGGTGGCATGCCACTGTGGGCAAAAACCCTTCATGGCTGTGAACACATCTGGTGCATTTCCTGAGCCAATGGTTAGTGTAAGGTGAGCAGTATTCTCACAGTCTTCCGACCCTCTGCCTTGACAGGACTCTAATTACTGCAGGGATTCTTGTTAGGAAAGGTGTGTGTTGTCTTAATAGCCGATTGCTTACTCATTTACAAGTCGTTCATGCCATCCTGCTTTTGTTTTGTGACATAACAACACACTGAACCCTCACCAACCACCCCCGACACCCGGAAACCAGCGATTGACGACTGGACAGCCCTCACCACCGAAGACACACTGAAGACAATGAAGTCAATCCACTCAGGGGCCCCCACGGACCCCTGCCCCCACCACATCTTCAACAGAGCCGCCGACACCATCGCACCCATGCTCCGCCACACCATCAACCGCTCCCTGGCGACCGCCTCGCTCCCCGACGACTGGAAACCCGCCGAGGTCAACCCCCTCCTAAAAAACCCTCAGCGGACCCCACCGACCTCAAAAACTACAGACCCATCTCCCTGCTCCCGTTCCCAGCGAAAGTCATCGAGAAAGCCATCAACATCCAACTCGCCACATTCATTGAAGAACACAACATCCTCGACTCCTCCCAATCCGGCTTCAGAAAAACCACAGTACGGAAACCGCCCTCCTCGCCGCAACAGACGACATCCGCACCCTACTGGACAAAGGAGAAACAGTAGCCCTCATCCTCCTCGACCTATCAGCGGCGTTCGACACAGTCTCCCACCGCACCCTAATACGCAGACTCTACGACGCAGGAATCCAGGACAAGGCCCTCGACTGGATCCGCTCCTTCCTCTCCGGCAGGACGCAGCGGGTCAGACTCCCCCTTTCCTCTCGGACCCCACACCTACCACCTGCGGAGTCCCCCAGGGCTCCTCCCTCAGCCCGATGCTCTTCAACGTCTACATGGCTCCACTCGCCCCCATCGTCAGAAGCTACGGACTCAACATCATGTCATAAGCAGACGACACCCAGCTCATCCTCTCCCTATCCAATGAGCCCAACACCGCCAGACGCAACTTTCGAGAAGGCATGGAAGCCGTCGCCAAATGGATGAAAAACAGCTGCCTACAACTAAACACCAACAAAACAGAAGTACTCATCATGGGCCCAAACCCCGATGCCTGGAGCGACACCTGGTGGCCCCCCGCCCTCGGAAACCCGCCAACCCCCATGGACCACGCACGCAACCTGGGAATCATCCTGGACTCAGAGCTCAAAATGGACCGCCAGATTAACTCTGTCTCGTCTTCCTGCTTCCACACCCTCCGCCTCCTTCGTAAGACCTTCAAATGGATCCCCCTCGAACACCGAAAGACCGTCACTCACGCCCTGGTCACCAGCAGACTCGACTACGGCAACGCACTCTACGCCGGAATAAACAAAAACCTCACCCGCAAGCTACAGAACATCCAGAATGCCGCCGCAAGACTGGTCCTCAACCTGCCAAAACACTGCCACATCTCCCAGCACCTGCGCACACTCCACTGGCTCCCTGTCGAGGCGAGAATCACCTTCAAGATGCTCACCCACTCACACAAGGCCCTCCACGGCACCGGACCAGCATACCTGAACAGCCGACTCAAATTCCACGCACCCCAAAGGACCCTACGATCAGCCCAGCTCTCCTACGCCGTGGTCCCCCGCACCAGAAAGACCAGATCGGGAGGCCGCTCCTTCTCCTTCCTCGCGGCCAAAGCATGGAACGCCCTTCCGCTCCACCTCAGACAGACAACATCGCTCCCCATCTTTGCAAGAAACCTCAAAACCTGGCTCTTCGACAGACCCTCTCCTTGATGGATGGAACCTGCACCCCCCCCCTAGCGCCTTGAGACCCTTACGGGTGAGTAGTCACGCTTTAACAAACCCCTGATTGATTGATTGAACAAGTATGGTGTTTATGGATTGTCACAGCTTGGATTTCATTTTTCAACCACACACCTGTCGTAGTTGAGCATATGGCATATGAATTGTGTGTTATTTGTATTTTGTGGATGACTGACAAGGGTGTTGATTTGAGCTTAGATTGATGCTGTTCCATGTCACACCATGCTGAACTATGAGTGCTGTGATGTCTGTTGAATTGCCAGGTGGTACATGTGGTAAGGTAAGTGGACAGTGAGTGCACAGAAAGGATGTGTGTCTATCTACTGTGCAGATGCTCCAAGATCTGGAGTCTCCACCATGCTCTTAGTTGCCACACCTGGGAGGATGTGTTAATGGGAATATGCATCCTGGCTGCAGATGTATAGTCAAGGGTTCATGTTGCATGTGCTGAGCTACCTTAAACAAGGGTAAAGGTGAGACTGACTAGTATTTTTAATTTTGGTTGGAGTGGAGATATATACGTCATGGTGGCATGACAAATTTAGTGATTGTCAGAGAGTGTGAGGTATGAGTTGAGTGCATAGGCAGATAGATAGAATAATGTGATTCCGACTATGCAACTGGTTAAAACCTCTGCAAGGTATGGGATGAATTGGTAGATGTGATAGGTGTTAAAACACTTAGACAAGGTTGTATTTTGGCAGGAGGTGAGCTGTAGTCTGTTCCTCTACAGTAAGGGATGACTTTAACCAGGCAATTGTAATGAGTGAGGATAGTTGTTGATGTGTATAAGTCAATGGTGGTATGGAGCATGTAAGTCATATGTGGATGTGACAGGGCCCCAGTGAGTCAAGGTTCAACTTGTCATTTGTGACAAAGTGGATAAGTGTATGTGAAGGGTATACGCCAGTTGTGTACTTTAGTGTGCAGAACAGTGAAATGTGCAGTGTTGTATAGTTGATGTATGTTGTGTTTTCATCTGTGTATGCATGTGTTTCAGAAATGACAATCTGTAGAACCTAGGCAGAGTAAGGTGTGTGTGTGGTGATCTGTGACTGACTGCGGACATATCCATTGAGCAATGTAAGTGTCTTGTTGTGAGATGTGGTGATGTGTAAAGTGTGTATGTCAGAGAGGGCAGTGATGCTGAACGTTGTGATATGAGCGCAGTCCAAGACATTACAGAGGGTGCAACTGGTGAGGAGTGTGTTCCTTTTTACATGTTACGTTTGAAGTTTGATGAGGAGGTGATGAGTACAGTACACTGTGTGCATGTCATGTATGTGAGAGTTGTGTGTACATAGTGATGAAGAGTTGTGCTGTGCATGTAGGTGTGTATGTGAGAAGGGCAGTGTCAGTTACTATTGCTGCAACAGTATGGGAATGCATTTAATTGTTAAAGACCTTTGTGTTTGTTTATGTGGACATTCCTGCAGCATGTACTCCACCTGTAGGTATTGAGGCACTTTGCATGAGCACAATTTCATTGTTCATGTACACTTTGCTCGGGGTATTTGCCCCCCAAACCCCAGATATGCATCTCCTCAAATGGGCCTATTTGTCCTCCAAAGCCCATATTTGCATCTACATGAATGGGGGTATTTGCCCCCAAACACCAGATCTGCATCTACACGAAGGGGGGTATTTGCCCCCAAACACCAGATATGCATCTACACAAATGGGGGTATTTGCCCTCCAAAGCCCATATTTGCATCTACACAAATGGGTTATTTGCCTCTCAAACCCCAGATATGCATCTACACAAATGGAGTATTTGCCCCCCAATCCCCAGATGTGCATCTACACAAATGGGGGTATTTGCCCCCCAAACACCAGATATGCATCTACACAAATGGGGTATTTGCCCCCCAAACCCCAGATTTGCATCTACACAAATGGGGGTATTTCTACCCCAACCACAGATTTGCTTCTACATTGCTGTGGATATTTGCCCCTCACAATTAGCTCTACATTGCTGTGGGTATTTGCTACCCCCCAATTTGTCTCTACATTGCTGTGGGTATTTGCCCCCCTATTGTCTCTACATTGCTGTGGGTATTTGCCCCCCCTATTGGCTCTACATTGCTGTGGGTATTTGCCCACCCCATTGGCTCTACATTGCTGTGGGTATTTGCCCACCCCATTGGCTCTACATTGCTGTGGGTATTTGCCCACCCCCATTGCCTCTACATTTCTTACATGCTTTCTGTTGTATTGTCTTTCGCAGGGTGGTTACGTTATTCTGTCTGGGTAGGCGTTGGACTTCCCTTCTGCGACGAACGCGTCAGTTGCGGTTGTAGTAGTGCTCAAAGAGGTAGAGTATAGAGATGACATGCACAATGGGATTCATGGCTGCACTATCTCGTTCACAGGATTCGTGTTGTGGGGCGATTCAGAGCTGAAATACTCCCCTTCCAGATGCTCTGACGTGTTGGTTGCGGCGACGGATTCGGCGCATAGGAAGTACGCATTGTACCTGGGCGTTCAGAATCGCCTTTGGAAATGCCTCCGGATGACTCCATTCTGCATTTCCAGAGGCTTCTCGACTATAGCCCGAACTGCTGAATAGAATTACACCAGAAAGAGTGCTTTTTGTGATTTGGTGTAAATCCGTTCAGTAGTTTTTCAGATATCTAACTTAAAATAAAATAGATATCTTGGGACGCGAGTCCTTCCAGTAGACTCACGGATCCTACTAAAATTTGATTGGCTGCCACTTCAACCAGGGGGCGTTGGCAGTCATCTTGGCACTCGGCTTGAAGCTGAGTCCCAAAAACAAAGAAAAAAATAAGGAAAAGGGGGCAGGGTATGTATCCCATATCCCCCGGATATGGTGGGGGGCTCCCTCAGGGACCCCGCAGAGGGTAAAAAGATATATATATTTTTAAATGTTGCAGCGTATTCGTGAGTGGATCTGCAAATCCGTGGTAAACATTTTTTAACTAGATGTGCGGGCTCCCGCGTGTCTTTTTTATAAAGCCCATTGGTGGGCCAAATCCCGGGTGGATGAAGGAGGTCAGGCTTATAAAAAGCCCCGGGGACCGCCACCTCCCTAGGGCTATAAACAATAAAATTATGGGAGGCTAGCTCACCCTGCCAGCCCCGGGTACCGTCACCTCCTCGGGGCACACTGTTTTAATGGAATGCAGGGGGCCCACCTGGCCCCCTTGGTGCCCCGGGGTTTGCCACCTTCCCAGGGCACACTGGACTTTTTGTAGGAAATGTGGGGTATTCCCTACAGCCTGTACAGCTGACCCGGGGACTGCCACCTCCCCGGGGCTAATGTTAACAGTGGAGGGGGCCGCGCAGCCACCCTCATGGAGCTCTAGATGACCCTGGGGACAGCCACCCCCCAGGATTCGCCTTAGCAGTGTCCTAGGGTGCCCACCCCCAGGCCATTGCAGTTTGCTTTAGCTTGGCGGGAGCGGCATAACAAACACTCTGTGTTCAGCAAGCGAGAGCAAAAAGCTCTTGCTTGCTGAAAGCAGAGCATGTTCGTTTCCCTGCCTGCTGTGACGTGAGCAGGGAAACAGACATTGCATTGAGATCCAGTGAGCTGCATGTTAGCAGCTCTGTGGGTCTCAAAGCAATGCCGACTCCTGCCCGAGGCAGGGACCCAGCAGGAACCGCAGGGGCCTTCAGGCTTCCCCTGCGGTCCCCATAGGTGCCCTGGATGGGACCAGGGCTCCCAGCCTAGAGGCCAGGCCCTGGGGGATGGGGTCCCAGGGTCAAAAGTGGTCTGGGGACCATGCAGTCCCCCTCCCTCTTTAATTTTGTTTTTGAAAAAACATAGAAATAAAGGCCGGGCCCTGGGGGATGGGGTCC
Source organism: Calotriton arnoldi (assembly GCA_963921515.1). Lineage (NCBI taxonomy): Eukaryota > Metazoa > Chordata > Amphibia > Caudata > Salamandridae > Calotriton > Calotriton arnoldi. The sequence goes on along the minus strand of CAWUFW010010742.1, from coordinate 634,313 downwards.
CTGGAGCCAAAATTGGCCCAGGGAGGAGGGCCATGTGGCCCTCTCTCCTTTAAAAAAAACATATGAATAAAGACCAGGCCCTGGAGGTTGGGATGACCGGGCCAAAAAATGGCCAACAGAGGGGCGGCCACGTGGCCTAGTCCTCTTTTTAAAAAAACAAAACATATGAATAAAGGTGTGATGGGGTCCCAGGGACCAAAATTGGCCTGGCAGGGTGGGGTTGCATAGCCCCCTTCCTTGCTTTAAGAAAATAAAGGGCAGGCCCCGGTGGATGGGGTCCCTGGGGCTAAAATCGGCCCAGGGAAGGGGGGCCACGCAACCACCCTTCCTTTAATTAAAAAAGAAAAAGAAAAAGGAAATGCCGGGCCCCGGGGGATGGGGTCTCGGGGGCTGTAATCGGCCCCCTCCCATTCTAAAAATACTTGGCCCCGGGGAATGGGGTCCCTGGGGCAAAATTTGGCCCAGGGAAGGGGGGCCACATGGTCCCCTTTCCTTTACAATTATAAAAAAAAGAAAATTGGTTCTGGCAAGATGCCGGAGGCCCCATCCCCTTTCCCCACCACTCTGCAAATGCACCTTCTGGTGCACTGCTGGTTAGGGGATTAAGTTCCCTTGGGTGCTGAGGGTCCTTAGGGGCCAACAAGCCCTCCTGTTACCTCCAATATGTCCCACAATCTGGGATTGCTTAAAGGTAATCCTAGGCCACGCCTGCTTTCTTCACCACTCCGCAAATGCGCCTCTCAGTGCACTGATGGTGGGGGAAAATATATACACCAGTGTACAGGAGGTCATTATTAAGCATACTACAGACTTTATGAGAATTATCAATAACATCACATGGGAAGAAAACTTTCTACTAGTAACCCTTGACATTACCAGCTTGTATACTTGCATTGATCATCAACAAGGTCTATAAGCAGTAAAAACCTTCCTGTGCGAGAGAGACTTTTGAAATTTCTGGAACACAGTGAAGTGGTGTTACAGCTCATATCGTTCTGCCTAAATAACAATATTTTTTTATTTGCAGACCTGCTGTATTTGCAGAAGCAAGGGAGAGGTGTGGTGCAGCGGCCAGGGCAGCTGACTTCGGAGCACAGGGTTCACGGTTCGATCCCCGGCTCCGGCGGCAGCTCAGCTCAGCACCATGTGACTCTGGGCAATAGCTCACTTAATTTCCACTCCGGCCCCCAGCGCCTTGAGACCCATAAGGGTGAGTAGCTGCGCTATATAAAAACGGACTTACATTTACGTGCTTCGCCCCCAGTTATGCAAATCTTTTCGTAGGCTGGTGGGAGAAGCGCATGGCCTGGGTAGAGGTCAATGAATGGTGGGCCAACAACGTGGCATTGTGGGCCCGTTATATCGATTATATTTTTATTGTTTGAAGGGGTTCACAAACAGAAATTGAGGAATATATCACCATCCTCAATAATAACAGTTGCAGTTTACAATTCACCAGCAATGTCAGCAGTACTAAGGTGGCATTTCTGGATTTATTGGTGTATGTGGACAGGAAACAATTGATGACTAAATTGTATTGTAAACCTCCTGCAGGTAATTCAATCTTACATTTTACCAATAGCATCCCGTATGGAGAGCTATTCCGCTTTAAGCGGAAATGCTCTACCCCTGAAAGCTATGAGCAGGCAGAGAAAGAGGCATTGTCAAGATTTAGGACAAGAGGATATTCCAGTAAGATCTTAAAGGCAGCTTCGAACAAAGTAAAACAACATGACAGGTGCCATTTATTAATGCAGAGAACTAGGAAGGATGATGAAGATCCGGTGACTAGATTAATCCTGACTTCTCTGCGAACTCTAGGGCGATAAGGAAGATCTTTGGTAAACATTGGAATATTCTACAATCAAACATGGTAACTGGTAATCTGGTTCTCCCACATTCCAGTGTGACCTCTAGAAAGAACACATCATTGAAAGACCTCCTGATCTATAGTCACTTCACAAGTAGAACTATAGAGGGTAATAGGCTTCTTTCCATGCATGAGATATAAAGTGTGTAGGAGAAGTGTTAAAATCAAGGATTGCCCAGTGCCAGGAAAGAAGACTAGAAAACCCATTACCAAGTTGCTTAGTTGTAATACCAATTTTGTAATTTATTGACTGGTGTGTCAGTGCAACCTGTTATATGTGGGCAGCATGGTACATCAGGCTAAAAAGAGAGTGCTAGAACATTCTCGGGCAATAACCAACAAAGACAACAGCTACCAGTGGCGACACACTTTGTCTCCTTCCACCAGAGCAATAGCAATCTCTTAAGTTTCTATTGTATTGATCATGTGCCTATTTCCAAGAGAGGTGAGGCTAAGGTGAGAACTCTGCGTAAATTGGAATCGAGCTGAGGACCCGTACCCCATATGGTCTAAACAGTGAAAAGGAAATGTGGGTTCACGTAGGTTGAAGATTATTTGAGCTCCAACTGAACAGCATGAAGGAATATTTAGCTTGATCTAATACAAAATAAAAAAAACTCTCTCTTCGTCAGGTTTTTCCCTCTCTTCTACCCCTCTTCCTCCCACCCTTTTCTTTATCTATTTAGGGATTTGCATTCATAGGATTTTTAGGATAAGTCAAGCACTCAGTTAGTATTAAGGTAGGGGCACATAGTCACTTTACATGGCGATTTTTGTCAGGCATACAATCATCCTTCCAGGAATAACCGTAAGCACAGGTACTTTATTCGAGCCCTCTGCCAGATTTGCACCGCATAATTATATAGAAAAAGCAGTTGCGATTTCAATAATCTCTGGAACTTATCATTTTTGATGTGCAATGAAAGCAGTATTAAATTGTCTTCAATTAATTAACTGGCTAAATGCAATTTCTAAAATTGCCCATACAGGGTGCAATTCTATAGAACAATCTATCAAGAGAGGGAAAAAATGTATGAGAAAAATGTATGACAAAATGTATGGGGGCAGATGCATTTCGATGCATCAATTGTGATGACTACTATTATTATGTATAGAGAATCACCATGAATCGATAAATATCATTATTAAGTTAGGATGTGGCACTGTGTTACATTAGCGGGTAATTCGAATGTATGACTATTCTAAGATGGCCGAACCAGTATGCCTTTATTGTTTTCACTTTATAGAGGCAGTCCGTTTATTATGATGCTGATGATAATGGGTGGGGTTTTTTCCAATAAATAACAAATCAACTAGAAGCAAAGCTGACATTGACAAAGACCATAATGGCCAAAATGCGTTTCTTGGCTATGGTGCAATAAACATATCTATGCTACATTCTTTGTTTCACAAGGATTGGTTTGTGCAATAATGCGGAATTCCCTCCAAAACGCAGCAGCACCCGTCGAAATAGAGAGAGGCAGTATTGTCAAACAGAGGCAAACATATATATATATATATATATATATATATATATATATATATATATATATATATATATATATATATATATATATATATATATATATATATATATATATACACATATATATATATATATGATATATACACCAGGGTACGTGGGGGGCTCGCGCCTGGCTTGTTACTCAACTCTACGTAAACCTATGGCTTACCATGGATGTCCACTCTTAAATGCTGGTTTTGCATCCAGCGACCCAGCACTTTGTTTCCATCAGGGACTTACCTTGGTCCATTGTACATTGTATTACTTTGGATTTTGGGCACCATCTATCAAATTTAGGTTTCCATTGACTCTGCTAGGCTCTCATGATCCCCATTGACTATGTGGTTTTTGTTACTGTTTTTAAGCTTTGAAAAAGTTGTCTAACACAAAACATGTGTTGGCTGTATTTCCTATGTGAAGAAAGCAAAAACAAGCAATAGTGGATCAAAACTTTCATCAATATAATTGAATGGGACCTGCTCCATTAATATATATATATATATATATATATATATATATATATATATATATATATATATATTTCTGTCTAGTGGGGCTGAGATAAAGGGGGGGTCAGAAAATGTGTGCTTCGCTTGTTAATTACCATAGAGTGTTTAGACACACATGAAGCCCAAACCACTAGATGGAATTACACCGAATTTGGCAGAAAGGTAGCTTTTGTTTGCAGATTATGCTTTTTGTTATTTGGTATAAATCCATTTAGTAGTTTCTGAGAAATTAAAGGAAATCCAAATTTGGATATCTAGGGTCACAACAAATTTGCAACTATTTCGCGACTATTTACCATGATTGGCTGGCCACAACCGGAGCAGAAAGTTGTAGCTGCCATTTTAGTTTATTGACTAAAGCAGGGCGGAGTTTTTTCCCTCGCTCACGTTCGTCAACGTCAAGTTGGCAAGCACCAGCGAGGAAAATCCACCTCTCGGCGAGATATTTCCTCGTTCGCAATCGTCAAGATCAAGATGGCGAGCGCGAGCATGGAAAATCAACCTCCTGGCGAGATTTCTCAATGCAGGCGGTCAGATTTCTCATTGTGAGTGGTCGCGTATGCTCACGACCACTCGCATTGAGAAACTGTCCGCTTGCGTTGAGAAAGCTGCCTCTCGAGTAAAAATCTACTCGAGCGGCAGAAAGGAAGCAGTGCCCGCTTGCTCTGTGCATGGTGCCATTTGCGATAATTGCACAGTGCAGACAAGCACCTGGCATTGAAAATCACTGTGGACAGCATTTATCCAACGCACTCTGCCGCTTGCAGGGTTCCGCGTAGAGCGGCAAAGGTTTTTTGCACTTCGCGGAGTTCCACATAGCAGAACTCCGTGAACTCCACCCAGGCTTAATCTTCACACACCCACCATCAGTCTCACTTAGACACTCACACAATCACTCATACACCCACTCAGACATTCATGCACCCACTCACAGACCCACTCAGACATTCATGCACCAACTCACAGACTCAAAGACTCATGCACCCACTCACACACCCATTCAGAGACTCATGCACCCTCTCACAGACCCACTCAGATACTTATGCACCCACTCACACACCCATTCAGAGACTCATGCACCCACTCACAGACCTATTAAGATAATAATGCACCCACTCACAGACTCACTCAGACTCTTATGCCTCCATTCACAGACCCACTCAGACACTCACACACCCACTCAAAGACCCAATCAGAAACTCATGCACACACTGAAATACCCACTCAGACACATACACACCCACTCACAGACCCACTCAAACACTCATGCACCCACTCAGAGACCCACTCGGACTCTCATTTACCCACTCACAGACTCTCTCAGGCACTCAGAGACCAACTTGGACACTCATGTACATACAGTCACAGACCCACTCAAGCATTTATGCAACCACTGACACATGCCCTCAAACATTCGTGCACCGTCTCACAGATCTTACCAGACACTCATGTAGTGACACATAGACCCACTCAGCTATTCATGCACCCACTCATAGGTCCACTCAGACATTCATACACCCACTCTCAGAGCCACTTAGACACTCATGTACCCACTCACACACCCATTCAGAGACTCATGCACCCACTGAGACCCACTCAGATGCTCACACACCCACTCACAGACCCACTTAAACACTCATGCACCCACTCAAACAACCACTCATATACTCATGCACCCACTTGCAGACCCACTCAGACACTGTTAAAACACACTTATAGACCCACTAAGATACTGATGTTCCAACTCACAGACCCGCTCAGACACTCATGCACCTGCTCAGAGTCTGTTTCAGTGACCCAGTGAGACACGTATGCACCAACTGGCAGACCCAGTCAAAAACTCATTGACCTACTCACAGAAATACTCAAAGACTCATACATGCACTTGTACAGTAATTTAGATACTGATATAACCAGTGCTATGCACAGAATCACTTATATATAGGGCTCCCGGTTTTATGGTATTTATTTTTTTAACATTTCCGTCTGTATTTATCCATATTTATTTTTTGGTCATTTTATCTGTATTTATCCACATTTATTTTTATCGCAAGCAAAAGAAGACGCTGCAGCTAGTATTTTTCCACATTTATTTAAATAGGCACTGCACACTTGCACTCAGTTGTTATAGGTTTAGATATATTTATATATACATCAAATTAAGTAAACACAATACATTCATCTGAAAACGTTGCCAAAATAATTTAAAGAGAACATAGGCCTAAACAGACCTTGAGTAACTTGCATGAGGAAACCTTTAGTGTGGGGCTGTACACCCTAGGGACCTTTAAATCCTGTTCTTATCTTGTCACATTTGATGTGCATTCAAAGACAGAGGTCAAATGTCAAGCTGTGTCTTTGAGGGAGCAACCCATTCTTTTTTTTCTCATTGCAGAACAACTTCCCTGTGATTGTTTAGACCTAAATAGGAATTATTTTGACAGATTTTTCTTCCATTTTTTTTAAACGGAGGAGATAATTCTCCAATGTACACTATGATAAATATCTATTTATAATTTGCTAAAACGCAAGGTGAGTGTTCATATTTTTGAGGGAAGTAGAGTGCGAAATGCTTTGTTTCAACATCGGAAACATTCTTCACCCGGAGCCAACACAAAGTACAATGGAACTGGGCAAGGAGGTATTGGAGAGCTTTACCCGAGCACCAGTTCAATTTTACCTGTTCATATGCATTGGCTTCTTCTTCCTGGGGCAGCCTTTGGTGCCATGTAACCCAAGAGCCCCTTCCGTCTATTCAGCCCCGAAAGCAGCCAGTGCAGGGTACAGTGACATCTTCTTCAATATGCACGGCCACTGCATTCCTGGATCTGAGGGGCCCTCTCCCTTATGAAAATGGGAGGAGGCAGGTAATAAGGGTAGGGGATTCTTCCCGGACATTGCGAATGACGAGAAGGGGGTGGCTTTGCATAAAGATGCAACAAAAAATGATGAGGCCCTCCAGGGGCATAGTTGGGAATATCTTTCACTTAGGAGAATATAAGGTGCCCCCCTCCTCCCCAAAACGTTTAATTTTGCATTATGCTGCATATTAAACCCAATTATCTCTTTTCTCTCGCCGCCAGGCGTGTAACTATCAGGAAAGCAGCAGGTGCAGTGGCACTGGTAACAGATGTGAACTACCCGTTGAACCCCAGTTAGTACCAAACATGTTTTTTTGGAGCAGTGGCATTTTCCTTGTTTCTACAAGGTCAATGCAACATGCCACACCACTGCTCGCCACTCTCCTGGTTCTGTTCAGTGGCAGCGTTTTCAGCAGTGCTGTAATGAAGATTACCGTGTTGTAATGAAGATTACGGGTAAGCATTTGAGTTGTTCCTTTGTTGCTCCCGTATTCAAGCCCACCTATTTCAGTTTCCTAGTAGTCCAAGTTTCCGAACTGGGAGGGGAGTAGTTCCTGTAGACAAGGGGCCGCTGAAAGCGCGGACCCAAGTAAAGCAATGCACATTCCATAGGGGAAGGCACCCGGAGGCAGAAGCAACAGTCTTCAACACTGTCCGACCTCACCTTAACAAAGCGAAGCACTCTCACACAACAAAACGCATCACACACCCAGAAGTGATACTGGGAGAGCATGCCGGATGGTGATGACTACCCCAGGCTCCCCCCAGGGGTCCTGATGAGGGATGAATGGCCTGTGAAGGAAGAATGCCAAATGCGGCACTAAGAGTCCGCCCTCTTAGTAGGGCACCTTTCATGTGCAGAGAGCAGCCTGCATTCCTCTATGCATCAGATTAGGCAACCCTGAGCTGAAGCACTTTGTCTGGTTTGTCAGTATTTTTCCGTTTAAATTTATAAATACAGAGGAAGGAAAAAAAGTTTTCCGTCTGCATTTATATGTAAAAATCCGTTTAAAAGGAAAACCGGGAGCCTTACTTATATAGTTATGAATTTTGAATGTGCTGATGCCTAATGAATGTCTGTATTTGCTTTGCGTATTCACAACTTATTTGTGCATTTTTAAGGAAATGGAATACATTTTGGGGAATTAGGGTGGCTCTGAGAAGAGCCTCTCTGCTGATTCTGTATATATGACAGCTGCACATAAGACAGGATGCAGACTTTCAAGTTGCAGAGAAATACTATTTTGACTTCATCTGTGAAGTGAACTCCATCAATTCTATAGATTCCTGGAAAGTCAAAATGCAAGTTGTTGTTGTAGATAGAGCCCATGTTATGCTCTCTGAGAAATGCAAAAACAGTTTTAGTAACATGTGTCCTAGCTTTGTCAACCTGTGGACTGAATTGATTTGACCACTTCCGTTTTTGCCTTTGGCATATGTTGGAGTACACCCAAGGCAGTGTGAGGAAAAAGTGTCATTAATTGTGCAAAGGTATCCTTCATTAATGTCCTACCCCAGTCAGTGTGCCTAGGTCGTTGCCACCAAGGTGCACAATCATAAGGTAAGGCAATCCACTGTGCTTTCAACCAAAGGCAGAAACTGTAATGTCCACATTAGGCAAACCCAAATCCCTGTCAATGCCACTCTTTCTTGCACACTCTCCAGCCCAAAACACATAGCTGTCACCCACAATCCATACTCTAACCATTCTGAAGTGAAACAGCAATAGCAGAGAGAAGACTAGAGCTGAATGAGACATTTTTCAAAATGAAAGGCAGTTAAATTGGAGGTGAGGTCATGGCTTAAAAAATATATTTGATTGGTTGCTGTTAATATGCAGGTGAATAAAATTAGGCAGTGTTTCCGAAGGATAAGTAAGTAGATTTGTGATTCGCCTTTGAAAAATGCAAAGAAAATTAATGCAAACTTGGATATGTTTTTAATAGTGCATAGGCAATCACACCTGCTGCAGTTGATTTTGTAACTAGTTTGGTCCTTCTAGAATGTGCTGCATACTTGTGACCTACTGGTTCTAGTGGGTTGCTATGGAGACTCTGCTAAGAGACTGTTGAGGGAAGGGTGTTAAAGAGAGAGTTGTCTTTTTTGGGAAATTAGAGGTATTTAAACTAATTGTTGAAGAATAAGAGTTTGTTTTACTACTAAGGGCTTTCTTATAAAGTGTAGTGTAGTTTTAAAGTAATCAAACAACCTAGCTAAATATGGTTTTGTACTGCTGTAGTTATTCTTGAATTCATTGCGACGGTTGCGAATAATTCGTGAGCATGCACAAATAGTCTTCCATATTGGGCTTCTTTATAAAAGTGAATTACTGGGTTAACATATACTAACCATTCAGAAGTTGAGTAACAAAACTAAAATATAAAAGGCATGTTTTAATTTGCTGCCTTCTGCATTATCAGAGAGTGCAAAATTGAAAAGGTTGTCATTAATGGCTACTTTGTATGAGAGTAGTGTTCCATTCCTATGCTTAGCTTTCACAATCTCTGAGAGTATTGCATCTATATAATAAAAACAAAAAAGTATTTCACCTAAAAACCTAATTTTCAGGTATGTGAATTAGATTGAACATTGAAAAACAATTGTTTGAAAAGGTAAATATTTATATGAGGCTGATAAAAGTGAGTATGATACACAGAAAATGATTCTAACAATGACAAAATCTATGAGTGTTTTTATATATTTACTAATGGGTGAGTAACTCTCTTTCTGGGTGTGTGAGTATGTGACTGTTTCTCTGACATTGAGGCTAGATGTGTGTGAGGATGCTTAACAATGTGTTGCCCTAGAACTGTATATTTCACATGTATTGTTTTGCTGCATGCTCTAGTTGTCATAGGAAACTGCTTGTTAAGCTTTAAATTTATACTAACAATGTACTAGAAACTCTGACAAGTTTTAGAGGTCCATACAAAATGTGTTGCTTAGAAAGAATGTTTTTCTTTGAACTCTGGGACTTGTAGTCTTATTTATTCTATTTTGACAGGGGAAAACAGTCACTGGAGCAGTACATAACACACAAATCTGTGAAATTTGGCAGCTTTTTATTAGATACCCTTTAGGGTGGGTGCTGGTAAGTTACAGGGCAGTGTGTGTATGTGCTTAGATGGTAAGACATGCCCTTCTAAGTAATACTAAGTCACATGTAATTTGAGACTCCTAGGTATCTGTGGTACTTGGCATGAAAAAGCCCTTTGCCACGCCTTAAACCCACGTTTTAGTGCATATTACTTACCTTTGAGATATGCTGTAGGGATACCATAATGCTCGGTGGTTTGTATTTAAATGGTAAGAGATGTCCTTTTCAGTTTCACTAAGTTATTCATGCACTCAAGACCTCTATGACTATCAGTACATATAGTCTACCACCCATAATGCAAGTGACATACATGTTCTCAAAAGTATGGAGTCTCTCTGTTATGCAGTCAGTCAGTGCAGAGGCAGTTATGCGTTTACTCACTTGCTTAGATACTAGTTATGTTTCCAGCACTATCAAAGGCAGTTACAGACAGTTACATATCCCTTTATTCACAAACAGAGGCACTGAGCTATTTGTTCGGCTACTTACATACAGATTTAGTGTGCCACGTAAAGAGATGTCCTTTACAGTTTCACTAAGTTATTCATTCACTTGGAGATCCCTATGCCTATTAGTACATAGAGTATACCACAATGAATGCAACTGACATACATGTTCTGAAAAGCATAGAGTCTCTGTCTCACACAGTCAGGCAGTGCAGAGGCAGTTATGCATAAACTCATATGTTCAGAAACTAGTTATGTATCCAGCAATATCAAAGATAGTTGCACACACCCTTATAGATCCCTGTAGCCACCAACAGAGGTACTGAGTTATTTGTTCAGCCACTTACATACAAATTTAGTGAGCCATAGAGTTACTAAAACAGATAGCATATACTGGCATACTTACTTGAATATCTGATGGCACTTCTACAGGTGAACTCCTACTCTGACTCAGATATGTAGCCACTTGGAATGAAAAAGCCCTTCGCCAAGTTTGAAACCCACTTTTTAGTACACATAACTCACCTCTAAGATAATGCATGGTGGTTTGTGTTTAAATGGTAAGAGATGTCCTTTTCAGTTTCACTTTATTCTTGCACTTGGAGACCTCTATGCTTAGTAGTACATTGAGAATTTCAGCGATAATGCAAGTGACATACATTGTTATAAATGTGTCCTTTTTGTAATGGTCACCCCATAATTTTTGCTGTAGGTGCTTTGTTAATAGGTCTGGAAGTGCACTGATACCTGCCAATCAGGCCCCAGTGCCAGTGCTGTTTCCCGTAAATTGTAACTTTGAATTGGTACGCCCAATTAGCAAGCACTTATCACTCCTTGTAAGTCCCTAGTAAATGGTACCAGTGGTACCCAGGGCAGGGGTGATAAGAGGGGTCACCACGACTTCAACACTATATAGTGCCACCTTGTGTGACCCATGTAAAAGTTTGACTACAGGTCTGCTATTGCAGCCCTGCATGAGCAGCCTTCTGCTCAAGAGTTACTCTGCACACACCATGTGCTGCAGAGTCACACAGCTACGTTATTGTTAGTGAGTCACTCTTAAGGCCGTCCTCCTAAGCCCAGGAGGTAGAGTGCATTATATTAAAGGTGTGAATGTATATGTTTATGCACATTTATTGCTACAGTAACCCTGTAAAGCAAGGTTTACTGTAAGTGACCGTCAGTCCATACAGTGACAAGTGCTGGCCACTGAGCAAACTCGAGATAGCCAACTCCATTATGGTACCACCAAATTGAGTTGTGCTTGGCTTCAAACACTGTGCCTATTCACCCCTGACATAATTCTCATGTCAAGGGTGAGCTGGCATGTACAGGGTGCCACCCTGCATCAGTGCCACCTAAGGATACATAGTTCCACTGCCGTGGCGGGCCTCCCCAAGCCGTTTGCCACCAAGACAAGAGTCTGCCCTCCTGGTGGGATGTGCTAGCACTTCCGAAAGATGGAGACAAAGGCCTGGGCAGGAAGGAGGTCACAGCTCCTCCCTCCCAGGATGGCTGGTGTTTACAGTCAACAATGCAGTAAGCCAAAAAGGCTTTCACCGCCATTGATGTGTAATTACCTTGTCCCCTACTCGAGGACAAACCCCTTCCCACTCCTGCAGCACAGTCAGGTGGGAAAGTTAGTTATTCAGGAGACGTAGACTCCCCAATGCCTAGCCACACCTTTAGGGTGGGCTAGGAGGTCTGTACATCCAAGGAAGGGTTCTGCCATTTTGGCAGACCCTGAACTAGTATGTTCTGGAAAGAAAGTTGAGGTGCTCCCATAGAAAGTCATCACCTCATGGGCGGATTAACCATAGTGACCAGTAGCCCATTGGCCACTGTCATTCATACACTTAACACCTCCTGAACTAGGATTTAAGGATCTCCCCTGGCACCAGAACCACAGTTCTAGCTTGGAATCCACAAAGAGGCACAGAGAAGATGCTGTCACCGACAACAGGACTTTGGACTCTGCGGCAGCGTAAAAATACGGTACTTAAGTGCCATGAAGAGACCATATACTCAAACCGAGTCTTCGACATGTGTCCATGGCAAAAGCTCAGTGGTCCCAGCAAGAGGGATGTCAGTGGATGCCAGAATCCAAAGCAGACTCCCCTGACTGGAGGAACCAGTCTCCTTCTTCCTGCAAAAGTATTGACATGCTGCATCATAAGAACTGCGACCTGCCAAGCCTGTCAAGAGTGAGCCCAAATAGAAGTGGTTTCCTGCAAGCCTGGAGAGGTAGCTAAGTTCACAACAAGTTACACGCTGCTAGTCCACTCCCGTCAACCTACAGCTGCCAAACTAATCGAGGACTACATTTTCTGTAGCCAATGCTTGGTGATTGCCAGTTGGATGATTGACCTCATAATCCACATCTCCAGCCCGAGAGCACCTCACAGCAACAATGACTGACATCATCAACGACCCTGCTGCTGTGTTCCTGCATCCTGAAGGTGGTGCTGTTAAGTGTTTGGCAAAGTATCCTTGGTGCGACCTGCCCCGGTGATTGACAGCTGCCAGCGACATCTGCACCCAGAACTGCCTAGCAAGGTAGAAGAATTCCAGTTGATGCACCCTGGTCCTGGGACCCCAAAGGCCCCTACTCTCTGAGGGTAGAGTGTAACTCCATCACCTAGTGTGGTTTTGTCAAGTGCTGCATTTTTTACAGCCCCCATGGATCCCGACAGCACCAAGGGCAGCCAAGTAACCTCTGCTCCCGGGCTCCCTGGGCAAGGTAACAAAGTAACAACTGTTGATTCTTGGTCTAGGGACCCGCAGAACCTTAACAACAAAAGGGCTCATTTGAACTCACCTTGCAAGTAGCCCAATGCTAATTGTGTTTTCCCCCACTGACTTCAACGGTAAACGTTTGACAGCTTCAACTGCATTTATTGTTTAATGTTTTAAAATTCTATTACTCCGGTTCTATGCAAAGTATCAAGTTCATTTTGGTGACAATAGTTATATAAAAATATAAACTATTTTTATACAATGGTGTCAGGATTTCTTTCGAGACATGTCACTTACTTATTATCAAGGCTGGTACTGTGAAATGCTTAACTCATGTTCCTCTGAGTACACCTGACTGCGCTGTGCCACACTTCCAGGACTGGCTAAGGCTGCTAAGGGTGAATCCATGGTCCACTCTTGTGTATTGTGTTAGTTTTACATGATAAGGCCCACCAGCTATATCACATAATACTTCTACCATGCAACATACATGTTCTGAAAAGCATAGAATCTCTGTCTTTTGCATTGTAGATTGTGGAGGAATTTACGCATTCAATCACATGCTGAGAAACTAGTTATGTATTCAGCACTATCAAAGCCAGTTGCAGGTACATTTACATACCTCTGTATTCACCAACACAGGCACTGAGCTATTCTTTCAGCCACTCACATACACATTTAGAGAGTTATAGAGTTAGTTAAACAGAGAGTCAGGTACAGGCACACTTAGTTAAACATCTGATAAATCAATCAATCAGGGAATTGTAAGCGTGCTACTCACCCGTGAGGGTCTCAAGGCGCTGAGGGGGGAGGTGGGTCCGCAGATCTGTTTAGCCGAAGAGCCAGGTCTTGAGGGTCTTCCTGAAGGTGTTCAGGGAGGGGGCGCTTCTGATGTCTGCCGGTAGCTCGTTCAAGGTCTTGGCTGCAATGTGAGAGAAGGATCTTCTGCCTGCTCTGGCTCTGTGGATGCGCGGGGTTTCGGCCAGTGCGAGGTTGGAAGATCGGAGGTTTCTTTTGGGTATGTGGAAGTTGATTCTGTCGTTGAGGTATTTGGGTCCGTTGTTGTGTAGGCATTTTGCGGGGGACTTGTTGATGCCGGTGTAGAGTGCGTTTCCATAGTCCAGTCTGCTGATGATGAGTCCGTGGGTGACTGTCTTCCTTGACTCAGGGGGGATCCACTTGAAGGTCTTGCGGAGGATGCAGAGGGTGTTGAAGCATCTGGAGGTGACGGCGTTGACCTGTTGGTTCATGGTGAGTGATGAGTCGAGTACGATGCCGAGTACGATCTGATGGTACCCCTATAGGAGTACTCCTCCACTTACTTAGATATGCAGCCAAGTACTGATACAACCTAGTCATCCTGCGCGCCTGTGCTACGTGCTTCCGTAGTTTGCGCAGTAAACATGGGTCAGTCCTACTACTGTAGAGGGTATTTCTATATTTTTAGATGAGGACTATTATTGCAAAAGGTATCTGAGCTCTTTTAATGGCAGCTCGACTTGGCATGAAAAAGCCCTTCACCAAGTCTTAAATACACTTTTTAGTGCACATAACACACCTCTGAAATAGGTTGTATGTATGCCATAGTCCATGGTGGTTTATGTTTAAACAATAAGAGATGTCCTTTTCACTCTTACTAAGTTATTCATGCACTTGCAGGCCCTTATGCGAAGTACTTTATAGAGTATACAACCCATAATACAAGTGACATACATGTTCTGAAAAGCATAGAGTTTCAGTCTTGCGCAGTTGGACAGTGGAGAGGCAGTTATGCATTTACTCAGGTGTTCCGAAACTAGCTATGTATTCAGCACTTTCAAAGGCAATTGAAGGTACACTTACATACCTTTATATTCACCAATACAGGCACTGAGGTATTCGTTCAGCCACTTACATATACATTTAGAGAGCTCCAGAGTTAGTTAAATAGGCAGTTATGTACTGGCACACTTAGTTAAACATCTGATGGTACCCCTACAGGAGCACTCCTCCACTTACTTAGATATGCTTCCAAGTACTGACACAACCTAGCCACCCAACTAGAGGCCTACTACTGCAGAGGGTATTTCTATATTTTTAGATGAGGCCTACTAATGCAAAAGGTATCTGTGCTTCTTTAACGCCAGCTTGTCAGGAATATCTTATACAGTAAACCTCATTCTCAAGACAGGAGTGAATCTGCAAAATCTCACAGCAAGAAAATGTGTTGAGAAAGTACAAGGAAAAGATTAAAATCTGGAATTCAACTTGATTAATTTGATGGCGTGCCAACGTGGTCCTAATAAGTATAGGTATCGTCATCATGGTGCACTCAAATGCATATTGAGAAATCTAGGAGATAGTACTTGGTTTCTAACACTCAGTTGTGCTCAGTATGCGTGGGATGACCATCTTGAATTCTTACAAGAAGCAAACTCAAGCATAAAGGATATGAAAGTGAAGACAGATGGAGAAGTTTGTTCATTGGATCCTGCAAATGTATGCAGATATTTTAACCACCGGTTTTAAACCATGATGTCTTTCATCTGCAACAAAAGTAATACTCCCTGGGTGAAGTAACTGTTTTCTTTTGGCATAAAGAGTACCAAGCTAGAGGTGTTCCACATATTCACATTCTGTTATGGGTAAAAGATACACTCAAATTTGGAACAGACAGAGATGAATCTGTCTTGTCTTTCATAGAACAGTATGTGACATTCCATCCCAAAGACAATGGTGAAAAGGGCTTGAGACAACAAGTTCTATGGTTCCAAACTTATAGATGTGGGAAGTACTGTCATTGAAAATACAGATACAAAGGAAAACTTTACCCGAGATGTTGTTTTGGATTCCCAAGACCTGTCATTTTTCAAGGAAGAGTGAACAGCTTTTATTCTACAGTTAGACATACACTGACACAGACATCACCAAAAAATGCATAAAACTTCAGAAGAACAGAGGCTTTCAAGTATATGAATGACTAAAACCTTGTGATACTGAAGATGTGGAACGCAAATATGGATCTACAATTTGTTGCTGACAACTCCATCACTGTTGCTCGCTATGTCACTTCATAGATAACAAAACCAGAGAAGCCAGAAATGAAAGAGATGTGGGAGGAGATTTCAGCAAAAAAGAGTCTTATCAAGAAATTGTACAGTTTCAGCTTGAAAATGCTTTCCCACAGGGAAATAGGATCCTATGAGTGCTTGGACCGGTTGAGCTTGGCTAGTTTGTTCTCAAAGTTAAAGGAAATTGTATGGGTAGGTCTAGGCCTTGCAAGCAGTTGAAATAGACTATAAAAGTCTTTCTCAAAAATACAATATCTAGAAGAATTTGATCCAGAAAGTAAAGACATACTGAAATCTAATATGTTGGATACATACTACCCAAGAAGGAGTCCGCATCTTCAAAACATGTGCCTCTATGAAGTACTTCAATCCTATACATATAGAAGTAATGTAACTGAAAACATAAAAAAAGGGAGATATGCAGTACTTGGATGTGATGGTTGTTTAGTGAGACACATCTAAGGAAATCTAATTAACCACAGATAACTTAGTTCCCAAACCCCAGAGAGAAGACAGTTTTTCAACTTGCCACTTTTGCATTTGTTCAAGCCATGGTGTTTTGAATCAGATTTACTTGGACACTATGGGGGATATTCTCAAGAACGTGCGATAAACATCGCCAAAATAGGCTAACGCAATTTTCCATATCGCCGTCTATCGCGGGAAAATAACTCCGTGTCAACATCGTATTCTCAACACGGCGGTAACATGCGATAGTATCTCGATAACACCTCAAATGTCCGCGATACAACTACTGCGACGGTGATAAAAAAGGAAACCCGAACGTGAGAAAAGTTGCGATGGGCCCAACCGCGGTAGAAAAATCGGAGACACGCAGCGCCAGGCTTGCAATTTCCATGTCAGGCGGGAAAAATCACCATAAAAGCTGCAACAAAAAAACAAAACAAACATTACAACTGCAAAGGACAATGGAGGTAGCCGGAGCAAGTACAAAGGACAACCCGAACCCCACAAGCCCCACGGAGGACCAGCCTGAGACCTCGGGGTCAGGGAAGGGCAAGGAGAAGAAGAAGAAGAAGAGGAAGACGCGGTTCAGTCCGCAGGAAAACAGGATCCTGATAACGGAGGTGGCAGAACACCATCAACAACTGTTCGTCACCTCCACTGTGTCATTGGCAACTAAAAATACAATATGGCAGTCCATCCTGGACAAGGTGAATGCAGTCGGAGTGCTGAGGAGGACAATGGAAGAGCTCAAGAGGTGCTGGAATGATGTGAAGCGCAAAACCAAGCTGCAACTCGCAAACAACCGCAAAGCAGCAATGCAGACTGGGGGTGGGAGTCCTGCGCCACAGGAGGAGCTGGATGAGATGGAGGAAATGGTGTCCACAGTCATCAGTGTGGAGACGGTGGCAGGAGTCGGGGGACCGGACACTGCTCAACATGACCTGACACAACAGGGTGAGTAACCACCAGGGACTGGGGGGACAGGGGAGATGGGCACAATGGCACACATGCACAATGAAGTATAGCACACTGCACAACCACAATGACTCTGGATCATGTCCCTGATCTCCTTGCCATACTGCAGCACACATGGAAACAGCAAGTAGTCCCCCATCCACTATGTGCCCAGATGGGGCCCTCCCCACACATCACCAATCTCACAACAAACCCATGCACATGTGCTGAACCCAACAAAGCTGCGAATCCGTGAGCCCCACTGACAATGCAAGTGACACTGCATGACGATGAGCATGTCTGCAGGCCACTCATCATGACATGTTGCACCCCACGACACCGAGGTGGCTGAGTGTGGTCCACATCCGGAAAGGAGCAGGTCACACACTGACACATCCACGTGCACAAACAACCCCTGATGGCAACAAGACATCTGCGGACAAACCATGCCCAAGAGTCCCAACTCCCACCAAGAGTCCAATTTACCCAAGTATGCAACATCTCAGCACTATATAAGCACAGAAGGCAAAGGCACACCGCCTGAAAGGGAGAAGGGCCAGCCAAATCAGAGCTGAAGGGGCAACTTACCCACAATGCAGCACACACACATAAGAATCAGAGCACCTCAACATTGACAACAATGTGGTACAAACTGCAACACTTTCACAACAGAACAGAGGGCACAACTGCTGCTGCTTGTGTGTAGAAAATGGCCATTTGCATTTGGCATAGCAGGAAACTGTGAGATGACAATGGACAAGTACAACCTCACATCCCTGATGGTGTAGAAATGTCAACTGTCCCGCATCAAATAGGCATCTCTTCACAAACAGTCACAATGTACATTGTCATGCAGTCCGTTAGTAAACTTGTACAATGCGTGAACATACATGTGAACACAGTGTCAATCTGCATCTCCCCTCCACATTGCAGAGGGAGAATCAACACCTCCTGCAGAGCAGACACAACAACTCAGCACTGATGATGAAGAGGACCTCCCCAACATCGACACCGACGCCCTCCAGCAGCTCATGGACAGCTTCGGCACCCCACCTCCAGGAGCAGGGCAGCCCAGCTGCATCGAGGAGACCCAACCCCTGCACAGACCACACAGCAGGAAGCACCCACCACCACGGCTGTCTCCCAGGACCCCCACAAACAACACATGGCATTCCAATGCCGTGTGTTAGGGTGCCAGGAAAAGTTGGCTGATCAGCTGCGGGTGGGGTTCGACCTCATGGCAGCCAAACTAGATGCCATACGTGGGTGTCTAAGTCACATCAGGGTCCACTTACAGTCCCTAACGGACACCCACTGTCCGCTCCATGGTCTCCAACAATCCATGGCTGACATCGCTGGAGTCATGACTCGGAGACAAGAACAACTGCCTAGTCAGAGTGGCTCCAGCGATGTCAGCCGGGAGTTGGGGCACATGTGGAGGATCATGGAGAACATGGAGCGGATGCATGCGGAATGATAGGCTGCCACGGCTGCACACCAGCGAGATGTAGCTGGGATCTTCCATGACCTGCAGATCCTCATCATGGCATTGCCGCCACACGGCCTGGCGCAGATGACTGCTGCTGCTACTACTCCATCCACATCTCCGCCCCTGAAGTGTCAGTGCCTCACAGTGCGGCAGACTAAACACCACCACCCACATGTGAGGCACCTGACACATCAGAGGACGAAGATGATGATGAATCTGGCTTGGTGGTAAGATTGAAGTGGTAGCATACATCACCGCCATGTGGCCTGTTTCAGCTTGGTTCTGCCCTCTGCATCATGCCCTGGAATAACATCTTCCACTGTCCCCCGTTACACTCAGCGACACTCACCTTGGACCTTGACATGGACTGCCATATTTGGATTGATTACCAATGACACAGCAATCACACTGCGGACTGAAGTCTTCCTCTTCTGATGAACCTGTCAATCCCCAAAGGACTCTGGCTGGCCCTCCACAAGGGCGACAATGTAAAGTGGGGTTTGCATGGCCCTGTACTGCTCCAGCTTCAACACCCCACTGAATGCGGGTAAAACATTATAATTCACACTGATGTGTCATGGCCTTGATCAATTAAGCATGAAAGTATTGATGGATGTAGGGACAGTGATTCCACATAAATGGTACACCATGGGTTATGCTATCAATGTGCATGTATGGCCGTGACCCAGATAGGCAGTGAGACACACATTGTCATTCAAAACAACTCACATCACAGTTGAATACAAGTGAATGTGCGTAGACTTTATTAGCATATGCGTGTCAGTACGGGCAAGATAAGTGCCCCAACATGCGGACCAATGCAGCAGTATGTCAGAATGAGGAACGTTGCCACATGCCGCTGTCCACTCCATGGGAGTGCCTCACCTTTCACAGGTGTGTGTTACCCCGCGTGGTTGTCCGCTCACGTATTCGGGGTCCAGGCGAATGCAGCCATGTCCACTGTTGTCGTGGGATATGTGACCAGAACCCCAAGATGCAACAAGGTGTCGGGACATGTGCAATGGGTTCCAAACTGTTGTGGCTGCAGGTACGTAGTTACACGTCCATGAAAGCGATTGCAGCTTCGTAGGCAATCATTTCCAACATGAGGTCGTTGTCGACTTCATCGAACAGGACGGCGAGGCTATCCATTAGCAGGTCCGGACAGATGTGCTGAGTCCTCCCCCTGTCACCAATTAGCACTACAGCCCAATAGGGGAGCGGTTCAATGGGGTCACTGCACACGAGGAGTTGTGCAATCTCCCAGGTCCAGCTGCCAGCATGTATGCCAAGTATCAAGGCATCCCATAAACGGGTATCACAGTGACACTCCTGGTCGTGGGCCAACAGGGGGCACACACACATGTCAAAATCCAGTTCAGCCACCGTCCTGTTGGATAGGCAGACATCCATGGACCTCTCGAATATGCACGATCGACAATGCAACACAGGCTGAATGCAGGTGACGTTGGCAAGGCGGAAGCTTAGCCGATAACTGATCTGCAGCACTGCCAATGGCAGTGCCCCCAGTAAATGCAGCATACGTGCACGGTACAGTTCCAAGTGTCAGTGGTTGTGCATGTGTCCGGGATGTTCTGCCATTGCGTTAGTGGCTCTGGTTGAGCGGCACTGTTCTGACCTGCGCCAGTTCTGTGGATGAAATGCCACAGCTCGGATCAATGAGTTGTTTTAGTGTGCAACGGTTGTACGCATGGGATGGTGTGGGAGTAAGTGTGAAGGCCATTCCATGCAAGATAACTTCCAGCAAGGACTTCTGTGTGTGGGGTGTGTATACGTTGGTCTTTCGTCGGCCTGTGCGTAGTGTGGGAGTCATCATCAGCTGCTATGGTATTTGTCAGGGGGTGCCGGGCACATGCAATTCCGAGGTTGGAGGTGCAGATGTGCTTCTGCCTGATAGTTCAGACAAAGGAGCTTTCATCCCTAATGCTGGTTTCTCATCTGCTTGCATTCAGGAAATGTGAAGTGGCTTGTTGGGGGTGGGGTGGGATGTGTGCAACTTTGGGATTCATGTGTGACATGTCTTACATGTGGCAAATGAGCGGCATCACTGTGTGTGACGTTGCCTCACAGCTGCTCCTCCCTTCCCCCAAGCCTATTTATTTGTGTGCGCTGCGCGGTTGCATCACTTGCACTCCTACGGCAATCCATTGTCATGCCTGTCTGTGCATGTCCACATGCCTGACAACGACACTGTGATGTTGGCTGTTGAAGTTGGGTGGCCACGTGAGTGTAGGCCTGTGGGAAGGATAGGGCGGACACAGATGTAGAGTTCATGCCTGGCTGAACTCGCGCTGCAATTAAGGCTAGGCATTTGGCTCATGCTGCGGCAATACAGATACACACAACACTTGGCATGTATGAGCCAAGACCCCCAGCGGTCTTGCGCTCCTTCATTTTGCCGTTCGTGCGAACTCGCCCTCCGGGTGCATGCCACATTGCAACATTGTCGATTGCGGGCTGGGTGGCGCCGACACTATAACAGTGACACACTCATTAGTTACTTCCTTGTCCAGGCCAGAACTGAACTAGCCCAGAGCCCTGGGCAAATCCTTCACAACCCTACGCTGGCCTGGCGTACGCCGGCCCAGCCCACTCCGCTCCTTACAGGGGGGACGACACGGATACATGACTGGGGTCTTCCCCACTGCCTGAGGTAACATTGTTGCGTCCGCTGTCCACAACACTACACACACCAGCAGTATATGTCCACATGGACATGTCTGTGCTCTGCATACTGTAGTCTGTCCTGCACATCACAGCCACACTTGGCATTGTGTGCATTCTTATTCATGGATGACTTGCCTCCTTCACACATACTTGGTTCCCACCTCTCCCCACATTCTGCAATTGTGTGGCTGTGGGGCCATGCCGTTTTGGGAAGGTCAGCTGTCTTGTACTGCGCTGCCTCAGTGGCAGTCCGGGGGGGGGGTCCTGGGGGTGGTGGCGGTGGGTGTTGTGGCCCTCTTGGGTCTCCGAGCTGCATGGTCAATAGCTCCATGACATGTGTAATTCTTCAGATGTGGCTCTGGGCTGGGCTCCCTTTCATGCTGCAGGTTGTCGTCCTGCTTTACACCAGTAAAAGGCAGGTGTTAAATCCCTGCTGCTAACGCGCCTTATCGCCTGTTTTCGGGTCGCATCGCGGATCTGGCTGGTAGTTGAGAATATCGCGAAGTGGTGTTTTCTTGTGTTTTTGCACGGGAATGCCTACTCTGCATATCATTAGCGTTAGTTGTCGCTCTCATCCGTGGCGATGTTTTTTGCAGAGGATATCGCTGGGAAACTGGCGATATTGGCAGTTTGCACCAGCTTGAGAATAGGGCGATGAGTCTATCGCCACTTTTGCGGCGCTAAAGTGCCGGTAAGTTGGTGATAAGTCCTTGAGAATATGTCCCCATGACTGTTATGAAGACTCTTTTAACACTGTGGAAGACAGCACTGAGTGTTCAGTCTTTCAACCTACATTAACATGTTTGAAAGATGAGATCGAACAGGAAAAAAACATTGCTGCTGAGATAGCCAAGGAGAGTTCAGAAAGCAGCCAAAGTTCTTGACCACTGACTCAAGATCCTCTTGGAGAACCAATAATTCAAAATGACTCAGCTACAACTATGAATGAGGTGGAGAGTGCAGTACAACAAGCAACAGAGGAAACTGTTCATTTCGAACAGTAGGTAGAACAACTGAACAATGAACAGTAAGAAATTTACAACAAATTTAAAGATGAAATAGATCATGGATTTCTCCACGAGAAGAAACAATGTGAATGTTCTTCATTTAAACTAATACTACTATACATTACTGGTAAAGCTGGCCCTAGAAAGATGCTTTCCAATATAATTTCTCACCAGTTATCTACAGAAGACAACAGAATCAAATTTGTCATGTGAAGTAACAACACCAACAGGATTAGCTGCACATAACATTAAAGGGAATACTTTACTCTGACTACTAATGATACCTGTTGAACATGACAATAAACTGGAATGCCAGAAATTATCTGGTGAAGCTTGTCATGAGGTATCAAGAGTATTGAAAAAACTGAAGCTTCAAATCACTGATGAAGTGAGCATGGTATCAAACTTAGGGGCATATTTACGTTCCCTGGCGCATCCCTGCATATCAGCAGGGATGCGCCAGGGAAAATACGTCACGCAAGTTTACCCTTGTGCCACGTCCGATGCGCCGCATTTACAATGCGGCGCATCGTGGCGCAAGGATAAGCAAATGCGTGACGCATCTGCCGGCGGAAGGTTGGCGCAGTGCTGAAGCTGTGTCGCAAGCGCGACGCAACTCCAGCACTGTTCCAACCTTCCTATCTCTAACATGGTGCGTCAATCCTTACGCCTGCTTGAAGCAGGCGTAAGGATTTGACGCACCAGCGCCGAAAAGTGACTGCGTGAAATCTTGTAGATTTCACTACATCACTTTTCCGAGGCGTTCCTGCGCCGGAACGCCCCCCCCTGCGCCGGTACGCCCACATGAAACCTGATGCAGGTTTCATGTGGCGCAGGGGTTTACTACGTGACGCATCTCCCTAGATGCGTCACGTTGTAAATATAGCGCAACGCGGCGCATGGTTTGCGTCGCCGCTGCGTCACATGCGTGACGCAACGGCGGCGCAAAAGTGGCGCAAGGGGCTTGTAAATATGCCCCTACGTGCTTAACTTCATACACCTAAGAATGCAGCAAATTGGAAGAACAAACTACTATCTGCTGTTTGGAGGAAAGCATTTGATTTTATTTGTTGACCCCATGAAAGAACCTGTTTTCAAAAAACTTGTTTATATTGAAACAAGAAATTCTTTGGGGAGTATTGGCAATGTAAATATTAGGTTACACTTTGAATACAAGGAACTAGTGAAAAATATGCGTCAATCATCTGATGTGGATTATGGAAATACTCTTAAAGACATTAGAATACGAGCTCTAACAAATGATAGAAAATGTGCTTTTGAAAGTCGACTTATCAAGAAACTATTTCCATCTAACATTACAGCAGCAGAACTAATGTACAATTTTATTGAAGAAGAGAAATCCATTTTCTGTTGTAGGAATCTGGCTCTCTATGTAGTGTACTAAAACTAAGTACGCTGTGCAGAGAGTCCAGTGAGTCCCTTATTGGTTTACAGAAGCAAAAGTAGATAATACTAGCGCTCTATTTGAGGTAGTGTGGGCGAGCAGTTAGGCTTATCAGAGTGCAGTGCTAAGGATTAGTTGTATTCATTGAGGCAATAAATGAGACGCACTCAAGAATAATTATAGCAAGCCTGTGCACACGCTAAAATTCCAATACTCAATTAGACATTAGTACAAGTTCTTCACAGAATTGAAAGGTACATGTATCATCAAATGAGATCAAAACAGTGTGGTTGTGATTTTCTTGTCTCCTTTAATCCGAACAATTGCCCAGCCAACACGTGTTTCATCTGGGGAAGTACCCCACTACTTCTTCAGGGCTGAAAAAATGTACAATGGAACATAATATATCATAGGATCATGACGTGACACAGTACAATATGATATGTTCACCACATACCATTCACCGAAAAGTGGAAACCCTAAATTTGAAACATGCACACAAATCACAGTGCACCAAAATTGTGTGTAACATGAAAACATTCTCTTACTTACTTTAGAACAACCTAGACACAATGGCATCATAGGAAAATTAAAAGTATTAGCAATATTGAAACACAAATGGTGCTCATGACTATCGTACTACGAACAACAGTAGTAAGTGTACAAACTTACGAGACCGTCAAAACGGTAAAATGAAAAGGGAGAAAAACAGAGACCTGGAAGAGAAATGACACTCGCTTCCAGTAGCACAATCATGGAGAGAAATTACACTGCGGAGTGAAAAGGGGTTCAATCATTGCCCCCACATGCAATAATAATGAAAAGTGAGGAGTGTAGCCCTCACTGCTGGAAATCACATGCATGCATTCTAGTGAACATGCGTTAGTGCGGCAGGGAGAATATTCCCTAATAAAGTAAAACGTTAATCTGGAATGGGTCTGATTGTACATGCATACACTCACAATTTCTGAGATAATGTGGCAGGGAGAAACTCTCCCTGAATAAAAACGAGCGTCGATCTGAATAAGATCTGGGAAAATAATCCCTAGTGAAATCATGCATTATAGTGTGTGGATATGCAGTGCTGAAATGGGGAGTACCATACCTTATGGCAATACTTGAAGATCTGAAGGGCTAATAGGGTAACAAGTAAAAAAAGATATATATCAATATAAGACCACGGGTGAGGTGGTCTATGCTATCAATGAGAAGGTGAGACAACTATCTCACTTCTCCGCCGGTTTAGATTCCGTCCCGGCTGGCAAGTAGATAAAACCTTCTCTAACGATGTCCTGGTAACGGACGCAGATCCTGATTGAGAAAAATGGACAGACACTCTAAACATAGGTGCTGTAAAATAGTAACAGTCACCGTACCCTTTAAATCAAAGGGCTCGAAGGGCATACCCTTAACTCTCACCTTAGTTATATATGATATCCTGTACGTGGTGTTCAAGCAGCAAATAAGGAAATCTCGTAGCACTCCGAGTGTGGGTACCTAGAATAATATACCAAAACTCAGTATGATAACAAATTATCTAGGAAACTTTCAAAACGGTGCCCCCCTCACATGCCCCTATACGAAGGCAAACTTACTGAGACAGCGAGTCTTTGGAGGGCTTAGGAGTTCTCCCTCACCTGTTTGCACCATTTCACTAGCATCTGACAGATTTTACGCGCACTTCATTGGCGCCATCTCCTGCCACACAAGAAACCCCCCTCTCTCGTGTTTGATTCATTGTATGAAAGTGGCAGGGGCAGCCTCAACGTAGCATACTTCTTCTACTACCCGAACTATTCTTACCAACCACGGACAGAGATAGAATTGCAGAGGAACTGTTTCAAAGTTTGGCCAAAGGTAATACAGTGGACGCTTCCACAAAGAGTGGGAACCTTTCACGTAATGAAGGCCTGAGAGAAAACTTTATTAAATTAGAGAGACTAAAGAAAAATGAGAACGCCAAATGGTGGGATGGGGTGACGCTTAAGCAATACCTCAGACTCAACAGAATTCCGAGGGGCCCGAGGGCCCAAATTTTTCCAACGAATGATGACCTCGATGATGATCTCCTTAAACAATGGGAGGAGGCTCTAACATCAAACTCGAATACTCTAACGGGCATTTCAATTGAAAATGCTGATCGCAAAGTAGCGAGATTACAGGCAGAAATCAACACCTTAGAGGGAGAAATTAGGGATCTAGGCCTACAAAAGGCCACAGAGAAAAATTACACCATTCTTAAAGAGGTCCTACAAAAACATCAGGAGGATATAAAACAAAGGAAGTCAAGAAAATTAAAGGGGGATGAGATTGACTACAAAGAGGGCAGAGTATTTACCTTTGCTAAGAAATACGATCAACTCTTAATGAGTGATCATAAGAGAGGTAGAACATCGAAACCAGACACTATCTCCATCTCCTCGAGTTCAACATCCATTAGTGCCCCTCCTACCAGTGACAGTGAGGTAGAGAACATAGCAAGTACGTCAGGAGAAAATAGACCAGGGAACTCTTTTTAAGGGAACTACAGAGAATAAAAAGGGCAACAAGACACAACCCAGACGTGGGTACCAAACAAGAAAACCTGTAGAGGGAAAAGAGCAGGGACAAGATGATTTCAAAATGAACTTGAGATCGAGAGACAAGAGGAACTAAGAGATTCTAAAGAGAGTGGGGTGGATGTAATTAACGGTTCACTGACAGAATATCGAACAAATAATATCGTGTGGACAGAATATCGTGTCCAAAATATCGAGGACAAGAATATCGAGTAGGTAAGTGCAAATAGATAGGTATAAATTTACTATTCTTAACTCTAGATCTACGTACCTTGAAGCTATATATATCGTCAAAGTACATATATGTCGAGTTATATATAGTAAAACTTTACTTACCCATAAGCAATGACCTTCACGATATTCTTGTCCTCGATATTTTTGACACGATATTGTGTCCGACGATATTTGTGCTTTCGATATTTTGTCTACCCACCGTAATTAACTTATCATCCAAGGCACTCGCAGATGACATGATTTCACTTCTAAAGAGAGGATTGGGTTTCAGTCCGGCTGAAGGAGGAGATCTTTGTAAAGTTAAAATTTATATATTTAAATTTGTTAGAAGTTTGAAATTGCAATTTTTTTTCATGAACAGTCCTACATTGAATAAAAGCAGTAAAAACATCCCTATGTGTCTGATGTCAGATGTTCTAAGTATTCAGGATAGCAATGATACCCAACTACTTTTATCTATCACAGACCTGGAGCAATCACCCAGCAATATGGACAATCTCTTAAAAGAACTTAATGTAGATATGGACTACTCAATAGCTAGCGGGCCTAAGACTACATCTAAATGGACTCTGACATTACCAGGTGGCAACACTATAGATACATTTTACAAACTGGTGTTGGAAGACTTAGACAGATATGACCAGAAACTGAGGCGCAAGAGGACAAGATGTCTTGACAATCTAGAGAGAGGGGAACGGAGGGCGATGGAACTTTTGACCGCTGATAATCAGATTATCATCAGGGAAGCGGACAAAGGGGGCAAAATTGTGGTCATGAATAGAGAGGATTACAATCAAGAAATATTAACACAACTTAATGACAACATGTGTTACGAGAGACTGGAAATGAACCCCATTGGCCC
Organism: Calotriton arnoldi; assembly: GCA_963921515.1. Taxonomy (NCBI): domain Eukaryota; kingdom Metazoa; phylum Chordata; class Amphibia; order Caudata; family Salamandridae; genus Calotriton; species Calotriton arnoldi. The sequence continues at coordinate 606,554 of CAWUFW010010742.1, read as the reverse complement.
CCTCACCATTAAGATCAACAAACATCTGAGAGAATGGTACTCTGAGGGATTGCTAGATGAGGACAAACATCTTTACCTCAAGGTGTACAGATCCACTTTCCCTTGCCTCTATACTTTGCCCAAGGTTCACAAGCATCTCCCATTCCTACCAGGTAGACCAATAGGGCCCGATTCACAAAAGTGAACTGAGACAAAATCCTAACTTTACGACTTTCAGTATTCACAAAAGGCTTTGAAAGCACTTTTAAAGTTATTAATTTTTAGAGTTTGCAAAATCAATCACTCTTGTGCGCAATTACACACCGTTTTTTTTTTAATGGAGTTTTACATAGCACAAACTTGACGCAAAGGTATTGGGTATCAGAGTGCTTTACACGAGCACCAGTTGCGTTACATCAGGACACATTCATTTTTGTTAGGCACTGGGAGATTAAGTGATTTGCCCCAGAATAACAGGATGTTGCTGGACCTTGCCAGGACTCGAACCCAGTTCACCCAAGATTTGAGGTCGACGGGCCCTAGCCGGTAGGCCAACTCCTCATGGTCAAAGACAAAAATGCATTTAAATTATACAGTCAACCTTACAAGGTGCACCTCTTGGATCTCAGTAGTAATGTTCAACCAGCGGATTCTTGGGAAACGCCCAGATTCGGCTGGCAGCAGGGTGCTGAGGTTGTTTGTAGCTGGTGCACTATGGGATAGGGGCAACTTAAAAACACACTACAGAAAGAGCCAGATGCATCAAGCTATTCTGCGATCGCAAACAGTGGGATTCGCAAAAAAAGGGCATTTGCGATCGCAAAATAGCAATAAGCAATGCATCAAGCAAAATTCGCAGAATCTCCCTGGAATTTGCCATTTATTTCGATTACCTATTTTGCGATTTCCAAAACTGCGAATCCTTATTTGCGAATCACAATTTTGAAGTCGCAAAGCTATGCATGAAAAATCGCAAATTGCGAATAGGTAGGAAATCGCAATTTTGCAAACGCAAAATACCACCAAATCAAACTAGGAGGTAACCAGGTGAAAACAATCAAATCAGGTGGGAAACATTTGGGAAAGTATTTAAACAGACCCAGAAGGCCTCAGATTGTTTCACAATGGCAGCGCTCTACGTCATGGCGAGGAGGATGAGGCTAAGAGCAGCAGCACAGAGGAGAAGGAGGATACGGGAGCGCATTTTCAGAGTGCGCATTACTCTGTTGGGGCAGACAGAGGAGGAAATCTATAACAAGTATAGATTAATGCAGCAATGATACAAGATCTGATTGCAGAATTAGACCCACTACTGCGGTGTCAGACTCGCAGGACACATGCCATCCCCACCCATGTGCAGGTCCTGCGTTCCCTGCACCTCCTAGCGTCAGGTAGCTTCCAGGGGGTAATTGCTGCAGCTGGATGTGTATCCCAAAGTTCACTATCACGTTTCTTTAATGCATTCCTGGACACTATGTTGCTGAGGATGCACCACCACATAAGATTCCCAAATACCCCACAGGAATTGCTTAAAACTAAAATGGACTTTTACCAGATAGCCAACATCCCCCATGTAATTAGTTGCATCGATGGGACACATGTAGCTATATGCCCCCCTCAGTGAATGAGTACATTTTCAATAATAGGAAGTGTTATCATTCACTGAACATACAAGTGATATGCAATGCTAAGAACATCATCACAGACATAGTGGCAAGATACCCAGGGAGTACGCATGATTCCTACTTCTTCAGGCACAGCGGCATACATCGACTTCTCCTTGGGGGTGAATTTGGTGAAGGATTCCTGCTTGATAAACACATGTCACTCTCTTACGCAGATAATCATTTCCATGTGAGACATAGCAGTGACTAATCTATTGGCTTTTTCTCCATAGGTGGCAGCGCATATACTGTGCACCCATTCATCTTAACACCATACCTGAATCCAAGTATACCAAGTGAACAACGGTTCAATGCAGCACACAGGACAACGCGCAATGTGATTGAGAGGACCTTTTGACTGCTGAAAAGTCAATTTCGCTGCCTACATAAAACAGGCGGTGCATTGCAGTACAGGCCGGACACCTGCTGTAAAATAGTCGCCACTTGCACCATGTTGCATAACATAGCAACTGCCGGAGGCGGACCACTTGAACTATCGGATAGTGATCCCGACGAGGACGAGGAGACATTACAACCACAACAAGCAGGAAGTGCATTGAGGGCAGCTGAAGGAAGACAGCGATGTGCAGAAATTACACAGAATTATTTTTGAGGTGGGTATTTATCAAATCCAACACAACATTGTTGCTTTGACAACTAGTTTTATTAAACCCAAAATCAAACAGTAGTGTTATTGCACACATGTGAGGCCTAAAAATGATGATGGGTAGACATAAATGTTTGTCATGGTACTTTACATCAGCCCAGACAAATATAGTTTCTGGTTGCTTCACCAAAAACTAATCCTGGGGACATGTCCACACTATTTCCTGGGTCCTCGCACTCCCATTGCCCGTTCTGGGTGCTCAGACACATCCCTTTGAGGGCTCTCTGAAGCTGGTGTATTACGTTTGCTGCGCCTCCTGCTTTCCGTCACTGGTGCCAAGCTGCTACTGCGGCTGGAGGAGGCATCCTCACTATCTCCCCCACCCATGACACTACTGGCAGCAACAGAACTGGTTTGCATCTGCTCCACAGCATTTGTGACTTGGATCAGTCCCCTGGCGACATCTCTGCTGCAATGGCTCATTTCCAACTGCATGCTTATTGCACGTCGGGATAGTTGTGCAGTTGTTGTGCTAAGCCGGTTGATGGCCCTAGTGTACCCATCCAAGTGTCCAAGAAATTGGTGGTGTCTTTTGCGATGGGACACCTGATCATCTTTTAACACTTTGCATAGGTCCCTGAGTGCAACATTCATCTCACCAAATTGTTCATTGCTTTCACTGCGACCTTCCTGCACAGCTGTTGTGAGATGCTTGATACTGTCACTCATCACCCCCATGTTGCTTGCAAGAGTGGAAAGGTTTGCCTGCATTAACCGCATGTGTTTTACTTGCAGGCGCTGCACCCTTAACATGGCATTCTCTAGACCAGCGTAGTATGTGGAACTCACGCCTTCATCAGCTCTCATCATTGCAGCTGCCCTGCAGCTCCTGATTCTCATGTTCCTAGGTTGCAGCTGTACACGTGGTCTTGCTGTGGGTGTATTCACAGGCTGTGCTGTTGTAGGCTCAGGTTGTCCCTCATCCCCTGTTTCAAGTGCAGGCAATGGGGCCACTGTGATCCTGCGTCTTTTTGGAGCTGGTGTTGTGGGTGCTGGTGAGACTGCTATGTCTTCTCCTGACTGGGACTCACTCTCTGGGGGTGCATGTCCTTCACTGTCCTCTGACTCCTGCTCACGTGCATCTGTGAAATTGAACAGTGCAGAACTAGTTAGCATATTTTCACTTTTGTCCATTGTATTGTTGAATAAAGTTTTTTTGACACACGCAGTGTGCGGAGACGGGCTTGCCTGTCACAATTGATTGAAACTATTCTGTTTTGCTACCCACCAGCCTTCCACTGTGGTATTGCTGACTGCAATTCCTATAATGCATTTGTGTGTTACAAGTAAAACATGGTCTGGAATGCTATGTTCTACACTAAGCCAGATCAGACGTACGCAGTTTGTTTGTTAAAACTAAAATTTGGATGTTGATTTGCATGCATCTTACCTTGGGAGGTACTGGGTGGTGCTGAGGAATCTATTGTAGTCAATCCAACAATTGCCTCCGGCTGCAGGGTGGACTCCACAAGGTACTCCATGGCTGTGGGTGATGTTTGGGTGGATGGCATGCCTCCTGTTTTGTTGGCTTCAGCAAGCCTTTCTGCAACCCTTTCTTTGGCACGACTCTGCAGGTCATACCACCTTTTGCGCAAATCCGAGATGCTGCGCTGAGAAACTCCCACTGCATTTATTTTTCTTTGCATTCCCAACCACAATTTTCGTTTTTCAGACTCTGGGACCTGCAGTGACTGTTTCCCAAACAGTTTTTCATGGCTCCTCACCACTTCTTCTATCAGTATCTCCAACTCCTTTTCGCTAAATTTAATTTTCCTTTTGCACTCCTTCTGTGGTGTTTATGAAGCCATACTGGTAACTGCACCGGTTTTAAAGTTTCAAATGTTCTGAAATGCTGTTCTCAACAGTCTACTTCCTCCTCCTCACTCTCAGCACACAGGTAACAGCATGGGTGTGGTCACTTCCTGATTTTGACATCATCATGCTGAATGGTATTATGGCAATCGCTATTTGCGACTCACTAATAGCGTATTCGCAAAAATTGCGAGTCAGTATTTCAGAATCGCAAATAGCGATTGAGAATATTACCGACTTGCAAAATAATAGCGATTTTTTTTATACATTCCAATTTGCGATCCGCAAAGTGCGATTCGGTAAAATTCGCAATTTGGGAATCGCAAATCGCAATGTTGATACATATGCCCCAAAGTGACTTAAAGGTAAGTCCGAGGGACCACACTCAAGGGAGCAGGTCACAAGGGGGGCGTCAGGACCATAGGAGCACAGCTGGTTTGTTTTTACTGGTGCCGGTCAGGCTAGGTGCAGAGCAGATAGGTCAGCCGGGCAATGTGCGTCAAGATGCCCTCTTGGTCAGGAGCAGGCCACTTGGAGAGGCAATTTCAGGACAGCTCGGCCACTCAAAAAGTGGGTCTTAGGGGTCTTGATGTCCCTTGATGGGTGCTTGCTTCCTGGGCAGTAGGAGTTTGGATTGGAATTTTCATCTTAGCGCAGGTTGCAGGGGGCCTGGTACCCTGGGTATTGGTGTGGCACAACTCCGGTAGGTCCTGGTGTCCTCCAACTTGGTGGGGGGACAGATCTGCCCTTTCAGAGCTTACTACTTTTGGTTTGGGTGCTGTGCCAGAGTTATGGGGAGCAGCAAGTCGGTAAGACCGGAGTCTGCAGTTCGATACCTGCTGTCACAGGGGAGCAGAGCCTCTGCTCCAAGGGAGGTTCTTTGACAATTTGTCAAAGACTGGAGGAGCTCCGGGGTTCTTGGAGTCCTAACACTGGCAAGGTGAGGCAGCACACCACGATGGTCAAGTCCTTAAGGCAGCAGGAAGGGTTTGGCATCAATTTCTCTGCAGCGGGGCTTCAGTTCTCAGGCAGCAGCTCTTCTTGGTCTGTTTCTTCTTTGTGCCCATCGAGTCTCTGGTTCAAGTTCCTGGGATGTCACCTAAATACTAAATTTAGGGGCATAATGGGGGAGACAGGTAGTAGCCAATGGGCTGTCTACATTTAGGGGCGACGTGTGGCGCAGCGGCCAGAGCAGTTGGATATGGAGTGCGGGTTATTCACAGTTCAATCCCCAGTGTCGGCAGCAGCTCAGCTCAGCATCATGTCACTCTGGGCAATAGCTCGCTTAATCTCCCCGACGGCCCCCAGTGCCTTGAAACCTTAAGGGGTGATATGTTCGAGCTTTACAAATATGGGTTTATTTATTTAGGGTGCCTACACCCTCTACGTGATCTGTGGGAAAGGGGCACTACACTAGTTCTGAGAGGGTGATTTCCCAGCATCTCAAGATGGTAATGACAAATATTCAGCCCATGTGCTCCGTATTGCTTCCCTGTGTACTTACAATTTCCAAGAATGCCTCAATATTGCAGGGCCATATCTTCTCATGCAGATATGTCCACACATGGGATATAGTGCACCCTGTCTTAGGTCTGTAAGGCCTGCAGTAGGGGTGACTTACCTATACCTCTTGCAGTGTATGGGAGCATGGCACACAGGGCTGTGTGCCATGTTAACTCCTAGTTTCGCTGCACCAAGACACACAGCCTGCAATGGAAGCTTGCATAGTCTTGGTGAGGAGTCTCTGGGGTGGCATAATTGGTGCTGCAGCCCCAGAGCCCTCTTCAGACCCAATGCCCTACATGCCAGGGATACCATTTACTAGATACTTACTGAGATGGATGAAGTTGTACTAATTGTGGTACATTGCTAGGGAAAGAGCACTGGTACTGGGAACCTGGTTGGCAGGGACCCAGTACACCTTAGTCAAAATTCATCAAAAACAGGCAAAAAGTGCGGGGTACTGCAATAAGAACCCAGTTTATCATATCTGTTTAATGCCTACATTTCAAGAGTGCTCTGACTTCAATGAACAATTACTCATACTTGAGAAACAAGATATTTTGGAAATTACAACTATCAAGAAAATGAAGCATCAGGGAGTGACAATAATGCTCACAGAAAAACTACAAGCAAAATTAGATTCTTTAGAGATGTCTGTATTCAGGCTGCTGGATTAGAAAAGTGTTTATGCATGTGCAAGAACAGTGGAGTAATTTTGTGGCGTAATTTAAATATTGAAGAAGGATTAGTAAATGATGCAATGGGTAAAGGAATTGATTTAATTAATTTTCCGAATAGAGATGAGGCTGAATACTTAACCATAAAATGTGATCATATTGATGGCATATAACAGATTGGCCGATCTGTTGTAAATCTTTTGCTAGTGAAAGACGTATTTGTGTGGTGCCAGCAGTTCTCACTTTCTCTAGTGCATGCTGTAACTATCCAAACGTCACATGGTTTAAGTGTAGAGGCAGCTTTTGTTAATATTGAAAGTAAAATATTTAAAGAAGGAATCTCATATGTAGCATTGTTGAGTGTTAGAACATTGACCAGTTTGCTTTTGATTGATTTTGATGATAAGAAAGATAGTGCTGATGCAAGTTGTGTCAGAGAGTGCAATCGGTAAAGAAGTCTATAAACTCCTCAGTTAGAACAGTATCCTATTTATGAGAAACTGATAATATGTTCTAAGCGAAAGCTTACCAAAGAATCAAAGGATGTTCAAGAAAAGAAAGGAAACAAGCATAACCTAGAATGCATTAAAAAATAAGAGTAGAAAATTAGGAAGATATTGTAGGATAACAGTTGGAAAACAGTTCAGATGTCAGCTGCTATGCAAATGTTGTTTTGAATGTACTGTTTCATTTACAGTATTTAATCAAAGGAGGGAGAGAGAAGCTGAGATCCATTCAGCTTCCAAGCGAGAATCAATAATTAAAGGAGAATGGATGACTTGTACCTGTATTACAACCAGGGTCAGGTATGGTGACCGTCTTACAAAGCCCTCATTCACGTATCTTGATTATCCGCTTCTTATATCAACGTGAAAGCATCATAATTGTTTTTTTTTTAAATATGCTTTCCTCCACCCAGAGTAAGACCGTCTGGTGACAACAGTAGTGATCAGTAATAAAACGTGGTTGAGTGGGGTGAGTTAAAATTGCCTACATCTCCATACTCCAAAAACATTATTCAGTTAGAGATGGGGCAAAGTAAAATCAGGGTGGTGCGCATATAGAAATGTTACTAGTCTATAGCACCTGTTTGTCTGTGTGAGTGTTCGACATGTTTCAGCCCTTCTTACGCCCAACCGGGTCGGGGGCTTTCTTCAGGACCTGTGCAAAAGTGTGGGTGCTAATTCAGCAGCCCTTGAGGGTAGGTCAGTCACTTACCCTTCTTCATTAGTTGTTATTGAAGAAGGGTAAGTGACTGACCGACCCGGTTGGGCGTAAGAAGGGCTGAAACATGTCAACCACTCACATGGACAAACAGGTGCTATAGATTAGTAACATTTCTATATGCGCACCACCCTGATTTTCCTTTGCCCCATCTCTAACTGAATAAAGTTTTGTGAGTATGGAGATGTAGGCAATTCTAACTCACCCCACTCAACCACGTTTTATTACTGATCACTACTGTTGTCACCAGACTGTCTACCTCCGGGTGGAGGAAAGCATATTTTCCCAAAGAAAACAATGATGATGCTTTCACGTTGATATAAGAAGTGGATAATCAAGATATACCGCTTGATCACTCCTGTATGTGAATGAGGGTTTTTTAAGACGGTCACCATACCTGACCCTTGTAATACAGGTACAAGTGATCCATTCTCCTTTGATTACTGTTTCATTTACCACATCTTGTAAATCAAATTCAACAAAAGCCAGATAAGAGATTGTGTTCTGCACTATATCACTTGCTCCAAAGTTTACTCACTGACAGAACTGTAATACATTCTGCTTCGGGCATTCCTGACCTTTAAGATATATATATAGCGGATCACCAACATTTACTCTCGACATTCAACAAGACGCGCAAGAATTTTTAATGGTCATGCTTAGAGTTTTAGAAGAAGAAGAAGTAAATATTGATGATTTATTTGTACTGAGTCATAAATGGAATGATGACTACAAAGATTGCTCTTTTACATCCGCCATTCAAAACAAATCTGAGCAATTTCAGTACTTAACACTACCAGATTGATTATCTGTGCCTTTTGACAGATTGGTTAAAAATGTAAACCAAAATATGATATGCCCAAATTGTAGATCAGATGTAATATCTACATTGCATGTACGAAGAACTGGAAAATACCTTATATTAATGTTACAATGATGCAGAACAGATGGTTCTAAATTACAAAGTCAAATTACAGACTTCAAGTCTCTACAAATAACAATTTCTGCAAAAACGTACACTACTTTGGCTATTATCTTTTATGAAGGACTCAATATAACATCTCAACACTACATTGTGTATTTAAAGAGTGAAACTGGGTGGACAGAAAGCAACAACAGCAACATTAAATTCAAACCAAAACTTCCTTTCAAGCTATGAAACTCTTATCTTTTGTTTCTTCAACCAAAGTTCTAAGGAGCATGTTTGGAAAAAAAGTGCTGTTTGTTGTTTTTTCTATGTGCATCATTATTGTTCTAGACATTATTTGGTCTATCGGGGATGATGTCTTTGAAAACTTCTGAAAAATTGAAGAGTACTTTTATCTTCCTGAATGGCGTTAAAATAACATTTGGATACTACACTGTCTAATTAAAGAGTGAAACTAGATGGGCACAATTCAATCAGGGAATTCTAAATACAAACTAAAACTGCCTTTCAAACTATAAAATTGTTACCTTTTGTTTTTTCAACCAAACCTCTATGTACTATTTAAGGAAAAAAAGTAATATATGGGATTTTGTCTACATGGATCATCAACGTTCTGGAAATCATATGGCCCACAAAGGATGATATTTTCAAAAGGATCTCCAAAATTCAAGTATGGTTTATTAACATATAGGGCCTCATTATGATGTTGCCCAACATCAAAGGTTTCTGTCCGACTGCCGTATTATGATACAGGTGGTCGGAGGGAAACCTGTGGGAGAATACCACTCCGCTTACGAGGGGCTCCGGCAACAGTTGTAAAAGTAATCCACAAATTGGGATTACAATTTCGCTTTCTGCCTGCCCTTTCATGGCGGTGCACTCGACATGAATAGGCAAGCATAAAGTGACTTTGAGGGTTCTTTGGAGAACACCCTTACCCCTTGGCCCTCCACAATGGGGCCTGGTGGGCTCTTGTGGTGCCCCCCTAAACATCCCTGCACCATGTGGCCAGCAACGCATGGTGCCTGCCACATGGTGAAAGGATGTTTAAACTCTGCATTTTTTCCATTGAGGCTTGTGCTGCGAGTGGCAGCGCAACCTGCAATGGAAAGAATACAGGATCTGACCGCCAACACAGGAAGCAGGATCACTGACTCCTTGCCGGGCGGACCCACTTCTGCCATGATGCAGGTCTTATGCGCATCCGACCGGCATCATAACCGGCCCCATAGTTGTTTAGATTTCTGTATTACCTATAGATAAAACAACTGATTAGTGAATTGTAGTGAGTGCAATGCACAGTTTTTCATTTTTATAGTAATATACCGTGTAGTTAAGTTTTTTTTACAATCTACACAATTGTTTTTCTCAACTGTTCAAGAATGAAGGTTCCTAAGTACCCCATTTAGGGTGTAAAAGTATGAAAGCTGAGAACAGTGAAAAAGGAAAAAATAAATGTTTTACTGCATTTTTATATACTGTTAAAGCATAACCAATGTGTATAGTTATGTTTCTGCAGTTTTGAAAATGAAATACTAACATAAATTTATGTTCTGTTTCTTTTTCAATAGTGTCAGGATTGCTATGTGTTTAGATATCTCTAAATAGTTATTCACCACAGAAATATTTCTTAAACATACCTTTCGGGAGTATTTGTATGTGTAAAGAGCATTTGCATACGTTGCCACCACTTTGTTTTGGTGATGTTCTACTTATTACTTTCAGTGTAGTTTAGCAAATTTACACTGTAAAACTATACACCAAGGTAGAGTCTTATACAGCCACTGACACATTTGCAGGCACATTGATTATATAACTCATACACCCAGTCACTTTTCCATTTTACCACTCACTCACCCACTAACTCACTGACCATTAGGAGCACACCGTCTCACTTACGAACACATCTTCTTCTACATGATGTTACTTACCGACACAGATATTCACAGATTTAGTTACTTCCTAATACTGCTACTAAAGCATACTGAATCATCTATACGATACCTTATACAAGCAGTCAGTCATGCATAAATCAGTAGCATACTCTTTCACTTTCCCATCTAACTACTGATACTCCCAATTACTCAGTCACACAGGATGGATAGATATCCACTCACTCCTGTAAACAGTAACACATACACTGACTTACTTAGCTAATCTGATACTAACACAGTCACACAGTTACTTATACATTGCCATAGATATTCAATATTACATACAAGTACTGACTATGCTACTTGCTCATCTTTACGCACACTCATACAGCCAATTAGTTGTTGATGGGAATACTTTTTTATCCGCTTACTCATGTATGAAGATAGTCACATACTCATTTTAGACACAGATTCAGACTGTGACACACCCAGTCACACACTGCTGTATACTTTAACACAGCAAGACACACACTGATATAGATACTAACACACCCTTCTGCATAGTCTGACACACCCAGGCACTAACTTGTTTATACACTAATACATCCACATACACACTGATATAGACACTGACATGCCAAGGCATCCCCTGACACACCCAGACACACTTTTGTCTATACACTGATACACCCAGAAATGCACTGTTTGATACACTACTACACCCACACATACAAGAATACGGCCACTGAGACACCCAGACACACACTGATGCTAACACTGATATACCAATTACTCACTGACACAGCTATTTACATACACATTCACTCATCCATATACCTACTCACAGTTACTTATTCACCCACACAAGTGCTGGCACTGCCATTCACTGACTCATACAGTCACTTACACACCCATTAAGATATACAGCCATTCACACACCCAGTGACTAACTTATGCACACTTACTCATCCACTCACTCAACCCTATAGCTGGTAACACACCCAGTCACTCAATTGTACATACACTCTTCCACCCAGTCACTAACTTATACAGGCACGAACACACCCACTCTCTCCTATGTGGTCAATCATGCCACCACTCACTCAATCATACATCCACTCACACAGCCATTCACTCACCTATATTGCCACTCACACAGCCAGTCACTGCCTCATACAGGCACTAACACACCCAGTCTCTCACTTATGGAACTATTCACATAATCACTTACTCATCTGTACAGCCAGTCACACAGCCAATCACTCACCCATACAGGCAGTCACACAGCCAGTCGCTCACTCATAGCCACTGACATACCCACAATATCATATGTAAAAACAAGGGTACCCCTGACGCCAATTCCTAACTCAGGGAAGTAACTCAAATGTAAATATCACAGTATAGGAATATCATAATTACTCGTGGACCTAAATAATACATGTCCAACCATAAACATGCAAACTCTGTTTACTGATATCAAAAATATTTTTTATTATTTTTATTGTTACACATCATATTTACTCAATATGTACATTAAAAAGGAAATGAGTGAACCTCTGTATACAGTGTTATACTGTGAACGGGCAATAGAATTTAGAAAAATCAGTTGTTATATTGGCCCATTATCAAATATATAGTGCACAGTATCAATAATGCATGTTATTACAATGAAGATATTCACAATGTTTAAATTATTTTCTCTTTTCTTTTTCGAAACATACAAAATTAATAGATCATCAATTCATTATATACAGAGGACATTAAATGTAGGCATGGCTCTTGGAATTCTGTGTCCTACGCGCGTTTCGGCAGTACGCCTTCATCAGGAAGCCATGTTTTTGTGAACGAAAACCTAAACAGAGTGCATATAAATGTAACATGTATCAATATTCCCAAAACGGTCCTACTAAATTCATTTTATTTAAAAGCCCAAGAATTGGGTCTTAAACATAGACTTAACAACAAGGAAGTTTAAAAACACCAATTCCAAATCAATGAAAATCACATTGAAACATGTAAAACCATAATAGACTTAATACAGTGAACATCGTAATAGAATTCCATCACCAGAGTTTGTAGAAAAAGATTTGAGTATTCACACATCTGAATGTGACATTTAAAATAGAAGATGTCGTAAATAGAAGAAAAAAAACCCAAGTGAAGTCAAAAAGTACCATAAATTACAAGTGAATGAAGAGGAAATGAAAAGATTTACACGTCTGGTCTCCCAAAACTTTCATATAGTACTTAAGTGCAAGGTTAATGATTTTATAGACTAAAACGATTACCTCATTGTATTCAACAGAAGAAAGAGTTTCTAGGGTAATGATGAACCTCAAAGTCGATATGAAATAATGCGTTCTAATAAGGGACAACAAGAAATGGGAGAAATGAGATATGGCGAGACTGGGCCAGGAATAGTTGTTAATTAATAGAAGACATATCACTAAGATGAATGAATTACTTTTCGTCTAATCAGATCAAGGATGGCTTGAACGTGTACTGTACACATCAAACGGTCCAAAATAGGGGACCAAATGCTGGACAATGAAGGTGCCAGATAGTAGATAACTATGGTCCACTATAGGAACAACAAAAGAAGATAGTTGAAACATTAAAAATTACATATATTTAGAGATGTATATACTTAATCTTCATCTGATTAAATTAATCAATGATTAAAAATAGATGGATCTAAGTGGATTAGGTATCTATGCTAGTAGGTGAATTAAAGACCTAATTGCTAATGGAGTGATCACAGTCACATGACAACTATAGTATGTGCAGTAATCTTATCGATGTCTTACGAAATCTATGGTCATCATAGTATCACAGGAGACAGGAGTGTTCCAGAAAATTTTAGTATCACAGGGAACAGGAGTGTGGCGAAGAATCTAAACATAAATCAGCGGTTATGTACGTTAAATACCTACTTTAGTAATGCTTGAAGAATGTGGCTGATGATGTTAAAAGGAAGCGTATGGTCAATAGAGCCGGAAGATTCACAATGTTACTATAGGTAAAAAGAAATTAACTGATGTTAACAGGCATCAAAGAGTATCATCTAAAGAAACCCTGAACCAGACTCATGCTACGATATATGCACAGCTGAACTTACCCAGTCTGTCGGCATAACCCGAAGGAGGCAGCAACTAAAGTCCCAGAATGTTAAAACACAATAGATGTGTGTAATCACACAACTGGTGCGGGAAGCCGCCCACAAACATCACAGCACGATGGGCGTCGCGTGATGTAGAAAAATCGAGCAAGAGGTGAATATACCAATCGTGACTAGCGCTTATATAATCCTGGCGACCGGATGAAAAACGCGCCAATTCGGGCAAGCAGTCACGGCGTCAGCCGTGAATGGTAGAAAGTGAAGACGGTAAAGGGATATGTTAAAATGTCACACAGATGTATGTGAGTGTTGTCGCCATCTTGGAATGGACCAGACAGACAGCCTAATTCTATTCAGTGGCTCTATAGTTAGTTGAACAGAGCCCACTAGATGCTGTAAAACCAGGAATGTAATCTTGGTTGTATAAAAGGTGGAACAGAAAAAAGTCAATTAATGAATACACAAAAATAGAAAGTCCATGGACGAGCAGTTATTATTAGCAGATGATGCCCACTAGATACTGTAAAACCAGGAATGTAATCTTGGTTGTATAAATGGTGGAACAGAAAAAAGTCGATTAATGAATATACAAAAATAGAAAAATAGAAAGTCCATGGGTGAACAGTTATTATTAACAGATAGTGACGGACACGTCTGTATGAAGAAATTCGAGATGACTAATCCGAAAGCTAATGAATAGCCCCTGATCAGAGTAGAATATAGTCAGAGGCACCAAACTTAATGTGATGCAGTGCGCAATCACTACAGAACTAGGACTATGAATGGTGAGAATTCAACCCGGGTTATGTTTAATCACCTGGTCCCAGGGAATTTCATTGTTCATCCCATTCAAATAGGTATCCAGAGAAAATATCCAGTAAACTTCTCTGCACTTACGGATATTAGTGCTGGTAGTACCACTATTAATGCGAATTTTTTCAAGTATGATCCAGCGTATATCATCCGGGGTATGTTGTTTTTCTATATAGTGATGCACAAGTGGGGCCTGTAATTTCTGTGTACGAATGGCTGACCTATGCTCCGACAGTCTTGTGGACATTGTGCGTGCCGTTTCGCCCACATAACCTTTATTACATGGGCACAAAATTAAGTAGATGATATTCGAAGTTTTGCAATTCGTTAACGTGTTCAACGACAAATTAATGTTGTTGAACGAAAAGTCTTTGTTTCAATAGCAAATTGGCATGCCACACAGGTCATACACTTAAAGTTGCCTGTGGGGAAAGTGTGACTTTGAATAGATGATTGAATGATGTGACTAGACTTAACTGGCATACGTGATTGAACAATGAGATCTTTAAGGTTCTTATTTTTTCTGTATGCAAATAGAGGTTTGGGCAATTCATTGCTTTTGGTTTTGGTGGCATTTAAAATATGCCAATTGGAATTTACTATTTGGCGAATTCTCTCATTCATGGTGGAATGTCTTGTAACAAAAACTAGTCTAGAGTTGGGATGTTTTGTTTGTGGTGTAAGTAGATGTTGTCTATCATAGAATCGAGCCCGTTTATAGGAATGACGTACCAATCTCTTGGGGTAGCCTCGAGCTATAAATTTAGTTTTCATGTCTATGGCTCGAATATCAAAGTCTTGAACATTGGTACAGTTCCTGCGAAGCCGCAGGAACTGTCCAAACGGCCAGTCACTGCCTCATACAGGCACTAACACACCCAGTCTCTCACTTATGGAACTATTCACATAATCACTTACTCATCTGTACAGCCAGTCACACAGCCAATCACTCACCCATACAGGCAGTCACACAGCCAGTCGCTCACTCATAGCCACTGACATACCCACAATATCACTCATAGAGCTGGTCACACCCCCACTCATTCACTCATAACACATCACACAGCCTCTCACTTACTCATATACCCACACATACACTGATCTAGGCACTCGCACACCCAATCACTCACTCATATAGCCACTTATTCACTCATATAGACAGTCACACACCCAGTCACTCAGTCATATAGCCATTCACACACCCAGTCACTCACCCTCACACACATACACCCACACACTCACCCATGTAGACACACACAGTCAGTAACTCATTCAGGCACTAACATTCCCAATCACTCACCCATACAGCCACTCACACACACAGTCAGTCACTCTTATAGCCAATCACATACCCATTATTTCACTCATACAGCAGTTTATTCCCTCTCGTTAACACATACAACCACTCACACAGTGAGTCACTCATGTAACCACTTACACATATAGAACACTCGCTCAAAGAGCCACTCACTCCCACTCATTCACCCCGATAGCCACTAAAACACCTAGTCACTCACTTATACAGACACTCACCCACTTAATCACTCACTCATACATCCACTGACATACCCACTAACTCATACAGATACTCAGACACCTACTCATTTACTCATATAGATACTAAGACATGCACCCATTCACCTTTACAGTCAGTGACACAACCACTCATTCACCCACACAACCACTCATCCACTCATGCACTGACCCATACAACCACTCATACACTCACTCACTCAGACACAGAGCCACTCAGACACCCACTCAGTTACTCAAACAGCCACTCAGACACCCACTCACTCCCCTATACACTCACTTAAGCAGCCACTCACTCACCCATGCAGCTGCTCACATACCCACAGAATCACCCTTACAGCCAAGTATGCATCCACTGACTCACCCATACAACCTCTCATGCACCCTCTAACTCACTCATAGAAGCACTCACACACTCACTCATTCACTCATCGAGCTACTCACATACCCTCATCTCACTCATACAGCACCTCATACACCCACTTATTCACTCATAAACCCACTCACATAGTCAGCCAGTCACTCATACATTCAGTCACACACTGATAAATGCATTCACACAGCCAGCCACTCACTTATACATTCTGTCACACTCATACAGCACCTCATACACCCACTTATTCACTCATAAACCCACTCACATAGTCAGCCAGTCACTCATACAGTCAGTCACACACTGATAAATGCATTCACACAGCCAGCCACTCACTTATACATTCTGTCACACACTGAGAAATATACTCACATACCCAATCACTCACTGATGAAGCCAGTCACTCACCCATATAGACATTTACACACCCAGTCACTCGCTTACTCACAGACTCAATCACACATCCATTCACCCACTTTTACAGACATGCACCCACCCAGTCAGTCACTCATAAAGGCACTAACATACACAATCACTCACTTATACAGCTACTAACGCAAACACTCACTCAATTATACATGCACTTACACAGCCATTCACTCACCCATACAGCCACTTACAGAGGCAATCACTCACTTATGTAGATACTAACCCACCCACTCACTCACCCATGTAGCCACTAACATACCCAGTCACTTACTTACACAATCACACTTTATACAGATATATATATATATACAGACATACGGTTAACTTTTCTTAACCATGCAAGGTGGTTCTAACAAGAACCTTTGTTTTCTCTTTTTTATGGAACTGGATTTTTATTTTTTAGTTTTCTAACGTTTTGTTTTTTTTGTGTATTTTTCCTTAAATATAATGGCAACTAGGTGAAAAAATACATTATTTTCACAAACTCAAAAACAGTGGAAAGACTGGTGTAAATAAAAGAAATTAACACGTGTGTTTTTTGGCTGTTTGTAAAATGACTGCAACACACTGCTTGTCAAATGTAATGGTGGTGTTACAGTCTGTACAAAATGTATCAATCTTCTTTAACTCCGGAGATATTTCTGGCAGCCACTTCTCCACTTCTTGTGGTACTTTTTCTCCTGAAGCAGGTGGTGTAGCCCTAGAAGTTGATGGCCACCCTCCACTTCTCTCCTTCTGTGCCCTCTTCAGATGGTTATTGTGATATGTTTTAAATGGGACAACATGCTTCTTGTCCCACAAGAATATTTTTTAGCAGTGCCCCTTGAAAGGGTTTTTTTGCACAAGGGGCACTTTATAAATTTGGTGACTGTTTTTTTTTTTCACCAGACGGGATTTCAAATCAATCCCAAGCAGTACTTTGCTGTTTTGGTGCTGGTTCTTCATCTGAAGACTCATCCTGACATGGCTGTGGCTCCTTCTCCCCAGTTGGTTGATGCAGGTCTCCACACAAAATTTCTCAACTTTTTCAAGGCCCAAACAAATAATCAGCCTCTGCACAGTGCAACAACCTGGAAATGTAGGTTATAGGCTTAAATGCTCCCTCCCCAACCTCTGTCTGCAACAACACAGCTCCTAATCCCATTGCACTGTCATATGTCATTATATAGCAATGCTTGGATGGATCAAAACACTGTAAATTATTTATCTTTCCCAGTACTTCCTTTCCATCCTAATTGCTTTCTCACAGTCTTCCCCTACATAATCTCTTCCTTTCTTAGTTAGCTGCCTCATATTAATCGCTCTAGAAGATAAGTCAGGGATACATTTGCATGAAATTCTTTCATTTCCAAAAAGTACATCAATGCTTTCTTTCTCAATGGAATCTGTAAACATAAGATATTAGTTACTAATTCCTTCTTGGTAGAAATCCCTTCACTATTGACACAATGACCCAGGTACTCAATCTCTCCCCTACCAAAAGTGCACTTACTCAACTTGTCAAACCATTGCTCCTAAATATGTCCAAGACCTGTCTTACCCTCAAATCATGCACCTGTCAAGACTCTCCATAGATCAAAATGCTGCTTAAAAAGGTTTTATACCTTCTAAACTCCCAAACAATGCATCCATCATGGGCTGGAACACAGCTGCTGGCGATACAAGACCAAAAGACAACCATACAAAACGGTACGTACCAAAGAGAGTTATGAAAGCGATGAGATCTATTGAATCAGGATACATTCTTATTTTATGATATGCCGCCACCAAATCAAGTGTTGTAAACATTTTTGCTCCATGCAACAAAAAATATCTTATCTGTAATATTCGGCAAAGGGAAATGGTCAATCAAGAGCCATCAAGTCCACACAGAATCTGATTTCAGCTGATTGTTTGCTAGCCACTGCAATGGGAGCAACCCACTCTGAACTCTCTACCAGCTCAATGATACCCTCATCACACAATTTCTTCAGCTCATTCTTAACCGAATCCCGCATGGAAATGGAAACAGGACTAACCTTGAAACCTACACGTGTTGTACCCTTCATTCATTTTATTTCATGAACATATCCTTTGAATACCCCATCTCTTCTTTATAAACTTCTGGGAATTCTTTTACAAATTTGATCTCATCATCAAGTTTCCCAATTTCTAGACTTTGTACAACATTCATCGGTACTTATTTAATGTAATCATCCCTTAGTCCAATGGGGAAGAGGAACTGCATCCAACAGAACACCCAGATCTCTCTGATGTGGCCAACCTAATACACTGTCTCCTTTCACTGGAACATACACTTTCCCATACATTTTGCTAGTTTTAAATTCAATTTCAGCTTCAGAGTACACTCTCAAATCAATGATCTGTCCATCATACCCACCAGGAATCACATTTGGATCTCTCAGTTTTATCTTATCACTGAGTTCTTTGTCGAATACTTCATTAGATACTAAAGTAAGCCAAGCCCCTGAGTCAAATAGGGTTTCCATGCTCAATCCTTCAATCGAAATAAGATCCTTAGGATGTTTTTTTTTCTCCCCATTAGTGCACACTGGCAAAATAAAATCTTCCAATCCTCTTACAGGTTCCGAAGACACCTCGTTGACATGCCAGTTGTTTTTTAAAGAACTACAGCAGTTAGAAGAGTGTCTTTTCTTGCTACAAAGCTTACATACAACATTCAAAGCAGGACATTTGTTTAAAGAAGCAATTAGACCAGGATTGCCACTTCTAAAAGATACACCTTTGAATTTAGATTGATATGCCTGAGTTCCTTTGCTTTTACTGTCTTCCTCATTTAATAGAATTTTGTTAATGTCAACATTCCTGTTCTTATCCAGTTCCTCAGCACAAGCCAAATAATACTCTGCATGCTTGACAACAGAAATAACTTTATTTAGCGTGGGATCATCCATTAACTACAATTCCTGTCTCTCTTTATCAGATTGACACCTGAGCATAAACTGGTTTCTAATGCATTATTTTCTTCCATGGTAGCTCCAAACGTACAAGATGAAGCTAATTTCCTGAGACTGGTTACATAGTCCTCTGCATTTTCTCCACACATCTGCTCCCTCATTCCAAAATTATATCTAACACAGTACTTACTTTTGGTAAGTTATCCAAATCCTGTTTCTTTAAACATGTATCAAATTCATTCAAATCTTCTTCTTCGTCTTCCTCCAATTGAGATTAATTTTCAAATACCTCCTGGCCCTCACAGCCCAAGCAATACAATAAAAGAGAAGCCTTCCTTTCAGGTGTTCAATTAGAGCTACATACTTTAGCATAATGTGCACCAATCTTCTTCCATTTAGACAATGGGTTAGGAGGATCTCCAGACGACGTAAAATTAAATGGTGGAGGAACAATATTCTACATAGCATATTCCTGCAAAGAAAAAGGTTAGTAAGCAAAAAAAAACAGAGAAAAGTAGCACAGCACCATGAATCAAGTTACGCTTTATTACCCTAAAAGCTACACAGCCCTGCCAAGTACCACGCATCAGGCATTAGACTACCGCAATTTAATGTGGTGGTCTGTTTATCAGCATTATATACATTAATCATGCATTTTGACCACCTGCACACTTAGGGTGAAGCAGGTAAGTGGCAGCGACCTTTGGAACTGCATTTACAGCAGCTCAGCGTCCCAGTGGTCAATGAGGGATGGGACAGCATGACGGGGCTGCACAGTCAGCTCCTGAGACAGTGCAATTCTAGGAAGACAGGAGAAGAGCCCTGGAGTCGGGCCCCCGAGCTGCGGCATGGTGCCTGCTCTCTCATCACAGTCTTCATGTAGCCTGGCACTTCCATCCTTCCAATGCACTGTCTCCCCACCCCCAGCACAGCCACCACCAGCTGCCAACCGGAGAGTGGCTGTAGTGGGGAGATTACTAGGATAATTAAAGTGTGCAGATGTGAGAGTGATGTGTGGGGTGAACCAGATGAGCTTCAACACGTTAGGAAGCATCCAGTGCCTGGATATGCCCTCCCCAGCCGCATACCGGAAAGGACCCAGTCTGGGGTGAGTCCTGGAGTGCCCTGTGGGTGGGGGCTTCTCCTCTGTCCCCTGCGAGGGAAGGAGGTATTTAGAGAATCTCACGGTGCAGGTTATACGGGACCCATGGGCTGGTAAGGCGCTGTCTCTCTTATATTCACGCATACAACCATTAAAGTACAGTGGCTGCCCCCCTGTTTTCAGCCCCCTATGCTTTCAAGCACCATCTCTAGGGCTTCAGAAAAGGATAACAATGCAATTTATTAATGAAGAACACAGAAAACCCACAGCCAGCGCATCTGCAGTGGGGTCAGATGTGGAAAACGTGTCCAAAACAGAACATGTACAGCATCATGTACAACATGGCTCCAAAGCCATATATGTGTCACAATGACCCTGCAGTTGTCTCACACTACAACTGCTCTCAGAGACAAGAGAACACACCACACCAACCTCACAACACCCTCATGTGCACAACACGGCTTCAAAGTCAAATATGTGATACAGCAATCCTGCACCAAGTTAAATAATTAAAGGAGGCTATCGGTGTTCAACCTGTCATTTCCTGACCTCGACACTTGCCTGTCGTGGGGGCGTCCCCAGGGGTTGTGTCCGGTCACAGCATGTGTCTGAGAGCAGGTGCTGAGTGTCTTTAAAAGGCACAAGCACGTCTCTCAAGACAGCGGTGCCACGCCACTTAGCAGCTCCTCTCGTTTATCATGATTAACCCTGGGCGAAGTTCGCGTATTCGCGCTATGCAGAATTCTGCGAAGTCGCAAAAAAACTCTGCAAGCTTCATGAAGTTCCGCGAGCGCACGGAGTTGCTTCTTCCGCCTGTTCGCAATGCGTTTTTCCTGTTTGGAAACGCGTATTGCGTGTTCGGGGACGCTTTTTGCGTGCTCCGGGGAAATATCTCGCGAACTTACCCATGAGGTCGCCAATGGGCGCGGCCATCTTGTTTTCCACTTTTTGCTATGGTTCTGGGGCCTGGTTTTCTATCCTCCCTGTATTTTTTCAATCCTTTCTTTCTAGAAACTTTTTTTGATCTATTTTATTTATTATTTATCCCTCTCTATTCCTGATTCTATATTTTGCGTTTTTTCCTACTTTTGTGTGTTTTTTACTGCGTTTTTCAATCTTTTTTTATTACTTGCTTTTTTCATTTCTTTTACTTACTTTCTTAGCTCCTACCTTTTCTTTTCCGCCCCCCCACCTGTCCCAGAACCATGCCAAAGAGTAAGGGCAAGACCCGGAGTCTGAGCCGCGACCGCCTTCCTTGCGGAAGGCGGCACTCACAAGGGGTGCAGCCTTGGCGCCTATTCACTGAGGCGGAGGTGGCTGCACTGGTTGTGCAGCACCACCTCTCCTTAACCCTGGCAGCAGGCGGCAGGCCTGGGTCCAGGTACAGGTTCCGGGAGCATCACCGGCGGTGGGGAAGGGTGCGCCGGGCAGTGTTTTGCTGCTCTGGGGTCTGGCGCACCCATAACCAATTGACGCACCGGTGGTCCGATATCCTGGACTGGGAGCAGGACCTGCTGGACTGCTAGGTGTTGAGGTCCCGGGGCTTGGTGAGTAGCTATTTAATATTACTACTCTGTGTTCTTCTGTTCTGTGTTATATTGTGAATATTATTTTTTCCGCAAATAGCTAACATGCTACTACTGCTGCTTACATGCAGGTAACCTATGTTTAAAAATCTTATATTATGTGATTGTTACTTCCAGATGGGTGCTTGGCGCTACTAACTAATCATACTTGTTTGCAACTTTGCGCTCACTTGGACTGGTTAGGTTAGAGAATTTAAGTTAGGTAGGTAATCCAGATAGGGAAGACTCCAGTTCTTTCCTTTGCCCTGTCAGGCTGTCCTGTCTTCTCTTGTCACTAAGATAGTGGTAGTAGTTAGTTAGTATTATTTGGTAATTTAGCGCTGAGCGGCCAGCGTGACGCGTCCTCTCACATGACTTCAGTCCTAGCACAACCTTTTGTAGTTCTTATAGTGAGTGAATAGCAACCAACCAATTTGGTGTGTGCAATATGCATGCGTCCATCTATGCATTAATAAGAAGAATAAATGCAGACTAATTGGCCCGTCAAAGGGGGTTGTTGGAGTTGAGACTGAGAGATGATTTCGAATGAGTTCGGAACTTAGAAGCAAATATAATTTTTTTGCAATTTATTCCAAAGTCTGGAATAGGCGGGCTAGGTATGTTTAGGATTCAGGAATCGGAATTTAAATGTGGAATAATAATGATCAGATGGTACTCGACTGCGACTCAATCATTTTTTGTCTCTTTCTTTACATGATGATCAGCATCCAGGGGCAAGAAGAAGACTGGGGGAGCTGGCAGTGCAGCGGGTGTGGGAGCTGGAGGGGCCTCCCAGGAGCAGCAGGAAGCGGCCTCAGGCGCCGATGGCTCTGCTGCTGGCCCCAGTAAGTCCTCCTGGTGTTGTTATATTATATTTATTTCCCTAACTTTTACCGCTCTATTATTTCCATTTCCTAATTTTAATTTTTCCAAAATCCTCTTCAATCTATCAGTTTCTAAATTCTTGTTTTTGCTCCATTACCTACTACTAAGTACTAGTACTAACTAACATTGTTTCTTCTAGTGTCTGTTTTTTTTACATTAAATCAAACTACATCTGACTAACCTCTGCTCTGACTCTGTAATAGTCTGTCTGTAGCTTGCTTTCATCTGGGTTTCACTCAGCTTTCCCTCTCCCCTTACATGTGTATTGCCTAGTAGTGGTACTGAAAGACTTAGAGAACCCATTGGTCCTAGGCTACTACTAGTACTAGTAAGGAATCCTTACTACTACTTAGCACTAATGTGCTGTGCAGATTGCACGCCCAAGTAAGGTATTATAAATATCCACCACAAAATGTAAACCTGGTCACTCACAGTCACAACAAGCAGGAGGCCTGGGAAACAATGAACTCAAGCAGGCCTATTATATGGCCAGACAAAGGAGGCATGCTAAACAACACAGCTTTAATACAAAATTGCAAAAACGAAAATCCACAGGGCTAAAAGAGGTCTGCAAGTTACACAACAACCACACCAAACACACACATCCAACAAAGGCATTTATTTAACACACACCAAAAAAGTTAAATACCCCCAAAAAAAACTTTTTGCAATTCAATCCAATGGCATCCATGCCCTAAATGATGTTTAAATTCAACAGACACCACAGAAACAGTTGTTTCATGCACCCATGAGTAGCTCTGGGCCTACTGGCAGAAAGCTAGTAGAACAATTACATACAAAGAAAAACAACTAGGCCCCTACTGAAACTACAGGCCACCCACAACAATACATTTTTAAAAAACGATGAAAAGTACAAAAAAATGTAGGTGCAATGCCCCAATCAAACAAACAACACCAACTCTCCAACTTACTTCTAAAATCTCGAATCCAAAGGTCCTCAAATCCAATGATATATGATGCAGCAGGCACAAAGAGTGATCCTTCCAGCTCCAAATCCAAATGAAAAGCAAACAGGACATGGACAAAGCACTGGGAGGAGCCTGCTGGACAGGAACAGGAAGCTGGAGACTCTGGGGCACTTCCTTCCCCTTAAAAAAAAGTAAAAAAAGAAAAAGGACTCCTTGCACAAAAAAGTACAGCAAAATGTCAATCTGAGGAGTTTTTTTCATCCAAATCTTCATTTTCGAGAAGGTTTTATGCTGCTCGAGAGATATTCTTCTCCAGCTTGCAAATTCTGCATGTTCGGCATCGCGAGCTTCACGAAACTTCCGTCGGATATCCAATGGCGAGTCCGAATGACGTGTTCGCGATTGCACACTCTCGCGGGATCGTGCAGCCGGCTACCAAAATCTAGTGGGTCACGCGAACGGACAGGAAATCTCGTCGGCGAATGCAGGGATCCCGGTAAGTCGCTACTGCGCGCGTGAAAACGCATTTTGAAAGCGCCAAGAAGAAATAAACTCTGCTCCGATCGTGGAGTTTTCGGTAACTCCGCGTTCCGCGTAGAGCGCGGAGTTGCCAAAAATCTGCAAACTCCGCGAGCGTAGCGGATTTTAACACCCAGGGTTAATCACGATTCCCAGCAGCTGTCTGCAGCCAAGGAGGGTGACAGACACCAAAAGACTACAGAGACCCATAGCCAGCAGTCTTCCTATTCCCAGCTGCTGCTCTTTGACTTGTTAAGTGTCAGAAATTAACTCTGCTGACATTATAAATGGTCCTGCTAAGGCCGGAGTTCAAGTTTAGTATCATGGTTACATATTTGTTTTAAAGGTGGATCAGGTTACAAGGTCAGTAGGCTAGTGCCATTCCGGTTCTGGTGCTTTGCGTCGTTTTCAAGATCTTTGGTACAATTTGCTCTCCCCTTAGTGTTGACTGTAGTGTTGACACCGCAGTCAACACTGAGAGGAGCTCAAATTGTGCACTGCATGTACCTTGATGCAAAGGAGCAAACTTTTCTGGGTTATGATGTAGTGTCTGGCCATACCCTTTTCGCTGCACAAACTATTTTTCATGACCTCCTCTACCATTTATCACACATTCCTAATGTTCCTTGTTGTAAAAATTGCATTCCAGCCCATTGATTACACTTTATCTGGCCCGAGCCGCAGATTGCGGCTCCAAGCCGGAGAGTACGGCCCTAGCCGGAGAGTACAGTCCGGGTGCGGAGAGTACGGTCCGGGTGCGGAGAGTACGGTCCGGGTGCAGAGATTCCGGCCCGACTGTGGACGTAAAGTTAGGAGTCGTAAGTGATTTCTGTGAATACCAGAAGTAGTAAGTTTAGGATTTTGTCTCAGATTAGTTCTCTTAATCTGCCCCTAAGAGTTTCTCACTGCTCATATGAGTGTAATTTCTGATATTTATCTGTTTCGCTGGACTTCATTGCTTGATTTTGCTCATGAGAAAGTGTCACTCATAGTCATTGAATTGTCACTCATAATTACTCTGAAGTTATGAAAATGTCACTTGTAGCAATCTGAAACCGTGGCAGCTATTGCTACAAATAATGGAGGTCAAACCAGTCCCCCTGATGAGCACTGTTAAAGTTGAGAGCAGTCCAGTCTTCTTTCACAAGAATCATGTGATGAAAGGAAAAGGAATCATGTGACTATCACTAGTCTTCTTAACTTCCTGTTATCCAATTGCAAGGAGACTACAGAAAGAATCCTTGGACGTAAGATAGGGTAAACGATCCAGTTTGCAATATAAACTTTATCTTGCATGCCCCATTCTGTAACAGATCCCATTTACGTAAGAAGATAGGAGACACGGGCCAGATGTACGACCCTTACATTTTGCGACTAGCAAACTGCGTTGCTTTGCGACTCGCAAAATGCAATGTACAACAGTGTCACAGACACTGTTAGCGATTCCCAATGGGGTCGCAAATGACATGCCTCATCAATATTCATGAGGCAAGCGCAATTTGCAACCCCATTGGGAATGACTAGCACACCCAGGGATGGTGGCCTGCAGGGGTCAGCAGACCACCATGTCTGGGACTACTTTTTAAATAAAGCAGTTTTTGTTTTTAAATGCAGTCGTTTTCCTTAAAGGAAAATGGGATGCATTTAAAAAAGAAAAATTTAACTTTTCAGTTTAAATTTTTAAGGGCAGGCAGTGGTCCCTGGGACCCCTTCCCGTTTGCGAGTGGTTTACCACCTACTTGAAGTAGGTGGTAAACTGTGAGTGTTTTGCGGCTGCAAATGCGGTTGCAAAACAATAGTACATGGCAGTGAGTCTCGCTTTTAGGAAGGGACGCCCCTTCCTAATAGCGAGAGTCGCAAACACTATTTTGCGGGACAGTGACTCGCAAGATAGCATTTGTACATGCCATTACCCTTTTTTGCAGTCACAAAAGGGCCAATCTCCCGTTTGCAAGCGCAAAAAAGGGTCGTAAATCTGGCCCACGGAGACTTGTTCTAGCAATTTCCTATCACAACTCGTATACCCTTCCTTCAGCGCATAGTGCCGAAATGTCCTGCTCACCTCGCACCCTGGTGAGGAGTGCGTCCTATTTCATGTGCTTGGATCTCGGCGTGCCATACAACTCTGACTAAATCAGGGTTGAGTCCTCTCGCGTTGATCCACTGCCTCGGGAGAATTCATTAGCTTGAGCGAAGTCGCACCTTGCGTCTCTTCAAATAGGGACCCTTGCTTCTAGTCAGGGTAAGGGGGATACACACTCTAGATAACCCCTGCTCACCCCCTTGGTAGCTTGGGACGAGCAGACAGGCTTATCCCAAAGGCAATGTGTAAAGTATTTGAACCAACACTCACAGTAACACATTGATAACACCACAAATGGACACCACACTGGTTTAGAAAAATAAAGTATCTTTATCTAAACTTAACAAGACCAAAACTACAAAAATCCAACATGCAAGTATTATGAAAAATGACTTTCAGAATGTTTTAGCAACTGAGCCCAAAGAAAACTATGGATGAGTGATTTCTTGCAAAGTACCTGTCATTGCGACAAAATTGATACGTTGAAATAGAAACAGCCCAAAAATTAATATCCTCGATATTTTTGCCCCTAACAACAAGAATAGCTGGGTAGGATGCAGGAAACAGAAAACGTGCAAAAAGTTCCTTAAGTAGAGGCACAGTCAAGTGAAAAAGACTGTGGTAGCAAAAATTCACTCACCTCGAACTCCAGAGCTGCTGCACGGTAGTGTTGAAGTGCTCCGGTCCAGTCGTCATCACTGTGAAGATAGAAACCCCCTCCAGATGAGATTTTTTTGATGGTCCTTTATTCGGCGCACCTCAACCACATAACCTAAGCACTCCGGGCGAGCTTCAACTGACTCAGTGAAACACACTGTTCAGGTCATCACCAGCTTCAAATGTCCCAACAATCTACAACCCAACGTTCCAAATACTGAATAAGACACACTTCTTCCACATTCTTTCCATCGAAATCGTCTATCCGGAGTAAATTTCAGAAAGTATAGGGGTGGCTATAACATATTGTTTTTCTACTATGCAAACAAAAAACGAAACAGTGTAGCGATGGGTCGTGGCGTGTTTTTTAATATGCACAGCTACCTTGTTGGTGTTCCCAGTCTTACTAATGCATTCACACCCTAAACTTCACACGCCCTGCTGCTGGTTAATAAATGACACAAAAATTATGTATGAGTAAATCTTAAATCTACAAAGCATTCCCCAATCTGTATTTTTGATGGTGTCTTTACACACAAAAATGAACTTTGTGTTTCTAAAAGGAACTTACAGATGCCATCGGCTACATGTACTGACCCTATATGCTTACATTCAAAATGCTTTTAACCAGATTATGCATAACTTCGAATTTGCACAACATAAAAGTGCTTTAGAACACTATCATTATATATAAGCCTGCAGCCAACAGTGTTTCCTATGAAAAGTGGCATCTGGGACTGCGAGAATTATATCGTTTCTCTATATATTGGAAGTAAATACAAGTGTACACTCACATAGCACACATTCACAACCCAAAAAGTTGATTTCATTAAATAAAATTCCTATGAGCAGGAGTTATTGACCTGGTTGCCTAATGCCCAACTGATTTCATTTTGTAAAACTACATTCCTGCATTATCTTTGATGTTTGTCGCAGGAGAGGTGAGTGGTTTGCAACTCTGCCGCCTAATTAGGAGGAGTGATATCACAGGGGAGAAGTAAAGACTTTCTTCATACTCAATCATCCAAGCATTATGTATACAAGGTGTGGTAATGCAGCTTATATATGCCAATTCAGTTATTTTATAATCACATATACTTCATCAACTGACAAAGGAAACCTCAGTGGGTTCTCCTCTCCTAAATCTGGGACAACTTACATGTAATTTCAGTAGTCAGCAGGGATACTCAGCTGGATAAAAATAAAAACCTGCTTGTAATTGAAAATTGCCTTGAAGCATGCGTCTTATTAAAATGCAATTCTATTCCTTGAATATTCTTCCAATTAGACCTCTTTTTTAGTTAGAAATAGCTATACTGCGTTTGGTCCTTGAACATGATTGCTATTATACATATTAGATTACCTCTACTATTTCTTTCAGGTTTTTATCATAACCAGAACTCTTGAAAGTCAAAGCAAAGGCCACTTTGTGGGTATTTAATCAGGTCGTTATGGCGTTAAAATCATGTACTGACGAGCCCCAGATAATCAAGACAGCTAAATGCAGCGTAATTGTTAGAAATGGGGGTCTCTAGTTGGCAGAGGTAGGTACCTTTGTTCAAATAGGGACCCTTGCTTCTAGTCAGGGTAAGGGGGATACACACTCTAGATAACCCCTGCTCACCCCCTTGGTAGCTTGGCACGAGCAGACAGGCTTATCCCAAAGGCAATGTGTAAAGTATTTGAACCAACACTCACAGTAACACATTGTTAACACCACAAATGGACACCACACTGGTTTAGAAAAATAAAGTATCTTTATCTAAACTTAACAAGACCAAAACTACAAAAATCCAACATGCAAGTATTATGAAAAATGACTTTCAGAATGTTTTAGCAACTGAGCCCAAAGAAAACTATGGATGAGTGATTTCTTGCAAAGTACCTGTCATTGTGACAAAATTCACCAAGTCAAACAGCTGCAGCGATGAGAGGCGTCGAAAAACAAAGAGATGCGTCGATTCCTGAGACCTTCGTGGATGAGATGCGACAGTTCCACTGGACACAGGGGAGCAGTGCGTCGGGTCCGGTCTGTAAGGGGATGCGATGCGTCGATTCTGAGACGACTCCAATCTGTGGGTGATGCGTCGGGGAAAACTTGACGCACAGGGCCGATGCGGGGAAATCCAGGATGCGTCAGCGGATGATGCAGCGGTGTCGAGCGGCGCTGCGTCGATTTCTTCAGCTGTGATCCCTTGATGTGTCGATTCTTGCAGCAGCGACAGGAGCTGCGTCGGTTTCAGCAGTGGCGCGGTGGTGTGGGGATTTTCTTCTCGCACCACTGCATTGCGTCGGAAAAACTGCCGCAAGAAGAGTGAAGCGCTGATTTTCTTGTTGTTGCGTTGCTTTACAGCTCCCAACAGCAGAAACAATCTCCAGAGGCCCCACACAGTGACAGGCACTCTTGGCAGGTCAGAACTCCCAGCAAGGAAGCTCAGGGGAGCTGGGGATGAAGTCTTTGTGTTCCTGAGACTTCAAAACAGGAGGCAAGCTCTACTCAAGCCTTTGTAGACTTTCCTCAAGCAGGGGACACAGCACTCAGCAAAGTCCTTCTCCTTTCCTTGGCAGAAACAGTGACTGCAGGCCAATCCCAGACACACAGCAAGGGCAGTACTTCTCCTCAGTTGCTCCAGCTCTTCTCCTTCGCAAAGGTTCCTCTTGATTCCAGAAGTAGTCTAAAGTTCAGGGGTTTTAGGTCTAATACTTATACCCCAAAATGTCTTTGTTCTCTTTGTGCAAGGGTCTTTGAGCCCAGTCCAAACCAGTTCTGTCCTCTCTGGTGCAGCTGCCCGGCAGGAGGTGGAGACAGCATTGTGTAAGGCAGACAGACTATATTCAGGAGCAAGGGAAATCTCCTCCCACCACTCTAAATGCAGACCAGGCCTATTCAGGTGCTAGTGAGAACTCCTCCCCCTACTCTGAATGCAGTCCAGGTCTATTCAGCCCAGCCCTGACTCATTCAGGAAAGGCAGGACACACATCAACCCCCTGGTGGCTGTTTGAGAGAATGCACCTCCCCAGCCCCAGCCCCTGTCACTCCAAAACCAGACAGTCACTACACAAACAGGCAGAGGCACACAGAATGGTTAAACAAGAAAATGCCTACTTTCTAAAAGTGTCATTTTCAAACACACAATTTAAAAACCATCTTTAGTAAAAGATGTGTTTTTAAATTCTGAGTTCAGAGATCCTAAACTTTATTTTTCCATCTTATCCCTATGGGAAGATATGCTTGTAAAATGTTACAAAGCATTCCCCATTCTGTCCTATGGGGCAAGAAAGCCTTTCAATAGTGAAAAACGAAATTGGCAGTATGTCACTATCAGGACATGTTATACACATCAGTACATGTCCTACCTTTCACTGCACCCTGCCCAGGGGGGTACCTTGGGCCTACCATAGGGGTATCCTATATGTAAGAAAAGGGAAGGTTAGGGCCTGGCAAGTGGGTGCACTTGCCAAGTTGACATGGCAGTTAGCAAACTGCGCACAGGCACTGCAGTGGCAGGCCTGAGACATCTTTTCAGGGCTACTCATGTGGGTGGCACAATCAGTGCTGCAGGTCCACTAGTAGTACTTGATTTACCATCCCAGGCACACCCAGTGCACTTTACTAGGGACTGACCAGTAAATCAAAATATGCCAATCAAGGAGTACCAATCATAAGAACAATTTACACAGAGAGCATATGCACTGTAGCACTGATTAGCAGTGGTAAAGTGCCCCGAGTCCTAAAACCAACAAACACAGGTCAGGAAAAAATAGGAGGACAACCCTGCAAAAAGGGCCGGGTCCAACAATAATCAGAATACTGGGTTTTTGTTGTATAAAATTCACAAATTGGTAAATTTAATATAGCCTTATAGCCCCCTGCTGAGGGCTATACCAGTTGTTAAAGGCCCTGAACCCGAGTTGGCCTATAGGGAGGGTGAGGGCCTTTAGCAACCAGTATAGCCCGAAGCAGAAGGGTTATAAGGCTATTATTACATTATTATTGAATTCTTATGTGGCTCAGCTATGTCAGAGTTGCCTTATGAAACACGTTGGCCGTGTTTTCTATGTGTAGTGAAATTCAGGGAAATGTACTGCAATTATTCATTGCCAGGGGTGAGGTTTTTGCTGGGTGCTGCAAATACTTTCTAGTCCAAGTTTGCCTGGAGAAGATTGGGAATTACATGGGAAGGTGCTTATAGTACATATTGCTGAATGCACCAGAATTGCGGGGTTGCAAACTCCTACTTTCAAAGGGTCAACATTAATCACAAAATCGGAATCGAGTATTTTGTTTTAAAACCTTCCATGGTTCCAAAACCTAAGAATAGGCAGATCCCTGTCTGGTCCAATGATTATTTGATAGGTAATTTTATGCACACTTAAAACCATGCTCAAATTAGAACGCTAATTTAAATTATTTTAAATAATCGAGTCATTTATTGAGAGACCTTTGTAAGATTTCAGGTAAGGGGACATCTCAGTATATATAGAGGTTTAGCTCACGCCGATTAAAGAAGGAACAGAAACAGTGGAGCATTTGTAAGTGTTTTACTCCAAAAGCAGTGAGTCAAATGACAGACTGGTGGATGATAGTCTCATCCACACAACACCTTCTGTCTTCAACTGCCTCTGGATGTAACTGACCGTTATAATCCACATGTGGGAAGGAGTTCTGACTGAAAGAAGAGTAAATATAAGCAGTTGAAATAGGCCGTCAATATCCTATTGGTAGACGTCTGTACATCAATCAATCAAGTCAGATTTGTAGAGCACGGCTAATCACCTGTGAGGGTATCCAGGTGCTGTGTTCTTGCTGGGGTCAGTCGAAAAGCCAGGTCTTGAGCCACTTTCTGAATTCTGAGGGGATGACATTCGGGGGTGATAGGGGAGGTCGTTCCAGGACTTGGTGGCAAGGTAGGTGAAGGAGAGTCCTCCACAGCTGTGACCTCTTGCTTGCTCCCTGCTACACCTGGCACTTCCTTTGTGATCCCTGGCCTCAGAGTGAGCAAAAGCTTTACCTCCTCTGAGACCAGGGGTCGCAAAGGAAGTGCGGAGTAGCAGGGAGCAAGCTGGGGGTCACAGCTGTGATCCCTGACTACTCTCAAATGACATCCATGTGCAGGGGGTGTGCATGTGGGTGAGGGCAGAAGAGAACAACTGTCTGGATGGTTGGTGGAAGTTCAGGCGGTGGTTGATGTATGCTGGTCCATGGTTGTGGAGGGCCTTGTAGGCATGTGTCAGCATCTTGAATTGACATCTTTTCCAGATGGGGAGACAGTGGAGGTTCCTAAGGTGGCTCCATTTGGGGAGGTCGAGGATGAGCCTGGCAGCTTAGTTCTGTATCATTTGGAGTATCTTTATGAGTTGGGTAGCGACTCTCGCATAGAGTGCATTGCCGTAGTCTAGCTGGCTGGTGACTAGGGCTTGAGTGACAGCTTTCCTGGTGATGACAGGGATCCATCTGAAGATCTTTGAAGCATGTGGAGGATTTGGAAGCAGGCAGAGACGACTGCTTTGATCTGGCATTTCATGGTACGTTTATTGTCCAGGACGATACCAAGGTTGCAGGCGTGGTCTGGCTGTATGGGTTTGGCTCCGAGGTCAGGGGGCCATCAGTTGTCATTCCATGGGAAGTTATTGTTCCCAATAATCAGCACCTCCGTCTTGTCCGTGTAGCGCTTCAGGCCATTGGCCTACATCAAGTCAGCAACGCTTGTCAAGCAGTTGTGAAAGTTGGTCTTAGAGGTGGAGGGGTCTTCTGAGAGAGAGATAGAATGAGCTGGGTATCGTCTGCTGGTTTTATATTCTACACACTGGAGGACTGCTTTCAAGTTACCTGTGTACATACCCTGCCCCATAAAACATGTTGACTTTAGTTAATCCCTGATTGGCTCATTTAAATTTTTATAAGCCTATAGTATATGGTGTGGAAATACACCCATGGCATGAAAAGTTAAATATCATCTAAGAACTGTGGCACTTAATGTGCATCCACTAGTGTGACAAAGGAAAACAGGATTACCATTTTAGCCAGACTTCTGTGATGTAAAACCTGTAGTGTGACCTTGTTAGACCTGAAATTCTTGGTGCTGTCTCCCCCCAAACATTTTGCCTCCAGTTCTCCTGTTTTTAGAAATCATTTTTGTTGGCATTAGTACCCTTCACCACTGCAAACCAGTGCTAAAGAGCTTTTGCTCACTCCCTTTAACACAGTAAAATTGGACTTCACCTGATTCCCACACTTAATTTATTTGTAAGTCTCTAGTACTGCATCCACCCATAGAATGTAAATTAAATGGTACTTGTGGGCCTGCAGCACTCATTGTACCACTCACTATAGTAGTACTTTAAAACATGTCCAAGGCCTACCATTTCAGCCTGTAATGCAGTTTTTAAACTGCCAATTAGACTTGGCAAAATAACCCCCTTTCCAAGCCTTGAACTCCCCTTTTATTGCATATAGGTCACACCTACGTCACACCAAAAGTAGCTAGTAGGTAGCCCACAGGGGAGGGTGCATTGTAGTTAAAAGATGTACTTTTAAGTTTTACATGTCCTGGTAGTGAAAAACTCCTAAATTTGTTTTTCACCACTGTTAGCCCTCCCTCTCCCACAGATTAACATTGGATTGCCTAATTACATTTTTTTAGAAATGGTGGATCTCTAGTTGGCGTAGGTAGGTACCTTTGTCCAAATAGGGACCCTGGCTTCTAGTCAGGGTAAGGGGGATACACTTCTAAAATCACCCCCTTGGTAGCTTGGCACGAGCAGACAGGCTTATCT
Source organism: Calotriton arnoldi (assembly GCA_963921515.1). NCBI lineage: Eukaryota > Metazoa > Chordata > Amphibia > Caudata > Salamandridae > Calotriton > Calotriton arnoldi. The sequence continues at coordinate 572,525 of CAWUFW010010742.1, read as the reverse complement.
CAAAGGCAGTGTGTAAAGCATTTGTGAACACATACAGTAATACATTGAAAACACTACAAATGGACACCACACCAGTTCAGAAAAATAAGTAATCTTTATCTAAACCAAAACAAGACAAAACGACAAAAATCCACAATACAGTAATAAAAAAATGACTTTCAGATGGTAGAAATAGTTCAGTTCAAAGCAAATTGCAGATGCAACACTTTTCACACAAAGTTCCTGGGATGTGTCACACAAACAAACAAAACGGGCCGCAGGGAAGGTGATGCGTCGGTTCCTTACACTCAGGGAAGGTGATGCGTCGGTTCCTTGCACCGGGGGAGGTGATGCGTTGGTTCCTTACTGCTGTGCATGGGAGGTGATGCATCGGATCCTTACCGGAGAGGAGGTAATGCGTCGATTTCTTACTGGGTGGGGAGGTGATGCGTCAGTTTCTGACTGCGTCCCCCAACGATGCAACAAACGTGGCAACTCAATGCGATGATCCGGGACGATGCGTGGATTCTTCCAGCTCCCAATGGAAAACAGTCTCTAGAGGTCCAAAACAACAGCAGGCACCTCTTTGCAGGTCAGAACTCCCAGCAAGGAAGTTCAGGGGAGCTGGTGGTGAAGTCTTTGTGTCCCTGAGACTTCAGAACAGGAGGCAAGCTCAGTTTCAAGCCCTTGGAGATCTTCCTCAAGCAGGGGACACAGCAAACAGCAAAGTCCTTTTCTCCCTACCTTGGCAGCAAGAAGCCACTGCAGGCCATCCCCAGACAGCAAACAGCACAGGGGCAGTATTCCTCCTCAGCTTCTCCGGCTCTTCTCCTTGGCAAAGGTTCCTCTTGGTTTCCCAGAAGTGATTTAAAAGTCTGGGGCCTGGGCCCCTCTTTTTATACCCAAAAAACCTTTGTTCTCTGAAGGCAGAAAGTGTCTGTACCCAACCAAAACCAGTTCTGTGGGGCACTTTGCAAGTGCACAACAACCTCCATTGTCAGTCTGAGCCCTGGCTCCAGACACACCACAGGGGGGTGGAGCCATCATTGTGGAAGGCAGGCACAGCCCTATTCAGGTACAGGTGCTACTCCTCCCACCACTCCAAATGCAGACCAGGCCTATTCAGCCCAGCCCTGACTCATCAGGCTCTCTGGAGCCACTGCTCCTCCCCAGCCCCTGACACTCCAAAGCCAGACATGCAATACACAAACCTAGCAGAGGCATACTGGATGGCTAAGCAAGAAAATATCTACTTTCTAAAAGTGGTATTTTCAAACAAAGAATGTAAAAATCACCCTCACTAAAAGATGCATTGTAACATTCCGAGTTCAGGCATAGCAAACTTTATTTTCCAACCTTTTTACCAGGGGTAGTTATGTTTATAAGATGCTATAAACAAACTCCCCATTCTGTCCTATGGGAACAGGCAGCCTTGCAATAGTGAAAAACGAAATTGGCAGTAATTCACTATCAGGACATGCCACACACACAAGGGCATGCCCTGCCTTTCACACACAATGCACCATGCCCACAGAGGAACCTTTGACCTACCTTAGGGGTGACTAATATGTAGAAAAGGGAAGGTTTAGGGACTGGCAAGTGGGTGCACTTGCCAAGTCAACATGGCAGTACTAGACTGTACACAGGCTCTGCAATGGCAGGCCAGAGTTACATTTTACAGGCTGCTTCTGTGGGTGGCACAGTCAGTGCTGCAAGCCCACTAACAGTATTTGATTTACAGGTCATGGCACACACAGTGCACTGTACTAGGATCTGATTAGTAAATCAAATAGCCAATCATGGAAACACCAATCCATAACAACAATTTATAGGGAGAGCATATGCACTTTAGCACTGATCTGCAGTGGTAAAGTGCCCAGAGTCATAAAACCACCAACAACAGGTCAGAAAAAATACAGGAGGAAGGCAAAAAGTCCTGGGATGACCCTGCAGAAAGGGACAAGTCCAACACATTTAATAAATGCTAACTTTTGATTCGGAACTGCTGTACTTGTCCCTCTCTGCATGGTCACACCCAAACCTTTTGATTTTTCCTCCACGTTTTGCTGAATTTGTTTTGGTGGCCGTAGGACTCCATGCACTTTTCCACTGCTAACCAGTGCTAAAGTGCTTGTGCTCTCTCCCTAAAACATGGTTACATTTTCTGATACCCAATTGGCATATTTAATTTACCTATAGGTCCCATGTAGATTGGTATACCATATACCCAGGACTTGTACATGAAATGCAACTAGTCGGCCTGCAGCACTTATTGTGCCACCCACTTAAGTAGCACTTTAAACCATGTCCCAGGCCTGCCATTGCAGCTTGAATGCAGTGCCACACTGCCATGTCGGCTTGACATTTAAACACCCTTGATAAGCCTTAATCTCCCCTTTTATTACATATATGTCACCCCTAAGGTAGGCCCTAGGTAGCCTATAGAGCAGGGTGCTGTGTATTTGAAAGGTTGGGTATGTCCTGGTAGTAGAAAACTCCAAAATGTGTTATTCAATACTGTGAGGTCTACTCCTCCCACAGGATACCATTGTGTATTTCTTATTACATTTAATAAACAGTAATTCCTAATTGGGTGCAGGTAAATATGTCATCCGTGGTACTTATGAAATTGCAATGATAAACCCTCGTTAATGGTAAAGTTGGATTTTTCAATGCAATTTTGAAAATGCCACTTTTAGAAAGTTGGTTTTTTCCTGCCCATAGCTCATTGTGCCAGCGACCTGTTTTAGGTCACATGACTGGGTGTAGCTGACAGTTAGACTTTGTTAATTCCTCCCAGATGCTCACACTATAGAGGGATTAGGTGTGCGTCAATGAGCCATCTGCTGGCAGGATGGGGGGTGGAGCTAAGAACAGACCCACTTACGCCTGAATAGCCTGTGCTCTGCCTTCACACAAAGGGCCTAACGACCTTGTATTGTCACAGCAGCCAGCTGGGAGCCAGAACAGGGGAGTCAGGATATTCCATTCACTTCAAAGAACCTTTCCAGAAGCTTCTCCGACCTTCTAGAAGAAGGGCACCAGGGAATGAAAATAGGACTTTCAGACCCACACATCAGTTCACTAATGGACCTACGGAAGGACTCTCAGAGGACTGCCTGCTGCTGTGCCTACTGCCAGACTGCTGCTGTACCTGGAAAGACAGCTTTGCTACCAGTAACCTGCCTTGAACCCTCAGACGCCCACCCTGCTGTTGAGCGCTGCATCTTCACCTGCATCCTTAATTGCCAGAGGAGACTCTAAAGGCTAGTTTTCTGGCCTCCTGTGCAAAGCCACATGTACATAAAAGGCTCCCACCATCTTGAACCCATACCTGGACCCAGCCTCAGTAAGTTCTGAACACCCAAGAGGTTTTCCACCCATCCTGGATCCTTGTTTGTGGTGTTAAAGTTCCCCAAATTGCCAATTTCTAAAACTGAGGACTTCGGAAAATGTGGCCAAAAAGTCCTCTGATGACAAGGAGGAGACTGGAACCAAAAAGCTTGCCTATTTATCCGAGGTGCACCTCTGTTCAGATTGACTTTGCTGCTACTCCAGCTACATTCATCTCTGCAGCTGCAAATCCATTTCAGCAAACCTTTGCCAAAGTGGTTTCCAGCTTTATGGAACTAAGACTGAAGGTAGAAATCTTCACTGCGGCTTCGACCCAAGGCATTCCGATGACCAAGCTCCCTTCTCAGACAAATCCTGCAGCCTTGCCCTGCTGAACTTTAGCTTCTCAGACATTTTTGTTCACAATTTTTTTAAAGTGGAAAGGCATGTGCTTATTGGGCCCAAACGACTTCTTGTATCAGAACTGTGCTCCATCGCAGTCAGTCTTAACTTTCAACTTTGACCCAGTCTCGCACAACTCGATGTCCGCGGTTGGCGCTTTGATCTTTTAGGCACTCATTTTCACTAAAAACTTTAAAAATTCATAAATCTAGTTCTACTGATCGGATTTTTGTTGTTTTGGTGTCAAATAATTATTAAAATGTACTCTATTTTTGTACATTGGTTTAGGATTTTTCTTGTGTTGTGTTTTCACTTTATTGTTGTTTGTGTGCTGCATAAATACTTTACACATTGCCTCCAAGTTAAGCCTGACTGCTTTTTGTGCCAAGCTACCCAGGTTTAAGCACATATTGATTTAGTGACTCTTTGTGGTTCATCCTGCAAGGGATTGTGGCTGTTGCTTGACCAAGGCTCACAACCCTGTCAACCAACAACAATATTTCTCACAGGAACAGATAAAGACTACATGTTTACTGTCTGAAATTGTAATTTCAAACCCTCTTTAATGCTAAAGTCATATTTTAAGTTACAATTTTGAAAATTCCACTTTTAAAAAGTTGGCATTTTTCCTGCCCTATTTGGTGACTGGATGTAGTTGGCAGTGGGGCTTTGTTCATTCCTCCTTTACAGCCACACAAGAGATGGATTAGGTGTGCCAGTATGAGCTATCACTGGCAAGATGGGAGAGGGTAGAGCGGGGCACAGTCTCACTTGCAACTGAACAGGCTGTGCCCTGCTTACACACAAAGGGCTTGTCTCCACTGATTTGTTAATGCAGCCAGCCTGGAGCAAGGGCAGGGGGGGCAAGAAATCTCTCCTACTTCAAAGAAGACACCAGGTATTGTTATAGAACCCTCATACTCACTCTTTGGTTCACTTACTGGACTCTCAGAGGACTGTTTGCTGCTGTGGCTTGTTGTGTCCTTCAGGAGACTGCTTTGTTGCACCTGGAAGAACTGGTTTGCTGCCTGAAGCCTGTCGTGTACCCTCAGAGGCCTGCTCCGCTATTTGAGCCCTGTCCCACTTCTTGAACACAGGGCTACCAGCTAGTCTCCAGTGGCTAGTTAATTGGGCTGTTGGTCAGAGTCTCAGGTACAGAAAAGGATCCAACCATCTTAAACCTGCATCTGGACCCAGCCTGAGTGAGTCCTAAACCATCAAAGGTTACCGCTCCAGTCCTGGACGCTGGATGGAGGTGCTAACCTTTTCCAGATATCCAAAACCCAAAACTTGAGACTTTAAAACTTTTTGGCTACAAACTGCTCTTAGAACCAAATAGAAGACAGGGACTGTCCTGTTTGTCTATCTGCCCAAGATGCATCACCAGTAACCCTGACCTTTGCTGTAGCTCCCTATACGTTCTTGCTGAAGCAAATCTTGTACAGCGGTTCATCTTCAAAAGGGTATCTGGCATCCTCAGACGCTCGTCAGCTACATCCTCCAGCTTCATCCCGCTGGAAATATTCAACTTGCAAATAAGTATACTTAGGGGTCGATTCCGATTCGGGCCGGAAAAAGCACCGACCGACTCGGATCCGGAAATAATACCGACCGACACGTACCCGTGGCGCCCGACACGCCAAGTACGATGCAAGGCGTGAAAAATCCGACCAACACGTACCGAAACCAAGTCGACCGACCGAGCCGCACGGAAAACAGCAATCCGGCCGGAAAAACACGCAAATCCAACCGACCGACACGCACCCGGAACAAATCCGACCGAAACGTACACGCGAACTCCAAACCGCAAAGTACGATGCAAGGCGCGAAAACCACGAGCGAGTTGGACGGAGGCCAAGCCGTACGACCGACACGCTTACAAAACCGAGCCGAAGCAACACAAAACACCGCGACCGACGCGTACGCAGCATAGAAAACTGCACAAACACAGCGTGAACGAAACGGAGAACACCGCACGAGACAAATGCAGGGTCCGACTCGGTCACAAGAACGTTTCCAACATACACAAACAGCACAAAGGAAAAATCACCCAAAAAAAGGCCAAACAAGCAATTACCAAGCCAATAAATACTGGGGGGTGGGGACAGAGAACAAAGACACACCCACAACTCCACCTATATAAAGGACACAAATCACAACCATGAGCCTTTGCAAATGCCATTCCACTGCCAGCACCCAAGAGAAAGCAACCACACACCCACAGCTCATCCCTCACACAAGCCACACACCATCAGCACACCAACAAATACCTACCTCACATACACCCAGCAAAACACACACTCACACACCCTCACCTGCACACCAACACACACATCACTCACCATCACCACCCATCACCATGCCACCCAAGAAGAATCCCAAGTTTCTAGATAGTGAATTGGAAGTCATGGTAGACGAGATCCTCAGGGTAGAGCCACAGCTGTTTGGCACACTGGTCCAACAGACCCCCATCTCCCAGAAAACCAAGATGTGGGAGAGGATCATCAACAGGGTGAACGCACAATCACCATGTCGGCGCACAAAGACCGACATCCAGAACAGGTGGTATGATGTGCGCAGGAGGGTACGGGACCTGCTGAAGAAAGACTACATCAACAGCCAATACACCGGCAGTGGCCCTCCTGCCAAGCCAATATACCTCAGGCCCTGGGAGGAGAAGGTGCGGGCCATTCTTCCGCCAGTGAGCGTATATGGACTAGAGGACATCCCAGAGCCTGGTGAGTACACAACAAATGTACACAATATACTGCCACAAAACACACACATCACTGTCAAGGGGAGAGTCAAACCATGCACTCATAGCAATTACACAGCAACCAGAACAGAATCATCCCAAAATGTGTATGTCAGTCAGATAAACACAACACATGCCATCAAAAAGTCACATCCAACTGTGCCAACACATGTACAAACACAACTACAACTACAGCTAGGCAGTGGCACAAATAGAACTAACAAACACATCCAGATATGTAGCCACCACAACAACACCAACACACAGTGAAGACCACTCAAAGGAAGGAATTCTGTGTATGCTGGCCAAGTCAGTGTAGCCAATAGAATCATGGGAGTCGCAGTCACACATATTGCCCCCCCCACAACTGTCCCATCAACACCACCCTGAACCATGCTCACATCACAGGGAGTGGAGAAGGACTCACAAGATGGCTGACACTGGCTACTGCTGTGGGGAGCACAAGGCCCTGCTGCCAACTGTGCACCAACAAACAGCAGGACACCACTGACTGACATCCTGAGAGACAACTTACACTCCCTGCAATGCAAGCACGTACCATGGTGGGATATCTGGCTAGCTGTGTGGGAAGGAGGACTTGCAGCACTGACCATAGTCACAAGCACCTCCCCTCACACACACCCCAACACAAACTCCACAGAACCCACCTGGTAGAATGCAATGCCCCCATCCTAACACAAGATCCCACAAAGAACCACCACCCTGGGTTATGTTGTGTGAAGCACAGGGACACTCTTGGGACTTTTAGCCAAACAACTGCCAGGACAACACTCCCAGCCATCCTGTCAGCACAGCCAGCCCACCCCACAGGGAAGCAGAGTCAAAAGGAAGGAAGCATGGGCATGCTGGGAAGGGGGTGGAGGCAATAGCATGATGGGAGTCGTAGTCACTGATATTGGTCACCCCCACAACTGTCCCATCAACACCACCCTGAACCATGCTCACATCACAGGAAGTGGAGAAGGACTCACAAGATGGCTGACACTGGCTACTGCTGTGGGGAGCACAAGGCCCTGCTGGCAGCTGTGCACCAACAAACAGCAGGACACCACTGACTGACATCCTGAGAGACAACTTACACTCCCTGCAATGCAAGCACGTTCCATGGTGGGATATCTGGCTAGCTGGGTGGGAAGGGGGACTTGCAGCACTGACCATAGTCACAAGCACCTCCCCTCACACACACCCCAACACAAACTCCACAGAACCCACCTGGTAGAATGCAATGCCCCCATCCTAACACAAGATCCCACAAAGAACCACCACCCTGGGTTATGTTGTGTGAAGCACAGGGCCACTCTTGGGACCTCTAGCCAAACAACTGCCAGGACAACACTCCCAGCCATCCTGTCAGCACAGCCAGCCCACCCCACAGGGAAGCAGAGTCAAAAGGAAGGAAGCATGGGCATGCTGGGAAGGGGGGAGGAGGCAATAGCATGATGGGAGTCGTAGTCACTGATATTGGTCAACCCCACAACTGTCCCATCAACACCACCCTGAACCATGCTCACATCACAGGAAGTGGAGAAGGACTCACAAGATGGCTGACACTGGCTACTGCTGTGGGGAGCACAAGGCCCTGCTGGCAACTGTGCACCAACAAACAGCAGGACAACACTGACTGACATCCTGAGAGACAACTTACACTCCCTGCAATGCAAGCACGTTCCATGGTGGGATATCTGGCTAGCTGGGTGGGAAGGAGGACTTGCAGCACTGACCATAGTCACAAGCACCTCCCCTCACACACACCCCAACACAAACTCCACAGAACCCACCTGGTAGAATGCAATGCCCCCCATCCTAACACAAGATCCCACAAAGAACCACCACCCTGGGTTATGTTGTGTGAAGCACAGGGCCACTCTTGGGACCTCTAGCCAAACAACTGCCAGGACAACACTCCCAGCCATCCTGTCAGCACAGCCAGCCCACCCCACAGGGAAGCAGAGTCAAAAGGAAGGAAGCATGGGCATGCTGGGAAGGGGGAGGAGGCAATAGCATGATGGGAGTCGTAGTCACTGATATTGGTCACCCCCACAACTGTCCCATCAACACCACCCTGAACCATGCTCACCTCACAGGAAGTGGAGAAGGACTCACAAGATGGCTGACACTGGCTACTGCTGTGGGGAGCACAAGGCCCTGCTGGCAACTGTGCACCAACAAACAGCAGGACACCACTGACTGACATCCTGAGAGACAACTTACACTCCCTGCAATGCAAGCACGTTCCATGGTGGGATATCTGGCTAGCTGGGTGGGAAGAAGGACTTGCAGCACTGACCATAGTCACAAGCACCTCCCCTCACACACACCCCAACACAAACTCCACAGAACCCACCTGGTAGAATGCAATGCCCCCCATCCTAACACAAGATCCCACAAAGAACCACCACCCTGGGTTATGTTGTGTGAAGCACAGGGCCACTCTTGGGACCTCTAGCCAAACAACTGCCAGGACAACACTCCCAGCCATCCTGTCAGCACAGCCAGCCCACCCCACAGGGAAGCAGAGTCAAAAGGAAGGAAGCATGGGCATGCTGGGAAGGGGGGAGGAGGCAATAGCATGATGGGAGTCGTAGTCACTGATATTGGTCACCCCCACAACTGTCCCATCAACACCACCCTGAACCATGCTCACCTCACAGGAAGTGGAGAAGGACTCACAAAATGGCTGACACTGGCTACTGCTGTGGGGAGCACAAGGCCCTGCTGGAAACTGTGCACCAACAAACAGCAGGACACCACTGACTGACATCCTGAGAGACAACTTACACTCCCTGCAACGCAAGCACGTTCCATGGTGGGATAACTGACTGGCTGGGTGGGTGGGAAGGAGGGCCGGCTGTCAACCAAACACAACCAATGCAGACCATGTTCACACCCCAGAAAATACATAGAAATGCCCAAATAATGCAGGACAATGTGCCACACCAATATCAACCCCTGACTGTGACGACTTAGGACAATGCAATGTACAGGCCCGCACCCAGAGGCACAGTTACAACTGTCATGTGTGTCAACCATTGATGCCTGCAGAAACATAACATACATTGTTTGTGTCTCCCAAAAACAGGTGATGATGGGGACACAGCAGCAGACGCTGAGGAGTCCCAGTCCCAGGCTCAAGAGGATGCGGAGCTCACTGGCGTCGTACAGCCTCTGTCCTCCTCGGACGATGAAGACCAACCTGACACATCCGGTGCAAGTCAACATGCAGCACCAGCAGGACCACCAGCTGCAGCACCAGCAGGACCACCAGCTGCACCCCCTGCACCCACCCCTCCAATGACTGTCACCACGAATACCATCCCTGCCGACATGGACAGAACAAGGAGCAACACCAGCACAGGGACCCTGGACCAACCTGGGGCCATGGACACCACCACCACCACCAACCCCCAAGGTGGACCAGGGTTATCTGTGCGTGCCACTGCACACACTGCACATGTCAGCAGGGGTGGTGGGAGGGGTGGGAGACAGAGGTCGCTGCTTGCAGACGTTGCTGGTGTGCATGATGACCCACAACTGGTACGCATAGCTGATGCGTACCAGTCCAGCACCGGAGACCTCAGCCAGGTAGTGGGGCTCCTCAGAGACATGAAACAGCAGCAGGCTGCCCATCATGCCCGCTTGGACTCCCACATGTCCCACGTGGAGTCACACATGTCCCGCGTGGACTCACATATGTCCCGCGTGGAGTCCAAGTGGGATGCACTGCATGAGATGACGGCGGTGCACAGGGACATTTTACAATGCCTCCGCCAGATGAACAGCAACCAGTCCACACCTCCCTGTGTGCCAACAACATCTGGTGCCGAACAAACTGCAACTGCTACAGGGAGGGAGGAGGACTCTGGCGGAGAGTCCCCTGCACCGCAGCAGCCTGTACTTGAGGGCCCCCCAAGAAGAGGGGTCGTCCGAGGAGGGAAAGTGAGAGGCCGATGGCCAAGCGCAACTCCCAGGAAGCCTGAACCTGTTCTGGATGTTCGCCTTTGTGCACAGACTGTTCACCCTGTTGACGGCAACACTACTCCCACACATTGCATGGGGAGTACAAGTTGGACCAATGTGTCAGACAACTGTGGCCCCGATACTGGGGATCCTGTCTACCAGGACTTTCAATTCACCTAGGAACTTCGGATTGCAAGATTTATGTACAGCACTACCCATCCTATGCACTATTAACACAAATGTATCACAATAAACACACTAATACACCATACTTGCCTCTGTCGTGATTCCAACGTGGGTGCTGTTATGGGGATGATGAACTGCAAAATTACACTGTGTATGCGAACTGCAACAGCAAGGACAACACAGGCATGTGAGTACAGGCAACGTGACACACATGAGGGAGACACACCACCAGGGCTACACAACACATACACACCTAGGCCATCTGACTCATTGCCACACTGATGTTGCCAGGGAAGACGGTGCAATGCACAGACACCACACCCATTCCCAGTTGTAGTCAAGTAGCCCACAGGTGCAGTAAGCAAATGGCAGTCAAATGTGTGACCACAGACAACGCACATCACAAAGTGAAGCACAGGTTTATTACACAGTTGCAACATGTCGTAACCACTACAGATGCAAGGTAATCCCACCTGGCAGCGGGCACACAGTCAACAACTGTAGACGGAAGGAAGTCCATGGGTGTGGCGCACATCACCTGTAGGGACACAACAACTACCAGCCTGGATGTGCAATCACGTCGTCGGTGGACACAGTTGACCAAACGAATCTGAAAGTACCCTGTGAAGGACAGAAATGACACACAGTCAAAAGCAATGGAGTACAGGACAGAACAGCAAAACTCATGCACAATACATGTTACAAGATACCCACCCAGAACCAAGTTAGCATGTCAACACTGTTGGGGAGTACAGCCCACCTGTTAGAACACATCGCAACACACATCCAGTCAAGTAGCCCATGGACACACTCCAACAGCACCAGAGCACCACCCACACATCATGCCAACTCACATCATTGACATGACACCTCAGGATACTCACATTCAGCTAAAGAAGTTGTGATGAGCTGTGTGCGGACATCACCATCATCATCATCATCATCATCGTCACTGGCATCGTGGTCCAGGCCAGGATCCTCCACAGGTGGCGGATGTTGGTCATTGTCATCCTGGATGAGAGGCAACTCCTTCCGCACTGCCAGGTTGTGGAGCATGCAGCAGACGATGATAATCTTGCACACTTTCGCAGGGGCATATGGGAGGGACCCTCCGGTCTTGTCCAGGCAGCGGAAGCGGCTCTTCAGGAGACCAAATGTCCGCTCAATCACTCTCCTGGTCCGACCATGTGCCTCATTGTAGCGCATCTGGGCTGGTGTCACAGGGTTCCTGAGGGGTGTCAGCAACCACGGCATGTTGGGGTATCCCGAGTCACCTACGGACAGACAAGTGCACATTAGCTGACTTGGAAAAGTGGGCGGAATACTACAGATCAGATCACACACAATGGCACAAAGTCAGTACACACCGACAAGCCAGGCACGCTGGTTCTGCATCTGTGCCATCATCCTGGGGATGCGACTACTCCTCATCACAAAGGCATCGTGTGCTGAACCAGGGAAATGGGCACACACGTGTGTGATGGTCATGTCTGCAAGACACACCACCAGTGCATTGACCGAGTGGTAGTGCTTGCGGTTCCTGTAGGCCTGCTCCTGGGCCTGTGGTGGTACCAAAGCCACATGTGTCCCATCAATGGAGCCAATGACATGCGGCATCCTCCCCAGGGCATAAAAGTCACTCTTCACGTCAGTGAGTCGTCGCAGTCTAGGGAAATAAATGTACCGGTTCAGGAAGAGCAACATTGCCGCCAAAACATCGCGGAGCACACGGCTCAACATGGTCTGTGACATCCCACCAGCAGTCGCCACAGTATGTTAGAAGGTACCGGTGGCAAAGAAGTGTAGGGCTGCCATCACCTTCACCTTGGGGGTCAGCGCTGTAGGATACGGTCGGCCAGGCTGCAAATGTGGGGACAACTGCACTGCCAAATCCTCAATCAGCTGCCTGGTGAAGCGGTACCGTCGGATGCTGTCCCGTTCCACCATCGTTGCCAGGTCTGGGAATGGTCGATGGACAGCAGGAGCCCTGCAGTGCAGAGGAGAAGTAAGCAAGATTGTCAGTCACCCCACATATGCGGCATTGAACACACTCAAGATCCCAACATACATCATTATGAGGCACAACTACATGAAGTGTGCAGTTCCGGAAGGACATGTATGGTACATACATGGCCAACATCTGTCAACACGGTCCAACAGGTGGCATCAATTAGTCCCAGGTTGGCCCATTGGATATCATGAGGCCGTGTCACAGTTCCCATCTCCTGCTGCCGTGTCACAATCACCCCCCACAGTGACATGTGAGGACAGATGTGCCCCAGGCACCACAGCTCAATGACAGGTACATTCCCAGGGACCCTGTATTGCCACATGGACACTGGCATTACATGGAGTATCATGTATACACCACAGCAAAACAACCATGACCCCCACAGGTAGTGGCCCCACTTGCCACGGCAGGACAGACATGGACGTCTGTGACACACACACGCACAACATCAAAGTCCATGCACACACAACCTGGATGTGGAGACTGTCTCCCATTGTGCACATGAAATCAGAGACATTGTAAACACTACATGCACAAAGACTGTGGAGGACCATCACTATTGTGCCACTGGGACACCCTGGCTCAAACATACCATCCCACATGGGACTCACGGGGTATGTGACATGACATACACATGCACCACCGTGAAATGTGACCATGGCACATGCACAGATATGAACAGTTGCACATCACAGTGGTCATGTACACGTAACACCCAGGATCCTGTCCCCATGAACACGTGCACAGCCTGGGGGTGGCTGCCCACAGGTGACACCCACAGGACAACATGTACACCAACATACACACAATAGGAAATGCAGCCTTACATGCCTTATGATAAAGTTTGGACAGGCTGTCGTGATGTAGGTGTGCCCCTCACTCCCTGGGAGCTATCTGTGGCTGGCATATGTCCATCTGAGACAGGCATGCTGACATATGCCAGTCACATGTACAGTGATGCGTTGTACTGCAATGGACCGATCGGTGCCCCCGGCCGGCCCATTGCATTCAATGTGTGCGGGTACGCGTTGTACCCCTGTGCGCGTTGTACTGCAATGGACCGATCGGTGCCTCCGGCCGGCCCATTGCATTCAATGTGTGCGGGTACGCGTTGTACCCCTGTACGCGTTGTACCGCAATGGACCGATCGGTTCGCACCCATTGACAATGGGCTTGCCTGGCAACGGACGCGTTTCGAATTTCGAACGAGTCGGTTGCTGGAAAATCAGTTGGTCACCCACAACAATGTTGCAAAATCATGTATGTCATGAAGTTGAAGATTTGAAGGATGCTGTGGGCGTGTTTTGGTGCTGCTATTCCATGGATTGGCCAGATTCAGAAGATGCAAACGACTTGGACCTATCACTTTGGACACAAGGGACAGTATCTGCCTCTCCAGCACATATATATTGCTGGCTGTTCCCCTGAGAGCTCACTTGCCTGCACTACATGCTCCAGGACGACATCTGCCACTGCACTGCTGCTGTCTCTGCCCCTCTGGACCCTGCAATGGCACGTACTGTGGAGAGAGCCCCAGCCTTCAGCCTTGAAGAGAACCAGGCCCTGCTGGACAGCCTACTTCCACAGTACAGCAAGCTGTATGGGACACCAGGGGAGCAGGTGAGTGTTCTGTGCACTGCCTTTCTGAATGTGTATTTTGTGTGACTAGCAAGGCTGAAAGTCTGCACGCCACTGGATAGCAGGCTCACTGAGTAGTTGTCACCCCCCATAGTGTGTAGTGACTTGCACTGGACAGGTATGGTGCAGTGACAGTGCATTTGAACATGGCTTTACTTCCCATGCAATGATACCATGTAGTGACGTCTGGCAAACTGTCCATGGGCAGCTTTGCACTGCCTGTGTACATCATGTGCCCCTGTGATTGAGACATGTATATACAACTGTGTCATGCACGGATATGTTGCATGTGTGGTAATGGCCTTTTCACTTTGTCATCCTGACAGGTTAATGCCCATCGGAAGCAGGAGATCTGGAAGGACATCGTCTGGGCCGTCCGGTCCGTGGGGGTCTACAAGCGCCGGATACGCAACTGCCAGAAGAGGTGGCAGGACCTTCGGGGCTGGACCCGGAGGATTGCACGGGTCCAGCTGAAGCTGTCGCCTCCTCGCAGGAGGGGCGGAACACGGACCCTGACCCCCCACATGCTCCAGATCCTGGCGGTGGTGTTTCCAGACCTGGATGGGCAGCTGAAGGCCAGACAGCAGCAAGGAGGGGGTGAGTCAAAGACTGCACTGTGAACTCTGTATTACATGCTTTGTGCCCTCCTCTGGCCTGGTTCAACTGCCACAGTGCAGCAGTCATGTTGTCCAGGAGCCATGTCCCTCTATTGTGCACTGCCCACTGCTCATCTGATACCCAGGTGTGGCCCTTACATTCAGGGAATTGTGTCACTTGGGACTGTGTCCTTGCAGTTTGCTTCACTAAAGGTGGGGGACAGCATCTGTTTCCCTAACTCTGTTGTGGGCATCATGGGTGGGTCCATTGTTCACACAACGCCTGTGTTTGGACATGTGATCTGCGTGTTGCTTTGATATGCGGTCCACTTGCTGAGCTGAGCCACCACATGTGCCTGGGGTATGTGGCACACACCCATGCAGCGGGTGGGAACAATGTTTGGGCCCCAGGAGTGTGCAGATTACGTGTGTCACACATACATAGCCAGCTATCCACTGTCCAGGGCACATCCCTCATTCATGTGGAGCAGGACAGTCATGCCTACTCCAGGCCATGCAATGCACTCTGTACTCCCACTCCCGTGTATCAGCTGACACATTGTGCACAGTGATTTGACCCCTCAGGTGTCTGCCTCTGTGTCAGTGTGCTGTGGATTAGTTGCCAGGACTGCTGGGGTGTTTCTTGGTAGGGGCTCAGCATGCCCCTGGAGATGTGACCATAGGAGACGATACTTGTGTGTCACATAGGTGTTTGATCAGCTGCGCGTGCAGACTGGGGTATGCAAATGTGAAGTTCAGGCAGCTGTTCCCCATTCACAGCAAATTGTGAGGGGCTCAGGTTCAGAGGGTAGTGTCACAGGTCTCCCATATGTCCAATAGGTATGACCTGGACAGATGAGGGTTAAGATGATGTGTTGTGTGGGGGATGTAAATGTGCACTTGTGCAGCTCCAGGACTTGCATTCCCCATGACCTACTATTGTGACACAGTGCATAGTGTTGTTGTCTGGCTGCCAAGTCATACATCACTGAGACAGTGATGTATGACTTAGCAGTCATGCCTCTGCCATGGCATGTGTCAACTTATTGGTGGTCCTGCAGGGTAGTGACATGTGCTACATGCACACCATTGTGGCGATGGCTATCAGGACATGGGTGCATCATGGTGTCTGTCGCTGGTATGCATCACATGCATTTCCTATTTGACTCTGGGCATCCCTTTCATCCGGAAACCTGTACTGACTCAGTGGCAAGAGCTGTGATGTGTGCATGTCCACATGCCACACTGTGTCCTCTGCACTGTCCAACTACTGTGTACTTGGTGCATGTGTCCACACTGGGGTGTTGCAATCCAACAGACACCAGACAGATGGGTGCAAGGCCATGTGGGATGTGAGTGCCATGCTTGGCATCAGACTGACAATTGGCTTCTCCTGTTCAGTTAGGGCACTTTTAGCAATGTACAACTAATGATGCCAGGGCTTGCTCTGTAATGTGCTATGCTCACAGTGGTGTGTGCGTTTGGTGCAGGTGACTGATGTCTGTCTGTTTCCCCATTGTTTGCAGATACATCCACGGCCACGGAAGGGGACAGCTCCACGGACCAGGAGGAGCCAGAGAGCCAGACTGGGTCAGCAGCCGAGGAGTGGTCGGAGGGACCCAGTGGCACGGAGGGCGAGGGGAGCCACACTGAGGAGTCCTCAGCACCATCCACTTCAGCTGAGGACCAGAGCAACTCGGAGGATGACTCCCTTGTGGAGGCGGGTGTCAGCAGCCACCACACCCCAGCTAGTGTTGCTGTCCCCGCCACCACCAGCACCACCACCGCCCTCCCATCGGCTCCCATTCCCCAGGTCCATGGAGGCTCCCATGTTCGGGAGCGTGTCTCCTTTGGGCCAGGCACCGCACCCCTGCCCCTGTGTCCCCTGCTGCCCTGAGTGAGGAGTCTGTGTACCTCCTTCGCCAGCTCCATGTAGGGCAGACAGCCATGCTGAGTGTCCTCCATGCGCACACCGCACTGTTGACTCAGCTGGTGTCGTTCATGGAGGGCATCTCATCGGGCATGTCTGACCTACAGAGGGGCAACAGGTCCATGGACTCCTCCCTGACGGCAGCAGTGTCCCTCCTCAGACAGTCCCTCACCCCTCCTGCCTCTGCTCCATCCACACTCCCCAGCACCTTACCCGTCCCAAGCACACACACACCGGCACAGGCACACACCAGCACACACACGTCCAGCACACAGACACACACGCCACAAACAAAACGCACACACACGCACAGTCAGGGGACTGAAACCAGACTCACAGGGGATGGGGCCCTGGTACACACACACGCATCCACGGTCACTGCGCAGTCCTCAGTTGCCTCTCCCTCCAAAGCACCCTCCCTTGCCTCACCTGCAACCCCAAAGACCCAGCGCCTCTTCCTCAGTGACCTCGGCCTCTTCCCCTCCGATCCAGCTGCCCCAGCATCCAGGGGAAGAGGAAGCCCCCCCACACGGAGCAGAGTGCCCCTCGCCCCCGGACACCCTCCCCCAGGTGCAGACAGACTGAGGCCTCCACCCGCAAGTCCCCCCGGAGTGCTAAGAGCAAGACCCCACCGCCGCCCTGCAGCTCAAGCACCAGGTCTCCTTCCTCCATCCCTCAGGCCCCCACTCCACAGGTGCCCCCACCACACCCTGCCCCAGGTTCCCCCACCCACAGATATACCATCCCCAAGAGGCTCCGGCCTTCTCCCCCTGCCACTTGCTCTCCCGGAACCACACCCCCGCTGCGCTTGTCTGTGCCACTGATGTGGTGAGGGTGTCCTCCCCTCTGTCCAGCCCACCTTGCCTGTTCCCCATTCTCCTCCCCTGGTGGTAGGCACTGCAGTGGAGTCTACTACCACCCTGTCTGACTTGGGCACTGCAGTGGCGGACCTGTCCACTCCATCTGCAGGGTCCACTGCAGTCGTGCCGGCACCCACAACATCTGAGCCATGCCCCCAGTTGTGCCGGCACACACCATGTCAGACACCTCCACTGCAGTTGTCAGTGGCTCTCCAGCACCCACCACCCCTTCCCTGCTTCCTCCTGGTGAGCCCTGATCCTGTCCCTGCGGTGCCTGGCCTACCCCCCGGTTGCCCCTCCTAGTGGATTGTCCCTGGTTTTGTGCAGGCATGTGTAGGGTGGCATCTGCCACTGTCACCCACTTGTGACTTTGTTGATGGACTGGCCATTGGCCTTTGTTTATGTTCTACCGGACTTCTACTTTTAATGCCACATATGCTGAATAAAGCAACTTTCTGTTCTCTAGTGCTTTTGCTTCTGATGTACATGATGTTGATGATGCTAACCATGCCCTTGCTGCAGTGATGGTGATATTTGGTCTCATGATAATGAAGGGTTACTGTGCAGGAACCCATGTGGTCCAGGGGGAATGTGTCCTATCCTGTGGTGTATCCATGTCATCCATAGCAGCATCTGAGGGTGTCATGTGTTCAGTATTTGGCAATGGGATTTCCTACTTAGATTGGCTATTTCACATCTGTGGCTTCCACCCCTGCACATCTGTTGTGCCTGCCATTGTTCAATTCGTCTACTTCCCTGACCGTGTGGCCATCTCCAGTGGACATGCAGGTTTGGGCATCAATGGGGAAGGACTCATCTGTGTTGTCAGTGCAACATTGCTATATAAGTGTGTTGGATCTGTGCTGATGATTCCGTTGGCACTTCCATGACCAGGCTGTTGTGACGGGAGCCCTCATTTGGTGCTAATTGTTGATTGTGTGACCAAGTGCTCAGCTGACATGGTGGGGCCCTACTGAGGCAACATATGGCACAGCTTTCCTCACACAGGAGTGGAGTCCCCTCATGGCAGTGTGTACTCCTGTGACATTGCCTGCGCCCAAGGTGTGTGTTGTATGTGCATGTCTGTGTGTTCACTTCCGTTTAGCTGTGCATGCTGTGATCCCTAGTGTTGTACCTGTTTGTGATGCTAGCTGAGTTGAGCTATGTTCCCCCAAAGTCTTCTCCCTGGGTTCTCTGTGATGTGGGTGCATGGCACATTACTGGTCATCAGGGTGTCACCCATAGGTGTGCTTGCTGTCAGGGCTGAGTTTGTGTGCAGACACAGATGGGTCACAGTCAGGTTTCCCTTGGCACTTGTTGTTTGCCCCTGTCATGTGATTTCCAGTTTGTGTTATCTTTCAGTGATTGTGACACGTTGTGTGTGTGACTGCTGGCACTCCTCAGGGTCCAGGCTGCAATGTTGGTTGTTGTCTATGTGTGTTCTTTTGGGTGACCTTGGCTTCTTCATTGGTGTGTGACTGTGGCTGTGATCCCATTGGTTGGTGTGGTATTGCCGTCATGTCCATGTACAGCGTAGTGTGCAGTGTGTCAGACATTCAGGAGTCTTGTTGAGTGTCCATGTGTGATGTGTTTCTGCACCTTGGTTCCCACCCACCACCCTGGAATAGTCATGGGTGCATGTGCAATGTCACCAGTGCATGTGTGCTTCACTGCTGCACATTGTTGGAGGTCGAGGGGTGTGGTGTTGAGTGTGTGCAGATGAGAGTTGTTGCCCGGCTAGGCCCCTGCCTCCATGTTGGCCTTGGCTTACTGGCCATGCTGTTTGATTTGTGCTTGTGTAGGTGTGATGGTAGTTAGTTGCTCAGTACACATGACTGTGGTTCACAGTGTGAACCACATTTAGCTTTGTCATCACAGTGGGATTGTAATGCAGCCCAGGGTCACCACATTGTTGGGGCCCTGGGGGTGGTGCTGTGGTGTGTCTGTGTCTTGCTGTGTCAGTTGCTGTCCCTACGTGCCTGTGTGACATGTGTGATTTGTGCTCCCTCTCATCTGACAATGCCTGCTTGCCCACATAGGGGATTTGGATCCATGAGTTACCTTTGTGTGGCACTGTATGCACATCTGTATGATTGGTATTCAGGTCTCCTCATGTGTTGTGTGGTTGCCTGGGGACACTGGCACCCCCCTCACCTGTTGTGTATGATGTGCAGTGTGGGTCTGCCTGTTTGTGTTTGTGCATCTGCACCACTGCATTGGCATATCTTGGGTGTGCCATTGGCTGTATGTAGTTTGGTGGGTTTCCCCTGCTGTCCCTGGGACTCCTGGTTCATCGGTCAGCACAATGATCATGGTTTGTGTGTCCCATTGCTGCCATGGTATGGTATCTGTTCACCTCACATCTGCAGTCTCCACAGGGTATCTGCATGTGTGTGCCCATTGGTGCAAATATGTGTGTCTGCATTCTGATGGTCACTTCTGTCATTGTGTCATTGATGATTGTTGACGGTGTCAGCCCCCATGGGTGTTGTTTGTCTGCACATGGCCAAAGGTTTGTCTTATTTGCACTGCAGGATTTGGCTCCCCCAATTTATGTTGCAATGGGACACATACACTACTTTGCCACTGATGTGTTTGTTGTTCTGTGACCAGGAATCATCCATGCAGTTTGGCAGTTGCACCTCTTTCTTTGTCAACACTTACCTTTTGGTCACTGTGATGATGGGGGTTTGGACCCCATTGCCACAATGTTCGAAATGTGCTTCAGCTATGGACCCCACACTTACCTTTTGGTCACTGTGATGATGGGGGTTTGGACCCCATTGCCACAATGTTCAAAATGTGCTTCTGCTATGGACCCCACACTTACCTTTTGGTCACTGTGATGATGGGGGTTTGGACCCCATTGCCACATTGTTCAAAGTGTGCTTCAGCTATGGACCCCACACTTACATTTTGGTCACTGTGATGATGGGGGTTTGGACCCCATTGCCACATTGTTCAAAGTGTGCTTCAGCTATGGACCCCACACTTACATTTTGGTCACTGTGATGATGGGGGTTTGGACCCCATTGCCACATTGTTCAAAGTGTGCTTCAGCTATGGACCCCACACTTACATTTTGGTCACTGTGATGATGGGGGTTTGGACCCCATTGCCACAATGGTCATGGCCTGCTTAGCATTGTGGGTGCCACACACATATATGTGTGGCACATGTGCTAGGGGGTCACATTGTATGTTCAAAGTCATGTTCGGTGTTGTAGGCATTTGACACAGTCTACACACGCTTGTCATGGTGTTGGGGGATGTCTTCTTCTTGCATTCCCTAGGTTGTGGTGTGCTGGTTGTGTCATGCATTGTCCATCCTATGAGTGGGGGTGGTAGTAGTGGTAGGCATCCAGCCCTCCCTGGGTGAGGGTGGTAGTAGTGGTAGGCATCCAGCCCCCCCTGGGTGAGGGTGGTAGTGGTGGTAGGCATCCTGCCCCCCCTGGCTAAGGGTGGTGGTAGGCATCCAGCCCCCCCTGGGTGAGGGTGGTAGTAGTGGTAGGCATCCAGCCCCCCCTGGCTAAGGGTGGTAGTAGTGGTAGGCATCCAGCCCCCCCTGGGTGAGGGTGGTAGTAGTGGTGGGCATCCTGCCCCCCCTGGGTGAGAGTGGTAGTGGTGGTAGGCATCCTGCCCCCCCTGGCTAAGGGTGGTGGTAGGCATCCAGCCCCCTGGGTGAGGGTGGTAGTAGTGGTAGGCATCCTGCCCCCCTGGCTAAGGGTGGTAGTAGTGGTAGGCATCCTGCCCCCTGGGTAAGGGTGGTAGTAGTGGTAGGCATCCTGCCCCCCTGGGTAAGGGTGGTAGTAGTGGTAGGCATCCAGCCCCCCTGGGTGAGGGTGGTAGTAGTGGTAGGCATCCAGCCCCCTGGCTAAGGGTGGTAGTAGTGGTAGGCATCCAGCCCCCTGGGTGAGGGTGGTAGTAGTGGTAGGCATCCTGCCCCCCTGGCTAAGGGTGGTGGTAGGCATCCAGCCCCCTGGGTGAGGGTGGTAGTAGTGGTAGGCATCCTGCCCCCCTGGGTGAGGGTGGTAGTAGTGGTAGGCATCCTGCCCCCTGGGTGAGGGTGGTAGTGGTGGTAGGCATCCAGCCCTCCCTGGGTGAGGGTGGTAGTAGTGGAAGGCATCCTGCCCCCTGGCTAAGGGAGGAGTAGTGGTAGGCATCCTGCCCCCTGGGTAAGGGTGGTAGTAGTGGTAGGCATCCTGCCCCTCTGGCGAAGGGTGGTAGTAGTGGTAGGCATCCTGCCCCCCTGGGTAAGGGTGGTATTAGTGGTAGGCATCCTGCCCCCCTGGGTGAGGGTGGTAGTAGTGGTAGGCATCCTGCCCCCCTGGGTGAGGGTGGTAGTAGTGGTAGGCATCCTGCCCCCTGGGTGAGGGTGGTAGTGGTGGTAGGCATCCTGCCCCCTGGGTGAGGGTGGTAGTAGTGGTAGGCATCCTGCCCCCTGGATGAGGGTGGTAGTGGTGGTAGGCATCCAGCCCCCTGGGTGAGGGTGGTAGTAGTGGTAGGCATCCTGCCCCCCTGGCTAAGGGTGGTAGTAGTGGTAGGCATCCAGCCCCCTGGCTAAGGGTGGTAGTAGTGGTAGGCATCCTGCCCCCCTGGGTAAGGGTGGTAGTAGTGGTAGGCATCCTCCCCCTGGATAAGGGTGGTAGTAGTGGTAGGCATCCTGCCCCCCTGGGTGAGGGTGGTAGTGGTGGTAGGCATCCAGCCCCCCTGGGTGAGGGTGGTAGTAGTGGTAGGCATCCTGCCCCCTGGCTAAGGGTGGTAGTAGTGGTAGGCATCCTGCCCACCCTGGGTAAGGGTGGTAGTAGTGGTAGGCATCCTGCCCCCCCTGGGTAAGGATGGTAGTAGTGGTAGGCATCCAGCCCCCCTGGGTAGGGGTGGTGGTGCGCATTCAGGCCCCTGTCTGCATATGTGGCATTGGTGATGGGCATCCCGCCCCTATGGTGCTGCTGTTGCTGGTGTAAGTATATTCTGCATCCCTCTGTGTGTGTGTGATGTGTCGTGTACGTGTTGTATGTGTTTTGTGGTTGGTGTCTGGCTTACCTTCTGCGCCGTACGCGTCCGTGCCTGTTCCGGTAGTAAATGTAGAATATTGGTATGATCGGGACGAAGGGATTCATGGTTGGTTCGTGTCGTTCGTCCTTCTCGTTGCTTCGCGTCGTCCTCGCCGCTTCGCGTCGTCCTCGCCGCTGCCGTGTTCGCTCTCGGAGCCGCGGATCGTGTTGTGGCGCGAATCGGAGCTTATGTGCGCCTCTCCCGGATGCTTTGACGTGCCGTGCGTAGCGACGGGTTCGGCGCGTACGGAATGCGCATCGTATTCGCTCGGCCGGACGGAGCTGCATTTTCCCTTCCGTGCGACTCGATTCAGCGTTTCCGGATTCGCCTCGGTCGGGGAACAGGACCTGGTTTGGGTGAGTACGGCTCGGCCGGATTCTTTGCTGTTGTGCGCATCGTACTTACTCGCTCGGTGTGCTGTAAGGATCGGTCGGGAAACAGGCTTTCGCATGGCTTTTTCCCGACCAAATGGTGTTGGGTACGCCTCCGACCGAGATCGGAATCGGCCCCTAAGGGGTCGATTCCGATTCGGGCCGGAAAAAGCACCGACCGACTCGGATCCGGAAATAATACCGACCGACACGTACCCGTGGCGCCTGACACGCCAAGTACGATGCAAGGCGTGAAAAATCCGACCGACACGTACCGAAAACAAGTCGACCGACCGAGCCGCACGGAAAACAGCAATCCGGCCGGAAAAACACCCGAATCCAACCGACCGACACGCACCCGGAACAAATCCGACCGAAACGTACACGCGAACTCCAAACCGCAAAGTACGATGCAAGGCGCGAAACCACGAGCGAGTCGGACGGAGGCCAAGCCGTACGACCGACACGCATACAAAACCGAGCCGAAGCAACACAAAACACCGCGACCGACGCGTACGCAGCATAGAAAACTGCACAAACACAGCGTGAACGAAACGGAGAACACCGCACGAGACAAATGCAGGGTCCGACTCGGTCACAAGAACGTTTCCAACATACAGAAACAGCACAAAGGAAAAATCACCCAAAAAAGGCCAAACAAGCAATTACCAAGCCAATAAATACTGGGGGTGGGGACAGAGAACAAAGATACACCCACAACTCCACCTATATAAAGGACACAAATCACAACCATGAGCCTTTGCAAATGCCATTCCACTGCCAGCACCCAAGAGAAAGCAACCACACACCCACAGCTCATCCCTCACACAAGCCACACACCATCAGCACACCAACAAATACCTACCTCACATACACCCAGCAAAACACACACTCACACACCCTCACCTGCACACCAACACACACATCACTCACCATCACCACCCATCACCATGCCCCCCAAGAAGAATCCCAAGTTCCTAGATAGTGAATTGGAAGTCATGGTAGACGAGATCCTCAGGGTAGAGCCACAGCTGTTTGGCACACTGGTCCAACAGACCCCCATCTCCCAGAAAACCAAGATGTGGGAGAGGATCATCAACAGGGTGAACGCACAATCACCATGTCGGCGCACAAAGACCGACATCCAGAACAGGTGGTATGATGTGCGCAGGAGGGTACGGGACCTGCTGAAGAAAGACTACATCAACAGCCAATACACCGGCAGTGGCCCTCCTGCCAAGCCAATATACCTCAGGCCCTGGGAGGAGAAGGTGCGGGCCATCCTTCCGCCAGTGAGCGTATATGGACTAGAGGACATCCCAGAGCCTGGTGAGTACACAACAAATGTACACAATATACTGCCACAAAACACACACATCACTGTCAAGGGGAGAGTCAAACCATGCACTCATAGCAATTACACAGCAACCAGAACAGAATCATCCCAAAATGTGTATGTCAGTCAGATAAACACAACACATGCCATCAAAAAGTCACATCCAACTGTGCCAACACATGTACAAACACAACTACAACTACAGCTAGGCAGTGGCACAAATAGAACTAACAAACACATCCAGACATGTAGCCACCACAACAACACCAATACACAGTGAAGACCACTCAAAGGAAGGAATTCTGTGTATGCTGGCCAAGTCAGTGTAGCCAATAGCATCATGGGAGTCGCAGTCACACATATTGCCCCCCCACAACTGTCCCATCAACACCACCCTGAACCATGCTCACATCACAGGGAGTGGAGAAGGACTCACAAGATGGCTGACACTGGCTACTGCTGTGGGGAGCACAAGGCCCTGCTGCCAACTGTGCACCAACAAACAGCAGGACACCACTGACTGACATCCTGAGAGACAACTTACACTCCCTGCAATGCAAGCACGTACCATGGTGGGATATCTGGCTAGCTGGGTGGGAAGGAGGACTTGCAGCACTGACCATAGTCACAAGCACCTCCCCTCACACACACCCCAACACAAACTCCACAGAACCCACCTGGTAGAATGCAATGCCCCCCATCCTAACACAAGATCCCACAAAGAACCACCACCCTGGGTTATGTTGTGTGAAGCACAGGGCCACTCTTGGGACCTCTAGCCAAACAACTGCCAGGACAACACTCCCAGCCATCCTGTCAGCACAGCCAGCCCACCCCACAGGGAAGCAGAGTCAAAAGGAAGGAAGCATGGGCATGCTGGGAAGGGGGAGGAGGCAATAGCATGATGGGAGTCGTAGTCACTGATATTGGTCACCCCCACAACTGTCCCATCAACACCACCCTGAACCATGCTCACATCACAGGAAGTGGAGAAGGACTCACAAGATGGCTGACACTGGCTACTGCTGTGGGGAGCACAAGGCCCTGCTGGCAACTGTGCACCAACAAACAGCAGGACACCACTGACTGACATCCTGAGAGACAACTTACACTCCCTGCAATGCAAGCACGTTCCATGGTGAGATATCTGGCTAGCTGGGTGGGAAGGGGGACTTGCAGCACTGACCATAGTCACAAGCACCTCCCCTCACACACACCCCAACACAAACTCCACAGAACCCACCTGGTAGAATGCAATGCCCCCATCCTAACACAAGATCCCACAAAGAACCACCACCCTGGGTTATGTTGTGTGAAGCACAGGGCCACTCTTGGGACCTCTAGCCAAACAACTGCCAGGACAACACTCCCAGCCATCCTGTCAGCACAGCCAGCCCACCCCACAGGGAAGCAGAGTCAAAAGGAAGGAAGCATGGGCATGCTGGGAAGGGGTGAGGAGGCAATAGCATGATGGGAGTCGTAGTCACTGATATTGGTCACCCCCACAACTGTCCCATCAACACCACCCTGAACCATGCTCACATCACAGGAAGTGGAGAAGGACTCACAAGATGGCTGACACTGGCTACTGCTGTGGGGAGCACAAGGCCCTGCTGGCAACTGTGCACCAACAAACAGCAGGACACCACTGACTGACATCCTGAGAGACACCTTACACTCCCTGCAATGCAAGCACGTTCCACGGTGGGATATCTGGCTAGCTGGGTGGGAAGGGGGACTTGCAGCACTGACCATAGTCACAAGCACCTCCCCTCACACACACCCCAACACAAACTCCACAGAACCCACCTGGTAGAATGCAATGCCCCCCATCCTAACACAAGATCCCACAAAGAACCACCACCCTGGGTTATGTTGTGTGAAGCACAGGGCCACTCTTGGGACCTCTAGCCAAACAACTGCCAGGACAACACTCCCAGCCATCCTGTCAGCACAGCCAGCCCACCCCACAGGGAAGCAGAGTCAAAAGGAAGGAAGCATGGGCATGCTGGGAAGGGGGAGGAGGCAATAGCATGATGGGAGTCGTAGTCACTGATATTGGTCACCCCCACAACTGTCCCATCAACACCACCCTGAACCATGCTCACATCACAGGAAGTGGAGAAGGACTCACAAGATGGCTGACACTGGCTACTGCTGTGGGGAGCACAAGGCCCTGCTGGCAACTGTGCACCAACAAACAGTAGGACACCACTGACTGACATCCTGAGAGACAACTTACACTCCCTGCAATGCAAGCACGTTCCATGGTGGGATATCTGGCTAGCTGGGTGGGAAGGAGGACTTGCAGCACTGACCATAGTCACAAGCACCTCCCCTCACACACACCCCAACACAAACTCCACAGAACCCACCTGGTAGAATGCAATGCCCCCCATCCTAACACAAGATCCCACAAAGAACCACCACCCTGGGTTATGTTGTGTGAAGCACAGGGCCACTCTTGGGACTTCTAGCCAAACAACTGCCAGGACAACACTCCCAGCCATCCTGTCAGCACAGCCAGCCCACCCCACAGGGAAGCAGAGTCAAAAGGAAGGAAGCATGGGCATGCTGGGAAGGGGGAGGAGGCAATAGCATGATGGGAGTCGTAGTCACAGACATAGCTCACCCCCACAACTGTCCCATCAACACCACCCTGAACCATGCTCACATCACAGGGAGTGGAGAAGGACTCACAAGATGTCTGACACTGGCCACTGCTGTGGGGAGCACAAGGCCCTGCTGGCAAATGTGCACCAACAAACAGCAGGACACCACTGAGTGACATCCTGAGACACAACTTACACTCCCTGCAACGCAAGCACGTTCCATGGTGGGATAACTGACTGGCTGGGTGGGTGGGAAGGAGGGCCGGCTGTCAACCAAACACAACCAATGCAGACCATGTTCACACCCCAGAAAATACATAGAAATGCCCAAATAATGCAGGACAATGTGCCACACCAATATCAACCCCTGACTGTGACGACTTAGGACAATGCAATGTACAGGCCCGCACCCAGAGGCACAGTCACAACTGTCATGTGTGTCAACCATTGATGCCTGCAGAAACATAACATACATTGTTTGTGTCTCCCAAAAACAGGTGATGATGGGGACACAGCAGCAGACGCTGAGGAGTCCCAGTCCCAGGCTCAAGAGGATGCGGAGCTCACTGGCGTCGTACAGCCTCTGTCCTCCTCGGACGATGAAGACCAACCTGGCACATCCGGTGCAAGTCAACATGCAGCACCAGCAGGACCACCAGCTGCAGCACCAGCAGGACCACCAGCTGCACCCCTGCACCCACCCCTCCAACGACTGTCACCACGAATACCATCCCTGCCGACATGGACAGAACAAGGAGCAACACCAGCACAGGGACCCTGGACCAACCTGGGGCCATGGACACCACCACCAACCCCCAAGGTGGACCAGGGTTATCTGTGCGTGCCACTGCACACACTGCACATGTCAGCAGGGGTGGTGGGAGGGGTGGGAGACAGAGGTCGCTGCTTGCAGACGTTGCTGGTGTGCATGATGACCCACAACTGGTACGCATAGCTGATGCGTACCAGTCCAGCACCGGAGACCTCAGCCAGGTAGAGGGGCTCCTCAGAGACATGAAACAGCAGCAGGCTGCCCATCATGCCCGCTTGGACTCCCACATGTCCCACGTGGAGTCACATATGTCCCGCGTGGACTCACACATGTCCCGCGTGGAGTCCAAGTGGGATGCACTGCATGAGATGACGGCGGTGCACAGGGACATTTTACAATGCCTCCGCCAGATGAACAGCAACCAGTCCACACCTCCCTGTGTGCCAACAACATCTGGTGCCGAACAAAGTGCAACTGCCACAGGGAGGGAGGAGGACTCTGGCGGAGAGTCCCCTGCACCGCAGCAGCCTGTACTTGAGGGGCCCCCCAAGAAGAGGGGTCGTCCGAGGAGGGAAAAGTGAGAGGCCGATGGCCAAGCGCAACTCCCAGGAAGCCTGAACCTGTTCTGGATGTTCGCCTTGTGCACAGACTGTTCACCCTGTTGACGGCAACACTACTCCCACACATTGCATGGGGAGTACAAGTTGGACCAATGTGTCAGACAACTGTGGCCCCGATACTGGGGATCCTGTCTACCAGGACTTTCAATTCACCAAGGAACTTCGGATTGCAAGATTTATGTACAGCACTACCCATCCTATGCACTATTAACACAAATGTATCACAATAAACACACTAATACACCATACTTGCCTCTGTCGTGATTCCAACGTGGGTGCTGTTATGGGGATGATGAACTGCAAAATTACACTGTGTATGCAAACTGCAACAGCAAGGACAACACAGGCATGTGAGTACAGGCAACGTGACACACATGAGGGAGACACACCACCAGGGCTACACAACACATACACACCTAGGCCATCTGACTCATTGCCACACTGATGTTGCCAGGGAAGACGGTGCAATGCACAGACACCACACCCATTCCCAGTTGTAGTCAAGTAGCCCACAGGTGCAGTAAGCAAATGGCAGTCAAATGTGTGACCACAGACAACGCACATCACAAAGTGAAGCACAGGTTTATTACACAGTTGCAACATGTCGTAACCACTACAGATGCAAGGTAATCCCACCTGGCAGCGGGCACACAGTCAACAACTGTAGACGGAAGGAAGTCCATGGGTGTGGTGCACATCACCTGTAGGGACACAACAACTACCAGCCTGGATGTGCAATCACGTCGTCGGTGGACACAGTTGACCAAACGAATCTGAAAGTACCCTGTGAAGGACAGAAATGACACACAGTCAAAAGCAATGGAGTACAGGACAGAACAGCAAAACTCATGCACAATACATGTTACAAGATACCCACCCAGAACCAAGTTAGCATGTCAACACTGTTGGGGAGTACAGCCCACCTGTTAGCACACATCGCAACACACATCCAGTCAAGTAGCCCATGGACACACTCCAACAGCACCAGAGCACCACCCACACATCATGCCAACTCACATCATTGACATGACACCTCAGGATACTCACATTCAGCTAAAGAAGTTGGTGATGAGCTGTGTGCGGACATCACCATCATCATCATCATCGTCACTGGCATCGTGGTCCAGGCCAGGATCCTCCACAGGTGGCGGATGTTGGTCATTGTCATCCTGGATGAGAGGCAACTCCTTCCGCACTGCCAGGTTGTGGAGCATGCAGCAGACGATGATAATCTTGCACACTTTCGCAGGGGCATATGGGAGGGACCCTCCGGTCTTGTCCAGGCAGCGGAAGCGGCTCTTCAGGAGACCAAATGTCCGCTCAATCACTCTCCTGGTCCGACCATGTGCCTCATTGTAGCGCATCTGGGCTGGTGTCACAGGGTTCCTGAGGGGTGTCAGCAACCACAGCATGTTGGGGTATCCCGAGTCACCTACGGACAGACAAGTGCACATTAGCTGACTTGGAAAAGTGGGCTGAATACTACAGATCAGATCACACACAATGGCACAAAGTCAGTACACACCGACAAGCCAGGCACGCTGGTTCTTCATCTGTGCCATCATCCTGGGGATGCGACTACTCCTCATCACAAAGGCATCGTGTGCTGAACCAGGGAAACGGGCACACACGTGTGTGATGGTCATGTCTGCAAGACACACCACCAGTGCATTGACCGAGTGGTAGTGCTTGCGGTTCCTGTAGGCCTGCTCCTGGGCCTGTGGTGGTACCAAAGCCACATGTGTCCCATCAATGGAGCCAATGACATGCAGCATCCTCCCCAGGGCATAAAAGTCACTCTTCACGTCAGTGAGTCGTCGCAGTCTAGGGAAATAAATGTACCAGTTCAGGAAGAGCAACATTGCCGCCAAAACATCGCGGAGCACACGGCTCAACATGGTCTGTGACATCCCACCAGCAGTCGCCACAGTATGTTGGAAGGTACCGGTGGCAAAGAAGTGTAGGGCTGCCATCACCTTCATCTTGGGGGTCAGCGCTGTAGGATACGGCCGGCAAGGCTGCAAATGTGGGGACAACTGCACTGCCAAATCCTCAATCAGCTGCCTGGTGAAGCGGTACCGTCGGATGCTGTCCCGTTCCACCATCATTGCCAGGTCTGGGAATGGTCGATGGACAGCAGGAGCCCTGCAGTGCAGAGAAGTAAGCAAGATTGTCAGTCACCCCACATATGCGGCATTGAACACACTCAAGATCCCAACATACATCATTATGAGGCACAACTACATGAAGTGTGCAGTTCCGGGAAGGACATGTATGGTACATACATGGCCAACATCTGTCAACACGGTCCAACAGGTGGCATCAATTAGTCCCAGGTTGGCCCATTGGATATCATGAGGCCGTGTCACAGTTCCCATCTCCTGCTGCCGTGTCACAATCACCCCCCACAGTGACATGTGAGGACAGATGTGCCCCAGGCACCACAGCTCAACGACAGGTACATTCCCAGGGACCCTGTATTGCCACATGGACACTGGCATTACATGGAGTATCATGTATACACCACAGCAAAACAACCATGACCCCCACAGGTAGTGGCCCCACTTGCCACGGCAGGACAGACATGGACGTCTGTGACACACACACGCACAACATCAAAGTCCATGCACACACAACCTGGATGTGGAGACTGTCTCCCATTGTGCACATGAAATCAGAGACATTGTAAACACTACATGCACAAAGACTGTGGAGGACCATCACTATTGTGCCACTGGGACACCCTGGCTCAAACATACCGTCCCACATGGGACTCACGGGGTATGTGACATGACATACACATGCACCACCGTGAAATGTGACCATGGCACATGCACAGATATGAACAGTTGCACATCACAGTGGTCATGTACACGTAACACCCAGGATCCTGTCCCCATGAACACGTGCACAGCCTGGGGGTGGCTGCCCACACGTGACACCCACAGGACAACATGTACACCAACATACACACAATAGGAAATGCAGCCTTACATGCCTTATGATAAAGTTTGGACAGGCTGTCGTGATGTAGGTGTGCCCCTCACTCCCTGGGAGCTATCTGTGGCTGGCATTTGTCCATCTGAGACAGGCATGCTGACATATGCCAGTCACATGTACAGTGATGCGTTGTACTGCAATGGACCGATCGGTGCCCCCGGCCGGCCCATTGCATTCAATGTGTGCGGGTACGCGTTGTACCCCTGTGCGCGTTGTACTGCAATGGACCGATCGGTGCCTCCGGCCGGCCCATTGCATTCAATGTGTGCGGGTACGCGTTGTACCCCTGTGCGCGTTGTACTGCAATGGACCGATCGGTGCCTCCGGCCGGCCCATTGCATTCAATGTGTGCGGGTACGCGTTGTACCCCTGTACGCGTTGTACCGCAATGGACCGATCGGTGCGCACCCATTGACAATGGGCTTGCCTGGCAACGGACGCGTTTTCGAATTTCGAACGAGTCGGTTGCTGGAAAATCAGTTGGTCACCCACAACAATGTTGCAAAATCATGTATGTCATGAAGTTGAAGATTTGAAGGATGCTGTGGGCGTGTTTTGGTGCTGCTATTCCATGGATTGGCCAGATTCAGAAGATGCAAACGATTTGGACCTATCACTTTGGACACAAGGGACAGTATCTGCCTCTCCAGCACATATATATTGCTGGCTGTTCCCCTGAGAGCTCACTTGCCTGCACTACATGCTCCAGGACGACATCTGCCACTGCACTGCTGCTGTCTCTGCCCCTCTGGACCCTGCAATGGCACGTACTGTGGAGAGAGCCCCAGCCTTCAGCCTTGAAGAGAACCAGGCCCTGCTGGACAGCCTACTTCCACAGTACAGCAAGCTGTATGGGACACCAGGGGAGCAGGTGAGTGTTCTGTGCACTGCCTTTCTGAATGTGCATTTTGTGTGACTAGCAAGGCTGAAAGTCTGCACGCCACTGGCTAGCAGGCTCACTGAGTAGTTGTCACCCCCATAGTGTGTAGTGACTTGCACTGGACAGGTATGGTGCAGTGACAGTGCATTTGAACATGGTTTTACTTCACATGCAATGATACCATGTAGTGACGTCTGGCAAACTGTCCATGGGCAGCTTTGCACTGCCTGTGTACATCATGTGCCCCTGTGATTGAGACATGTATATACAACTGTGTCATGCACGGATATGTTGCATGTGTGGTAATGGCCTTTTCACTTTGTCATCCTGACAGGTTAATGCCCATCGGAAGCAGGAGATCTGGAAGGACATCGTCCGGGCCGTCCGGTCCGTGGGGGTCTACAAGCGCTGGATACGCAACTGCCAGAAGAGGTGGCAGGACCTTCGGGGCTGGACCCGGAGGATTGCACGGGTCCAGCTGAAGCTGTCGCCTCCTCGCAGGAGGGGCGGAACACGGACCCTGACCCCCACATGCTCCAGATCCTGGCGGTGGTGTTTCCAGACCTGGATGGGCAGCTGAAGGCCAGACAGCAGCAAGGAGGGGGTGAGTCAAAGACTGCACTGTGAACTCTGTATTACATGCTTTGTGCCCTCCTCTGGCCTGGTTCAACTGCCACAGTGCAGCAGTCATGTTGTCCAGGAGCCATGTCCCTCTATTGTGCACTGCCCACTGCTCATCTGATACCCAGGTGTGGCCCTTACATTCAGGGAATTGTGTCACTTGGGACTGTGTCCTTGCAGTTTGCTTCACTAAAGGTGGGGGACAGCATCTGTTTCCCTAACTCTGTTGTGGGCATCATGGGTGGGTCCATTGTTCACACAACGCCTGTGTTTGGACATGTGATCTGCGTGTTGCTTTGATATGCGGTCCACTTGCTGAGCTGAGCCACCACATGTGCCTGGGCTATGTGGCACACGCCCATGCAGCGGGTGGGAACAATGTTTGGGCCCCAGGAGTGTGCAGATTACGTGTGTCACACATACATAGCCAGCTATCCACTGTCCAGGGCACATCCCTCATTCATGTGGAGCAGGACAGTCATGCCTACTCCAGGCCATGCAATGCACTCTGTACTCCCACTCCTGTGTATCAGCTGACACATTGTGCACAGTGATTTGACCCCTCAGGTGTCTGCCTCTGTGTCAGTGTGCTGTGGATTAGTTGCCAGGACTGCTGGGGTGTTTCTTGGTAGGGGCTCAGCATGCCCCTGGAGATGTGACCATAGGAGACGATACTTGTGTGTCACATAGGTGTTTGATCAGCTGCGCGTGCAGACTGGGGTATGCGAATGTGAAGTTCAGGCAGCTGTTCCCCATTCACAGCAAATTATGAGGGGCTCAGGTTCAGAGGGTAGTGTCACAGGTCTCCCATATGTCCAATAGGTATGACCTGGACAGATGAGGGTTAAGATGATGTGTTGTGTGGGGGATGTACATGTGCACTTGTGCAGCTCCAGGACTTGCATTCCCCATGACCTACTATTGTGACACAGTGCATAGTGTTGTTGTCTGGTTGCCAAGTCATACATCACTGAGACAGTGATGTATGACTTAGCAGTCATGCCTCTGCCATGGCATGTGTCAACTTATTGGTGGTCCTGCAGGGTAGTGACATGTGCTACATGCACACCATTGTGGCGATGGCTATCAGGACATGGGTGCATCATGGTGTCTGTCGCTGGTATGCATCACATGCATTTCCTATTTGACTCTGGGCATCCCTTTCATCCGGAAACCTGTACTGACTCAGTGGCAAGAGCTGTGATGTGTGCATGTCCACATGCCACACCGTGTCCTCTGCACTGTCCAACTACTGTGTACTTGGTGCATGTGTCCACACTGGGGTGTTGCAATCCAACAGACACCAGACAGATGGGTGCAAGGCCATGTGGGATGTGAGTGCCATGCTTGGCATCAGACTGACAATTGGCTTCTCCTGTTCAGTTAGGGCACTTTTAGCAATGTACAACTAATGATGCCAGGGCTTGCTCTGTAATGTGCTATGCTCACAGTGGTGTGTGCGTTTGGTGCAGGTGACTGATGTCTGTCTGTTTCCCCATTGTTTGCAGATACATCCACGGCCACGGAAGGGGACAGCTCCACGGACCAGGAGGAGCCAGAGAGCCAGACTGGGTCAGCAGCCGAGGAGTGGTCGGAGGGACCCAGTGGCACGGAGGGCGAGGGGAGCCACACCGAGGAGTCCTCAGCACCATCCACCTCAGCTGAGGACCAGAGCAACTCGGAGGATGACTCCCTTGTGGAGGCGGGTGTCAGCAGCCACCACACCCCAGCTAGTGTTGCTGTCCCCGCCACCACCAGCACCACCACCTCCCTCCCATCGGCTCCCATTCCCCAGGTCCGTGGAGGCTCCCATGTTCGGGAGCGTGTCTCCTTTGGGCCAGGCACCGCACCCCCTGCCCCTGTGTCCCCTGCTGCCCTGAGTGAGGAGTCTGTGTACCTCCTTTGCCAGCTCCATGTAGGGCAGACAGCCATGCTGAGTGTCCTCCATGCGCACACCGCACTGTTGACTCAGCTGGTGTCGTTCATGGAGGGCATCTCATCGGGCATGTCTGACCTACAGAGGGGCAACAGGTCCATGGACTCCTCCCTGACGGCAGCAGTGTCCCTCCTCAGACAGTCCCTCACCCCTCCTGCCTCTGCTCCATCCACACTCCCCAGCACCTTACCCGTCCCAAGCACACACACACCGGCACAGGCACACACCAGCACACACACGTCCAGCACACAGACACACACGCCACAAACAAAACGCACACGCACGCACAGTCAGGGGACTGAAACCAGACTCACAGGGGATGGGGCCCTGATACACACACACGCATCCACGGGCACTGCGCAGTCCTCAGTTGCCTCTCCCTCCAAAGCACCCTCCCTTGCCTCACCTGCAACCCCAAAGACCCAGCGCCTCTTCCTCAGTGACCTCGGCCTCTTCCCCTCCGATCCAGCTGCCCCAGCATCCAGGGGGAAGAGGAAGCCCCCCACATGGAGCAGAGTGCCCCTCGCCCCCGGACACCCTCCCCCAGGTGCAGACAGACTGAGGCCCCCACCCGCAAGTCCCCCGGAGTGCTAAGAGCAAGACCCCGCCGCCGCCCTGCAGCTCAAGCACCAGGTCTCCTTCCTCCATCCCTCAGGCCCCCACTCCACAGGTGCCCCCACCACACCCTGCCCCAGGTTCCCCCACCCACAGATATACCATCCCCAAGAGGCTCCGGCCTTCTCCCCCTGCCACTTGCTCTCCCGGAACCACACCCCCGCTGCGCTTGTCTGTGCCACTGATGTGGTGAGGGTGTCCTCCCCTCTGTCCAGCCCACCTTGCCTGTTCCCCATTCTCCTCCCCTGGTGGTAGGCACTGCAGTGGAGTCCACTACCACCCTGTCTGACTTGGGCACTGCAGTGGCGGACCTGTCCACTCCATCTGCAGGGTCCACTGCAGTCGTGGCGGCACCCACAACATCTGAGCCATGCCCCCCAGTTGTGCCGGCACACACCATGTCAGACACCTCCACTGCAGTTGTCAGTGGCTCTCCAGCACCTGTCATAAGGTTTCTGCACATACACAGAGCTATGCACAGGAAAATGGGACCCCGGAATACAGTGGTTTGCCACCATATACCGTAGCACCCAAAAACCCCAACCCAACTAGCTTAGCATCCCATTAGCACCCAAGTACTAATGTTTGGACAACCCAGAACACGGTATCTTTATCTCAGGACTCGCAGAAGCAAGAACACTCTTTCGTCACTCACTCGTACTTGTCCACAAGGTGCGTAGGAAGAGACACTGGATAGGTTAAAATGTTTATTCCAACTTACGTGCTCTAATGTACAGTACACGTGTCAGTACTAATAACATAATGCATATTACTAATATAAGCAGCATGGTTACAATTCCATAGAATACAAACGGGGAAAGCATCTCAGAGCTCAGTGGATAAATGTATAAATAACATTACCACCCTCCCCTTGCAGTAAGATAGTTTATTATAGTAATAGAAGACCTCTGGGCTTTGACTAGCGAACCCCCATACCTCAGTCTCTAGATGCAGAATTACATCAGCAGGACATCATAGCTCTTCTCACTGAAAGGGATTTCTCCAAGTGTGTTTAAGCGCTAGTAAACCACAGTATTAAAAGCATATCAAATCCTTCATGGCAATTGCACATAATGTTATGTCTGGGTGCGCGAGACTGGCCATATCAGGAAGAACCAGAATACATTGTTATGTGACCTTGTACATGTTTGTGCAGACTGAGCCCAAAAAGGTGAACAACAGAAAATGCAGACAGTGCAAAAGAACTTGGCACGAGCAAAGGGCGAGGAAGGCCCGGCTCAGTGTAACGTGCGCAAAGAAAAGCAGCATGGCAGCCAGGCCCTAGGCCAACATAACAAGGCAGGTAACAATCCACAAGACACCCTCCCTGGACAGTCTGGCGGCCAGGACAGAGGCCCATCAGAGGAGAAAATTGACGTCGGAGCACAGGGAGCGCCCAAACGGCGAAGGGCAGGTCAATCCATGAAAGTGAAAGTGCAGAAAAAAGCCATACCCTCCAAGAGTTCATCATTGGAATCGTCAAAAAACATAGATGCCATCCAATCCATGAGTTCAAAAGAGCAGGAATGCTCCTCAGCAAAGGGAGCATCCAGAAGCAATGCGGGACAGCTTGCGTGATAATTGAAACAGCTTCGTTGTAGGAGATCCTGGGCAGCCGCCCAGATATCCCATTGCGCCAAAATCCCCAGTGCAGCCGCACGTGCCATACAGCCAGCAACGGAACAGTCCTGCTCATGGGCCTCTAAGGGACCCATCAACTGAACAAAATCCGGAACAGACAATGACGAATTGGAGAGGCAATAATCCAGAGTCCAGGTGAAAGGACAGCGGACACAAGTCATCACAGGTTGCACGCAAGTGAAATACGCAAAGCGAAATGAAAGAGTATATGACACACTCAGTGTCGCCAATGGCAAGACACCAAAACCAGCCAAAAGGCGCTCACGGAGCAGCTGGAGGCGTTCTGGATCGAGCAGGTCCCATCGGGGAGCAGCCATTGCGCAGAAAGCAAATTAAGAGCAAGACACCAGCCGCTAAAGCGAGGATCAATGGGAAACCGCCAAAGACACTGGAAAAAATAGAATGTATGAAAGCCGGGATGGCACCAAAAATAGTTTGGAAGGAGGACACCAAGCCCGACCCCACGACCTTAAAAAAGTGTACTAGGCCTTCAGTGTTAGATGCGGTAAAAATACGATGTATTAACTCCCCAAAATGTTGGGGGAGATTAGTGTTTAAAAGGGCCTGTATTTCACTGTGGGTACTCGCCACCTGGAGAATGAATGTCTCCCGGGCGGACGTGAGCATAACTTCCTCGTTTAATAATAGTGCCTTTATTCTGCTCAGTCTATTGAAATCTGCTTCCATGGTAGGGATGGAAGGCCAAATAGGGATATCAACCTTGCCATGAGGGGGAGGAAACAGCACATTTTTGCAGCAGACAACCCTGTGCGAAACTGTTACAATGTAAGGAATGCCAGCCTGCAGGCCACAACAGTTTTCGTTATTTAAAAGTAAATAACTACCATTGGAAAGGAGAGTGAAAGTAGGTGAAATAACAGGAGCAGGAATACCTTTCAGCACACAAGCAAGATTAGGAGAGGAAACGCTGCATGAGCCATGCAATTTAATGTGTTTACAAATAAGCGAATGACCTATAGTCGAGTCGCAGTACTCCCCCGTGAGAAAGACTTCCTTGCCGTCCCGAAGGCATTTATACATGAAAGGCAAGGACCAGAGTTCATGCAGGAAAGCACTGCCCAATGGCCGGTAACGGCCCACAGGATAATGTTTCATGCACGAGTCAAATTCAAACAAGGAAAATGGTAAAGCTATAACCCCATGGACTAGCCATACAGCAGAATCGAGTTCTGCAACAGAGAACGGCAAAGGATCCACCTTTTCGATATGTAATAGAGTGTAAGTTGCATCCTTCATGGACATAAATTGCTGTTTGTCAGTTAAGTTAAAAGGTAGAAATAAGGCAGAGGTGTTCAAAAATGCCAAGGCACTTTACCTAACTTAAGTGTTTGTAAAGTCCATGCAAACTGCATAACTGAGCGCAATTGATTCTGACCATGATATAACACAGAAACATCATCTTGTACAATATCAACAACAGAGGACACAATATTCTCTAAAGTGTAAATGCGAGAAGACAGGGTATTAATACTATTGTCAACAACAGCAAGCACCTTTTCCATATTTGCTTGATCTATTTCCCGAAGACGGGAAGCAGCTTCCATTTGTGATAGCTTCCAGAGTTCATTATACGTTTCATAAATGAATCTCTTAGGTCGGGGACCACGAGGTCCCAAAACAAAGTCGGACAGATCAATATTGCCTGTAAGGAGGGACAAATGTTGTTTAACAGAATCAAGGGACGAATGTTGCAGCCATTGTTTGCATAATTTACCAACAGAGTATGTAGTGACAGTACGGGCATCAGTAAACCTCGGATCAGGCCTATTCTGTGTGTAGCTAGCACCAGTATTATGAAAACGCATTTGACATGCATTAGATGATATAGGCCATACTAACCAGGGTGACTGAACCAGCTCAGAAACATTAAACGAGTTATTTTGTAACATTGCCTGCAGGGACACGAGGGACAGATTGAATCGTGAGCTTTCATTTGGAAAACTCGACAGGGATGGTATTGATGGCGTATTCAATTGTTTAGTGGTTGCTAAGCCCCAACATGTAGTCTGATAGATGGAAGCATTTAGGAACATAATTTGGGTAGGGATGAGGCACGCACGATGCAACGCCTCGGTTCCCTGTACCTGCCATGGCTTGGAGCCCCAAATAGATTTTAAATCCACTGTATTATCCCAGTACTCATAACCACCCACAGCTAAGGCACTTAGAAAGGAACCTGAATAAAGCAATTTGGTGTGTGTCAACATAATTTTCTGAGTTGATGTGTTATTAAGTCTAAAATAATAGGATGCAGGGTTCGACCGATTAAAATCAGTGAAATAATTAAACTTATTTCGAAGAGTTTGAGAGCTACCTGGCAAGGGGTTTGGACAATGTTCCCATTGGGTATAGTTAACAGTACTACGCAGGGCACTGGGCTTATGGAGAAAATGATTACCCCAATGTTGGTAACAATACAAATCGGCGTAATTAGCAGAATTCATATATAAATCTTCAGCATTAAAAGATGCATAATATTTTAAATCGGCAAACAATGCTTCAACGGCATGCACATCCCAATCATCAGAATGAATATTATTTTGTACTACATCACCCATTGAAACACGAAGGACATTAGGTACATTAATAATTTCCGTCGGACCATGGATTTGATAGTTCACTGCATCCCATACGATGCCATCAGCAACTGGGAAGGCTGAAATGTTCACAAATGTGTGGTCACGCTTCATGATGTGAGACGAGGAATGAGGAGCTAAAGTTCCAGAAACATAGTCCACAGCAGAGCGTTCAGGTAAATAGTGACCATTAATTAGTAGAAAAACACTGTGACAAAGCCAATGGACATGAACAAAAATATCAAGAAAAGTACCAACCAGATGTATGTCCAGGGGGAATCAAAAAATTGTCTCTAAACCAGGATATAAAAATACTGAACTTGGATGGAACTTTTGAAGATGTGGAATCCGAATCAAAGGAATAACGAGTCGGGCTTAGTGGCGTTGTTGGTTGATGTGCCACCGATTCAGATGCAGGATAAGTATACTCGTCCTCGTCGATATTGGTGGAAAGTTGGGGATCAATCGTAGTTTCAGGCAAATCAACCATCTCAATTACAGCATCAGCGATCGTTCGTGCAGATGGACTATGAACATATGTCCGATAAATGGCAGGACAAGAGACCGCTGGTGTGACACTATTCAGGATCGGCCAGGCGCTGTAGCTTGACATTTTCAACTGAGATGTATCTGTTCTCTTTGCGACCAGGAAGCGGTGGTAAAATGACTGTACGTGTTCCCTTCAGGCCAAGAACTGGAACCGGTGCACGAAAAGAGGGGCCAAATTCCTTCTTGTTTTCAACCTTCTCTCGAACCAGTTCTCCAATTTTCGGAAGCCAGCCGGCTACCGGAATCTGCAACGCAGGGTCTGTGGCTGAAGGTAAATGTGTAGTTGCAAGTTTGTCTCGGGCTTCTTGTAAGTCCTGTAACATAGCAGAATGGTTATCTACATCAAACTTGGCGGATTGCGCCGCGATGTCTGGACCCTCAAGGTCAGGCACAAACATTCTTATGCCAAAGAGCATTTCGTATGGGGTCCGCCCACCCAGAGGTCTTCTAGGGAGATTATTAAGTGCACGTTGAACGGTATACAAATGGGCCAGCCAGTTCCTGCCAGTACCTATAACCCTAGCTGTTAAGGATTGCTTTAAGTCACGGTTCATTCGTTCAACGATAGAGTTGCCCTCAGGCCTATACGGAGACGAAAATTTCACCCGCACCCCAAGCGAAGCCATTGCATCCTTGTAAGCCCTAGAGGCAAACGCTGGACCTTGGTCCGAATGGAAGGTGCCGCATGCGAAAATTCCCACAAAGACACGCAAATCCCTGATTACATTTCGGGCGTCAGCACTCCGTTGTGGCCAGACCCAGAGAAACCGTGTGCACGAGTCCACTGCCACTAAGATATATTTATAAGCAGTGTCTGATGAGAATGGACCGCAGTGATCCAAGTAAACACACCCAAAGGGTCTGTTAGCAATGCAGAGCGGTGTTTGTGGTGGACGTGTTACCGTGGAAGGCTTAATCTGTTGACAAACGTCGCAAGAAAGAACAAAAGCACGGGTGTCTTTATATAACCCACGCCACCAATAACGCTGCTGCAAGATGGAAACTGTAGCTGACACACCTGCATGAGCCGAAGCCATGCCTTCGTGTGCAGCTGATATCAAGGCACTCCTGCGGTCCGCGTTGGGGATCAGCCGATCTCCAACGTCAGGTATAGTTACATAAGGAACCTGATCGGGACTTAATGTGTAAGAATACTTGGAAGGGAAACCTGTAGGGTAATTATTACCTTCCTTGGTTGCAGCAATAGCTGCTAATATTACAGGGTCTATTTTAGACATGGACCTGGTAACCGCTGCTACTGAACACGTGACTACTGCTGAACGGGCAGCTTCATCTGCCAGATCGTTACCAATAGCGTGTGCGCCCACCCGCTGATGGCCTAAGGTGTGAACCACCTGTGTGAGGGGCAGACGTTGTTGCAATTCCGCCACTCGAACCCAAAGCATTTTATGCTTAATTGTGCTTCCTTTGCGTCCTTGTAGTCGTTTTTCGACCAGAAAAACAGATTGTCATTGTAAGATTGTACACAGTAAAAAGAATCACATACAATAAGAGTGGTCTCATCCTGAGAAGCGAACTCAAGCGCAAGTAGCAATGCCTGCAGCTCGGCCAATTGTGCGGTACTATCTCCAAGTGTGCGAGTATGCACTGCAGAGGATTTGAACTTTCCATCTACAAAGGAACCCGCAACAATAGCACATGCAGCTGAATAAGCGTGCTTGGACCCAGTGGCCGGTTGCGCCGAACCATCGGTGTAGATCACACATTTGTAATCCTCAAGCGGTAATAAAAACAAAGGAGGAGGATGAACGAATTCATACTGCAAAAACTCCTGAGTCTGCAGAGAAGAATCAA
Organism: Calotriton arnoldi; assembly: GCA_963921515.1. Taxonomy (NCBI): domain Eukaryota; kingdom Metazoa; phylum Chordata; class Amphibia; order Caudata; family Salamandridae; genus Calotriton; species Calotriton arnoldi. Next base: position 530,438 of record CAWUFW010010742.1, on the reverse strand, counting down.
AAACAAAAGTGACGTCCGAAGACGTCAAGGATGTAGCCCATTGTATCCAACGGGGATGCATTGCTTTTGAGTTCGGTACACTTGCCTTTGTTACTGCCTCTAGGGCAGGACAGGGTGTTACCACTAGAATCCGCTTTCCCTGTGCCAGTGCGCGTTCTTTTAGAATCGCCATTTGCACTGCAGTTAGAACTTTTTCGACAGATGTAAAGCGCAATTCAGCGGAAGTGTACAGATGTGACTTGTATGCGATGGGTACTGTATCACCTTCATTAAAGGTTAAGTATGTGAATCCCACCGCCCCCGGAATTATTCTAATCACCAGGTTTGTGTGGTTATCACGAGTCAAAAGATATTTAGACTCCAAAAGGTCTGTCTGCAAAGACTGCAGAATTGAGGTATGCTCAGGCAGCCAGCAAGACCTTGAATAAGTAGGTTGTATCAAAGCATACAAAGGCTTGATACGCTGGGCATATTCGGGAATGTAAGTACGCCCGAAATTCAAGAAACTCCAGCAAAGACTGAAGTTTCTTCAGAGTATTTGGGGGGCACAAATGTGCACATTTTTCCAAGAAATGGGGGCTAAGCCCTTACCTTCGTTGTTGAGCTCATAGCCCAAGAACAGAACTGTAAATTCAGCAATGTGTGATTTAGCAAAGTTAAATTTGTAACCCTGCTCCGCAAATTCAAGAATAATGCGGTCCACACGGGACAAATGCTGAAATAATTCGTCGTCCGTCAGATAGATGTCATCTACGTACGAACATGCGTCTTGATCAATGTCATTTAACAAAGAAACAACACGGGCGGCGAATATACCCGGACTATTTTTGTAGCCCATGGGTAAACGCCGGAACTGGAATAATTTACCACCGGAAGTGAATGCGGTCCATTGACCACTCTCCGGGGCTAGGTTGTGCGTGTAGAAACCGTTTGAAAGGTCAAGTGTCGTTTTGTATTTTTTACGAACAAGACTGTCTACAAGCGCAGAACTGTGTGTATTTTGCACCGCAAAGTTCCGACAATGAGTATTTAAATGCCGGTAATCCAAAACTAAGCGGTACGATCCGTCGGGTTTAGAAACCACGAAAAGGGGATTGTTCATAGGTGATACGCATGGTTCAATTACTCCCTGATATTCCAACTGTGTCAGAATTTCGGAGACGGGGCCTTTTGCCTGCCGTTTTATGGGATATTGGGGTTGTGGCTGCGGTAGTGACCGCAAAGGTATTGCATGAGGAGGTGATTCTTCATCCCATCCCACATGGTTGCGGTATAACGCTGGTGCCAGGTACACAGCCCACTCAGCTGCAAGTGCTTCAGCTTTGTCCTTTGGGACATGCCTTGATAAGCTTGGAAGGATTACCTCCTCTCCTTTATGTGCAGCTAAAACGAATGGGGGTGGCCAATCCACCTCTGCTAACAAAATGTCATATGAAGAGGTTAGATTTTCCCAAAAAATCCCTTTTATTTCACGCGGTATGTCACCTTCAATTTGTATGACTATATTATATAGTCTGTCAGGGGTGCCACTCTCGTGTCAGCTGTCTCTACAGTAACGAATGTTTCAGTTGCTGTCGCCTCCATATGAGGACGTAGCGCCTCCCGCACTATGGTAACTTCCGCGGCGCTGTCTAGGAGGGTCACTGCCCACGTCCAATTCTGGAGTCTCGTTCTCACGGTCTGAGGCATATTTCGCTGTAACAGCGGCAACCTTTTCTTCTGAAATTGCGGTCGAGGAAGGTGAAAGTCTTCTGCTTTCCCTCTGACTTGTTGTCGAGGTTGGTCTCGCTCCTGGGGAGCCTCTCGGCCCCTTCCTCTATCTTGACGTCCTCCTCCACCAGCCTGTGACGACGTCTGGGCCTGTGAAGAACGAGGAGAACGCGTATCAGAGCTCTGAAACCTTTCTGGTGATTTAATCCTTGACCTATCACGTAAATCATAAGTACGTTCAGAAGAAACCGAAACTGGGGAAGCGCCTCTCGACCCCGGCTTCTTTTGTTGCTTACCCTGTTTTTTCTGTCTCCAACTCTTTTTAGTGAAGACTGGTTTATCATCTTTCTCAGATGCACTTTTTGTTTGTATAACTTGTGTTTGCGATTGAGTTTGCATTTTTACAAAAGGCTTGTTGCCTAGGCTATTTCTTCCAATTGTTTTATAAGCCCGGGCTATTATTTTCGGTAATTCGCGAGGCCTGTCCAACTCTGGGACCAAAGCCAAAGCATTCGCTACTTGAAAGTTCATAGCATCGCCCTTGACATTTCCAAGGATCAGCTCAGCTACTACATCAAACACTCCCACTAGTCTCATCCCTAATTCCACAGCCGCTTCAGGGCCATGTTCATCCTGTACTTTTTAATTACAGAGGGTAGAACCGTCATGGAAGGAGTTCCAAAACATTTTGAATAAACTGCTGCGAATACCTTACCCCAGTTTTCACATGATGTCAAATCGGGGATTATGTCTTTTGGCAAACTTATCGTGAGGATGCGGTGTTTATCTACTGGGGATGTATGTGGAAACACTGCTTCTATCTGATCGAACTTTTCGGCAAGCCAATAAGGATAATCGTCCTTATTTTGTGGACGTTTGCCCATCACAGAATTTACCATGACAGGACTTATAGTCACTCCAGCAGCAATAGCTGGTTGGCCTGCGACTACAGGAGCAGCTCCATGGAGGCTTCCTGTAACGTATGTCACCAAGGCTCGATGCACTCGCACCAATTCGGTATGCATAGTGCGCAGTTCCGCAAGCGGTAATGCCAGATAATTTGGATGCGGGGTATACCCGGCCAATACAGGCCAAGTGGCCCCCTGAATTGATAAGGGGCCTAAACGAACTGCGGTAGTTGGTTGTGGTAGGGCGCCATTGAACCAAACACGGTGCTGCCAAGCCGTGAGAGGCACTTCAAGAACAGTATAGGGTCGATAGGCAGCAGGAACAGCGGTGGGCTTATATTCATGAAACAGCTTATCACCTGCATCCACCGCTTCAAAAGTGATCCAAGTGTAAAACACTTCAAAGTGATAAGCCGCATCGGCTTGAACCACAAAGACCAACTCGACCCCAGTATCGGGCACTCCATACACAGCTAAGTGGTCTCGGAGTGCTCCTCGACTATGTGCAGCTATCGCCACACCAGCCATGACTAAACAATTATATACGACAACCTAACAGGGAGCACAAAAATGGGTCTATTAACTAACCTTTTTTAATAATATCAAGCTTGAAAGAACCTATAAAACATTCAATATAGGAGGTATCACCGTCACATACGCCTCCGGAAGCGTACGCGAGGGGTTTGTGGACAAGCACAAGTACTACTCAAGCGTCTCGCAGATAAGCAGCCCCACGTTGGTCGCGCCATGTCATAAGGTTTCTGCACATACACAGAGCTATGCACAGGAAAATGGGACCCCGGAATACAGTGGTTTGCCACCATATACCGTAGCACCCAAAAACCCCAACCCAACTAGCTTAGCATCCCATTAGCACCCAAGTACTAATGTTTGGACAACCCAGAACACGGTATCTTTATCTCAGGACTCGCAGAAGCAAGAACACTCTTTCGTCACTCACTCGTACTTGTCCACAAGGTGCGTAGGAAGAGACACTGGATAGGTAAAAATGTTTATTCCAACTTACGTGCTCTAATGTACAGTACACGTGTCAGTACTAATAACATAATGCATATTACTAATATAAGCAGCATGGTTACAATTCCATAGAATACAAACGGGGAAAGCATCTCAGAGCTCAGTGGATAAACGTATAAATAACATTACCACCCTCCCCTTGCAGTAAGATAGTTTATTATAGTAATAGAAGACCTCTGGGCTTTGACTAGCGAACCCCCATACCTCAGTCTCTAGATGCAGAATTACATCAGCAGGACATCATAGCTCTTCTCACTGAAAGGGATTTCTCCAAGTGTGTTTAAGCGCTAGTAAACCACAGTATTAAAAGCATATCAAATCCTTCATGGCAATTGCACATAATGTTATGTCTGGGTGCGCGAGACTGGCCATATCAGGAAGAACCAGAATACATTGTTATGTGACCTTGTACATGTTTGTGCAGACTGAGCCCAAAAAGGTGAACAACAGAAAATGCAGACAGTGCAAAAGAACTTGGCACGAGCAAAGGGCGAGGAAGGCCCGGCTCAGTGTAACGTGCGCAAAGAAAAGCAGCATGGCAGCCAGGCCTAGGCCAACATAACAAGGCAGGTAACAATCCACAAGACACACCCACCACCCCTTCCCTGCTTCCTCCTGGTGAGCCCTGATCCTGTCCCTGCGGTGCCTGGCCTACCCCCCCGGTTGCCCCTCCTAGTGGATTGTCCCTGGTTTTGTGCAGGCATGTGTAGGGTGGCATCTGCCACTGTCACCCACTTGTGACTTTGTTGAAGGACTGGCCATTGGCCTTTGTTTATGTTCTACCGGACTTCTACTTTTAATGCCACATATGCTGAATAAAGCAACTTTCTGTTCTCTAGTGCTTTTGCTTCTGATGTACATGATGTTGATGATGCTAACCATGCCCTTGCTGCAGTGATGGTGATATTTGGTCTCATGATAATGAATTGTTACTGTGCAGGAACCCATGTGGTCCAGGGGGAATGTGTCCTATCCTGTGGTGTATCCATGTCATCCATAGCAGCATCTGAGGGTGTCATGCGTTCAGTATTTGGCAATGGGATTTCCTACTTAGATTGGCTATTTCACATCTGTGGCTTCCACCCCTGCACATCTGTTGTGCCTGCCATTGTTCAATTCGTCTACTTCCCTGACCGTGTGGCCATCTCCAGTGGACATGCAGGTTTGGGCATCAATGGGAAAGGACTCATCTGTGTTGTCAGTGCAACATTGCTATACAAGTGTGTTGGATCTGTGCTGATGATTCCGTTGGCACTTCCATGACCAGGCTGTTGTGACGGGAGCCCTCATTTGGTGCTAATTGTTGATTGTGTGACCAAGTGCTCAGCTGACATGGTGGGGCCCTACTGTAGTACTGAGGCAACATATGGCACAGCTTTCCTCACACAGGAGTGGAGTCCCCTCATGGCAGTGTGTACTCCTGTGACATTGCCTGCGCCCAAGGTGTGTGTTGTATGTGCATGTCTGTGTGTTCACTTCCGTTTAGCTGTGCATGCTGTGATCCCTAGTGTTGTATAAGCCTGGGCGGTGAAATTCGCTACGCTCGCGAAGCTTGCGAAGTTACGGTAACTTCGCGATTCGCGTAGAACGCGAAGTTACCGTGCACTACGCAATTTGCGGCGTAGCGTAGCTGTTTTTCTTCATCGCGCGCTCAATATACGTTCTTGTGCGCGCGGTCTCGACCTACCGTCATTCTGCGTTCGCCGACACGACTTCCTATCCGTTCGCGGGCGCCACGAGATTTGGAATCCGGCCGCAAGTTCCCGCGAGAGTGTGCGACCGCGAACACGTCATTCGGACGCGCGATCTGACTTCCGGCGGCAGTGTTGGTAAGATCGCGATCCCGAACACGAAGAAACTACATTCTGGCGAAGAATATATCTCGAGCATCATAAAACCTTCTCGAAAATGATGAATTAGTTCATTTTGCACAAAAACTCCTCAGATTGTCATTTAGAGATGTAGTTTGGTGAGCAAGGAGTCCTTTTTCTTTTTTTCCAAGAGGAAGGAAGTGCCCCTGATTCTCAAACTTCCTGTTCCTGTCCAGCAGGCTCCTCCCAGTGTTTTGTCCATGTGCTGTTCACTTTCATTTGGATTTGGAGCTGGAAGGATCACTTTTTGTGTCTGTCTGCTGCATCATATCATTGGATTGGATTTGAGGACTCTTGGATTTGAGATTTTACAAGTAAGTTGGAGAATTGGTGTACTTGTTTGTTTGATTGGGGCTTGTTTGTACCTACATTTTTTGGGGGGATTTCCATATTTTTTTAAATGTATTGTTGTGGCCTGTAGTTTCGGCAGGGGCCTAGTTGTTTTTCTTTGATTGGAATTTCAGCCAGTAGGCCCAGACTAGAGCCAGAGGTACCCATGGGTGCATGTTTCTGTGATGTCTGTTGAATTTAAAGTTTAAACATCATGTAGGCCGGGCATCCATGGATGGCCTTGTTTACTTTTGAATTGGTAAAAGTGGTTTTTGGGGCGTATTTTATTTTTTGTGGTGTTTGTTAAATAAATAGGCCTTTTCAGCCAGTAGGTAACCCTGGGCGTTCAGCTCGCGGACTTTGGGCAAGTCCGCACTGCGCGACAACGCGGACTTACACTTTTTAACTTCTTCGCGCGCTCAATGTACGTTTTCGCGCGCGCGATAACGACAATTTGTGACGATCGCGATGCCGAACACGCAGAATTTACAATCTGGCGAACAATATCTCTCGAGCATCATTAAACCTTCTCGAAAATGTTTATTTAGTTCATTTTGCACAAAAAACTCCTCAGGTTGTCATTTAGATGTAGTTTGGTGATCAAGGAGTCATTTTTTTTTTTGTTTTACAATTTTTTCCAAGAGGTAGCAAGTTTCCCAGAGTCTCCAACTGCCTGGTCCTGTCCTTTGTCTTCACTTTTTGTTATTTTGGGTGGCCTGGCCATGTGGGTGGCAGCCATTTTGTGAAGCCAGGCATTGTGCTTTTGCCATAGGCCTGCATTGTCTGTCTTGTCTTCCTTTTCTTGTTGTTCTGGGTGGCCTGTCCATGTGTTGGCGGCCATTTTGTGTGAACAGCCACTGTGCTTTTGCCATAGGCCTCAAAGCTTGCGGCCTAGTGTGCCAGTAGGCCCGGCGGTAGTCATCCTCATGGGTGCATAAAAACTGTTTGTGTTGTCTGTTGAATTGTAACATAATTGAGGCCATGGATGGCATTGTTTTTAATTGGTAAAAGTGGTTTTTGGGGCGTATTTTATTTTTTGTGGTGTTTGTTAAATAAATAGGCCTTTTCAGCCAGTAGGTAACCCTGGGCGTTCAGCTCGCGGACTTTGGGCAAGTCCGCACTGCGCGACAACGCGGACTTACACTTTTTAACTTCTTCGCGCGCTCAATGTACGTTTTTGCGCGCGCGATAACGACAATTTGTGACGATCGCGATGCCGAACACGCAAAATTTACAATCTGGCGAACAATATCTCTCGAGCATCATTAAACCTTCTCGAAAATGTTGATTTAGTTCATTTTGCACAAAAAACTCCTCAGGTTGTCATTTAGATGTAGTTTGGTGATCAAGGAGTCATTTTTTTTGTTTTACAATTTTTTCCAAGAGGTAGCAAGTTTCCCAGAGTCTCCAACTGCCTGGTCCTGTCCTTTGTCTTCACTTTTTGTTATTTTGGGTGGCCTGGCCATGTGGGTGGCAGCCATTTTGTGAAGCCAGGCATTGTGCTTTTGCCATAGGCCTTCATTGTCTGTCTTGTCTTCCTTTTCTTGTTGTTCTGGGTGGCCTGTCCATGTGTTGGCGGCCATTTTGTGTGAACAGCCACTGTGCTTTTGCCATAGGCCTCAAAGCTTGCGGCCTAGTGTGCCAGTAGGCCCGGCGGTAGTCATCCTCATGGGTGCATAAAAACTGTTTGTGTTGTCTGTTGAATTGTAACATAATTGAGGCCATGGATGGCATTGTTTTTAATTGGTAAAAGTGGTTTTTGGGGCGTATTTTATTTTTTGTGGTATTTGTTAAATAAATAGGCCTTTTCAGCCAGTAGGTAACCCTGGGCGTTCAGCTCGCGGACTTTGGGCAAGTCCGCACTGCGCGACAACGCGGACTTACACTTTTTAACTTCTTCGCGCGCTCAATGTACGTTTTCGCGCGCGCGATAACGACAATTTGTGACGATCGCGATGCCGAACACGCAAAATTTACAATCTGGCGAACAATATCTCTCGAGCATCATTAAACCTTCTCGAAAATGTTGATTTAGTTCATTTTGCACAAAAAACTCCTCAGGTTGTCATTTAGATGTAGTTTGGTGATCAAGGAGTCATTTTTTTTTGTTTTACAATTTTTTCCAAGAGGTAGCAAGTTTCCCAGAGTCTCCAACTGCCTGGTCCTGTCCTTTGTCTTCACTTTTTGTTATTTTGGGTGGCCTGGCCATGTGGGTGGCAGCCATTTTGTGAAGCCAGGCATTGTGCTTTTGCCATAGGCCTTCATTGTCTGTCTTGTCTTCCTTTTCTTGTTGTTCTGGGTGGCCTGTCCATGTGTTGGCGGCCATTTTGTGTGAACAGCCACTGTGCTTTTGCCATAGGCCTCAAAGCTTGCGGCCTAGTGTGCCAGTAGGCCCGGCGGTAGTCATCCTCATGGGTGCATAAAAACTGTTTGTGTTGTCTGTTGAATTGTAACATAATTGAGGCCATGGATGGCATTGTTTTTAATTGGTAAAAGTGGTTTTTGGGGCGTATTTTATTTTTTGTGGTATTTGTTAAATAAATAGGCCTTTTCAGCCAGTAGGTAACCCTGGGCGTTCAGCTCGCGGACTTTGGGCAAGTCCGCACTGCGCGACAACGCGGACTTACACTTTTAACTTCTTCGCGCGCTCAATGTACGTTTTCGCGCGCGCGATAACGACAATTTGTGACGATCGCGATGCCGAACACGCAAAATTTACAATCTGGCGAACAATATCTCTCGAGCATCATTAAACCTTCTCGAAAATGTTGATTTAGTTCATTTTGCACAAAAAACTCCTCAGGTTGTCATTTAGATGTAGTTTGGTGATCAAGGAGTCATTTTTTTTTTGTTTTACAATTTTTTCCAAGAGGTAGCTAGTTTCCCAGAGTCTCCAACTGCCTGGTCCTGTCCTTTGTCTTCACTTTTTGTTATTTTGGGTGGCCTGGCCATGTGGGTGGCAGCCATTTTGTGAAGCCAGGCATTGTGCTTTTGCCATAGGCCTGCATTGTCTGTCTTGTCTTCCTTTTCTTGTTGTTCTGGGTGGCCTGTCCATGTGTTGGCGGCCATTTTGTGTGAACAGCCACTGTGCTTTTGCCATAGGCCTCAAAGCTTGCGGCCTAGTGTGCCAGGAGGCCCGGCGGTAGTCATCCTCATGGGTGCATAAAAACTGTTTGTGTTGTCTGTTGAATTGTAACATAATTGAGGCCATGGATGGCATTGTTTTTAATTGGTAAAAGTGGTTTTTGGGGCGTATTTTATTTTTTGTGGTGTTTGTTAAATAAATAGGCCTTTTTAGCCAGTAGGTAACCCTGGGCGTTCAGCTCGCGGACTTTGGGCAAGTCCGCACTGCGCGACAACGCGGACTTACACTTTTTAACTTCTTCGCGCGCTCAATGTATGTTTTCGCGCGCGCGATAACGACAATTTGTGACGATCGCGATGCTGAACACGCAAAATTTACAATCTGGCGAACAATATCTCTCGAGCATCATTAAACCTTCTCGAAAATGTTGATTTAGTTCATTTTGCACAAAAAACTCCTCAGGTTGTCATTTTGATGTAGTTTGGTGATCAAGGAGTCATTTTGTTTTTGTTTTACAATTTTTTCCAAAGGTAGCTAGTTTCCCAGAGTCTCCAACTGCCTGGTCCTGTCCTTTGTCTTCACTTTTTGTTATTTTGGGTGGCCTGGCCATGTGGGTGGCAGCCATTTTGTGAAGCCAGGCATTGTGCTTTTGCCATAGGCCTGCATTGTCTGTCTTGTCTTCCTTTTCTTGTTGTTCTGGGTGGCCTGTCCATGTGTTGGCGGCCATTTTGTGTGAACAGCCACTGTGCTTTTGCCATAGGCCTCAAAGCTTGCGGCCTAGTGTGCCAGTAGGCCCGGCGGTAGTCATCCTCATGGGTGCATAAAAACTGTTTGTGTTGTCTGTTGAATTGTAACATAATTGAGGCCAAGGATGGCATTGTTTTTAATTGGTAAAAGTGGTTTTTGGGGTGTATTTTATTTTTTGTGGTGTTTGTTAAATAAATAGGCCTTTTCAGCCAGTAGGTAACCCTGGCCGTTCAGCTCGCGGACTTTGGGCAAGTCCGCACTGCGTGACAACACGGACTTACACTTTTTAACTTCTTCGCGCGCTCAATGTACGTTTTCGCGCGCGCGATAACGACAATTTGTGACGATCGCGATGCCGAACACGCAGAATTTACAATCTGGCGAACAATAACTCTCGAGCATCATTAAACCTTCTCGAAAATGTTGATTTAGTTCATTTTGCACAAAAAACTCCTCAGGTTGTCATTTAGATGTAGTTTGGTGATCAAGGAGTCATTTTTTTTTTTGTTTTACAATTTTTTCCAAGAGGTAGCAAGTTTCCCAGAGTCTCCAACTGCCTGGTCCTGTCCTTTGTCTTCACTTTTTGTTATTTTGGGTGGCCTGGCCATGTGGGTGGCAGCCATTTTGTGAAGCCAGGCATTGTGCTTTTGCCATAGGCCTGCATTGTCTGTCTTGTCTTCCTTTTCTTGTTGTTCTGGGTGGCCTGTCCATGTGTTGGCGGCCATTTTGTGTGAACAGCCACTGTGCTTTTGCCATAGGCCTCAAAGCTTGCGGCCTAGTGTGCCAGTAGGCCCGGCGGTAGTCATCCTCATGGGTGCATAAAAACTGTTTGTGTTGTCTGTTGAATTGTAACATAATTGAGTCCATGGATGGCATTGTTTTTAATTGGTAAAAGTGGTTTTTGGGGCGTATTTTATTTTTTGTGGTGTTTGTTAAATAAATAGGCCTTTTCAGCCAGTAGGTAACCCTGGGCGTTCAGCTCGCGGACTTTGGGCAAGTCCGCACTGCACGACAACGCGGACTTACACTTTTTAACTTCTTCGCGCGCTCAATGTACGTTTTCGCGCGCGCGATAACGACAATTTGTGACGATCGCGATGCCGAACACGCAAAATTTACAATCTGGCGAACAATATCTCTCGAGCATCATTAAACCTTCTCGAAAATGTTGATTTAGTTCATTTTGCACAAAAAACTCCTCAGGTTGTCATTTTGATGTAGTTTGGTGATCAAGGAGTCATTTTTTTTTTGTTTTACAATTTTTTCCAAGAGGTAGCAAGTTTCCCAGAGTCTCCAACTGCCTGGTCCTGTCCTTTGTCTTCACTTTTTGTTATTTTGGGTGGCCTGGCCATGTGGGCGGCGGCCATTTTGTTAAACCAGCCACTGTGCTTTTGCCATAGGCCTCCAAACTTGCGGCCCAGTATGCCAGTAGGCCCAGAGGTAGTCACCATGGGTGCATAAAACTGTTTCTGTGTAGTCTGTGGAATTTTGGCATCATTTAGGCCATGGATGGCATTGAATAGATTAAATTGAATTGCGAAATGTGGCTTTTTTTGGAGGGTCTGACTATTTCACTTATTGGGTGTGGTAAATAAATGCCTTTTTTGCGTGTGTACTGTGTCATTATAATTGTGTTGTTGTAGTGGTTGTCTAACTTTCCAAAGTGTTTTTAGCCATGTGGATTTTAGTTTTTGCATTAAAGCTGTGTGTGTTTTATAAGGCATCCTTTGTCTGCCCATATATAGGCCTGCTTGAGTTCATTGTTTGCCGTGCCTTGTGCCTGTGAGTCACCATGTTTCTGGGGGCCATTTTGTTGTGGTAGTTATTAGTGTGCTGTTTTTGCCACATAGGCCTGCGTGTCTTTCCATTTTTCCTCTTGTTTTACTGCTTCCAAATCCATCCCCATTGCCAGCTGCAGCTCCCTGATGCTGCTATATAATACATCACACGTGATGCACAAATTTAGGCCAAACATGCTCCAGTACATTTTAGTTTTTGTTCTTTAATATTCTTATTCTTCCAGAGTGTACAGTAGGCATGAAAGCCCTGGCCTTGTTGTCAACGTCTCACAAATGGCTACACTGTGTGTTGTTGTTGGAATAGTTTCTGAAATTTAATAATTGAGGCCACCACACACTAAGTTCTATATTCTATTTGTTTGATTTGTGCTATGTTTGACTGATGTTCTGGCTTTTTTGCTTTTAGGTGCACAAAGACTGAGGAGGAGGTGTGTCTCTCATCATTTCCTGTTGCACTTCCAGACAGACATCCTGCTGCTGGACACACGACGTGTGACCTGACCAGACATCTCTGCAACTGAGTGCTGCTGACATCTGAAGAAGATGGGCCCAAAGAAAGCAGGTACCAGGTCCTCCAGTACCAAGAAAGTTGCTATTGAGAAGAAGAAGGAACAGAAGAAGCAAGTGACACTGAAGTCTGGTGTGCCGGCAAGTACCTTTTTGGGAAAAAAAAATTACGCCTGCAGCAGCGGTGTCCGGGGGGCCAGCTGGGGGCAGCACATCCGCATCAGTGGACCCAACCCACCAACGCAGGGCCAAGCACATGAGTGGGGAAGAGGTAGCCAGCCTAATGGTGGAAAGCAGTGATGCTGAGCCGGAGATAAACTTATCGCTATCTCAAAGTAGTACCCAATCAACGCAGGAGGAAACACAGCAGATAAGTGGTCAACAACAACAGCCGCAACCACCGCCCGCAATAGTAGTTGTTGTTCCTCCTGAAGTAGGGGCAGTTCAGGAAATTGAGCCTCATGCAGAGGTAGAAGAAGAAGCCACTCATTCAGAAGATCCATTGTCTTCCAAATCCCCAGCAAGGAAAAGGAGGGGTAGTCCATCGAGTTCTTCGCCAAGCCCCCTTCTGATGATCTAGATGCCACTTGGAAGCCACAAACTGAGTCTGAGAGGGAGCCACGTTCCAAGACCAAGCTAGGGAAAAGGAAGGTTCCAGAAAGCCTTACACTTATGGAGGTCGATGTAGAACAGCAAGATGATGATGATGATGACGACGAGCCAGTCATCACGAACATCACTCCCGGCCCCGAGGAGATGGAGACCAACATTCTTACTCTATCCAAAATCGCTGCGAGGGATGTAGCACGCATACCTCCACAGGTAACACCAACACGACCTACAGCTTCCATATTTGCATTAGCAAAGGCCCGGCAGCGACCTACATCCAGCACAACCACCACCTCTGTAGGAGTAGGTAGTGGTACAGCAGCACAGAGTCAAATTCAACACACACCCTACAGATCATCCGGCATTGGAAGTGGCACCTCCAGCAGGAGGCCAAAGTTAAGCTCCCCAGTTTGGGACTTCTTTACGGTTAGCGAAAAGGAGGAGAACATTGCTATATGCTCCATTTGTAATACCTCTGTTAGTCGTGGTAAGCTTGGTACAAACTATGGTACCGGAGGCCAAATGACCCATCTGAAAAAACACCACTTGATCAGTTGGGAGGACCACCTTCGCGACAGAAAAAAAACTGCAACCATTGGTGTTGGTGGGGATAAAGGAGTAGAAGAAGATCCGATCACGGTGGAAGAGGAAGGACAGGGAGACATTCTCACTAGTGGTACACAAGGTGTCCCTGACCCCAGCAGTGCAGTCTTAACGTTGCACACATCTTCAGCAACATCTCAGTGGCACAAGAGTAAGAGTCAGCCGGAGACACCAAGAAGTACCAGGTCCGCACTACCAAAAAGTGCGTTGAGCCTAAGAGAAAGGAAAACCATGCAGCCTACCATTATCAGCATGTTTGGGGGTGAGGGGCAGTACGAACGCAACCACCCAATAGCACGTTTGTACAATGCGAAGCTGGCTAAAATGTTAGCACTGGACCTTCTCCCTTTTTCTTTTGTTGAAGGGTTGGGTTTTGTGGAATTTGTGTCAACCATCTGTCCAAAATGGCATGTTCCCAGCCGCTACTATTTTGCCAGAGTTGCAGTTCCAGCACTACATCACGACGTGCTGGAATTGCTAGGAAAGGCCTTGAAGCAGAGTGCTGTTCACAGTATCCACCTGACTACAGACATGTGGACCAGTTGCCAAGCCACAGATTACATGTGCATCACTGCACACTGGATCAGTTTTGTGGGTGTTAGAGAACAGCTATCTGCTGGTGTTGATACTGCAGAGATATTTCATGCCACTCGCAAACATGCAACTGTAGCCATGTTTGCCATGGAGAAATCTCATACTGCTGCAAACATTTTGGAAGAGTTTAACACCAAGGTCTTTGAGTGGCTGCGCCCAAGAGGGCTTACGATTGGTTTTGTTGCCACGGACAACGGCAGTAATGTAGTTTTGGCCATGCGCAATGGTGGCTATTTCAGGGTCCCGTGTTTGGCACACTGCATTAACATTGTTGTTCAAGACTTTTTGAAAAATGAATCAAAAGTCAGCAACTTACTGGTCACCTGCAGAAGAATATGCACACATTTCAGCCATTCTTTTAAAGCCCGGAAGCAGCTGAGGGTCATTCAACATGAGCATAAACTGCCAGTCAAAGCGCTCATGCAGGAGGTGCCAACACGTTGGAACTCAACTTATTATATGCTTGATCGTCTGTTTGAACTGTACATACCACTCAATGCTTATGTCATGCAAAGAATAGGGGAACCTACTGTGAGAGGCATGACCGTTGAGATGGCTCAATGGGACCTCATTAAATGCCTGACTGAGATGCTACTTCCTTTTGAGATCTTCACACGTGAAGTCAGCAGGGAGGACTGTACTATGGGCCAAGCTATCCCATTGTTGCACATGCTAGAGCAACAGCTGAAGGATGTGTCTGAAACGTACGCAGGTGTGGATGACAAACAAGACGCATATCATTTGGCGGAGACCTTAGCCGCTCGCTTATCGGAAAATACAAGGATTAAAAATAAAATTTTGTCACAACCACATTACATTAGTGCCACAATTTTGGATCCACGGTACAAAGTATTTCTGAACAGCAAGGCAGTAATTCCTTTTTCGGAAGTGGATGTTGCCAACTACAAAACTTTGATAGCTAAGGAAGCAACTATTTTTGAAAGCGAACGGCTGTTAATTACAGGCCCCCCACCACAGGCCATAACCAGTACTACAGGGCATCCAGAGTCAAGTTATACTTCGGAGCCTGAGGGCAGTGCATTTGCCTCCCAGCAGTCACCTACACCAACAATAACATCAAGAACAGGATCATCCGCAGCACAATGTGCAACTGATTGGTTTCTACAGCAGGGGTATGGTAAGTCCAGTGCTGATGCAAAGGCAAAACCGGCCGAGCACATCCGAGCACCCCTTAACATTGAGCGGATGGTCCAGGCCTATCTGGATGACCCAACAGAGGTCTTCATGGATGGAAACCCATTGGTGTATTGGTATGGGAAAAGAAGCCAATGGACAGTGCTCAGCAGGCTGGCGATAAAGTATCTCACTTCCCCTGTCACAAGTGTCTCTTCTGAGCGTGTTTTCAGTGCTGCTGGTGCCATTGTAACTTCGAAAAGGACCAGTCTCTCGGCCCAAAGCGTGGAGAGGTTAACCATGATCAAAATGAATCAGCACTTTATACCACCGGATTACAAAATACGTGAATCACAGCAGGAAGAGCAGAGCGACTTGGATGACGTAAATAGTGCGTTACAGGACCTACTTCTGTCCGAACCACCAGAGTTTGAGGACGAGCTCCTCTTCCCTGACAACTAGGCTTTCAAATTGTTGCTTTCTTCCTTCCTTTATGTGTCTGTGTATCTGTCTTTCCGGTTCAAATCAAATCACAACAAAACCATCACCACCGTCTTCTTTTTATTTCCCTATTGGAGTTGCACGTCTGTGCATTTAACTGTCCACTCTTCAGAGTCCTGCTTCATCTTCCTGTCTCGCACGAGTACATTTCCATCAAGGCAGACATTAGTACAAGAAATGTTGCCTTTACCAGTCCCGCCTCCATTAGAAGTGAAACGTGACTACTATAGCTATCCTCCGTTTTGTTTTTGAGCTGAAACTCATCAGTGTCCGAAGGCTACAGCCTCAGCAGGCATCCAAAGGTCCTCACTGTCAGGACAGAAGGTACTTGGCAGAGAAAGACAAGAGACTCTTCGAAGAAACTTGCTGACATTTGTGCAAACTCAAATGACCAGCAATGAGCACTACACAGGCCGCGGACCATCATCACAGTGCTGACCATGGGAAGCAACTTAAACTGTGACAAAGAAGTGCCACAGATGAATAAGACGAAAACCGAAACAGCGCCTAACACTCAAAATGAATGTGGACTGGAGTAATAATGATGAGGCCACTGCCCCGCAAAAAAAAAAAAAAAAATGTCAGAACTAGGCATCTGATGATCTGACAGCCAAAGAGAAGAGCAAGACAGGTAATGATGGAATGCATTGGATGTTTGCAGACTCTGAGCGATTGCTGTTGTTTGTTGTTGATGTTGTGCATGAAGTCGAACTCTACTCTACTAGTTAATTTACAAAGTGACTCAAGTAAGTAAGTGACAGTCAATGTTTCCTTTCTTGTTGTTTAATAACCAAATTGTACTCCTACTACTGCAGGTGCAGGCCAATATCTGTTGCAATTTTTTAATATGGAATATGGACTTAATCGGAGTCAATACAGACTGAGTTGTAGTTGGACAACACGTACCACACCATGATGATGACCATACTATCTTTTCGCGCGCAGTCATTCAGTTGGATCGGAGATGATTCAAGGACTAACTGCATTTCATGAAGTGGCATAAGGTAAACATAAACACAACAATTCAACAAGAAAGTAGTAAACACAGCAGACCTACATGTCCATGTAGTGGTCTAGTCGAGTGTAGTGATGACTGACAGCGGCGCATTGATTTTGTCACTTAATTAGGAAAATGCTAAGTTGCTGTGTATGCCTTTTGTCTGGCTATGTCAAAAATTAAGGTAAATGGAGGTTGGGTCACGGGCTGGTGCTGTGGTGGGCCTGTTCTGTCCTGTTGTTGTTGTAGCTTAATGCTGTAAACAGAATCTACACGATATATCCAAGCCGCCTCACTCTGAAAGTGTTCTCTCTTCTCTTCTTGGACTCCACCGTAAATGATGTTTTTTTTTTTTATTCATTGATTTCTCAATACCCCTTTTGTTTTTCCATCTAGACGTTACAGGCCAGCCTTTACCCTGTGCTTGCTATACTGGGAGACACAACTCACATTTACATTACCAATCGGCATCAGGAAGGCCACCAAGATTGATATGCGGAGCGTCCATGGAAGATAGGACCAAGAGGAAGGACGAGATTCAACTCCACAATTTTAGCATGATAATACAGTAACTTTAGTATCATTCATCATTCATCTTTTAATTAATTTGAATCCTTTTTTCTCTGCAATCATTAGGACTGTGTGTTGTGTGTTTGTTTGCTAATTGATCCCTACAAATGTTTTTTAATTGTCTTTGCTATCTTTACAAGTAAGCCCAGTACAACATGGAATTTGGGTCTCTGAGGGCATATTACAGTCAAGGCAAATTGCATAGAATATACTGGTGCCCTGTACTGTCTAATTGTCTAGTAGGAGTTATTAAGTACTACTCATTAACCATCAAGTTATCTAATCTTCATCATCATTAACGCATGCATTTCCCTTTTCTCGCTTTATTGATTTTTTGGATAAGATCATGGTCGTCTGCCAAGATTGCGCTTTGCTTTTGTTGTCCATGCGTACTGTTTTTCATTTTCAAACCTTTCCCCAAACCCCCTTCCCATCCATTCATCAAACCCTAACCCTCTTCCCCCGGGCTGTGATTTATATTGAGGTGTGATGTGACTACATAAAATGTACACCAATTGATCACACGCTTGCTGGGGCAGATGTGGTGAAAGCAACACTAATTCAATTGCAAGGCAGGGCGAGGAGCTTCTTCTGCTTGGCCACCCATGCTCAGTCTATGTGCATTGTGCAAGCCGTCAACGGCTAATAGTAGTACATCATAATTAATTGCCGTCATTGATTGGATTAATCATCAAACTCCTACCACACAGCAGTAAAGGTTATGAATTACGATTGTGTTAAGTTAAGTGACTCACTCGACAGCCCAACTGCAGTTTATAACTTCTTGTACTAGGCTGTCCCCGCCACCATTATGTTTAATTTGACTTTAGCAGTTGCAACTGCAATATTGTTTGTTTGGCAGTCGTCTTCTGTACTGTATTTCACTTTGTTCGACTACTCCTCCCACAGTTTTTCTCAGGCAAGTGACTGTCTCTTTTTTTAATTTTTTTAGCAAATGCTACTGCCAGTGTCTACTCTACTACTACCACCACAACCGTGGCATCTTCTACATTCTCTATGGAAACCATGCAGCCATCGCTCTGCCGAACGTAGTCATCATCAATCACAGGTAAGATAAGTTTGGTGGGAGGTAGAATACTAGTAGGACAAATAACTCAGTGAGGGGTACCGCATCTATCTGTTTGTTATACATCATCGGCAGATTATTTAAATCAAACACTGGCTGCGGCCCTGCAGCAGCAAGCAAACCAATGTGACGTTAATTCGTAAAACAGTAACCCCCCACAAAACATTAACATTGTATGTTTAAGTATAAATATAATTTATTACCCTAACAAAAATAAACTATCCCACACCTGACCCACCCCTCTCCCTAACCCCAACCAATGTCCAAAACGAAAAAAGTCCAAATAATGTCCCGAAACCCCAACGCCCAATTCCCACCCACCAAAACAAGGAATAAAAAGGGGCAAAGCAACAGGGTCCTCGATGTTATAATCGGCGGGCTTTGAGGTGTTTGTCCACCAGGATTCTCACCCGCTCCTCCATTTGCTCCTCTTGCCGCGCCATCCGGAGGAAGAATCTTCTTGCGGAATGCCCTGCAGTGGCATCCACAATGGGGGACAGCAGTGCTGGCTGCTAGCGAATTGCGGCGGGTGGCTATCAGACCGCGGCGCCGTACCGCTGGAGTTGGGGCCTGGCTGGGGCCCGGGGCATCGGACGAGGCTGCAGCTGCTGCCGCCTCCTCCTACTCCTCCGCCAGAGCCACCAGCCGCCGGTACTCCCGGCATATGGCCTCCAGTTTCCGGCGCCGGGCCCTGACTGCCAACTCCTTCCGCGATGGTTTGTCTTGGGAAAAGAAAGAAAAAAAATATTGTTGTAACCAGTACTCTTACCTAAACAGTAACACAAAATTAATTCAACACATAATGGCACAGTAGCACTAGCAAGAAGCACAGTACATAACATTTGTGGTAATAATCTATCTATCCTCCCACTTCCTCGGCCTCTAACATTTGTGGGAGTTTCAGGCATTATACTAGCACTATGGACTCCAACCAGTACACAGTACACCAGTGTTCTTCTTATCTCTAGTTTAGGGAAATGACATAACCTGGTTGTAGCCGGCATTGCCAGCTCGGTCATCTATGCTTGAAGCCAAGACAAACATACGAGTCATGACGCAGAGTCACATTAGTTTGATTTACTACTGTTTGCAGGTGGGGAAGCTCGTATTTTTCTATTACGGGTGGCACTGGCCATACTCTCTCTGTTACATGGAGGGCAATTGCTCAATTTCACAGTGCCTTGGCTACTACAAAAAGGCAGATTATATATCTGATCCAATGATCATTGCTTTTATATGGGACAACAACATAAGGTCAGTAGCGGTCGTTGGTGGGACTCGGGGAGTTTGGCCGGGCGGTGGCGTGGGTAGGGGCAGGATGGGGGTAGTAAACTATGGATTACGGCCAATTACAGGTAAGTAAACATATAAATAAATGAAACTAATTTTGTTGCGCACACTGCATCGCATTTGGCGGTGCAGTGCGCACAATGAAATTCACTTTATTTATTTGTATGTTACAGTAAAGTTACCTGTATTTGCCTGCGTAATACATTGTTTACTACTACCCCCCACCCTGCCCCTCCCCACATCGGCTTTGGTACGCTGGCGCGGTTTCTTTAACATTCCCTAAAACTGTGCATCCCGTGACAGTCTCCACCTATGCTGTCTATGATGAATACATACAGGCATCCATCCATTCTAAGTAAATGTCAATCATTCTTCTTAATCTCTCCACAAACGTTACTTTGTTTCACCAACAACAACGCATGCGTCCACTCACTCCGTTGCTTGCCTTGGCTTAGAGTTTCACCCAAACACCGCTGATGATTCTTGCTATCCACAGTATCCACCCATACTGTGTCTTCCACCCAGGCAGGCATCCATTCTTCTTTCACCTCCCTCCCACCCATCCTTCAACAACACATGCATCTGATTCCTATCAGCCACCTATCCATGCTTCCAACGTATCCTTCTCTGCCAGTCGTCATATTAAATCTCGCCCGCCCTTCCTCCTTCCACCCTTCTTTCCCTTTTTGTTCAACACATCCATCAAGGTCATCTGATCTGACTTTTAGTCTCCTCCATAAAACTTTCACAGCTGAGTTGGAGTCAGATATAAGAGGCCATTGGTTAATGAAGTCACGCTGGTAATGCTATTGCTACTGCATTGCTCATGCTGCTAAGTAAAGGGTGTCTTCTTTATTAACCGTTGTATAATGTTCACTACAACTTCATACCTAATAAGTCTCAACAACAGTACAGTGAGTGAAGTCCACTCCACACACCCTTCCAGCTAGTGCAATGTCAATAAGTCATGAATATAACTTACCACCGCCCGCCACTGCTGCTGGCTCACCCCCTGTATCTCCTGCCCCCTCCGGAATGGCCGCAACGCCATCGCCGCTGGCCCCACCGGCACTGGTGGTCGGTAGTACGCCTAGCAAAAACATGACACATTTTTAGATGCCTGTACACCTCCCCCTATTTATTCTTTTTCACTAGCAAGATTGAAAAAAGGTTAATACATATTATTATTATAAATCACATTCAATAGTCCAAATCGGGTACTAGAGTACAGTCAGTAGACAGACACTAGTAGTGTTATTATGGTCCCTAAGGTCATTATTATACTATACTCTACTCTTTGCAAAGTTAGCCTGAGCCATGCAACCATTTTTCGCTTCATGTCTTTTGCGCATGTTACCTCGCAGCTTGTTGTGCAGTAACAGTAAGACGCCTTTTTGAGCCCACATGAGTACATACAGCTACTGTCTGAGCATTGCGTACAAGAGGTCAGAAAACAAGCCACTTTGTTATGGAGTTCCGTTAGTCCGTATTACTTAGCCATAGGTAACATGTTACAGTTTTTGGGCAGGACTGACAAATGCTTGCATTAACACGCACCATTTTTCTCAGGCAGAGGATTCCCTTCTACGAGTACGAACCAGAGATTTGCAGAGCTTATGAATGATGCATGTAACCAGTAATTCTACGTTCTACGGTGAGGAGTCGCCCAGAATTCACACAGATCTTTTGTCTTATATCATCATGCACTTGTTGCAACAATTTTTATTGTTTTAATCTTATGCATTTTGCTGTTGGAGCTGGCTGGAGTACACTGAATTTTATAGAACAACAACATACAGAAGTTGTCATTTGAAAATAAACCTTTTGAACTTACACATAGACTCTGTGGTGTTTGGTGTGGTGGTGGTGGTGGACTTACACGAGTGAGTGAGCGAAAGTGTGTTATGTTCTGGGTTGTGGAATCATAATCATTGGGTATCTTCGGGTGGGGGTTCGGGGACCTAATGAGACACTAGCTAGTCGTTCAGGGGATTGTGGGTTCACTTCTGACTGAGGTGTGAGTAACGTCCAAGTTCCAAACTCTCATCACCAACATCCTCTTTCATTGTGCATAGTTCTGCATGGGGCTGTGCAGAATCCAAGTAGTATGTACTATATCCTATCAAAAATAGTCAAATATCTGGTTGTGCATTTTGTTTGTGGTAATTGTCAAAGCCTCAAGATTAAGAAGCCTAGAAGAGGACAACCGAAAGGACTGGACTCAGTGGCTAGAGCTATTAGTATTGGTCAATCTGAGTTTTATTCAAAACCGTACAATAAAGAGTGGCAATGCAAACTGGGCAAGCTTAGCGACAGACTGATAGTAGTAGTACCGAGTACAGACATTCATAGCAGAGGCAGTTACAACTTAGAGGCAGGGATAACCAGAATTTAGAAACAGATAGTCAAGTCAAGATCAAAGAATCTTTTGTAAAAAATATAATTAGGGAGTGGAGCCAGAATTAATAGTTCTGAATAAATAAGGTCCAGTAAAAGTTAGGGCAATATAATTGTTAATATAACCACTGGAGGACTTACTGGGACCAGCAGCAGGGCCCTCGGTAGAGGAGCGGTCCTCTGGTGGTTGTCCCGCCGACTCGGACCCCGTCTTCTTGCCCCTGGGTGCTGCAGATCAGTGATCATGTAAGATATAATAAAGAAAAAGAAAGACACAAACATTAATGATTGCTGTGAAACAAATAAATTATCTTAAAAAAACGCTCAAAAACGTTTTAGGAAACAAAAATTGCAATAAAATTGACCTATCGAATCCGAGCGCCTACTGGCTTGCGGAATTCACGGACAGTCTACTTATTGGGGAACACTAATTCAGTGTTCCATTCTGATTGATTCAAATAAAATCCAGAACACTAACTAAGCCTAAGTACCACCTGACCTAGCCCACCTATTCCAGGCGGGCCAATTGTTCATTAAGCATGCATTTCCATTTTTTTTTTCCATCAAAAATGCATAGGTGAGAAGGAGGACACATGCATAAAGTCAGTGCATAATGCATACATCAAATTGTTGGTTGGTTGCGTCTGATGTTCTGCAGCTGACTGACACTGCTAAGCTAAGCTTACCAGTACCACTCACTAAACAAACTACAAAAGGTTCTACTAAGGACTGGGGTAAGCAGCACTCAGTGACAGAGGATGCGTCACGCACACCGTTCAAAAATTATCAACTAATAGTAACTAAACCTAGTATCAAATCCATCCACCACTATTTGACAGGAGGACAAAGGAAGGACTACAGTCTCTCTAGCAATAGCATTACCTAACTGAAGTTCTCTAAAGTAAACTCTTACATAATAATGACAAGCGAGCGCAAAGTTGCAAAAAAGTAAGAGTACCGCCCAGCACCTGTGTCCTACAATCACAGAAGATTTTGAAACGTAATTTACCTGCAATGTAAGCAGCATTATTCTTGTTATTTGTAAAAAATGTATACACAAATCACAATACTTATACTACTATATATATTGGCTACTCACCAAGCCCCACGACCTCGACACCTAGCAGGTCCAACAGGTCCTGCTCGCGGTCAAGAATGTCTGACCACCGGTGGGCCAGCTGGTTATGTGTGCGCCGGACCGCGGAGCAGCGAAACACTGCCCGACGCACCTTCGCCCACCGACGGTGACGCTCCTGGGTCGGGTAACCGGAGCCTGGCCTGCCGCCTGCTGCCAAGGTCAAGGGGAGGTGGCGCTGAATAAAAAAAACAAGGGCGGCCACCTCCTCCTCCGTAAACAGGTGGCGGGCTTGCACCCCTGCGGGGTGCAGTCTGCCGCAAGGCAGGCGGCGATTGGGCGCACACGCCTTGCCCTTCTTTGACCCGCTGCTGCTACCCTTCGCCATGGTTCTGGGGTGGGAGGAGGTGAAAAAGAAAAGTTAGAAGGGAAAAATAAAGTTAGGGGAAGAAGTAGGAGCTTAAAGAAGAAAGTTATATAAAACAGTTGAAAAGTAAAAAAACACAGTAAAAAGTAGAAAAAAATGCAAAATATAGACTTAGGCAGAGAGAGAGATAGGTAAGAAATAAAGAAAAATTGAAAAACAGTGTAAAAAACTGAGGATTGCAAAGATTGAGGGAGGATAGAAAAGCAGGCCCAGAGCCATAGCATAGAGTGGTAAAACAAGATGGCCGCGCCCATCGCGACCGCATGGGTAAGTTCGCGCGATATTTCTCCCCGAGCACGCACAAAACGTCGCGAACACGTACAGCGCGTTCCCGAACATGGAATGCGCATCGCGAGCACGCTATACGCGACCCGGAACAGGAAAAATGGGATCGCGAACAGGCGGGACAAGTGAAAATCAAAATGGCCGCGCCCATAGGCGACCGCATGGGTAAGTTCGCGCCCCCGAGCACGCAAACAGCGTCCCGAACACGAACAACGCGTTCCCGAGCAAGAAAAACGCATCGCGAACGGGCGCACCAAGCAGCTACGCACGCTCGCGAAGCTACGCGAAGCTCGCGTAGCGCTTCGACGTCTTCGCGTAGCTTCGCGTAGCGCGACTACGCAAACTACGCCCAGGGTTAGTGTTGTACCTGTTTGTGATGCTAGCTGAGTTGAGCTATGTTCCCCCAAAGTCTTCTCCCTGGGTTCTCTGTGATGTGGGTGCATGGCACATTACTGGTCATCAGGGTGTCACCCATAGGTGTGCTTGCTGTCAGGGCTGAGTTTGTGTGCAGACGCAGATGGGTCACAGTCAGGTTTCCCCTTGGCACTTGTTGTTTGCCCCTGTCATGTGATTTCCAGTTTGTGTTATCTTTCAGTGATTCTGACACGTTGTGTGTGTGACTGCTGGCACTCCTCAAGGTCCGGGCTGCAATGTTGGTTGTTGTCTATGTGTGTTCTTTTTGGGTGACCTTGGCTTCTTCATTGGTGTGTGACTGTGGCTGTGATCCCATTGGTTGGTGTGGTATTGCCGTCATGTCCATGTACAGCGTAGTGTGCAGTGTGTCAGACATTCAGGAGTCTTGTTGAGTGTCCATGTGTGATGTGTTTCTGCACCTTGGTTCCCACCCACCACCCTGGAATAGTCATGGGTGCATGTGCAATGTCACCAGTGCATGTGTGCTTCACTGCTGCACATTGTTGGAGGTCGAGGGGTGTGGTGTTGAGTGTGTGCAGATGAGAGTTGTTGCCCGGCTAGGCCCCTGCCTCCATGTTGGCCTTGGCTTACTGGCCATGCTGTTTGATTTGTGCTTGTGTAGGTGTGATGGTAGTTAGTTGCTCAGTACACATGACTGTGGTTCACAGTGTGAACCACATTTAGCTTTGTCATCACAGTGGGATTGTAATGCAGCCCAGGGTCACCACATTGTTGGGGCCCTGGGGGTGGTGCTGTGGTGTGTCTGTGTCTTGCTGTGTCAGTTGCTGTCCCTACGTGCCTGTGTGACATGTGTGATTTGTGCTCCCTCTCATCTGACAATGCCTGCTTGCCCACATAGGGGATTTGGATCCATGAGTTACCTTTGTGTGGCACTGTATGCACATCTGTATGATTGGTATTCAGGTCTCCTCATGTGTTGTGTGGTTGCCTGGGGACACTGGCACCCCCTCACCTGTTGTGTATGATGTGCAGTGTGGGTCTGCCTGTTTGTGTTTGTGCATCTGCACCACTGCATTGGCATATCTTGGGTGTGCCATTGGCTGTATGTAGTTTGGTGGGTTTCCCCTGCTGTCCCTGGGACTCCTAGGTCATCGGTCAGCACAATGATCATGGTTTGTGTGTCCCATTGCTGCCATGGTATGGTATCTGTTCACCTCACATCTGCAGTCTCCACAGGGTATCTGCATGTGTGTGCCCATTGGTGCAAATATGTGGGTCTGCATTCTGATGGTCACTTCTGTCATTGTGTCATTGATGATTGTTGACGGTGTCAGCCCCCATGGGTGTTGTTTGTCTGCACATAGCCAAAGGTATGTCTTATTTGCACTGCAGGATTTGGCTCCCCCAATTTATGTTGCAATGGGACACATACACTACTTTGCCACTGATGTGTTTGTTGTTCTGTGACCAGGAATCATCCATGCAGTTTGGCAGTTGCACCTCTTTCTTTGTCAACACTTACCTTTTGGTCACTGTGATGATGGGGGTTTGGACCCCATTGCCACAATGTTCGAAATGTGCTTCAGCTATGGACCCCACACTTACCTTTTGGTCACTGTGATGATGGGGGTTTGGACCCCATTGCCACAATGTTCAAAATGTGCTTCTGCTATGGACCTCACACTTACCTTTTGGTCACTATGATGATGGGGGTTTGGACCCCATTGCCACATTGTTCAAAGTGTGCTTCAGCTATGGACCCCACACTTACATTTTGGTCACTGTGATGATGGGGGTTTGGACCCCATTGCCACATTGTTCAAAGTGTGCTTCAGCTATGGACCCCACACTTACATTTTGGTCACTGTGATGATGGGGGTTTGGACCCCATTGCCACATTGTTCAAAGTGTGCTTCAGCTATGGACCCCACACTTACATTTTGGTCACTGTGATGATGGGGGTTTGAAACCCATTGCCACAATGGTCATGGCCTGCTTGCATTGTGGGTGCCACACACATATATGTGTGGCACATGTGCTAGGGGATCACATTGTATGTTCAAAGTCATGTTCGGTGTTGTAGGCATTTGACAAAGTCTACACACGCTTGTCATGGTGTTGGGGGGATGTCTTCTTCTTGCATTCCCTAGGTTGTGGTGTGCTGGTTGTGTCATGCATTGTCCATCCTATGAGTGGGGGTGGTAGTAGTGGTAGGCATCCAGCCCCCCCTGGGTGACGGTGGTAGTAGTGGTAGGCATCCAGCCCCCCCTGGGTGAGGGTGGTAGTGGTGGTAGGCATCCTGCCCCCCCTGGCTAAGGGTGGTGGTAGGCATCCAGCCCCCCTGGGTGAGGGTGGTAGTAGTGGTAGGCATCCAGCCCCCCTGGCTAAGGGTGGTAGTAGTGGTAGGCATCCAGCCCCCCTGGGTGAGGGTGGTAGTAGTGGTGGGCATCCTGCCCCCCTGGGTGAGGGTGGTAGTGGTGGTAGGCATCCTGCCCCCCTGGCTAAGGGTGGTGGTAGTGGTAGGCATCCTGCCCCCCCTCGGTAAGGGTGGTAGTAGTGGTAGGCATCCTGCCCCCCCTGGGTAAGGGTGGTAGTAGTGGTAGGCATCCAGCCCCCCCTGGGTGAGGGTGGTAGTAGTGGTAGACATCCAGCCCCCCTGGCTAAGGGTGGTAGTAGTGATAGGCATCCAGCCCCCCCTGGGTGAGGGTGGTAGTAGAGGTAGGCATCCTGCCCCCCCTGGCTAAGGGTGGTGGTAGGCATCCAGCCCCCCCTGGGTGAGGGTGGTAGTAGTGGTAGGCATCCTGCCCCCCCTGGGTGAGGGTGGTAGTAGTGGTAGGCATCCTGCCCCCCCGGGTGAGGGTGGTAGTGGTGGTAGGCATCCAGCCCCCCCTGGGTGAGGGTGGTAGTAGTGGTAGGAATCCTGCCCCCCCTGGCTAAGGGTGGTAGTAGTGGTAGGCATCCTGCCCCCCCTGGGTAAGGGTGGTAGTAGTGGTAGGCATCCTGCCCCCCCTGGGTGAGGGTGGTAGTAGTGGTAGGCATCCAGCCCCGCCTGGCTAAGGGTGGTAGTAGTGGTAGGCATCCTGCCCCCCCTGGGTGAGGGTGGTAGTAGTGGTAGGCATCCTGCCCCCCCCTGGGTGAGGGTGGTAGTGGTGGTAGGCATCCAGCCCCCCTTGGGTGAGGGTGGTAGTAGTGGTAGGCATCCTGCCCCCCCTGGCTAAGGGTGGTAGTAGTGGTAGGCATCCTGCCCCCCCTGGGTAAGGGTGGTAGTAGTGGTAGGCATCCTGCCCCCCCGGGTAAGGGTGGTAGTAGTGGTAGGCATCCAGCCCCCCCTGGGTAGGGGTGGTGGTGCGCATTCAGGTCCCTGTGTGCATATGTGGCATTGGTGATGGGCATCCCGCCCCTATGGTGCTGCTGTTGCTGGTGTAAGTATATTCTGCATCCCTCTGTGTGTGTGTGTGATGTGTCGTGTACGTGTTGTATGTGTTTTGTGGTTGGTGTCTGGCTTACCTTCTGCGCGGTACGCGTCCGTGCCTGTTCCGGTAGTAAATGTAGAATATTGGTATGATCGGGACGAAGGGATTCATGGTTGGTTTGTGTCGTTCGTCCTTCTTGTTGCTTCGCGTCGTCCTCGTCGCTTCGCCTCGTCCTCGTCGCTTCGCGTCGTCCTCGTCCCTGCCGTGTTCGTCTCGGAGCCGTGGATCGTGTTGTGGCGCGAATCGGAGCTTATGTGCGCCTCTCCCGGATGCTTTGACGTGCCGTGCGTAGCGACGGGTTCGGCGCGTACGGAATGCGCATCGTACTCGTTCGGCCGGACGGAGCTGCATTTTCCCTTCCGTGCGACTCGATTCAGCGTTTCCGGATTCGCCTCGGTCGGGGAACAGGACCTGGTTTGGGTGAGTACGGCTCGGCCGGATTCTTTGCTGTTGTGCGCATCGTACTTACTCGTTCGGTGTGCTGTACGGATCGGTCGGGAAACAGGCTTTCGCATGGCTTTTTTCCCGACCGAATGGTGTTGGGTACGCCTCCGACCGAGATCGGAATCGGCCCCTTAGTCTGAATGTGGAAATCTTCACTGCGACTTCATCTAGCAGGCTCCCTGACTATGGCAGCTCCTTCTCGGACACCGACTGTCACCTGCCACCTGCCACCTTGCCCCACTAAACTTCTACCTCCTCATTACATTTTTCTTCACATTTATTCTAAGTCCGAAGGTAAGTGCTGACCGGTCCCAATCCACTCTTTGTATCCGACACCCACTCCATTGCGTTTGGCCATAATTTTGTAACAGATGTCCGCGCTAGGCACTTTGGTCTTAAAGGAACTAGTTTTTATCATAAATTTTAAGAATTCATAGCTTTGAGTCTACTGATTGGATTTCTAAATTGGTGTGGGATTTTTCTTGTGTTGTGTTTTTACTTTATTACTGTTTGTGTGCTGCATAAATACTTTACACATTGCCTTTATGTTAAGTCTGACTGCTTTTGTACCAAGTTACCAGAGGGTTAAGCACAAGTTAATTTACTGACTTTTGTGGTTCACCCTGATAGTGATTGTGGCTGTTGTTTCAACAGGGTTAACACATGACTCAACCAATAATCCAATTTCCCACATGCCAGTATTATGAGATTGCAGTCAAAACTGATATGATTATTTTGAGTTCCACTGGAACCCATGGATATTAATGTACCATATCTCAGGAGTAAACCATTATTAAGAGGGAACTGGCATTACTGTACACTAATTTACATGATTCTCATTGCCACAATGACAGGGTCTGCACCCATTATAGGAGAGCACTGGCGCTGGTTAAATGAACTACAAATCCCATGATTGCTAAAGATAGGTGACTGAGGAACCTACAGAATGACGTGCTGGTACCTGTAGTGAGGAGAATAAAAGAAGATGTGCTGCACATGCTCAATCAGCATGGCAGAGGAGAGCCAACGTAGGTGTGTAAAGGAGATGTTGTGCCCTTGACGCAAAAAAATATTTCAATCATACCTCAATGCAAAATGATACATAAGAAAGCTGTAGCACTACAGGGAAGGGTTTCTATGGATGCTATAAGAGTCATGGTCTCAGTCAATATATATTGTTATGGATTAGTCTTACCTGAGGTGAAGGGCACTCGGGATCTCCAGTTCAACTCTCTTTGCCAGGTTTGCATAGCCCTAATTTCAAATTGCACACTGCACATTGCTTCAGTGTGTAGTATTTTGGAACCATAAAACATGTTTTTTATTCAAAATATATTTTTACATATGCAGTAATAATTAAGGATCTTTGTTCTGCACATTTT
This sequence comes from Calotriton arnoldi, assembly GCA_963921515.1. Classification (NCBI taxonomy): domain Eukaryota; kingdom Metazoa; phylum Chordata; class Amphibia; order Caudata; family Salamandridae; genus Calotriton; species Calotriton arnoldi. The sequence continues at coordinate 501,200 of CAWUFW010010742.1, read as the reverse complement.
AATTAATTTCAATTAATCTATGTTAGAACATTGTGCTAAAGAGCAAGCTAACATTTGAATTTGACAATGGTGAACGTGACAGCTCATTAACACATATAAAAGATTCTTCTCAGTTTTATTTATATGACTCTGCATAATTTTCAATGAGCAAAATGTATTCGAACGTCATGAGCGATCCTATTCTTATCCCTGCAGAAGTGAAATGCCATGAATAGGTGCGTGTTTTCCTCTTTTGAAATGTCATTATTATGGTGTCAGAAAAATATCCGAGGCTGTTTTTAACACAGCAGTTCTGAAATATGTGTGCTGTAAGAGGCTTCCAAGTCAAAATTCTCCACTAAGAATACTAAACTGTATTAATGAGAAATTTGCTATCAGATTTTCATTCTCGTTACTAGCCCTCAGTGAAATATTAAATACAAGTCGTCACCTTTACCCTATTTTCTGCCCTGGTTACCAGTTGAGTGGGATATTCCGATCCCTACACAAACATGAGCATGGGCAGGAATCAAAATTCCAAGCTTAGCAACAATCACACACCCCTGAAGTTTTCCCCAACTTGTTTCGCCACGTAAATCATGCAAAAAATGTAGCAAAGGAACATCTATGTAAAATAATGGCATATTCTCAAGAACGTGTGATAACTATAGCAAAATTAGCTCAACGCAACTCTTCACATCGCAGTCTATCGCGGGAAAACAACTCCGTGTTAACGTGGTATTCACAACACGGCGGCCCCATGCGATAGTCCCACGATAAAGCGTCAAAAGAATGTGTTAAAACTAACGCGATGCAGAAAAAACGTGAAACACGAACGCAAAAATAGTAGCGATGAGGCCAATCGCGATACAAAAATCCGCGATAACCAGCGAGAGGCCTGCAATTCCCACTCATCATGCGGGAAAATGCACCATAAAAGCAGAGTAAAAAAACGGTGAGATGACAATGTACGAGCACAACACCACATCCGTGACGTAGAACAAATGACCATTGTCCCGCATCAAATAGGCATCTCCTCACAGTCACAATGTACATTGACATGCAGTCTGCATGTAAACTGCGCCAATGCTGAAACATGCATGCAACACACAGTGAAACCGCATCTCCCCCACACATTTCAGAGGGACAAGCAACCCCTCCTGCACACAGATGTGTCATGACCATGATCAATCAATTATGAAAGCGTGGACGAATGTAGGGGCAGTGACTCCCGCTTACATACATGTTGCCCATGTTGTGGGACTTGAGTCACAGGGGGCATCCCTGCATCATGGTGGTACATATCTGATCCCAAAAGGAGCCCTGTTGTCACCTGTAGGACACAAATGGCAGCCAAAATGGAATGAATTTGGACACATGTGAAACGCCAAAGAGTGGGATTCCCTTCTAACTGCGACACACAGAACTGGCAGTCCGAATACGTGACACCCTAAACAGCCTCTCTGCACAGAGGGGACACACCCACCATCCATGAACAAATCATAAAATTTTCAGCAATACATGTTGCACTCACACTTGTCTGAGTGATGTGCCTGTACAGATGAGTGACATGCACTCAGGGAATGTGTTTTTTGAATGCATTTATTTGCACATGCTGTGCCTGTGGTCATTTTGCACTGTACCATTACTGCCAAGGACTGTCACAATGTGACGTGCTCATGTGAAGAAATTGTCAATGATGGTGTTCCTACGGGCTATTCCTACTGCGGCTGCAGTGGGGTGTGGTCCACCTGCCTCATCTTCATCATCATCGTCCGGTGCATCTGGCACGTGTATCCATGGTGCCTTGCTGCATACACATATGTTGTGCAACATACAACATGCAACGATCATCTTGCACACAATGTCTGGGCTGTACAGGAGCCTTCCACCTGTGACGTCCAGGCACCTGAAACGTGACTTCAACATGCCAAATGTGCATTCCATGATGCCCCTGGTGCGTCTGTGGGCCGCATTGTACTGCCTCTGGGCCTGTGTGTTCGGGGCTCGGAGGGCTATCATCATCCAAGCGCAGAGTGCATATCCTTGGTCACCTGTGACAGTGCAGAGAGACATGAGTCAATAGTTGGTTCTGCATGATGTGTTGGCAGGCTCACTGGTACATTGGTGTGTGATATGTGTGACTTTGTGATTCCTGCATGACATGTACTGCTTGTTGCAAATGAGCGGTATCAATGTGTAATACATAGCCTCAATGCCGCTCCTCCCTCCCCCGAGCATATTCACTAGTGTGCGCAGCGCGGTTGCATCACTTGCACCCCTACGGCACACTATTGTCATGCCTGTCTGCGCATGTCCACAAGCCTGACAACGACACAGTGATGTCGTGCACTGAAGGTGGACGGACACGTGTGTGTAGGCCCCTGGTAAGGACAGGGCGGACAAAGATGTAGAGTTCATGCCTGGCTGAACTCGCCATGCAGTTAAGGGTAGACCTTTGGCTCATGCTGCGGAAATAGCGACACACACAACAGTTGGCATATCTGATCCCTGACCCCGAGCGGGCCTGCGCACCCTCATTTACCCCTCGGCCGAGCACGTACTCCGGGTGCATGCTACATAGCAACATTGTATATTGCGTGACGGGTGGCGCCGAGACACATGCATTAGTTACTTCCTTGGCAAGGCCTAAACTTAACCACGCCCAGAGCCACATGTTGAATGACCACACCCCTATGCCGTACTGCGTACGCCGGTCCACTCCCTCACGCTCACAGGGGGGTCCGACACAGCTACATGTCCCAGGTCTACCCCACTGCCTGAGGTGACAAGGTTGCGCCCGCTGTACACAGCACAATGTAATGTGGTATGGCCCGGGGCCCTCATGCATACATAATTACCACACGGACACACTGAGATTATCCGTGGAACTGGCTACGGGCATGTGCGCCCGGCACCTTTTATTGCCAGGGTCACACGTCCAGTGACGCCTGTGCTGGATGGGTGTTGGGTAGTGTAAACCACCCCTCAGGGGTTGGTTGGTGCTGGCAACAACTACAACAGTGATCAGACAATCAGAAGTTCAAAGTACAAACAGCAAGGGTCCATGACTTGAGCTACACAGAGTTGTTGGCCCTGGTTGCACAGCAGCCGGCACAGGCACACCGCCACGGGATGTTGACTTGCGATGCACTGAGGTAGGGCCACGAGAGCTGAGCGGGTCCCCGTTGATGTCTAAGGAGAATGTCACGGAGTGTTACAGGGGACAGTGGAAGGTGTCCATCCAGGGCATGATGCAGGGGGCAGAAGCAAGCAGAAACAGGCAATATGGAGGAGTTGAATGCTACAGTCTCCTTTTTCCCACAATGTCAGTATCAGCTACATGATGACGAAGACAACCCCCAGGCCATAGACTCAGACACCACCAGAGTTCAACCAGAGAGTGTCCATGACTCCCGTGGCACAGAGTCAGTGGCACCAGAACCGGAAGGGGATGCAGACTGCGATGAGGCCTGTACAATGATATGAAGTCTGTAATGAACAAATAAAGACTCAGTTCCAATTGTGTGTCCTACTCGAAGGCAGTGCGTGCCGGAGGCAGCGGTCAGCGTGGGGCACCCGCTGTGCAGCCAGCTCCTCCTGGATCTCTAACACACGGCGTTGAAATGGCATGTGGAGAAGATTCCTGCTTGATGGAGGTGGAGGCACCAGAGCTGAGCGGGTGTTTAGCGAGCGGCGATGCCGTGTCCTGCCTGTTACGGACTGTATTGGACTGGTGTGAGGCCTGCTGGACCGCTGTTTAGGCCGAAGGCAGAAGTCCGCCAGGGCCCACAGACACGTGTGGTCGGAATGCTATGCACAGAGTTGATGGCACCACATCGAAGGGAGTATAGGGATATAAACGATGCCATAAATATGTACTCTGCCATTGTGTAATCAAGACTCAGTTCCGAATGTGTGACCTACTTGACCTCTGTGTATGCCGGTGGAGTACGTCAACGTGAAAGGAGTACTGCGGGCCTTGCTTGCAGTGGCTGTGATGGTCTGACGAGGCTGCCAAGGTCGCGGGCCTCTGGCTTTGAGCTAGCACCAGCACGTGGTGGGCCCTCTTGGAGACACGCCGGTGTTGGCAGGTGAGCAGTGAGGCCTGGATGCGCAGGGGCGGACAAGACTGGTTCGGGGACCAGCGGCCTGGGCTGCAGCAGGCGCACAGGATCGCAGGCCACACCACTCACGGCGACGGCGTCGGCCTCGTGGCGGTGTGGGAGGTGCCGCCCTGGCAGACACATTGGGCATTCCAGAAGAGAACCACGCCCAGAGCTACATGCTTTTTATTCACACCCATACGCTGGCCTGGCGTACGCCAGGCCAGCCCAATCCGAACACGCTTACAGGGGGGACGTCACAAGCTACATTTCTGTGACCTTCCCCACTGGCTGGGGTGACATGGTTGCGTCCACTGTACACAACACTACCACCACCAGCAGTATATGTCGACATGGATATGTCTGTGGTCTGCATACTGCAGTCTGTCCAGCACTTCCACGCCACACTTGGCATTGTGTGCATTCTCATTCATGGGTCACTTGCCTCCTTCGCACATGCCTGGTTCCCACCTCTTCCCACATACTGCTATTGTGTGGCTGAGGTGCCATGCCATTGATGGCTCATGTACATGGCTAGCCCATGTTTCGTACATGGCTAGCCCAGGTTTCCGCAGTACATTGTGCTGTCGTGTATGGTGGGTGGGCATGTTGTATGTGAGTTTGTAACGTGTGCATTCCCAGAGTTGTGAGTTGCATGACTGTGGAGTTGAGGTGTGTGGTGTGTTCATTTGGTACGTACCAACAATCACTGCATTTCCGTAGGTGCCATTCTGGAAGTGCCGGTTGATGATGGACTGTCGGAAGATGTATGAATCATGCACACTGCCTGGGTAGTTGGCGACGACATTGGTGAAGAGTCCCCGGTGGTCCACTATTGCCTGCACATTGATGGAATGCGTGTGCTTTCTGTTGAGGTAATTGTGTGCAGTGTCGGCAGGGGGCACAAGTAGGACATGTGTGCAGTCAATTGCCCCCAACACGTGCGGGAAGCCTGCTATGGCGTAGAAGCCTTGCTTGGTCTCCAGCTGTTCCTGCGCAGTGTGGGGGAAGTATAGGTCCTGGGGTACCAAGCTGATGATGGCATCCAGGACAGGTTTGAGGAACTTGGATAGGGCTGGTTGTGAGACTCCTCCGACTCTGGCTTTTGTTGGTTGGAATGTCCCAGTTGCCAACAGGTGCAGCACAGCCAGCAGCTTTGTCTGAGTTGGGATGTTGGTTGTCCGCTGTGTTGGTACTGTCAGCCTGTGGGCAATGATGGTCAGGATGTGGAGGATGGTTGATCTTTTGAGTCTGTAGTGGGCAATGACATTCTCTGGTGTCAAGTCTGTGAGGCTGGTGCGTTTCCTGAAGGTCCGCTGTCTTTGTCTGCGCTGCCTCCGTGGTGGTCCGGGGGGGGCGGGATGAGTCCGAGGGGGGGTGGCGGGCCTGGGTGTGGTGGCGGTTGGTGTTGTGGCCCTGTTGGGGCTCCGAGCTGCATGATGAGTAGCTCCATGGCATCTGTTGTTCTTCAGGTGTGGCTGTGGGCTGGGCTCCCTTTTCTGGTGCAGGTTGTCATCCGACTTTGCACCAGGTCAGAGCAGGTGTTAATTTCCTGCTGCTAACGTGCCTTATTGCATGTTTTGTGATCTTATCGCCGATCTGGCTGGTCGTTGAGAATGTTGCACGGGAACACCTACTCTGCATATCATTAGCGTTAGTTGCCGGGGTCATCTGTGCCGTTGTTTTTTGCGGCTGCTATTGCAGGTAAACTGGTGATATCGGCTGTTTGCACCAGCTTGTGAATGGGGCGATGAATTTATCGCGACTTTGGCTGAGATAAAGTGCCGTTAACTCGGCGATAGTTCCTTGAGAATATGCCCCAATATGATACAATAAATACTGAATCGGAGTTTTGTGCCTCTTTCTGAGGCAGAGCTGGACCGGCTTTTCATTCCATCGGGTATTTTCCCGGTGGCGTTGAGCCACTGGAGGCCAGTTTTGAAAGTTCATGGCTGGTTCACTTTATGCAGCTCCTCAACATTAATTTCAGCAGGCATGAGGGCATGAGGAGAAATGAAGAGGGCGAGAAAGGGATGAAGAGGGCGAGAAAGGAATGGAGAGCGAGCCAGTTATTAGAGTGGGTGAAGAGAAAGAAAAGAAATGGTGGGAGAGAGAAAATAGATGGATGGAAGGAGAGAGATAGAGCAAAGATAGAAAGGGAGCTGGGTTGATTTGAGCATATTTGCCGGAGCTGCTTTTGGTTCCCTGGTCCGGCCCTTTTCTGCAGTCAGGAAATCAGAGGACAGGTATTTACTGCAGCAATATATTCCATCCGTAGGGTATTAGTATTTATGAGTGCAGTAAATACTCCCTCACATTAAACCTATTACATTAGGGCCATTGTTCCCAAATTAACATTGTATAAAGATGAAGACGCTATGGCCCTCATTTTGAGAAGGGAGTTAATGTCCAATCCCTGTGCAAATCGTTATGCGCAGGTATTGGAATTAGAAGCACTGCAGTATTATCACACCCTAGCAAATGTCCCCTGGCAGATTTCACCAGGACAAGCCTGACAAAATTCATAGTTTGTACTATAGAATGATGCTTATTAACTGCTGCACTTCATATGCTTGGGTGGAGAGTCTGTGCAAACTACCATTCTCCCAAATAAAACCTTATAAGCTTAGGTCTTTATTTCTTAAATGTGTAAAAAATGTAATTCTACCTTAGGTCATCGAAATGGCAACTTCTACTTTTATATCTATGGAAATAATTTACTTTCAATACACAAAATAAATACTTGGGAGCTATTGGACTTCCAAATGTAGAGTGACTTTTGCATGGTGTTTTAACAGTAGCAGTGCGCATTAGGTGTGTCACTGGTAAGACCATAAATGATCTCTGTTGTTATGTTAGAGATATTCATTTCTCAGGAAGGATGCGGAACTTTGGTGCACATTTTTGAGGAATCTTTATTTGCTCTTGATAGTGCTCTACCCGGGTTGCTTTTTAATTGGGATTCACCGATGATTGCAAAGTCATCACAAATACAGCACTCAATTGTTGTTATTGCCAATAGACCTATGAAAATCTAACAAACTGGCATTTTCTGCCTTTTAATGTGCTTTTGAGCTTTTCACTGGCAAATCTCGCATTGCAAGTGGGTTTTTTGAGTACCCAATGCACACATAAATGTGCAAAACCCTTTGTCGTGTGAGCTATTAGTGACTATCTTAATGAAATTAAACATTGTTAACTGCACCATCAATAAATTAGCACCATGTGTGTAAGATGGTGAAAGTATTTGATTTAGTGCAAATCGCTTCATCAATAGCTTTAATGTTAGTGGTTAAATAATAGAGAAAATTGCAACTAAAAGACACAAATTGAAATAAATCTGAAACTAAAATTCTACTTCTTTCAAATATTGTTGCCTGTTAAAATAGGCAGCATGTAATTTAACGTTTATCCTTATACACCGAATCACAGAAAATGCATGATAATAGCATGTGCTCTGCTGTGAATAGGAAGGCATCAAAAATATAGGATTATCATAAAGCCTTTAACACAATGATTGTATTCACTTTCACTCTCACACCTCTCCTGCTTCTGTCCCTTTCTTCTCCTCCATCCTGTCCCTCTGCACATGTGTATGCTGTTTTATTTCCTCTCTCCACAGTGAGGATCTTTTTGCCCTTCTTCTCAGGACATTTTTCATCCCTATGCAATGTTTCTTCCTATGTTTTAAAATTTGCTTCTCTCACATTGTCAATGTGTGGCACATGTTGAAAAGCAATATTTTCAACATTTCAATTGTTTAAGTGGATTATTCACAGAAATCAGTTCTTTTTTTTTTCTTCACAGAAATCAGTTCTTAACCTACTCCTTCTTTGAATGGCTGATTCCACAGATGTAATGCAATTTTTCTTTTTTAACTATAATTGTATTTGTAATTACATAAATGTAAATATTAAAGCAAAGGCTAGTGAGACATTTGGTAAATATTACAGAACTTTCAGCAAAAGTTATGTATATATACATTATTAACCCTATGAATTTCAAATCACCTTTTTTTCCCATTACTTTTAAAGGGACCGGGTTGACCAAAGAAAATCTCTGCAGGATTTGGGCAATAAACAAATACCTCGACTGGGAGGTGAGCATGAACGTTTTCTATCATGAGTTAGGAGGAAGAAGCAACAACTAGCAAAGACAGCTAGAGACAGGGAGAGTAACAAGGTCTGATGTCAAGAGAATCTGGTGGTGCAGGTAGTGGAGGTACTGCAGGTGGTGCAGGTGGAGGTGGCAGAGGCGTGTGGATGGCAGGTGTTGTGTCCCTCCTTTTTGAAGAGTCTCTGTAGAATGTCTTTCATGTATTTGCCGTGGAGCTTGAGATTGGCACTTGTTGCCTATTTTTTCATCTTCATGACCACGGCATAGTGCCTTGTACTTTCCTTCCTTACAGTTCAAAAATGTTCTTGGTACATATTTTCCATGTTTTGTTAACATTTTGCGAGATTATCCATAGCACGAGTCTGCCTGCCAGCTGGCACGGCTGGCGCAGGTAAGAGTGGTGGGGCACGGCAGGGGTGAGGTGAGTTGGGGGGTAAGTCGACAAAGCGCGGGATGCTTAAATTTAAATTAAAAATAAATAAAACCACTTATCCTGCATTCGCCGCATCGCCAAGTCGGCGATGCGGTGAGTCAAGGTAAGTAGTTTTTTTTTGTTTTGTTAAGTAATTTTACCTATTCTGTAGTTTATTGACTTCCCCCCAAGACCGCCCCATCCCCCATTCCACCCCACCACTCGTACCTGTGCTGGACGCGCCTGCATGTCAGTTGTCTGAAGGACTCAGCTATCTCTGGGAGAGTAGCCCCATAGCATGCATATTCTGTCACACACTTTTCTGCTGTTGGAATAATTTATCCTCCTAGTGAGCAACATTGCCATTCCCACTCCAACATGTATGGCCATCAGGAACGTGACCAGCACGAAGAGGGGTGGCATATAGGAGGCTGTTGAGGAGATATTCATGAATAGGGGATATTTGCTTTTCACCATAAGCGTGCTTTCCCTCAGACATATAAGAGAAGACTGGAGAGCACCTTCATGGTAGAAGTGTGTAGGAGATTGTACAGAGGTACTGGAGAGTGGAGGGCTGTGTGGAGGTAACTGCTGTGTAGGTGGAACTAACATCCGTGACTGCTTCACTAATAGCTGGGGACTGGCAATCCTCAAAAGGGCTTTAGGAGGAATGCTGATGCCCGACAAATTACCTTCTTGAAAATGTTTTCTGTGGGGGCAACAATGTCATCCTCTTCATCCAGGTCCTTCTGCTCCTCAACAGGCTCCTGCTCCTCTTCTTGGAGAACAGTGCTAGCTGATATCGTAGCTAGGAGGAGAATTGCCAGCAACCCTACTCATCAAATCTAGTTTTATGTTGGATTGTAAACACAGCACTTTAAAAAACATTGTTCTACAGATAAAGCTGTACCATGTGTGCACAAGTCAACATATGCAATTAAAGATTGAACTAGATGAAATTCCTAGATCTCAACAATGTGTTCTCACCAGCACCAGTTACAGAGATGACGTTTTTAGGAAATCCCAGTGAGATCATCTGCTGTAGTAGGTAGGTGTAGTAGCAGCTTCCAAAGTAGTTGTAGTTGATGTTTCTAAAGTATGTCTGGTTCCACCAGCGGTTCACTGAGAAAATATCGAAGCTACAAATATCGTGGGATATAAACAGTGTGTCAAAAATATCGAACACAAAAATATTGTTATCCTATACCTAAATGTAAATAACAAAAATATAAAAAATATATTGTTAAACACTATTATCAAAGACAAAAATATATTTGTTTTAATATAAACATAGTAAACATTAAATATATTTACATTAAATAGTAATACAATGTAAATTGAATACATGTAAATTACAAATTATATATACATTTTATCATTATTAAAATAAACTCATATATATATATATATATGTTTATTTAAACATATATAATTTAAAAGTATTATAAAAATAATTATTGTAAATTACATTACAATTTATTCTACACTATATAAAAATATAACAAATAAATCCATATATATACATATACACAATACATTTAAAACTGTAACAAATAAATTGGAAACCACTCTAAAAACATACCAATTTAACTTAAAATAAAAAATAAACAATATAAAATATTACATTTTACTAAAATATAGTATAGATTATAACAATTAATAAATACAAATAATATAATATTAAATGCAAGGAAACTCATAATAATATAAATGTAAACCATCTGAAAAAAACTATAAAATTGTAAGAATAATACATATACTATTTCCACTACAATCTCTGCAACAGTATGGAAAGCGTTAGACTCAGGAAGGGTACAAATTACTATTCCCACTCCAGTCACTGAAACAGTAAGGAAAGTATTGGATTGCGGAGGGGTAAAATTTACTCTTCACACTGCAGTCGGTGAAACAGCAGTAGTATAGAACATATTACTACAAACAGTAAAAGTAGTATATTACGTTGTGCAAACATTAATAAATGAAAATACTATAATATTAAATACACAGATACATCATAGTTAGTAATATAAATGTAAACAAAACTATACAATTGTAAGAATAATAGATATACTATTCCCTCTCCAACCCCCGCAACAGTAGGGGAAGTGTTGGACTTAGGAGGGGTACAAATTACTATTCCCACTACAGTCTGTGCAACAGTAGGGAAAGCATTGGACTCAGGAGGGGTACAAATTATTATTTCCATTCCAGCCACTGCAAAAGTAGGGAAAGTGTTGGATTGTTGAGGGGTAACATTTACTATTCCCACTCTAGTTAGTGCATCAGTAGGAAACGAATTGGACTCAGAGGGGGTACAATTTACTATTCCCACTCCAGTCAGTGCAACAGTAAAGTGTTGGATTGTGGAGGGGTAAACTGAACTATTCCCATTCCAGACAGTGCAACATTTGAAACAAACTAATTCACTTCAACATAATACAATATTTTCAAAAACATAGTAAACTATTTAAAAAAAGAAATATAAATATATATATATTTTAAATAAATACAAAAATACATATTACATTATTAAATACAAATAATCAATTACTACAAATATTATTATAATTAAATGCAAAACTATGGAGCTGATTACAATGGCGGGTGGAAATGGGGACCAACCGACGGACTGTCGGCGGTCCCAACATAGGCATTATGATGCGACCACCACCACGGCGTTGAAATGGCTACATTTGTATTGCGGTGGGTACTGTTTGCTGCAGCACCCGCCGCAATGCAAAATAGGGACAGTGTACATATCCCTGCACCATTGATGCCCTCCAGTGCCCACATCGGAGGGCCAGGGGGAAAGTGGGGCCCGCTACAGGCCCCCAATGTCCCTTTCTGCCAGCCTTTCCATGGCAGGTGAACCGCCATGGAAAGGCTGGAGGGAAGGGAGATCGTAATCCCTACGGTGGTGCCTGGTAGGCACCGCCAACATTGCAGGGATTGAGGGTCCCACTGCTCCACCGGCGGGCTCAAGGAGACCGTCGTATGCTTGGCGGTCGGTGTTTGGGACCGCCATCACACCTGTGGATGGCGGGAGGTGAAGGTGGTTCCGATGGCGGTGAGACCGCCACCGACAGCCTGTCGGTGGCGTTTTCGCTGCCATCATAATCAAGCCCTATATTCTCAAAATAATAACATTTATTAAATACAATATTATTTACATTTAAAAAACACAACGCAATTAACACATACAATTATAAATAACATAATAAAAAAATTACCTATTTTTAATTACTTAAGTAACTTTCTACCCTATACTTCAACAAAGTACACAGCACATATCTAGAAGCCTTTATTAAAATAATATTATGTACATGTTAAAAAATTAAATATATTAGTTAAACATTTAATAATAATTATGTATTCCTAAACAAATGTGTAGTTACTTAACACCCCACCTCTTAGCCATTCAAATAAATCAACACACACTAATTGTATAAATGTAAAAATTATTATTTATATCATTTTCATAATTACATCTCAATTAAACATTTATTATTAATAATTAAGTAATAATAAATTATTAATATTTTATTTGCTTCCCATCATTTACTCCTACATATTCAACAACTGACACCTAATATATAATATAAAAAATAACTTCTTTACATATTTTACACAATTATTTATCATTTCAATAATTTTTATGAATTAACTTTATTTATAATTTAGTATAATTAATTTCCTACACACTCTTTACACATATAAAAATAACAACGTACCCACAAAAAAACTTATAATATATTACACAATTTATGTAACTATTTTTCATTTAAAGTAAGTATATTAATTAAAAATTCATTAGTAACAAAAAATAATTATTAAATAATTCTAATTAAGTTACGTTCCACCATATACCCCTACAAAACCCACAACCTACTCCTAAAATTTAAAGTAACAAACAATTATTTATACAATTGACCTAATTAATTGTCAATTAAATAATTAATATAAATAAAAAATTAATTATTACTTAAATAAAATTAATTTTCTTCCCACCCTGTACCCCTACAAAACTCACCACCCACAACTTAAAAAAAATATTTGCACAATTAACATAATTAATTATCAATTAAATAATTAATATTAATTAAAAACAAATGTTTTATTAATTAAAATGTATTTACTTCCGAGCCTGAACCCCCTATAAACTCCACTACCCACACTTAAATGTTACCATTAAAAAACATATATGGCACATTCAACATAATTAATTACCAATTAAGTAATCAATATTAATTAAAAACGAATTATTCATTAATTATAATTAAATTCCTTCTCACCCTGTACTTCTATAAACCCACAACCTGCTACTGTACTAAAAATGTAACAACAATATTAAAAAATATAAACAATAATTATACAAACAATCTACAACATATACATTTAAATTATATACTAAAAAGCATAATAATAATCCAAAAACGATATTATTAACAACTATATTTTTGTAAATGATATTAATGACTTGGATATTTTTAACAATGATATTACTTACTTTTAATCAATATTCTTGACAACGATATTCTTGCAGACGATATTTCCTTATCACAATATTTTGGACTCAATATTTTGGTAGCACAATATTTTTGTTTCGATATTTTGTCTGGATACCATGGAGCTGCTGCTTCCCAGGTAGGACATTTCAAATTATTAATTTTGGCTATATTAACTGACACAATGAGTTAAGTTACAGTTAAATGGACACGTGCAAATGTATGTGAGAGCAACATATACAGCTGGAGCAAATTATACATTTTCCAAAAATGAACTTTGCTTTCGAATTGCCCCATTTACATGCCGCACCTCTTCTTTGGTGATGTTCTTCAGTAACTATTAAGACAGGCAGTGTCATTCCGAAAGGTTATATTTAACTGTGCAAAGCACATCCTCTCATTTTAGCTACACAGGGTTTTTAAACAAGGCACCTTCATGTCACCGGCACTGACATTTTTACATTTCATGATGCTCCTAGGCTAGAGGTTTATGGACATTATGATAAATATAAAGAAAAAGTATTGAAAGTTATTTAAATACACCAAGAGAGTGAGAAGAGACAAACAAAAATAATCAGTCCGTTATACTCATCCCCCACCTTGATTGTGATAAAATGTAGGCAGGTCAGAACAGAGGTCAAGCATAGAGGAGACCATACTGTGTACCAACTGTCACACATTACCACCTATTTCAACATGTACAGGGCCATTTGTTGTCTGTCGAACAGGCAAATTAAGTGCCTGTTTTATTAGCAATCAAGATCTCTTGTAAATCTTGTTAGGAGTCAATAGCCTAATCAGTCCTTTTTATTATTTTTGGAACAAAATGTCATTTTGCACTCACCATTTTTTAGTTTCACCAGCCGCCACTGCTCAAAGTGTAAATTACCTTTGTAAATCAGGCCCATTGTATATAGACTCCTGCACTCTGTGTGTATGAAGTATGTATGATTGGCCAGTACCTCTGTCCCTCTTACTACACTAATCCATTTTGGAGGCAATTGTAAGGCACCAATAAAAACTATATTCAGTTCACTCAGGGGTGAGAGGAGACTCAATGTTGGTAGCACTGATAAGTTTTTACAGCAATGCGATATTCATATATTCATTCGTTGTTTTATTAAAATAATAATTTTGCAAAGAAATACTAGAAAATACATTTTTTAGCAATACATTGAAATATAACATTAAAACTTGTTTACAGGAGTTTTTGCAGCGTAAAAGAAAGCATATAAAACATGAAGCAATTACAAAAACTCTTTGAACAACCAAGGGGTCGATTCCGATCTGGGTCGGAAAACTCTCCGACCGAGCCGGATCCGGAGAGATTTCCGACCGAGCCGGACTCCTGCAGTCCGACTGAGCGAGTACGATGCGGCCGCATGCTGCCGGACTCGATTCGGTCGGACTCCCATTGAAGTCAATGGGAGCCGGTCGTACGACGCGTACATGGGCTCCCATTGACTGAATGGGTACGTCGCAAACAAGTACGCCCACTACAGCGTGTACGCGTCGGTGCAACTCGCACCATACATGCATGTTTAGGGGGGACCCTTGGGTCCCCCCTGTATTCGACTCGTACGGCTACGGGTGCAGGGGGTCCGGCACGGACCCCCAAGTCCGGCTCCGGGAGCTTTTTCGAGCCGGACGCTCCGACTCGATCCGGCTGTCCGACGCGTCCATTGTACTCGCTCGGTCGGATAACGTCTCCATTGCGTGGTGCGATTCGTGTCCGTACGAGTCGGTCGGAGCGGTTTGGATCCGGGAACCGGTCGGCCGGAATACACGCGTACATTCGCATCGTACTTGCTCGTTCGTGCAGGTGTACGAGTCGGTCGGAAAGCCTACGATTCGGTCGGAAATCGGCTCTACGAATCAGACTCGGTCAGAATATTGGGCCTACCGACCGAGATCGGAATCGGCCCCCAAGTCTTTGATGGATTGTTAAATAGGTGATCATTTTTAGGACCAGGAAACAGAATTCCAAATTGAGACATCTGCTCCCCCAAAAGACTGTGGGTATTATCCTAACAGACAACTTAATAAGTACATTGCTTTTCCTCTCTGTGTTTGAAGCACTAGCTCTAATATTTTATTTTCTGGAGAAAGCTCTTCATCTCTCCAGGAGGTAATATCTATTGGAAGCTTGGTGCTGGTTTTGAGTCCAGATGTGATTCTTGAAACATAATTTATAACTAGCTGCATAATGTTTAAGTTCCATTGGTCTCTAGTTACGTTTTGCCATTCATTGAGATGTTATGCTTGATTTCCCATCATAGTGGCATACGATGGTGGAGAAATTTAGAAGTCACTGTCTGGACGAGGAAAGTAGTTTCTCGACTAACCCAGACAACTGCTGGTTTCTTGTGCATTGACATGAATGTCTTCACTGTTATTATTGCCATTGTTGTGGCTCCCAGTCAGGAGCTTCACCCATCTATTGTGGCTAGAGTTGAAGGTGCTAGCACTTTTCTTGATCGACACTGAGAATTGAAAATGTCCTCCTCTCTTCCTACCCAAATGCTTTGAACAGTCTCTCCTCAGCTTGCATTCTGCACATCTCCTCAAATACAAAAATATAGTAGTTGGGCAGTAAATGGAAAATGGGAATCTTATGCTGTGCCTCAAGACTGAAAGTCGGAAGCCTCCAGCACAAAGCTTTGTTCAGTTCAAAACCTTTCCAGTGAGAAAATTTTGATAGGTCAGTGCAGTCAATTCCAGAACTTATAGCCTGATCTGAAACCAGAGGGCCTCTATTAATCCTAAAGATTCTCTATGCCTAACAATCTAACAATCTAACAATGAGAAAAGTAAACCTCACAGGAGTATCTTGTCATACTTAAAATCATGTACATTTGAACAAAACATTGCGCCTGTCAGAGACTCACATGTTTTTATGTGAGGAACTTTAGACACTACAACTCTAGACAAAGGCTCTGTAAGAAAGTGAGTTATGTGTTGGGAAGAATGAGAGTCCCGCACACATATGAGGACACATCTTCTTTTTACTGGGAAACAAGTGACCCCATTACAGCATTTGTCTCAGTCGGTATTCAGACAGAATATCAAGTTGGAAATGTTGACTTACACAAATATCGAGTTGGAAATATTGTGACACAGAAATATCGACAGCAAGAATATGGTGGTCAAGAATATCAAATTTAAGGTAAGAAATATCGTTTTTAAAAATATAGATGTCATTAATACCGTTTTCAAAAATATAGTTGTTTAAAATATCGATTTTTTAATTAGTGTTATGTATTTTAGATTATATTTTAAATGTATGTGAGGTGTGTTTTTTTGTATAAGTATTGTTTATGTTTTTTAATATATATGTTAAATATCTAGGGGCCCATTACGATGGCGGGCGGAAGCACAACCGCCGTGCTGGCGGATGCAAAAACCACCAGTTACCGCCGGCACGCAGCAGTCCACACGCCCGCCCAATTACGATGCGAAAAGCAGGCCAAACACCGCCGGCAAGCCAGCAACACCGTCCGCCATCAAAGTGCGCCCGCACACGTAGCGGCGCAGCCCAACTGACACACACCGTCCGACGAAACACGTCCCGCCCGGCGCATAAATTACGATGCCGCAAACAAACGGCTCCCACGGCAAAGAGACACCGCACGTGAAAGAGAGGCGGAAACACGGATGCCGAGCACGGACAACGAAGAAGCGGCACCCCGGGCATGAATCCAGCACTGCAGGCCCTTCCCATGCTTCTGCTGATGCACCACCAAGGACGCAACGTACCGCGGAGACGCAGGTAGGCACACACACAACAAGTGCACGCAAACAGCGCACACAGTGCAAGGGCGGAAAAAGCGGACAACCCCCACCAGCGCGTGCACACTACACATCCACCATTGCATCCACATATGACACACAGGCCAAATCCTAACATCGCAGAACACATGTGTACACACCACCTGGGACTAGGAACCAACCACCCCGTCACGGCCCCAAAGCGGCGATGACGCCGCCACACATGCGCACAACGCAGAGGCCAACCGCAGCGCCATGCATGCGTCGCACACAGACACAGGGACACAACCAAGCAGCACACACACCAGCCCCACCCCGAACGCACATGACACGTGACAGGCCGGCCACAGACATGTCCCCAACGCCCAATTCACGGACAACACCCAACGCCACACAACCGACGCACACATGTCAGTGAAGTCACGCAACAGCAGGACACACCCCAGTGTAACAAACATGGCGAAGCACACAGCGGCGGCAACACCAACTAGGAGAAGCAGGGCTCCTTCGGGAAGAGGAACGCCAGTACCATACTGAAAAACCCATACCACCCTGCACATATGAACAAGACACATGAAACGGAACACCAAAGAGCCCGGGGACCGACAACAGGTGGCCAAAGAATTACATCCACACACAAGGCCCAACGCAGAGCGGAAAGGCAGCCTGCCGCCCACACAAGGGAGAGCAGACAGCACTGAATGACCTTCCATTCCAACACCGAAACCACAGCCCTACGACAGAAGCCGGTGAATACAGCCATTGTCCAAGAATAGACCAACACAGGCATGCCGAGGAGACCGACCACAGGGCAGATAGCGCATATCACAGAAGCACACAACGGACGGGGAAGAAAGAAGAAAACACTCCCCCATGTCGGCCACATGCAAGTTAATTGGAAGGAGTCACACAGCACTGACCTTGAACTGTCTGAGAAGCATGTGGGAAGAGGGCCCGTGTCCTCCAAACAAGCCAACAGAACACAAGTCCTGTCTCCCCACGACTACACAGAGCTCACAGCAACCCCGGAGCGTGCACATTGCAGACTGCACACACAGCCGGAGCACGCCACCTCTACGAACCGCTGCGAAATGGCAACCGCAACACACCTACCCAACTACGCCGAACAGCTCAAGCTGTACCAAACCAACACGATACATACATTGGGATGCGATCTCCTGTCCCTGCTGAACGTAAGTTACCGACTGACTTACCGCATCACATTGTTCAGCTGCGTCATGCCCGTCTTCTACTGTCGGAGGTGTCCCTACCAGCATCCCGTCGAGATATGCCTCTCCAACCCGGCATGTCTGAAGGCGGACCTGCTACCACTACTCCTCCCTCTGGACGCACACGACAGGGCCTGCTCTGCCTATGGGGGCATGGCGTATGTGGCCAACATCGCACGCGCACTGAAATGGAACCACTGTGCCTCCACACGACGGATCATCGAGAACAGCTACATCGAATGTCACCCAGCATGCCCCATCATGGTCCTCCAAGGGACAACCTACGAACAACACCTTGACAGCCACCATCCGCTTCATTGGCTGGCAAACATGTACACCACCAATGACATGGAAGCCCTGCTGGACGGCATCGCATACCTGACAACCTGTAAATACGTCGGACCACAACGCAGGTTCCCCGAGTGACCTATGAAGTCCAACCCCGCACCCATGCTCAGCTTCCGCACGGACTGGCCAGTCACCACCACAACAGCCATACCAAACGACCGGCAACTGTAACCACACCATCAACGACATCGCCATGACATCGGATATGACCGGGACATGCACACTCTTCCCCATCACATCCAGGAACACCGCATGCATCGTGGGAGGCAGTGGCATGGGCTCTGTGCATCGCACCCACATGGACGGAACTGCATGAACAACCAGGACACGACATGGATCCAGCGCACATGGACACACACACCGCTCAGTGGACATGAATAGGTCGCCTGGAGTCTGTGGGTGCTGCACCCCTCCCACCCCCGCCCCGGGAATCCCATACCAGGACCTTTGCATGGACGACAAGTGCATACAACAACAACACGACCCCAGTGACTGTGACATGTCCAGTAACCACCACAGTGCAACAACAAGTGGCACGCCGCTGCATGCACGCAAGCACATGCCCTGATGTCATCTCACATGCACGCGTGCATGAGGAACAACCGCAGCAAACCTGTCACATGGAACTGAGATGGACTGTGCCCATGATGCCAAGCGGTCTGGTAGGCTACATGTATACCGTCTGTGTCAAAGTCTGCAGCTCCGCAGCTATACGTAAATGTACATTAGCACAGCCTTGGCCAAGCAGATGTCACTCTGAAGCCCACATCCCACATGCAACAGCCAATCACATGTAACCCCACACCCTATCCCATTTGCAATCATGCTCAGTATATCCTCAACATGTATTCCGCTGCCAGTAGTGTCCACTATACTGCATCACAGAGGACAGAAGACTCAATATAATGTTTGAAACCAAAACTGTCTCCGCTGACTCATTTCACAAGTACGAATGAGAGAGGATGAGAGTATGTGAAGTACACGGCAGTCGTGACATGACCATGTAGTCCACTGGTATTGGATGTCAACGCAAATGAGTAGCACTACTGTGGAAGACACACATGTGTCGTGTGAAGTCGTATGGACGCAGTGCTCAGGTGGGTGGGTGCGACGGGTAGATGCGCACATGCCAAGTTGGAGCACGCCGTGTTGGGAGGGCTCATGAACAGTACACCACCGCTTCCCTGGGCATTGTGAGAGGACACCTGTCGGGGGGAGTGAACACGTGTGTGCACAGCAGCCGGGCACACGTACAAGGCGGTACCAGGCGCACCTCAGCCCACCCTCTGTGGACAAGCTGGATCCTGTTGTGCGCCCGCCATGCCCCTTGACAAGGCACACAAAGCCCCAGTCGACCAGGTGTAACCCCAACATAGTCAATCCGCACAGGCGATACAGGGCACGGGATGGCAGTGGAGCATGGTGTGTGAGAGGTCTCCTCGCGCTCCTCCTGGTCATATCACGCAGGCAATAGAACCTCAACGTCTAGCATGGCACAAGTCAAATGGAAGTGTAGGGGGACGCACCACAGCACGAGCAGCACTGACGTCACGGGAGGTGGCTCGCACCATCCCATCCATTGCCCATCATACCAACCACGCCACATGCCATTGCGACTAAGTGCAAGCGCGTGCGCCACCACCCCCGAGCCCTCCCCAGAGAGGCCAAAGAGTGAATGTGTGGGCCATCAGCCACAGACGGACGCGGCCTGGCCGCAAGGGCAGCCACAGCCACTGGGTGTCGCAGGTGGCGGATCCGGAAGGCGAAGACTGTGATGCATAGTCCATGCAGGCCGGGTCTCCATTTGGGGCACCACGCAGGTGGACGGCGTCCCGCCACACATCATACCCTGAGACAGCCCACTCGTGCAACTGGACCCACACATACACTCCTTGCCCTCTCTGGTGCGAGCTTGGGGCTGCCTGTGCAAGCGCTAGCCTCGCAGGTGAGCATGCATATTGGGGGGCGAGGGGAGGACATGAGGGCTGGGGCGAAGATGACTGTATCACTGTCAGTTAGTACAAGGGATGACCCAGATGTGGAAAGGAAGAGACGTGTCCCGTGTGTACTGCAACTAGTCACCAATCCAACTACCCCCCATGTCCGGAATGTAAGCCCGCACCTAGGCCCGCCCATCCGCCACATCGAACATACCACCAGCACGACAACCTTCCCATTCGAAACACTGACTGGGGGTGGCGACCAGTGAACAATCATGTGTAGCCTACCCACGCGTACATGTGGGCCCTCCATGATCCATGTCACCTGCGGCAAAGACATGACATGCGCAATGAGGGAAGTGAGGAGAGCTGTCCGCCCCACGCGCAGAAGGTGCATCAGCTCCACAGACCCAGCAGCGAGTCCAGCAGGGGTCACATGTGCAGGGGCAGCTGTGCCTGGTGTGAAGGCACATGCATATAGACAGCACATCGACCAATGTGTAGTCTGCCCACATCCACAGTCCATCATCATGCGGACATAGGAATTGAACACAGGGCAACACATCTTAGTTGGTGCACCCACCGTGACCAACAATGCGCAATCATCGACGTACCCGCCCTGTGCATGGCCCCCCACCCAACGGAGGCACATCCAGTGCCACCATCCCACACACACAAGCCTTCCACGGAACATGCTGTGTCCAATGGTCAGTACAGAGTCAGCGCCCATCTGGTGGATCCTGAACAGGAGACACATGCACACACATGCCAGCTCCCACTATGTACGTCTGCCACCTGGCACGTGCAATGTAACCTCTCACCTGTGACTGCAAGCACACAGCCGTCTTGGCATGGGGCTGTCAATGTGGACACCAGTCAATGTTTCGGGAGGTGTGATCCGTACAGTGCTGTACATAGGGTGCAGTGCTGACACCTACTACTGTCTCATATCCCCTCGTGCCACAGGTCCCACTTGTTTTGGCCGCTCAGCCTGTGCCCACATCGTCGTCGTCGTGTGCCATACTCATCCAGCCGCGGAAGCAGTTCCATGCTCAGCAGACATTCATGTTGCCGTGGCGTCGCCGCTTGACGGATATGCAGTCAGTCCCCATCAGCACGCCCGCAAGTCATTGGGGCCTAGATCCCCATGTGCATGCACATGGCAGTGGTATGTCTCACGTGCCATTGCCATTGTTGGGATACCTGTGTAAGTGTATAGTGGCCGTGCCGTCCCAGCTTGACAGCTGGGCTGTGGCTCATGTGCTTGCTCAGTCATGTCAGTGATGTGTATGCGAAATTGCTATGTGTCGTGTTGCTTTGACATGTGTCCTCTGCCATTTTCCCCAGGCGGAGACCGAACATTGACTGCCCATACCAATTGCTGGCGGACATGGACGATACAGAGGTGATCAGGAAGTTTCGGCTGGACAGGCCAACCCTGCATCGACTGTGTGCCATGTTAGAGCCCCATCTCCGTCCCCGCAGGGTGTATCCGACTGCTGTCACCCCCACGGCTAAGGTGATGGCCGCCATGCATTTCTTCGCCACTGGGTCATTCCAGCACACAGTGGGCAGTGGAGGAGGAATGTCCCAGCCCATGTTCAGCAAGGTGCTGAGGGATGTACTGGCAGCCATGATGCTGTACCGGAACAGGTACATCAGATTCCCCAGGGCTCGTGAATTGGCGGCAGTGAAGGGTGCATTCTATGCCCTTGGCAGAATCCCACACGTCGTGGGAGCCATTGACTGCACACATGTTGGCCTTGTTCCACCACAGGCCACTGAGCACCTGTACCGCAACAGGAAGCACACGCACTCCCTGAATGTGCAAGTGGTGTGCCTTGCGGACATGGTGATCACCCACGTGTGTGCCAAGTTTCCAGGCTCGGCCCATGACGCACACATAATGCGCAACAGCATCTTGCCACGACTGATGGCCAATCTGCAACAGGATCGTGGCTGTATTGTCGGTGAGTATGTGGAGTGGTGTAGCGTGCTGGTTGTGCGATGCTGTCCCCTGTCCAGTTGGAATAGCAACGGTTCTCTGTGTCCCTCACACCCAGGTGACTCTGCGTATCCGAATGGGGCATGGCTGCTCAGTCCATTGAGGAATCCTCGCACCCCAGCAGACGATCGCTACAATGAGGCACATGGGAGGACCAGACGTGTGGTCGAGCGTACCTTTGGCCTCCTCAAGTCCAGGTTCAGGTGCCTGGACCGCACCGGGGGTGCACTGGCGTACTCCCCACAGAAGGTGTGCCAGATAGTGGTGGCGTGCTGCATGCTGCACAATCTGGCCATTCGGAAGCAGATCCCCCTCATTGTGGATGACGGAGATCAACCAGGGCCCCAGCCCGCAGACCAGGACAGCTCGAGTGAGGTGGACAGCGGAGAGGAGGAAGCTGGGAATGTGCGCCAGCAGCTCATCGCCCGCTACTTCACTTGACGGTGAGTGTCCATGTACGACGGATGATGTGTCTGTATCTGTGCAGGTGTGTGTGTGCTGTGTCAGGGTGGCCGTATGTTCACTGCGTGCAGTGTGTCAACGCTCCATGGCCAGGGTAGTATGCCACTGTTGGTGACTGTGGCATTGTGCCCTATTGCTCTGTGCGATGTGTGTACATTGCTTGTAGTTGTTGACATGTACTGTGTGATGGGTGTGTGACACACTCATTGAATGTGCTCCTGTTCTGTCTCCCACCCCTAGGTCCCTACAGGCCCTCCGGATTCCATTGCCATGCCACGCATCAGGTGCCTTTCCGCCCAGGGTGGCCGTTGTATTCCGTACAAATAAAACACAGGGCACAAACAGCAGTTAGTGAAAAAGGTGCATTTATTACAAACTGTGACATGTGATTGTGTGTAAGGTGATGACAAAAGTGGTGCGTGCAGTGACAATGAGCTGTCGGTCATGGCTGCGTGAAGCTCAGGGTTTACCCACTGGTTCTATGTCCATAGTCCAACACACACATGCCATCCAGATGGCTGTGTGGAGTGGGATCGTAGAGCAAGTCAATGCAGTGGCTGGTCAAGGAAGGCTGGCGGAAGGCTGGCTGGCTGCCTCACTTGCGACTGGAGCGTGCGAAGTCCTCCCGGGAGATCTGTTTCCTCTTCGGACGGCCCCTTCCACGTTTGGGAGGGGGGTGTGTGGTGGCGACCTGCTGGTGGTGGGTGAGGTGTGCTCACTGGCTGTGGACGCAGGGGAAGTGGACACTGCTGGCCGACCCTGCGCCCTAGCAGGTGGTGGCGGAGGTGGTGTTGCTGGCCTTGCCTGTGACCCCGCCGCCACCACCAGCTGGCCCATGAGGTCCACGAGTTGGCCCATACGGGCGTCCATGGACCTCAGCACCCCCAGCACCTCCCGCGTGTCTGTAGCAGACCTGACCCATTGTTCTTGGGCCTCCTCATAGGCCCCAAGGACTCTGGCCATTTGAGGCAGGGCATGGCTCCCAGGGGAGGCTGGCGTTTCCCTGACCCTGCTCCTCCTACCAGTCCTGCTGCCACCGGCCTGCCCACTAGCCACATTGCACACCACGGTCCTCGCTGTGGCTCCCAGGGTGGATCCAGTCGGCCGGGCCACCACCTGCACTGGGGCTGGTGCCAGCGAAGACGTGGTGGTGGTGGCGGTGGTGGTCGGTGCGGCGATGGTGGCGGTTGCGGCAGCGGTAGTGGCCGCAATGACCGTGGGTGTGGCCGCAACGACAGTGGCAGCAGGGGGCTGGGACTGTTCAGCATCCCTGGATGATGGGTTGGTGGGTAGGAAGGGTCCTGGGGAGCGGCTGGGCCCTGCCACGCCAGATGGGCCTGCTTGGTGGTCCGTGTCCGAAGAGGATGACAGATCCTCCAGATCCGTGTGTCCTCGTTGGGGGCTTGTGGGCTGGCTGTGCTGGCTGCTGTCTCCATCCCCAGCGTCCGGCAGTTCGTCACCTGTGGAGAGAATGAGATTTGTTATTGTGTTGCACCTGGCGAAGTATGTATTTGTCGTCTGACATTGGCAGTTCGTGCAATCTCGTACATGGGTTTCCCGGAGGCGAGTGTGTGGCTGTGGCATCTGTAGTTGTGTGTGCTAGGCAATGGGACTGTGTGCTGTGCACATGTGGCATGGGACGAATTGGCCATGCCGATGGGTGTGTTGCAGTGCCCCTACTCATTGTGACTCTGGTGTATGCGGGCTCCTGGCCCATCCTGGGTCTGGTTTGTACTTTGCTTTTGGAGTTCAAATGGAACGCTTAGGAACGCATATGGCAACATGGGGGCCATGCCCCAGATTCGCATTTGGGAGGGGATATGCTTTTGGGGTTCAAATGGAACGCTTAGGAACGCATATGGCAACATGGGGGCCATGCCCCAGATTCGCATTTGGGAGGGGATATGCTTTTGGGGTTCAAATGGAACGCTTAGGAACGCATATGGCAACATGGGGGCCATGCCCCAGATTCGCATTTGGGAGGGGATATGCTTTGGGGTTCAAATGGAACGCTTAGGAACGCATATGGCAACATGGGGGCCATGCCCCAGATTCGCATTTGGGAGGGAATATGCTTTTGGGGTACATGCTGTGAGCCATGGGTGCCGAACGTGACATGTGTTGTGGCAGCATGACAGTGCATGGTCTGAGGTGTGTGCATGCCTGACATGCCCTGCATATTTGCTGTCTGTTGTGGTTACTGGACATGGCATTGGACGCATCGTTATTAGTGAGTGATAGTTGTGTGCCAGCCAACGTATTGCAGTTGTCCCATCTCCTTGGTGTGCGTGCTGCCCTGTGCCATGTGCATCACTGCAGTGCTCGGGGGTGTGGACCATGTTGTGTGTTGTTGCTCACAGTGTGTCGTGCGCTTAATTGACTTCTGGCACATGGTTGGTCATGGGCATGTGTCTTAGCGTGACTGCTGTATGTGTGGCAGCTGTGCGGATGACATGCCTTTCATGTGACTGGGGCTGACGGATGGGATGGATGGTATGTTGTATGTGCATGGTGTGTCTGTGAGTTTGATGGGTTCAGTGGTGTTCGTGTGCATTTCTGTTGTTCCGCTCTGTTGCGTCTAGTGTTGTTTGTCTTACATAGGCGTAGTTGTGGGGTGTGGGGTTGACAGGCAGTGGGGGCTACATGGACAGGACTTCAATGGTGTTTCGGTTGTGTGTGATGAGTTGCACAGTGGCTGCCGTGTGGGACTATATTCAGTGTGGCTTGTGCATGCAGACGTGGCTCCTTGGGTGTTGCTATGTCTGTGATGGGTCATGTGGGGTGTGAGTCTGCTGTTCATGTCCGTGTGCACATTGTTCACTTGTTCGTGACGGTGGGCGGTGCTGCGTGTCCGTGTGCTACGTGACATGTCCCATGTGTTGGTGGTGTTATGGTCCTCATGCCTCCAGTAATCCAGCCCTGTCCAGTTTCCCACCTGCAAGTTGTTCGTGCGTGCACTGTACTGGATGCCACATGGCTCTAAGCGGGGGGTGCTCCATGTTGCAGGTCTGTGGGGGTGGGGGGTGTAGTGGGTCGTGGGGTGGCTGTACACCCACTGACACCGATTGCTGTGGACCGTGATGTCTGCCTTTCGGCTGTCGTTGTGCACTGCGGTGGCTGACACGTGGCTGTGGGGTGTGGGGGATGCTCCTCCTTGCTGTGCTGTGGGACTGGGGCCTGGTGTGTGTTGTACTTGGGCTGTCCACCCTCCCACCCACTGCACTTTGTGTTCCTGCCACTTACCTGTTACTTGTCGGTTAGTGCAGCTGTGGCGGACACATGGGTGTGGTGGGTGCTCGTTGTGGCGCTTCTGGCATATTTGGGGACCTGTTGGTGGTTACGTGGCTGGCTTAGTGTACACATGTCCCCACGCATCTTACAGTTGTTCGGTTTGGGCTGTGTGTGGTAGTGTCTGTTGCATGTGTGTGTGATGTGTTGTGTATTGTGTGCTGGACATGGGGGTGTTTGTCCCTGGGAGCTGTGGCATGGTAGTTGCGCATGTGAGTACATAGCGGTGTGCTGGTATACATTAGTTTGTACTTACCAGCCTCCACTCCCTCTGCTAATCCGGCGAGGATCTCCGGATGTATTACGACTCGCACCTTCTCCTCCCACGCTTTGAAGGTCTTAAAGAGCGCGGGATTCCCTCCGCCAGTGACGGCAGCCAGCTCTCTGTTTTTGCCCTCCTTCTTCTTGACCAGGCTCTTTACGTCATTCCAACGTTTGTTTATCTCGACTCTGTTCCTGGGCAGGGTCCCGACTGCATTGACCTGGTCTACGATCCGGGTCCACATTCTGTTTCTGGTGGCTAGTGGTGTGTGCTGGACCATGTTCCCATAGATTTGTGGGTGCACCTTGATGATCTCGTCGACCATGACCGTCAGCTCCATGGGCGTGAACTTGGGCATTCTTTGTGGTGCCATGGTGTTTGTGGTGCTGGTGCGGTGTGTGTTGTGTAATGTGCAGGGGGTTTGTGGTGCCGGTGTTTGGTGGTGGTGGTGGTGGTGGTAGTGATGTGTGCGTTTCTGTGGTGTGCTGCTGTCCTTGCTGTGTCACTGTGTCCTCTCCTCTCCTCTCTGGTTTGCAATGTAGCAAGGGGTTGTGGTCTGTGGGAGTGCTGCTTTTGTACTCACCTATGTGGGTGTGTCCTCATGGTCTGTTGTTTTCAGGTGTGTTGTGTCTGGGGTTCTGGCCTTTGTATTTTTTGTTTGTCCGGGGGGTGTTTTCGGGATGTGTACTGTGCTTGTGTATTTGTGTGTGCCTTGCTGTGTGGACTTGTTGGCCATGTTGTGTGCTATTGGTTTTGTGTGCGGATGGTTTCTGTGCAGGTACGTGGGCGCCATGGCTTCTGCCGTGTCGATTCTCATCGGCGTTGTTTGCGCTGGCGGGCGGTATATTTGTTGTTTTTCCGCGCTCATGGCGGTGCGATCGTAATTTCACGTGCGGTGTGTCGGCCGTGTGGGCGGGCGGTTTTGTGTTGTCGTGCGTGTTTCCGTCCGTGGCGGGCGGTTTGACTCCGACTCGGACGATGGCGGGCGGTATTTTGTGTGATTTTTCGCCGATGGCGGTTTTCGGTTTGTGTACTCATAATGGCGTGGTCGGTGTTCAGGCGGTGTGTGCGGGCGGATTTTTGCCGCTTCCATGCCTGGCGGATTTTTTTACACCGGGTATCGTAATGAGCCCCTTAGTAGTTATCAATTTTATATTAATTACATTTTGCGTTTTTTAGTTCCGTAGCGGGTTGTGGGTTTATAGGGGAATAGGGTGGGAAGTAATTTAATTATAATAAATTAATTATAATTTTTTATTTATTAATATTTACTTAATTGAGATTTTATAGTGTTAATTGTGGGAAGTAATTTATTAGTAACTAATTATTAATTGGTTATTAATTAATATTAATGAATTAATTGATAATACATTATGGTAATTGTGTAATTTATTTTAGGTGCAGGTTGTGGGGTTTATAGGGGTAAATGGTGGGAAGTAATTTATTTTTGATTAATTAATAATTAGTTGGTAATTTATATTAAGTAATTGATTGAATTGTATAATGAAATTTGGGTGCGGGTAGTGAGGTTTATAGGGGTACAGGGTGGAAAGTAATTTATGTTTAATTAATTAATAATTGATTTTTTTTTATATTAATTAATTGATTGTAAATTAATTATGAAATTGGGGAATGAATTTTAGGTGTGGGTTGTGGGGTTTATAGGAGTAAAGGGTGGGAAAGTAATTTATTTTTAATCAATTAATAATTAGTTGATCATTAATATTAATTAATTAATTGATATTTAATTAGGGTCATTGTTTATATTTTTTGTGTATGGGTTTTACTTTTATAGGGGTAAAGGGTGGGGAGTAAATTAATTTTACTTTCTTTATAATTAGTTGTTAAATACTATAAGTTTTTTAATTGAAAATAAGTTTTAATTATGTATTTTTTTTTTTACAGTTTAATTTAAGCTTTGGGTTGTGGGGATTATAGGGAAGCATGGGAAGTTTATAAATTTTTATGAGTTTTAATTTGTTTTTTAATTATTAATATTTCTTTAATTGGTAATTAATTATGTTAATTATGGAAGTACATTTTTTCTTTAAATTTAGATGTGGGTTGTGAATTGTGTGGTGTTATGGGGTAGGGAATAAAAACGTAAATTTATGTCATAATTAATGTTTTTGTTTCTAAATAATTTCTAATTAAAAATATTTATTTGTTTGAGAATTATTTTTTATATTATTTAATATAATATATGTAGGTATTTGTCATATGTATTTAACATTAAAATATATTTAAATTTTTTTATATTAAATATATTTGTATTTTAATTTTTAACATATTTATGTATATTTGTATTTATTTTGTTTTTTAAATATTTTTTGTTGTTGTTAATATTATGTGTGTTTTTAATTTTGAACTGACTGGAGTGAGAATATTCATTGTTACCCCTCCACAATCCAGCACTTTCTCTACTGTTGAACTCACTGGAGTGGGAATAGTAATTTTTACCCCTCCACTTTCCAACACTTTCCCTACTGTTGCACTCATTGGAGTGGGAATAATAATTTTTACCCCTCCACTATCCAACACTTTCCCTACTGTTACAATTATTGGTGTGGGAATAGTAATTTTTACCGCTCCGCAATCCAACAATTTCCCTACTGTTGCACTGACCGGAGTGGGAATAGTAAATTTTTCCCCTCCGCTATACAACACTTTCCCTACTGTTGCACTCACTGGAGTGGGAATAGTAATTTGTACCCTAACGCTATCCAACACTTTACCTACTGTTTCACTTATTGGAGTGGGAATAGTAATTTTTACCTCTCCGCTATCTAACACTTGCCCTACTGTTGCACTGACTGGAGTGTGAATGGTAAATTTTGTCCCGCCGCTATACAACACTTTCCCTACTGTTCCCTACTTTTGCACTGACTGGAGTGGTAATTTTATAGATTTTTAAATAGTTTAATGTTTAAATTTATAATAGAATGCTTTTTTTATTAGATTTTATGTTATTGGTATATATATATATATATATATACCACACACAGACGCTCCAACAAGGATCCTTTGGCCCAAAGTAGGTGGCGTGGAAGAGTCGGCAGAGCAGCCCGACAATATCACCACACAGGACAGAACAGATTGTCCGCGCTCTTAGGTAGTGCCAATTGCAGTTTATTGCACCAGGTAGCGCGTTTCGACAGACACGCTGTCTTGGTCACATATATATATATATATATATACATATACATTTAATTATATTAATTTTAAAAATTATAAAATAAACTAAAATTAATAGTTTATGTTATTGGTGTATATATATATATATTTATATATATATATATATATATATATGCATATATATATATATATATATATATATATATATATATATATATATATTATCTACTGGCGGTCGCCAGTAGATAGTTATAGTTACAACCTATTATCCATAGGAAATCCGCGACATTCTATTTGAAATAACTCTCTTGCCGGTTGACGTATCTTCGCAAAATTTTCAAACTTTGTGGGGCGCTCCGGTCCGCTCCTACCCTGAAAGTCTCGGGGATTCGTCAAGCGGGGGCCGAGAAAAAGGGGGGTCCCAAAACGTGTTTTCCCCATGCAATTTTCCATAGGAAACTTTAGACACGGCTACAGCCTGAACTGCTGAACGGAATTACACCAAATTTGGCAAAGAGGTAGTTCTTGGTTCAGAAAGAACCCTTTTGTTAAATGGTGTAAATCCGTTCAGTAGTTGCTGAGAAAATCAAAAGTAAAAAGATAGATATATCTATGGCCGCTGCCGGATTCGCGCACCCTCCTGATCACGAGCTGCATGCTAATTGGCTGTCAACACTCCAAATCAGGAAGTGTTGGCAGCTATTTTGTCCCTCGGTAGAACCGAGGGACAGAAACAAGTGCGCAAAGCGCACAAAGGGGGCAGGGTAGAAAACCCTGACCCCTAGGGTCTGCTCAGGGGGTCCCACAAGGACCCCCTGGGCAAAAAATAATATATTTTTATTTTTTAAACCGGCAGGATGCGCTCAGGGTGCGCAAATCCTGCCAAAATCGAAGCGCGGTCTCCCGCGCTTCGATAGTCACTGGCCCCCGGGTGGGCCAAGTCCCGGGGGCATGCTGGGGGTTAATTTTATGTGTGGGGGCCTCTAAGGGCTCCCCAAGCCCCGGGGACCACCACCCCCGGGGCTTTATGGATAATGGTGCGGGAGGGCTCTGAGCCCTCCCGCAGCCCCGGGGACCGCCACCTCCCCGGGGCTTCTTTTTTTATTTTTGAAAATCCTATGTGGGGGGCTCCAGCCCCACATGCCCCGGGACCACCACCTCCCCAGGGCACAAAGAACAACTACAATGGGGGTCCGTTTTGGACCCCCAAGCACCGGGGACCACCACCTCCCCGGGCTTTCAAAATGTAAGGAGGGGGGCCGCGCGGCCCCCTCCTGGAGCCTGTGGTGGCCCTGGGGACCGCCACCCCCAGGGCCGGCTCCTGCAGTGTCCCGGGTGCCTACCCTCGGGACACTGCTGTTTGCAATGACAGGACGGAGCCTCGCGGCTCCCGTCCTGTCATTGCAAGCTGCTTTGGATATTGGAAGAGAGAGCAGGAAACCTGCTCTCTCTTCCAATATCCAAAGCTGATTGCTTTTCACATGGGGAGCAGCATGTTAGCTGCTCCCCATGTGTAGCACGCCGGCTCCCGTAGGACACGGGGAGCCGGCGGGACTGTGGGGGTTTGGGGACCCCCCACAGTCCCCAACGAGAGGCCAGGCTCCCGGGGATGGGGTCCCCGGGGCCATAGGGCCACGGAGGGGGCAACGCAGCCCCCTCCCCAAAGGTAAAAAAAGTAAAAAAAAGTGCAAGGCCGGCCCCGGGGATGGGGTCCCCGGGGCCTTAAATGGCCTGGAGGAGGGGGCCACGCAGCCCCCTCCAAATAAAAAAAAAGAGGCCATGCCCCGGGGATGGGATCCCGGGGCCAATACAGGCCCAGGGAAGGGGCCACGCGGCCCCCTTCCCGTTTTTGTTTTTAATTTTAATTTTAGAATAGGGGTAAGGCCCTGGGGGATGGGGTCCCCAGGGCCTAAAAATAGAAAAAGGAAGGGGGGCCACACAGCCTCCCTTCAGGGGGAAAAAAACGATCGGGCCCGCAGGCCCTGCCCCTTCCTTCACCACTTCTGCAAACGCGCCTGGCGCGCTTGCAGAGGGGAACGACCCCCTTGAATACTGGGGTCCCTGGGCCAACTAGCCCACCAGGAACCTCCAGTATGCGCCAGGGGCTGCCTTGCAGAGAGGTGTACAGAGGCCACGCCCTTTTTACACCTCTCTGCAACGCAGCTCTGTGGCGCTTTTGGAGGTATATGGTGGGCTAGTTGCACCCCAGGGACCCTCAGGATTCAAGGGGAGTTAATCCCTCGACTTAAAACGCGCCACGGGGCGCGTTTGCACAGTGGTGAAGGGAGGGGCGGGGCTTCAGGTGACATGTGTGCAAACAGGCCCCGTGGCGCGTTTTAAGATGGGGAATTAAATCCCCTTCAATCCTGAGGGTCCCTGGGGGCCAACTAGCCCAACAGGTACGTCCAGAAAGCGCCACAGAGCTGCGTTGCAGAGAGGTGTAAAAGGGGTGTGGCCTCTGTACATGTCTCTGCAACGCAGCCCCCTGGCGCATACTGGAGGTTCCTGGTGGGCTAGTTGGCCCATAGGGACCCTCATGATTCAAGGGGACTTAATCCCCCAACTTAAAACGCGCCACGGGGCGCGTTTGCACAGATGTCACCTCAGGCCCCGCCCCTCCCTTCACCATTGTGCAAATATTCCTCTAAAATCAGCCGAAATACGAATTCTGATTTACTCACCTGTTATCAGGAGAGACCTCAGTGCTGCATCTTTCAGCCCAGTACTAATCCTGAAAAGTAATTTTAACCGTACTTACCAGTAACTTGAATTTCCTTCCATAGGCTAACATTGACTGGTTTCACTTGGAAATTCTTCTAAGTGTGGAGTTTTGGAACTTTAAAATATTCCTCTAAAATCAGCCGAAATACGAATTCCGATTTACTCACCTGTTATCAGGAGAGACCTCAGTGCTGCATCTTTCAGCCCAGTACTGATCCTCAAAAGTAATTTTAACCGTACTTACCAGTAACTTGAATTTCCTTCCATAGGATATCATTGCCTGCTTTTTGCTGAAAAAGTTTGCAAGTGTTGATTTTTGAAACATACAAATATTCCTCTAAAATCAGCCGAAATACGAATTTCGATTTACTCACCTGTTATCAGGAGAGACCTCAGTGCTGCATCTTTCAGCCCAGTACTGGTCCTGAAAAGTAATTTTAACCGTACTTACCAGTAACTTATATTTTCTTCCATAGGAATCCATTGTCTGGTTTTCAGCAGAAAAGTTTCAAAGTGTCGATTTTCACAAACTACAAATATTCCTTAAAAATCGCCTGTATGACTTAAACGCATTCTTTCAACTGTTTACAGGAGATGCACCAGTGCTGGATCCAGGATCCAACACTGAGTAAGAAAAAGTAACGATAACAGTTTTTACCTGCTAAGTGAATTTCCTTCCATAGGATAACATTGGTGATTCTATGAGAAAAAGTTTCAAAGTGTCAACTTTTAAAATACAATAATATTCCTTAAAAATCACGACTGTAACCAAAACGCTTTTACTCAACTGTTTACAGGAGATGTACCAGGACTGAATCTAGGATCCAGTCCTGTGGTTAGAAAAGTAATCCATAAAGTAACTAATTGCATTTAACTAGAAATTCACATTGAGCTGAATGTTGCATTGTGTTTGAAAATGTGGTGCCCATTGCAACAACTGTAACTACTGTACTTAAAAGTCTATTGCCTATGTGCAAAGTATTTAAACTAAAGTAATTCATTCTGAGAAAGTATTTTTTGTAATGTAATGTATAATGTAATTACAATGTAATTTAAAAAATAAAATATGTAAAAAAAAAATCTAAAAATGTAATAAATCAGTATGAAAAAAATTAATATAACAATTAATACATTTAAAAATTGTCATTTACAAAACCTTTGAAATTCACTGAAAAAACCGTAGGTTTCAGACATGTTATAGTTAGGAATTAGCATTTAAAAACCTTTGAAATTCACTGAAAAAACCATAGGTTTCAGATAAGTTATAGTTAGAAATTAGCATTTAAAAAACCTTTGAAATTCACTGAAAAAACCATAGGTTTTAGGGACAGTTATAGTTAGTTGGACATTGCACTCGTACAAAACCCGTGAAATTCCCCGTTATAGTTAGTTCAGCTAACTATAACTCGCGCCCCGCAATGCACTGCTGATGACGTCACATATTACATCACTCATGACATGGTCAGTGACATCACTGATGACATCACTGATGACATCTCAAATGACATCACTGATGACATCATCCACGTGATAATCTGATGCACCTCCTCACACCCTAATATAACCTTTGATACACCCAATCTAAATTACAGACTGCCATTCGCAAAACCATAGACACTCCAACACCAATAACTACATACCCACTCACTGATTCTTAGGTCTACACACACACATCCACTCACTCACCCGTACAGTCACTCATACTTATGGTCACTCAGTACAGGACAATCATATGCACTCTTACTCCTATATAGACACTCAAACACCGCCACTCATCCATAGAGGTACTCACACACCTAGTCAGTCATGCAAATAATTAAACACACTGCCATTTACTCACCTATACAGTTATACACACACCAGCTCACTTAATCATACAAATACTAGCACATTGTTACGCTCTTATACAATCACTGATACAAGCACACACTCATCCATACAGCCACTATCACAATCACTCACTCTCGCTTATAGCTATTTATATACTCCAATACACATATATACTGCCTTTCACATATGTAGTTACTCACACATGTACCACTGGGACATACATTCACTCACTAACACACTCTTACACACACTTACCCACCCATACAGTCTATCACAGATGCACTCTTGAAACCATCCACCCAGTGAATCACCCACTCACACATCTATGCACAGAGTCGCACACACCCCACCCACACAAACACTCAGGCACCCATACAGATACTCAGACAACAAATCAATAACTCTTATAGACACTCATGTAGCTATTCACAAACCCATGCAGCCACTTACACAGCAACAGACAGATACAGACATTAA
Organism: Calotriton arnoldi; assembly: GCA_963921515.1. Lineage (NCBI taxonomy): Eukaryota > Metazoa > Chordata > Amphibia > Caudata > Salamandridae > Calotriton > Calotriton arnoldi. Next base: position 466,617 of record CAWUFW010010742.1, on the reverse strand, counting down.
CCCAGTTTAGTCACTAACCCATGCATTCAGTAAGATACGTTTAATCACTCACTTATAGAATTAGTCATGCACCTACTAAATCATCCATACACACACTTATACACCCACTCATTCTTCAATACGCCTTTCCCTATATATATTAAAAATATTTAAACTTTACAGAAACACACAGTCACTGGATGATGTCATCAGTGATGTCATTTGAGATGTCATCAGTGATGTCATCAGTGATGTCACTGACCATGTCATGAGTGATGTAATATGTGACGTCATCAGCAGTGCATTGCGGGGCGCGAGTTATAGTTAGCTGAACTAACTATAACGGGGGAATTTCACGGGTTTTGTACGAGTGCAATGTCCAACTAACTATAACTGTCCCTAAAACCTATGGTTTTTTCAGTGAATATATATATATATATATATATATATATATATATCCAAAGACCTTGCCACTTTCAATCTCCTCCAAAGAGAATAACGAGTGCAGACCCAAATTCTGTGCAAATATTTATTGCTCACATAAATCCGCCATAACGCGTTTCGGCCGGGACCGGCCTTGATCACATGACAACGCTGGCACATTCGATCACCTTTTTTAAAGTGACTGTGCTCGTGAACCAAATTGTGGACATAAACAAAATACTGCATGTTCGCACCAATGCACACCTAAATATGAGTATAAATAGTTTTTTAAAAAACCATTAAAAACACGTACTATGGTACCTTAGCGTGCAGATGGAAAACTTTGAATTTTTCGGAATTGATACATAGCTTCAATGCATTATCATCCTGTTGATTATTGCCCACTTTAGAAATTTGGTTTTACTAAAACTTATCGTGCCCATAGACCTAATATCCGCCACCCTAACAATTCCTAGCCTGCATTTGCCCATTCTACAACCATGTTTTAATACCTAAAACAATGTTTTGCATAAAGTGACTGGTGCATATAATTTGTTGCACTGTTTATGTATTTGAGCCTGGTCAGCATGGTAATTGACAATACAATACATTTATAATAAATATACCTATTCCTTTCTGCTCTCAAAATTGTAAAGTTCACTTTTGATGTGCAAAAAAGCAAATACATGGAAGAAAAGTGACTAAGTGCTCAACCCTTCTATTTTTATATATATTTTTTATACTATATATTTTACTGTGCAAATGGAACCAAAGTGCTACGTGCTACAAACTGATTGTACCCAGTGGTATTAATTTTGACATAATGTTCTAATATCCTACCGACAACAATACTTAAAGTGCATATGAAAATACAGAAATTCAAGAATTCGATAGGATCCAAAAAGGTTAAAGTGCATAATACTACATTGTTGTACAAATTCATGTACATTTCCAGCATGGAGAAGTACAATCCTGATTACACCAATCTAAGCAACCCTTATTGTGAAATGTATTTATATATAGATTAAGATTGAATTCATCCATATAAAATCCAGTAGAAAATATATATAAATATGAATATAAATACATATGTTGCCTAAAAACCAGAAAATCCTAAAACCTATGCATGGTGTTAAATGGCTCAGTTCCACAGTAATCTTTCAAAAGTTCTTACTAACCTTGGCCATACAAACACTGAATTGGGACAGATAAAACCGTTGCATAAATCTGCCCGACATAGGGGCCGATTCCGATTCGGGCCGGAAATCTCTCCGACCGAGACGGACCCGGAGAGAATTCCGACCGAATCGGACCCTAGCAGTCCGACCGAACGAGTACGATGCACACGCATGCTATCGGACTCGAGTCGGTCGGACTCCCATTGAAGTCAATGGGAGCCTGTCGTACAACGCGTACGCGGGCTCCCATTGACTCAATGGGTGCGAGGCGGACAAGGGCGCCCCCTACAGCGGGTATGCGTCCATGCGCATCGCGGCGTACATGCACAGGTAGGGGGGACCCATGGGTCCCCCCTGTGTGCGACTCGCGCGCCTACGCGTACAGGGGGGTGCGACCCATGGGTCCCCCAAAGTCCGGCTCCGACAGCTTTTTCGAGCCGGACGGCGCGAGTCGGTGTGACTGCTCACGGCGCGCATCGTACTTACCCGGCCGGGAAACGTCTCCATAGCGCGGTGCGAGTCGTGTCCATGCGAGTCGGTCAGAGCGTGTTGAAGCCGCGTTCGAGTCGGTCGGCGATTTCGCGGGTGCTTGCATCGTACTCGCTCGGCCGGACCCGCGTACGATTCGGTCGGGAAACAGGGCTCTGAATCGGATCCGGTAAATCCGAATCCGATTCGGAGCACTACCGGCCGAGATCGGAATCGGCCCCATAGTATTAAAGGTATGTGTGCAAATCCTCGCTTGTGTTCAGGCCCCCTGGGTGCCTGGTGTCCAGCTCCAGTATATACCATGTCTCTAGGCGTCTAAGCTTGATTTACCTGTTGCCACCTCTTTTTTGCACTGACACTGCATCAATCACAGAATACTTCAAATCTTTGAGATTGCTATTGTGACACTCTCTAAAATGTCTCGCAACCGGGTAGCTAGCATCGTTATTAACTATGGCCCTTATGTGTTGCAAGATCCTTTTGTGTACTGCTAATTTGGTGCTGCCTATGTACAGGAGTTTGCAGCTGCATTCCAATAGGTAAACTGCGTACTCTGTTTTGCAGGTTAGATGTTTATTAATCGACTGCATCTTGCCATTGAATACTGTTTGGTAAAAGGTTTTATTTATGCCAAATTGACAGGCTTTGCAACTTGAACATTTAAAAAAACCTTTTCTAGCTGTTAACCAGATCCCTGGATCCTGGTCTTCCGGGCTACTCTTGACAAGCGCATTGCCCATTGATAAAGTCTTCCTGTATGTGATCTCTGGCATTTTTGGTAGTAGGCCACCTATTACGGGGTCGTCCAGCACAATGGGCCAATTACGCCTAGAGTATGTTAGGATTAATCTGGTAGGCTCACTAACTGGGTCCAATGCCTCAGTTTCTGTTCCCTGATGCATTTTATTATATTGGAGCAGGTCATCCCTGGCCCGCTTCCTAGACTTAGTTATTGCTGCGTCAATGATCTCTGTTTTATACCCTCTCGCTAGAAAGTGTTCCTTACTTTCCAGTTGCTTTACAGTTAAGTCCACCTCATCACTACAAATCCATCTTATCCTGAGCATTTCCCCATATGGGATGCTCTGTATGAGGTGCGGAGGGTGCAAACTTGATGCATGCAACACTGTGGGGCCGATTCCGATTCGGGCCGGAAATCTCTCCGACCGAGCCGGACTCGGAGAGATTTCCGACCGAATCGGACTCTGGCAGCCCGACCGAACGAGTACGATGCGCACGTATGCCATCGGACTCGAGTCGGTCGGACTCCCATTGAAGTCAATGGGAGCCGGTCGTACAATGCGTACGCGGGCTCCCATTGACTCAATGGGTGCGAGGCGGTCAAGGGCGCCCCCTACAGCGGGTACGCAGTGAAGCGACTCGCGCTGTACACGCACAGGTAGGGGGGACCCATGGGTCCCCCCTGTGTGCGACTCGCGAGGCTACGCGTACAGGGGGGTCCGACACGGACCCCCAAAGTACATCTCCGACTGCTCTTTGGAGCCGGAGTGCGCGGCTCGGTCGGACTGCTCGCGGCGCGCATCGTACTCACCCGGCCGGGGAACGTCTCCATTGCGCGGTGCGAGTCGAGTCCGAGCGAGTCGGTCGGTGCCGTTAGACCCGGGAACGAGTCGGTCGGAGCGGTCGGGACGCCCGGACGAGTCGGTCGGCGAATTCGCATCGTACTCGCTCGCCCGGACGCGCGTACGAATCGGTCGGGAAATAGGGCTCCGAATCGGATCCGGTTAAGCCGAATCCGATTCGGAGCCCTACCGGCCGAGATCGGAATCGGCCCCTGTGTTGCCAGCTGTTTGTTTACGATATAATGACGTTGTTATTTTATTGCTAACAATCTGGACTTGCACATCTAAGAAGGTTACCCTCTCTTTACTAATGGATGAGGTAAAATTAAGATTGACATCGTTGACATTGATCTGTGTGATGAACTCTATTGCACTCTGCTCAGTGCCATGCCACACAATAAACAAGTCATCTATAAACCTTAACCAGGTAATAATCTTTTCATGGTAGACATGCTGAAATTGCTTTCTGAGGACCAGCTCCTCCCACCAGCCCATGAACAGACAAGTATAGCTGGGGGAGAAGCTGGCCCCCATTGCTACCCCCAGTATTTGCTGGTACATTTGATTTTTAAAGAGAAACAAGTTGTTTTCGAGGCAAAATAGTAACATACTGATTAACATTTTGTTATGTTGAGCATATATCAAAGGTCTATTGGCTAAAAAATGCTCCACAGCCCTGATGCCATCATTATTTCTTATAGATGTATAGAGTGATGTAACATCCAGGGCTATTAAAAGATAATCAGACTCCCACTGTATACTAGCTATTTTCCGCAGGAAGTCGCTTGTATCTTGCACAAAGGATCTCAAATTCTTCACGTGTTCTTGAAAAAAATAGTCAATATATCTAGACATATTTTCTAAGGGTCCATCGCATGCTGCGATTATTGGTCTCCCTGGTGGTTTGTGCATGTTCTTGTGAACTTTCGGAATGAAGTAGATCACTGGAATGGTTGAGTGCTCCTTCTTCAGATATTTATATTCCTCCAAATTGAGTAAACCCAGGCTCTTCCATGCTAGGAGCTTTGCAAAAAAGATTTCCGGTGTACCTTTGTATTTATGAAGCAAACTTTTCCTATAGCATTCTGGGTCAGGGAGTTGTGAATATGCTTCCTCCATGTAATCTTGCAAGGGCCACAACACAATGTTCCCTCCTTTGTCAGAGTTTCTGATTACCACTTGTTTCTCTTTCTTTAGTTTATCAATAAGTTGGTAGTATTTTCTTTCCTGGTAGGTGATTTTCCTCTATGTTTTGTTGATGCCAATGTTCAACTTTTTAACCTGCGCCAGCACCTGCTCATTAAAAACATCCAGGGAGTCACAGGGCATTTTCGGGATAAATTTGGATTTAATTTTGAACGGGGTGTCTGGTTTGACACAAGTTTCCTGTGTCGGTGACTTAGCCCCCTGACACATACCTTGATTATCTTGTCCAATGACACTTTCCTTTGAGATCTCATTATCATTTTCCAAATCATACAAATCCTGAAGAAGGCCATAATCTGCAGCTGTCAGATTAGAAGCGCGTGGGTTAATCATTACTTGTGCATTGTTTTACATTCGCCTGGAATGAGCTTGAAGATGATGGAATTTCTTCAATTTAAGCTTTCTTATGAATTTGTATATGTCTGTTCAAGTCTGTGTGCAATTGAAATTGCTCTCCGGGCAATAAGAAAGCCTTAAGGAGAGCAATTGCTGTTCGGCTGCATTTAGATCTATATGGGCCAGATTGATAGTTGAATTCGTGCCGATGCAAGATGTAGGAGGCTGTTGTGCCACCCATACCTCCGTTTCCAATGCCCCCGTCCTCGCGCTGGTTTCTTGTTTCCTGCACTCTCTGCAGGCCTTCCTACTTTCCCTTCTTCTCTGGGTGCCTCGCTTTTTGTTGACCTGTTGTTCCTTGGGCGCAGCGTTTCCCTTCTATTTATCCTTAAAAAATCCAGCTCTTTCCCCAGGGACAATTTAATGGTGCTTTGGTCAGGCCTTTTTCCAGTTGCCTCCGACTCAGATTCACTTTCAAGTGCCGAACTTACATCGGATGCCGATGTGACTTCTGCCTGACGATGGCCCTATCCATTTCATGAGGGCATTGCTTACGTTTATTGGCCGTGGCATTCCTCAGGGAGTCATATCTACGCGCAAATGTAAAAATCAGCCCATTAGCGTAATCCTCCTTATCTGTTTTGAACTTGTACATTTTCCTTGCTTTGATTTTCTCTTCTTCTTTATGCAGCCTAATCAACATTTCGTCATGCATCTTCTTTTTCTGTTGAGAATCCCCTGCGCCTTAATTTCCTCATTTAGAGCGTCTATTTTCAATTGTAGGTCGGCTCTATCGCTTTCCGCATATTTGACTAAGATTTGTACCAGCTTGCGAGACGAGTCTAGATTACATTCCGCCCACTCTATCATCATCTTGGGGTTCGGCATCTCGTAGCCCGGGGCAATCATTATCCGAAGGCCCCTAGGGATTCTTCCCACATGCAGGTACTTTTGGAGTGACTTAGACTCCCACCATTTGGACTGCTCTTGGCGCATGAGTCTCTCAAGAATTCGAAAATTGTCCTTTAAAATTTTTGCCACTGCACTTGTTTCTCCATTTGCACTTTTGCTGATATTTCGCTGCTCCAGGGGAGAGTCTGAGAACATCTCCTCTGCAGCGGTTTCACGATCTCTCAGCGTGTCGGCGGACATCATGAGCTGAATCTGTATCGAGTGCAACACCGGATCCTCCTAGCTTGCCTAGTACTGCCGGGGATCCCTCTTGCGCACACCTCCCCACCTGTTTGGACAATACACAAATCCTGCGTACCTTTTCACTCGGGAGACGCTGCAATGTGGTCATCTCTCACAGCCTTGCTACTACCAGTAGCCGCCGTGGGTCTAGCTCCGCTCCACTTCGTCCTCTTTGCCAAGGCTTCGCTTTCCGTGTCCGCAGGGGGCTTCCGTACTTTCCGTTGCCAGAATACTCCTTTGTGCTTTCGGATTCCACAGCCACGCCGACACCAAGATGCCGCCTACCGTTTCAGCCGGAAGCCTTGACTTGCCATTTACGGAGCCAACTTTCAGGGAGGGGGACCAAAACAACGGAGGAAGTCAATCCTGTAAGTATCCAAAGACCTCGCCACTTTCAATCTCCTCCAAAGAGAATAACGAGTGCAGACCCAAATTCTGTGCAAATATTTATTGCTCACATAAATCCGCCATAACGCGTTTCGGCCGTGACCGGCCTTGATCACATGACAACACTGGCACATTTGATCGCCCTTTTTAAAGTGACAGTGCTCGTGAACCAAATTGTGGACACAAACAAAATACTGCATGTCTGCACCAATGCACACTTATGTGATCAAGCTTGCGGGAGCGCAGGCGAAACACGTTATGCTGGGCACTTGCCACTTATCTTTGATGCACTGATATCACCGAATAAAAGCACTTTTTTCTAAGGATTTGCCCCATGTGGTCCGTACCTACTGTGCTGCTGTGAAGTTGGCGCTTTAAGGACTTGTGGTTTTCCATATATATATATATATATATATGAAAGAATTCACCTTGTTTCTTCAAAAGATGGAATCGCCACTCCTGTGGATCTTTCACTGTGATTTATTGAACTGTGAGAAACGCAAACAACCACACGTTTCGGCTGCCAGACGCAGCCTTGTTCACGATTGAACATATATATATATATATATATATATATATATATATATATATATATATATATATATATATATATATATGAATTTAATTATAATAATTTTAAAATTATAAAATAAATAAAAATTAGTAGTTTATTACTTGTTTTAAATATATATATATTATATATATATATCCTCCAAACAATGCCCCTGCATTAAGAGACGCACTCCTCCAGCCAGTGATTTTGTTGAAATCACTGGCTGGAGGAGGCGTCTCTTAATGCAGGGGCATTGTTTGGAGGAGATTTACACACGGCGAGTCCCGCCGTGAAGAGTTCGCACCGCCCTTCTGAAATGTAAAGGGATCGTCTTACCTGAACTCTTCAGGGATCCTGTGACGGCGCAGCCAGCATGTAATAGTGGAACAGGACTTGCTAATCTGAAGCCCACTGGAGGGCTGACATTGGTCCTTGAAATAGTTTTAATGCACATAACCTACTGAAAGGCAAAAATTACATGGAAATTAACTGCAAGTCCCAGCGTGCACCTTATTGGAACTAATGGTGAAAAGGCACACCGGAGGTCAGGTAACTAATTGAAATGACGCAGGGGACTGTGGGAATCCAGATATAATGTGCGCATTGAAACTGCCTCTGAAGAAAGAGCATGGAAGCTCTGAAACGCGTCAGGCAGGAGGACAGAAATCATCGGAATAGCAATGCCTGCTCCTGTTTAAATAAAAGATTTTTGTTGAAATCACTGGCTGGAGGAGTGCGTCTCTTAATGCAGGGGCATTGTTTGGAGGATATATATATATATATATATACATATTAATTATTATTATTATACATAATTATTATTATGTATGTACAAATACATTGCGCACGCTGCATCGCCATGTGGCTTTGCAGCGTGCGCAATGTCATTCGTTTTATATATTTATTTATGTACTTACCTCCGTTCGGCCGTATGCAGGAGTTTACTACCCCCCACCCTGCCCCTCCCCCACTCGGCCCACTGCCCCGCAGCACTCCCTCCAGGAGCCGCTACTGGAATACAATAACCTTAGTGTCTTAAGTCATTGATACGTCAAGTTTCCCAGGGAGCCATGCAGCCCCCAGGATGAGTTTTCATTAATTGGTGGTGCCCCTGTCCTTCCTGTGCTTACTTTTCTCTTGGGTGCCTGGTGCCAAGGAGGTACCTATGACACTTTCTGATGAGTACTGTGAGGGAGCCCTATGATAACTTTCCACTCGCTGCGTTCCCCAAACATTACCTGCGTGCTGGCATGTAAGCTGTATTTTCTCCTCCTCTGCCTACCTGTCAACAATCAGTGCAGGTAAGTTCATCTGCGGTTTCCTCAGCTGCAGTCAGTGCAGACAGAACTCCTCTGACTGGGTGCCTGTCTCTTCCCCAGAGACAGATATAGGGAAAGGTTCCCAGTAATGTTCCAGGGGCTCTGGCCCACACTAGAATGCCTTCTATTAAGAAAATAAGAGCACAGCAGCGCTCATACCATCCTCAGGGTGCAGGTTTCCCCACGGATCAAAGGTATTCAGTCCCTGAAGACCATAACCCTATGGAATGGGTATGCCATGTATACCCCTTTCAATTCTCCCCTCATTGTCATAGTCTCTGGGACACTTGACCCCCAGGTACAAATAAAATCAATAGGGGAAAGAAGCCACATTGTGCCTCCTGGCCTATCCTTTCTCCAGGAACCTGAATTCAGATGCTACCACTTAGAGGGTTGTTCCCCTCGAAATACTCGTTGAGCAAATTTGAATGGGAAAAGGTCTGCTCCAGCCACCATGAGTGTTCCTTGCAGCCTCCTGACCTCAAAATTTGTATAACTTCATCAGAGCTGATTTTTCATTGCTCTCTCTCCACTGAGAAAAAGCTCACAACCTGCCTTCTGCCCTGAGGGCTCTTGTCTAAAACATGCCCTCTGTCAATATTCCTCGATTTATTTTCATCCCGGAGTCCCCACTAGCAGCACCCACCAGCACTCAAGTAAATACTCTTCATGCTGCACCCACTAGGATCATGTATTTTTAGCAACTTGAAGGGTGACTGTGTGTCCTTTTAGAGGTCACACACTTTCAGGCCCAGAGGACACATATTCAGGTGACAGGTAAAGTCAGAAGCCCTTGAATCTTTTTTTCCATTAGGAAATCCTTGAGTTCATCTGTGCAGTAGGAGTCAAGTAGATGTCTTCATTCTTCTAGCTGCTTATTCTTCTGGTGTAGTTGCCCCCCCACCCGAGATCAGAATGTTCTCAAAGATGTCTCCCTTCTGGATCACTGACAATATCGACAAAAGAAATATCGACCTACAGAAATATCGTGACATAAATATCGTTGTCAAAAATATCAACCTCCTATCTTCATAATGGTAAGTACAAAAATATCGAAAACAATATATTGTTGTTAAAAATATTGAAGTGGAAAATATCGTTTTTTTATATGTATAAAAAATAATGTAAAATAAATTAAATAATACATTTAACTTAAAAAAATATTTGGATTTATTTGTATATATTAACAATTATAAGTAATAAATGTATTGTAAAAATAAATTAAACATACATATTTAAAATGTAATATATATATTTACTTGAAAATAATTAATAAATAATAATTTTAATTAATTATAAAATGTTAGAAATATATTAACATTTATAAATACATATATATATATACATACACCTGTAACATAAAAATAAAAATAAAAAAATTATATTATAAATTATAATATTAAAATATGTAAATATTTTTTAAACCTACACTTTACACTACATTGACTGCAATAGTAGGGAAAGTGTTGGATAGCGGAGGGGAATAATTTACTATTCCCACTCCAGCAAGTTCAACAGTAGGGGAAGTGTTGGTTAGCGGAGGGGAATAATTTACTATTCCCACTCCAATGAGTGCAACAGTAGGGAAAGTGTTGGATAGCGTAGGGGATAAAATTACTATTCCCACTCCAAAGAGTGCAACAGTAGGGAAAGTGTTGGATAGCGTAGGGGTAAAAATTACTTTTCCCACTCCAGCGAGTGCAACAGTAGGGAAAGTGTTGGATAGCGTAGGGGTAAAAATTACTATTCCCACTCCAGCGAGTGCAACAATAGGGAAAGTGTTGGATAGCATAGGGGTAAAAATTACGATTCCCACTCCAGCGAGTGCAACAGTAGGGAAAGTGTTGGATAGCGCAGGGGTAAAAATTACTATTCCCACTCCAGCGAGTACAACAGTAGGGAAAGTGTTGGATAGTGTAGGGGTATAAATTACTATTCGCACTCCTGCGAATGCAGCAATAGGGAAAGTGTTGGATAGCAAAGGGGTAAAAATTACTATACATACTTAAGAAAATTCAAATTTAAAAACAAACAAAATATCAGCTACTATAAAACATATAATAAAACACCCAAAAACAAAACATATCTATTATAATTTTTTACCAAACATAGGGGGTCATTGCAATAGCGGGCGGATCACCACCGCCCGTATGTCGGTGGTGATCCGCCCGCTATTTCCCTCCGCCCGCCACACATTTACCCCCTGCCATATTACTATGGCGGGGGGGACCCCGGCGGACGGAAAAACAGTCCGCCGCTTTTCCGCTGGCAAGACACCGCCATCCATATTACGATGCTGGCGGAGGTGTGCCTTTCCATGGCGGCGTTGCCGCCATGGAAAGGCATACAGTAATTGCAATTGGGGGCCCGTTGCGGGCCCCCAGGGTGTTGGGGGGGTGGGGGTGCACATGGGGGGTACCTATGGTACCCCCCTGCATTTGAATGCTCAAGGTGGCAGGCACCGCGTGGTGCCTGTCACCCTGTGCATGCAAATGCACAACATGCATTTCCAGCATTGTGGCGGGCGGTGCTGTGAGCACCGCCCGCCACAATGCTGAGTATGGGACCGCCGCACATGTGGCGGGCGGTCCCTTTCTCCGCCCGCCATCGTAATGGACCCCATAGAAACATAATGAAAAAAAATTATAACATTTACATAAAAAGATAATTGTTTTAATTTTAACAAGAAAGTATCAAACAAATAAATATTTTGTCATAGAAATTATTTGTAATCTAAAAAAATAATTATTACATAAATGTAATATTTTTTTCCCTACCCTATGACACCACTCAATTTACAACACACATCTAAATTAAATAAAAAAAGTGTAAACAATAATTAACACAATTAATTATCAATTTAAACATTATGAATAATTAAAAAACATATTTAAAAAGGTCAAAATTATTGTAGTAACCAAGCATTACAGCTATACAACATAAATCCCCAAACAAAAACAAAATAACAACTACCAAAAATATTTCACAATTAATAAATGAAATGAAATGAAATAAGGGATTTGAAAAGCGCGCGGATACTCACATAGAGTGTCCCGGCGCTAATCTCTAAAACCACCGGGCTAGACCTCAACCCACCTGCCATCGTATTATTGTTGGAACAGCCATGTTTTAAGTTGTCTCCTAAAGGACAGCAAGTCCTGAGTCAATCTGAGATGTAGGGGCAGGTTGTTCCATAGGCAAGCCGCTTGAACCTGAAAGGAGCGACCTCCAATCCGAGATCGAGTGAATTTGGGAATCACCATCAAGGATTGTCCCGAGGACCTTAAGACACGTTGAGGCTGATAGTGCTGGATCCTACTTCTCAGGTAAACCGCACCCGTATTGTAGAAAGCGCGATAGGCAAACACCAAAGCCTTAAACTGAATCCTCTTTCTCACCGGGAGCCAGTGTAGTGCTTTCAGGTGAAGCGACATGCGCGTTCTGGGGCTTACCATAAGAATAGCTCTGGCTGCGGCATTCTGAACAACCTGCAGCCGATTGAGCAAGTATTCAGGAAGCCCCAGATACAAGATATTTACGTAATCCAACCTGGATGTAATTAAGGCTTGCACTACGATCTTCCGGGATTCTACCGGGAGTAGAGGAAGAAAGTTTTTTGCCATTCTAATCAGTCCGATACAAGTACCAGCAACAGTTTGGATATGGGACTTCATTGATAGGCTAGTGTCCAACTTAACTCCCAAGTTTTTTACTGTGCCGACTGGAGCAGCCGGAGGAGACATGTCACACGGCCACCATAAGCTCCAGTCGACACATGGGGGACATCCAAAAACATAATTTCTGACTTTTCTGGGTTACACTTAAGTTGATTAAGTTGCAACCAGGAAAAAACCTCCGTTAGGCATCTATTTATCTCCATTCCATGAAAATTCGCCCCTTTGTCACACGTGAACAGTAGTTGGGTATCATCAGCGTAAGAAATAATCTTTGCTCCGTGTGACTCAGCCAGGCATGCAAGTGGGGCCATATAGATATTAAAAAGTGTAGGACTCAAAATAGCGCCCTGCGGGACACCCACTTGCATTGGAGGAATGGCGGCTGTAAAGGGCGGAGACCAGATTTCCTGCTGCCGCTCAGACAGAAAAGAGGCAAACCAATTGTACACCGCGCCTCCAATACCGCACTCCGCACTCCGCTAACCTGCACAAGAGCCGGTCATGGGGCACGGTGTCAAAGGCTGCGGACAAATCCAGCAGTATCAACACCGCACTGCCCCCTTTATCCACCTGAGATTTTATAGTCTCCGAAACCTCAAGAAGGGCAGTCTCAGTGCTAAGAGAAGGTCTAAAACCTGACTGACTGTCATGGAGGACATGGTTTCCTTCTATATAATCTGTTAGCACGGAGTTGACATACCTCTCAAGAACCTTGGAGAAAAAAGGCAACAGTGAAATGGGCCTATAGTTAGAAGCAACCTCAGGGTCCGCAGTGGGTTTCTTTAGGAGGGGAACAATTTTTGCCTTTTTCCAGCAGCTGGGTACCATTCCCTGACCAAGCGAAGAATTAAGAACTGAATTAACCGCAGAATTTATAGGTTCCGCGATATTCTTCAGGATCTTTGCTGGACAGGGATCAGAAGGAGAACCCGACTTCAATGTTACCATAATGTCCAGAGACTTTTCCAAGGAAATGGGAGGAAATTGGGTAAGGGAGTAACTAGCCCTCGAAGACAGATCATAGGCATTCCACATATCACCAGTTTCAGATGTGTCCCTAGGGGCAAATGACTGTTGAATCAGATAAATGTTGTCATAGAAGAAACTGGCCATCTGGTGAGCCCAGCTAGAGGTGGGGATAAATGCCTTGCTCATGGCGCTAGGGGATGAAAAATCCTTAACAATTTTAAAAATGTATTTGCTTTTATTGGCAGCATCTTGTATTTTTAAAGTAAAATAATTTTTCTTCTCAGTGCGGACCTCATTATAATGAGCTTTTAAAGCTAGCTTGAGGATGGCTTTATCCTTAGAATCGAACTTGGCCCGCCACGTTCTCTCTAACCGTTTGCAGGCACTCCTGCTTTTCCTAAGAGATTCAGTAAACCATGGCGCTGAGGTGCGACCAGTTTTGGCTTTCCGAGTCAAGGAGGGCGCCAGCTCCGCAACCCGTTCTTCAAGCCACATCTCCAAGCTGAGGGCATCAGTCTCAGGGTTTCCACTAAAGGGAATCGGGTACTTGCTCATAGCTGTTGCCAACCTATCAGCCGTAACCTGACTAAAGGATCTAAAAATACATGGACGAGGCTCAACCCTGTGTTGAGCATGGGCTAACGACCTAGGAAGTTTAAAACTCAGGAGATAGTGGTCCGACCAAACTAATGGTTGTGGGGCATCAGTTGTCATACTAACGTTAGAAAATACTTGATCTAACGTATGTCCCTTAACATGGGTGGTAAGGTGAATATGAGGGGACAGCCCAAAAATCGCTAAAGATTCCAACAGCCGAACAGCCTCAGGGTTACATAACTCATCCATATGGATATTAAAATCTCCCAATACGAGGCAGTGTTTATATTTAATAGAAATAGGAGAAATGGCTTGAGCAAGTGACTCAATAAACTTGCCACATTGACCAGGTGGTCTATAAACAAGGATGCCTGCAATGGATTGATGATTGGAAACAGTGAGCAAAAAACTGAGGCTCTCGGCATCCTCGATATCTTGCGCGGGTAAAATAGAGCAAATCAATGCCTTTTTATAAATTATGCCAATACCGCCCTCTCTTCCCACAGGCCGATCCTTCCTTATGATCTGATAGCCAGGCGGGAGAGCCCCTGCTATCGTTGGATTCGAACCATCATTCAACCAGGTTTCAGTTACAAACATGACATCAGGATCAGACTCCGATAATAAATCATACATTTGGGCTTCATGTTTTTTAATGGAGCGGGTATTCAGGAGAAGGAGCTTCAAAGGGCTGTTGTCACATGAGTCGCTATCCAAAACTGGGCACATGCTAATAAATATTAATGATCAAGTAATGATTAATTAATGTAAACTAAATTACTTTCCACCATCTACCCCAATAAACACCATAACACACACCTAAAAATATTTACACAATTTCAATAACTAATTTTACATTAATAAATTCATATCAATGAACAACAAATAAGTAATTAATTTTAAAAAGTTTACTTCCCACCACTATAAACACCACAACTCAAACAATTATTACACAAATGACACAATTAAAATGTAATTAATTAATTAGCATCAATTAACAAAGAATTAATTAATTAAAAATAAATTACCTCCCACCATATTACCCTATAAATGCCACCAACAATTTTGTAAAAATTATACAATTAACATAATTAATTAACAATTAATTAATTAGTTAATAACAATTAACAATAAAAATATAAATAATTATTAATAAATTAATTCACACAATTAACACAATAAAATAATAATGAATAAATATTATATAAAAAATATTATTAAATGTATTAAAATTCTGCCCCTGCTCCTTCCTCCAACAGGAACACACTTTGAGCCCCATTACGATGGCGGTGCGGCGGTCCCACGAGGCCAATTAGGATGTGCCCGCCACACCGGCAGGTGCATTCTGGCCTTTAACATTGTGGACAGTGCTGCTGGGTGCAGCTCCGTCCGCAATGTTAAAATTGCATGGTTTGCATTGCCATGCACAACGTGACAGGCACCGCGCGGTGCCTGCCACCTTGTGTATGGCAATGTAGGGGGGTACCTTAGGTACCCCCCAAGTGCAGCCCCCCACCCGCCCACCCCCCCGGGGGCCTGTAAAAGGCCCGTAGCTAAACACCGTATGCCTTTCCATGGTGGCATCGCCGCCGTGGAAAGGCATTTAATATTGCACATCATGATATGGATGGCGGTGCCTGCTCGGCACCGCCACCATATCATTCCCCTACACCGTCCGCCAGGCAATCGTAACGATTGCCTGCCGGTGGACGGTGTTTGCGTCCGCAGCGGACGCTTTCGAGTTCCCACCGCCATCCTAATCTGGCGGTGGGACAAATTGTGCTTGATGGCGGAAGGATCGCCACTGCAGGGCCGGCGGTTGCCACCGCCGGCCCTGCGGTGGCGATCCTTCTGCCATCAAGGATCACCACCGCAGGGCCGGCGGTTCCCACCGCCGGCCCTGCGGTGACGATCCTTCCGCCATCATAATCACCCTCTTAATCCTTTTCAAATTGCCCTATTGTGTGAGGAAGGATTCTCTCCCCCAGCTGATTGGAGAGTAATTTGGCCAGAACATAGGGCCTAATTATGATGTTGGTGGGTCTGACACAGATGCCACGTCGGTGTCGGACCCACCGATATCTCACAGAGTGGTCTGCCCGCCGCATCGCACTGCGGCGGGCGAAGGCATCGGGCAGAGGGACCGTTCCTGGTGCTTCCCACGGGCTCAAGGAGCCCGCCAGAAGCCATCCACAATGACGTTGAAGCCAGCCTCGGCTCCGCTGTCAAGATTATTATGGCACTTTATCACAGCAGTTCCATGTTGGCCTTTCTGACAAGGAACTGCTGTCGGAAGGTGTCTTTGGGGGTCCATAGCAGGGCCCGCATCCCTCTGCGGCCTACGCTCTGGGGCCGGGGAGGCCCCCTCAACATCCCTGCAGGGATGTTTCAAAGCCTCCTTTTGTCAATGGAAGCTTGTGCTAAGGGTCTTTTCCACCCACCGCACAAGCGTCCATTGACAAATGGAGGCATAGGGCGGTCGCATTGTAATAGTGCGGTCGGAACCACCAGCCTAGGGTCGGACAGTTCCTTTTCCGCAACGGTGTCGGGCAGACGTAAGTCTGCCTGACATAGTAATAAAGCGATACCAAAGGGGATGATGGACGGAGCATTTGAGCTAATCAAACACTCACCCCCAGTCAACTGATCTGGGTTTAATCCATCATCATTCTTTAGCTCACTCCACCACCCCAGTTCAGACATGGCCATATGCAAATCAGTCTGACCCTGTGCCTCATGGGAACAGTCCAGCCCGAACTGCCAAGCCATGTCTTCCCTGGACCGGAAGCAAGCATCCTGGGACCGGTTTCTGGTCATTCAGCTGTCATCAGCCAGGCTAGCTTGAATCCAGTGGCAAAGTGAGCAAGGGACCCACGTCTGGGCATACCCTGCCAACTTAGGGCGAACAAAGCGATACCAAAGGGGATGATGGACGGAGCGTTTGAGCTAATCAAACACTCACCCCCAGTCAACTGATCTGGGTTTAATCCATCATCATTCTTTAGCTCACTCCACCACCCCAGTTCAGACATGGCCATATGCAAATCAGTCTGACCCTGTGCCTAATGGGAACAGTCCAGCCCGAACTGCCAAGCCATGTCTTCCCTGGACCGGAAACAAGCATCCTGGGACTGGTTTCTGGCCATTCAGCCGTCATCAGCCAGGCTAGCTTGAAACCAGTGGCAAAGTGAGCAAGGGACCCACGTCTGGGCATACCCTGCCAACTTAGGGCGAACAAAGCGATACCAAAGGGGATGATGGACAGAGCGTTTGAGCTAATCAAACACTCACCCCCAGTCAACTGATCTGGGTTTAATCCATCATCATTCTTTAGCTCACTCCACCACCCCAGTTCAGACATGGCCATATGCAAATCAGTCTGACCCTGTGCCTCATGGGAACAGTCCAGCCCGAACTGCCAAGCCATGTCTTCCCTGGACCGGAAACAAGCATCCTGGGACCGGTTTCTGGCCATTCAGCAGTCATCAGCCAGGCTAGCTTGAAACCAGTGGCAAAGTGAGCAAGGGACCCACGTCTGGGCATACCCTGCCAATTTAGGGCGAACAAAGCGATACCAAAGGAGATGATGGACGGAGCGTTTGAGCTAATCAAACACTCACCCCCAGTCAACTTATCTGGGTTTAATCCATCATCATTCTTTAGCTCACTCCACCACCCCAGTTCAGACATGGCCATATGCAAATCAGTCTGACCCTGTGCCTCATGGGAACAGTCCAGCCCGAACTGCCAAGCCATGTCTTCCCTGGACCGGAAACAAGCATCCTGGGACTTGTTTCTGGCCATTCAGCCATCATCAGCCAGGCTAGCTTGAATCCAGTGGCAAAGTGAGCAAGGGACCCACGTCTGGGCATACCCTGCCAACTTAGGGCGAACAAAGCAATAAAAAAGGGGATGATGGACGGAGCGTTTGAGCTAATCAAACACTCACCCCCAGTCAACTGATCTGGGTTTAATCCATCATCATTCTTTAGCTCACTCCACCACCCCAGTTCAGACATGGCCATATGCAAATCAGTCTGACCCTGTGCCTCGTGGGAACAGTCCAGCCCGAACTGCCAAGCCATGTCTTCCCTGGACCGGAAACAAGCATCCTGGGACCGGTTTCTGGCCATTCAGCCGTCATCAGCCAGGCTAGCTTGAATCCAGTCGCAAAGTGAGCAAGGGACCCACGTCTGGGCATACCCTGCCAACTTAGGGCGAACAAAGCGATACCAAAGGGGATGATGGACGGAGCGTTTGAGCTAATCAAACACTCACCCCCAGTCAACTGATCTTAGTTTAATCCATCATCATTCTTTAGCTCACTCCACCACCCCAGTTCAGACATGGCCATATGCAAATCAGTCTGACCCTGTGCCTCATGGGAACAGTCCAGCCCGAACTGCCAAGCCATGTCTTCCCTGGACCGGAAACAAGCATCCTGGGACCGGTTTCTGGCCATTCAGCCGTCATCAGCCAGGCTAGCTTGAATCCAGTGGCAAAGTGAGCAAGGGACCCACGTCTGGGCATACCCTGCCAACTTAGGGCGAACAAAGCGATACCAAAGGGGATGATGGACGGAGCGTTTGAGCTAATCAAACACTCACCCCCAGTCAACTGATCTGAGTTTAATCCATCATCATTCTTTAGCTCACTCCACCACCCCAGTTCAGACATGGTCATATGCAAATCAGTCTGACCCTGTGCCTCATGGGAACAGTCCAGCCCGAACTGCCAAGCCATGTCTTCCCTGGACCAGAAACAAGCATCCTGGGACCGGTTTCTGGCCATTCAGCCGTCATCAGCCAGGCTAGCTTAAATCCAGTGGCAAAGTGAGCAAGGGACCCACGTCTGGGCATACCCTGCCAACTTAGGGCGAACAAAGCGATACCAAAGGGGATGATGGACGGAGCGTTTGAGCTAATCAAACACTCACCCCCAGTCAACTGATCTGGGTTTAATCCATCATCATTCTTTAGCTCACTCTACCACCCCAGTTCAGACATGGCCATATGCAAATCAGTCTGACCCTGTGCCTCATGGGAACAGTCCAGCCCGAACTGCCAAGCCATGTCTTCCCTGGACTGGAAACAAGCATCCTGGGACCGGTTTCTGGCCATTCAGCCGTCATCAGCCAGGCTAGCTTGAATCCAGTGGCAAAGTGAGCAAGGGACCCACATCTGGGCATACCCTGCCAACTTAGGGCGAACAAAGCGATACCAAAGGGTATGATGGATGGAGCGTTTGAGCTAATCAAACACTCACCCCCAGTCAACTGATCTGGGTTTAATCCATCATCATTCTTTAGCTCACTCCACCACCCCAGTTCAGACATGGCCATATGCAAATCAGTCTGACCCTGTGCCTCATGGGAACAGTCCAGCCCGAACTGCCAAGCCATGTCTTCCCTGGACCGGAAACAAGCATCCTGGGACCGGTTTCTGGCCATTCAGCCGTCATCAGCCAGGCTAGCTTGAATCCAGTGGCAAAGTGAGCAAGGGACCCACGTCTGGGCATACCCTGCCAACTTAGGGCGAACAAAGCGATACCAAAGGGGATGATGGACGGAGCGTTTGAGCTAATCAAACACTCACCCCCAGTCAACTGATCTGGGTTTAATCCATCATCATTCTTTAGCTCACTCCACCACCCCAGTTCAGACAAGGCCATATGCAAATCAGTCTGACCCTGTGCCTCATGGGAACAGTCCAGCCTGAACTGCCAAGCCATGTCTTCCCTGGACCGGAAACAAGCATCCTGGGACCGGTTTCTGGCCATTCAGCCGTCATCAGCCAGGCTAGCTTGAATCCAGTGGCAAAGTGAGCAAGGGACCCACGTCTGGGCATACCCTGCCAACTTAGGGCGAACAAAGCGATACCAAAGGGGATGATGGACGGAGCGTTTGAGCTAATCAAACACTCACCCCCAGTCAACTGATCTGGGTTTAATCCATCATCATTCTTTAGCTCACTCCACCACCCCAGTTCAGACATGGCCATATGCAAATCAGTCTGACCCTGTGACTCATGGGAACATTCCAGCCCGAACTGCCAAGCCATGTCTTCCCTGGACTGGAAACAAGCATCCTGGGACCGGTTTCTGGCCATTCAACCGTCATCAGCCAGGCTAGCTTGAATCCAGTGGCAAAGTGAGCAAGGAACCCACATCTGGGCATACCCTGCCAACTTAGGGCGAACAAAGCGATACCAAAGGCGATGATGGACAGAGCGTTTGAGCTAATCAAACACTCACCCCCAGTCAACTGATCTGGGTTTAATCCATCATCATTCTTTAGCTCACTCCACCACCCCAGTTCAGACATGGCCATATGCAAATCAGTCTGACCCTGTGCCTCATGGGAACAGTCCAGCCCGAACTGCCAAGCCATGTCTTCCCTGGACCGGAAACAAGCATCCTGGGACTAGTTTCTGGCCATTCAGCCATCATCAGCCAGGCTAGCTTGAATCCAGTGGCAAAGTTAGTAAGGGACCCACGTCTGGGCATACCCTGCCAACTTAGGATGAACAAAGCGATACCAAAGGAGATGATGGACGGAGCGTTTGAGCTAATCAAACACTCACCCCCAGTCAACTGATCTGGGTTTAATCCATCATCATTCTTTAGCTCACTCCACCACCCCAGTTCAGACATGGCCATATGCAAATCAGTCTGACCCTGTGCCTCATGGGAACAGTCCAGCCCGAACTGCCAAGCCATGTCTTCCCTGGACCGGAAACAAGCAACCTGGGACCGGTTTCTGGCCATTCAGCCGTCATCAGCCAGGCTAGCTTGAATCCAGTGGCAAAGTGAGCAAGGGACCCACGTCTGGGCATACCCTGCCAACTTAGGGCGAACAAAGCGATACCAAAGGGGATGATGGACGGAGCGTTTGAGCTAATCAAACACTCACCCCCAGTCAACTGATCTGGGTTTAATCCATCATCATTCTTTAGCTCACTCCACCACCCCAGTTCAGACATGGCCATATGCAAATCGGTCTGACCCTGTGCCTCATGGGAACAGTCCAGCCCGAACTGCCAAGCCATGTCTTCCTGGACCGGAAACAAGCATCCTGGGACCGGTTTCTGGCCATTCAGCCGTCATCAGCCAGGCTGTTCGGGCTGGACTGTTCCCCTGAGGCACAGGGTCAGACTGATTTGCATATGGCCATGTCTGAACTGCGGTGGTGGAGTGAGCTAAAGAATGATGATGGATTAAACCCAGATCAGTTGACTGGGGGTGAGTGTTTGATTTGCTCTAACGCTCCGTCCATCATCCCCTTTGGTATCGCTTTGCTCGCCCTAAGTTGGCAGGGTATGCCCAGACGTGGGTCCCTTGCTCACTTTGCCACTGGATTCAAGATAGCCTGGCTGATGAGGGTTTTGAACCCAAAACCGGTCCCAGGATGCTTGTTTCCGGTCAAGGGAAGACATGGCTTGGCAGTTCGGGCTGGACTGTTCCCATGAGGCACAGGGTCAGACTGATTTGCATATGGCCATGTCTGAACTGGGGTGGTGGAGTGAGCTAAAGAATGATGATGGATTAAACCCAGATCAGTTGACTGGGGGTGAGTGTTTGATTTGCTCTAACGCTCCGTCCATCATCCCCTTTGGTATCGCTTTGCTCGCCCTAAGTTGGCAGGGTATACCCAGACGTGGGTCCCTTGCTCACTTTGCCACTGGATTCAAGATAGCCTGGCTGATGAGGTTTTTGAACCCGAAACCGGTCCCAGGATGCTTGTTTCCGGTCCAGGGAAGACATGGCTTGGCAGTTCGGGCTGGACTGTTCCCATGAGGCACAGGGTCAGACTGATTTGCATATGGCCATGTCTGAACTGGGGTGGTGGAGTGAGCTAAAGAATGATGATGGATTAAACCCAGATCAGTTGACTGTGGGTGAGTGTTTGATTTGCTCTAACGCTCTGTCCATCATCCCCTTTGGTATCGCTTGCTCGCCCTAAGTTGGCAGGGTATGCCCAGACGTGGGTCCCTTGCTCACTTTGCCACTGGATTCAAGATAGCCTGGCTGATGAGGGTTTTGAACCCGAAACCGGTCCCAGGATGCTTGTTTCCGGTCCAGGGAAGACATGGCTTGGCAGTTCGGGGTGGACTGTTCCCATGAGGCACAGGGTCAGACTGATTTGCATATGGCCATGTCTGAACTGGGGTGGTGGAGTGAGCTAAAGAATGATGATGGATTAAACCCAGATCATTTGACTGGGGGTGAGTGTTTGATTTGCTCTAACGCTCCGTCCATCATCCCCTTTGGTAGCGCTTTGACATAGTAATACGCCCCTTAATAAAGGAGCTAGCCCAAATCATTTTTAAAGATTTGAACTACTAGGAGTACAGATATGATTAAAATAATTTCATATCTGCATTAGATATTCTTGATTACCATAAACTTTGTGCAAGAAGCTAGTCTCTAGACGTAACTGTACCCAAAGTGTACTTTAGTATAGCTTCTACCAATGAGGTACAGTACAGTTAAGTATTACACTCTTCATTACAGAACTACAGACATTATGAATACAACTCATTTTAAAAGGCCTGCGCAGGTCATCATTGATTCATATAGATACCGGGCTGACTTGGATTGTAGTTGTACTCAATCAACCCCTACATAAATGCACCCACACGTGTGCACATATTCATGTACAACAATTCCAGAATCTCTTACAATAATTGCACAGCAGTAGAACTTAATGTGGTAGGCAGGGATAGGAGGCTGGCAATCACAGTACATTTTGGCAGAACGTAAAGTGAGTTATACTCAGTGAGAATGACTTACACCATAGATCCCAAAAATATGTAGCCAAAACAGCAAAATTCCAAGGAGGCTAAGCCTTCTTAAGGGGCACACACAGCAATAATATTGTAATATATATATGATGCACCAAAATACCAAAATCCATTGCACAGAGTGATGTCATTTTTAAACAAAATAGAATAAAGAACAGAAATGTAGGCATTTGTTTGTCATTAATCAGAATCAAAAACCTTTCAATGATTGGTTTTATCCCAAGACAATAAAGCCCTTTTCTAAGTAGGTCCTAACCTAGTTAAGCTTTATCAATGTTATTAATGTAATATGTGGCACAGCCATATAATTATACATGCTTAGAAAATTGCAGGGTATATATATGCTCCTCTGAGGTCTCTCATTCCAGGTCTTTTACATCTCATTTGAGAACTGGTGTTGCTCACTTGAGACATCCTGCTAAGTCTCTGACTCAGGATAGGGCATTCAATAAAGCTAAAAGATGCAAGTGCTGGCTACAAACTTCTGCATGCACTTTTGGTACTGGTAAAGGGTAATAAAGTAAGCCATCCCTAAGATCTCTCCCCCCCTGCACCTAAATAAAAGACTCTTTATAGGAAACCTAACATCTGGCCTACATTAGGAATTAACACCACAGGTAACGCATTGGTTCAGATCTAATTACAACAATCTAATTCTCAGATCTAAACAAATGAGAAATGAGAAATTATTTTAAGTCACCTCTATCATATGTACAGGTTGTTTGTGTATCCTTTAGTTCTTGACTGCTAAAGATCTCTCTAGTTTAAACTGAGAACATAGTCAAGTAGAAATCAAAAAGCTTGACCGATGTTCCAGGATTTAACTGTAAATGCATATCACACCTGCATTACCTCATCATTTAGGACATATCTCAGAACCTAATATGCCACTCATATTAAAAGATGCTTTTTGTACATGCTCAGAAATATTGTCAATTCTGCCGTGATTTGGAAGCATTGGCTGCACTCCTAGGCTTCCATGGGTCTGATGTCCTTTGATGACAGCCAACGCCCTTGCGTTCAGAAGGACGTTGCAAGAGGCACTGCAAGTGAGCACAAAATAAACCATCTTCTGGATTGCTTTAAGTTCTGACATCAAAAGTCATTAATATTTTAGTGACACATAAGCATGTTACTAAAATATACCTAAAACCTACCTTGCTTGATTAATACAAAATGGACAAGTGGAATGTTTTTCAGTGTTAACACTGCATCCATAAAGTTAAATGTTAATAGTGAATTCTGTATAAGCTTCACCATCCTATTATCTTCCTAATTTCACTATTTCAAAGTTTTGCAGTTTCTCCCAGAGACCCAGAGACAAACAAACAACATTTTCAATTTTTGTATTTTATTGTCAAATTGGAAAAGACTCTGTACAAGAAAGTGTCCAGTATCTGTCTCAAACCGGAATCAACAAAATGTACAAAAATCACTCTGTGCCCCACTTTCAGAAACATGCAGAGCAGAAAGAAACATTTCCCCCACAGTTAGGTCTCGCCTAGCATTGCAGCGCGAATACGCTGACATCGCTTTGCGAGGCATGCAGTATACACTATAGTGTGGAAGCTTCGTGGAAGTTCCACCCACTCTATGGCCCATCTTCTTCATTGGCTTAGGTTATAAATGCTGCCTTCCGATTGGTTTTTAAGCTTGTTAGACCCTCCCCATGACAGCCATGTCAGTCATTTGTATCCTTCCATGGCTATTGGCCCCTTTACTGCACAGACTACTTTCTTCCTGTCCCTCCCTACCCCCCCTCCCGCAGTCCGTGACATCTTGGGGCCCCCCTCCCGTGCACTCCCGGTCGTGCTCGTGCCTTCTCGCGCCCGCCCGCACTCCGGTTTTCAATGCAATAGGTCTCGCGTAAATGCGAGTCCTATTGCATCGCCAATGCTTGTTTCCAGCCTGGGAGCTCTTTGCCGGCATTTTCAGCCCAAGCGCTATACGCTGACAGGCTTGAACTCCCTGTCTGCGGCGCGCTTGCATCACTGTTCCGCAATGAGTTGACGTAACAGGGCTGCTGGGTCAACGTCTAGCACGCGGTCAGTGTATTCTTCCCGCTCGTCCCCCATGCTTCCTTACATCGTGGACTGGTAGAAGAACGGCAACAGTTGCCTATAGCATGGCCGGTTGTTCCGGTGTCCGTGATATGGGGTCTCGGACGATGGAGAGAGCCATGGGCGAGCGAAGTACACTCAGGTTTCTCGCGGAGGGATCTGTCTTCTGTGGATGGAGTGCCGCCATGTGCTGCTTGTTTACAAAGAGGAAGATCAGGCTGTGAGTCTTGGGAAGCGTGGCTGGGCCTGGAGCTTCTAAACCAAGAGCACCGAGGTCCGATGTTGCAGAATGGCCAAGAAGTGGGGGCAGGAGAGACTACTCTTAAGCCTCCTCATTTTCGGACGACACCGAACTTCGCGGGGAGGGGCCCTGGACAGAACGCGCTCTCCAGTGTCCAACAGTGGAAACATGCGGGACAGGGCAGAAATTGGAGTGCGCAGGGAACCAAGCGGACCCGCGTAGAAACCGTTAAGGTAAACGTAGAGGAAGCGTCCATAAACTATTGCTGGAACTACTCGTTCAACGGGTAGCTAAGGGGGGGGTGCGTGTCCTACGTCAGGTTCCTTGTGTTTCACTAGAAGTGAGCGCTATTGGACCCCTTCTGACCTAAAAGACAATATACTGCCATAGGTTTGTTGCACCGGTTGTCAGGACGGGACTCCTGTGTTCCTCCAGTGCAGTCCCTGGTGTTTTGAATGTATGCTATCTCGTCGTGCTGATTGTAATTGATATTGCGTGTTCGCCTTAGCTATGGCTTGTTTTTGACTGCTTAGGGTGATTGTATCAGTTGTGCTGGAGATTATTGTCAACTGTGGGATACGGGTCGAATAATCATCTTACCTCTCTCCCCCCCCTTCAGAAAAGTGCAAGAGATTCCTTCAAGAGTTCTATACCGATGATGAATTTGGGAAGAAGCATTTCAAGTATCGCAGTCAGCTGGTAAGTTCGGAGCTAGGCTCTAGTACAGAGATGGCCGGAGTAGCTTCACTCGACGGCATGTGGGGACTTTTTACTACAACATAATTGCATGCAATTTTATGGTAGGCAATTGCACAGGAGAAAGATGCACTCTAAAAAGGTCTCATTTTTAATTGCGGTAGATGCTTGGCTAGAGATCTTATGTCTATGGGAGTGCGCTCTGTTTTTTTTTTTGCCACGAAGTGTTCAGCTAGTCTAAAAGGGGTGAGGATTAAGTAAGACGACCTTACCAGTACCCTGTTGGGATGAAACCACAAAGAAAAAATGTACAGCTGCAAATGGGGTAACTGACAGAATTAATGTTGTGTGAAATTACAAAGGGGTGGTTAATCCTGTTTACACCGTAGCTTGCTTTACATGCCAATTCCGTGCCGCTGTTGTCGCTTTATGTACCCAGTTTAGTGCATGGGTTATGGAGCAGTTTCTTAATAAACCCCACATAATGCGAAATAGAACTAGATAGTTGAATGCTACATCGTTGTTCATATACAGGTTAAGCTGGCTCATCGTGAGCAAGTGGCCTTGTACATTGACCTCGATGA
The DNA here is from genome assembly GCA_963921515.1 of Calotriton arnoldi. Classification (NCBI taxonomy): domain Eukaryota; kingdom Metazoa; phylum Chordata; class Amphibia; order Caudata; family Salamandridae; genus Calotriton; species Calotriton arnoldi. The sequence continues at coordinate 440,345 of CAWUFW010010742.1, read as the reverse complement.
TGTGGCGGAGGAGGACCCGGAGTTGGTAGATTCAATCTGTGAGAACACCCGTCGCTACACCAACCTGTTTGCTGATGCTGTGCAGGGGCTATTGCCAGAGTACAAGGAAAAGGAGGTGAGTGCGGCGGTAGTGCATTGTGTGGTGCAGCTTGTTTTGAACTTAGACTCGGGTGGTTGTGCAGAGCAGTGATGTGGACGGGTGTGATGGACATAATCACCATAGGCATGGCGGTCTTAACAGTTCCACTTATATGAATCCCGTTTGATCCATGATTTGACCCTCAAACTACAGTATATATCAAATACAATAAATAAAAATTGTAATTTAATCGTTAATAGAAAAATTACATTCCTGGAAAAATCCAAACCCACCCTCCCCCACCGTTAAACCCTGCCTCTTCTGTCTGTGCGGGACTATAGAAGACTAGTGCCCAGTCTTCTATACTGTTGTACTTTGACTGCTCTCACAAGTCGATCTAAGAATACCAACTTAATTTTTCGCTTCCAAATACAATCCGAATTTCGTATGATAAAAAAAAAAAAAGTCTTATGCTATGTTGGGTACAGTTCTATTGGAGCTATGCGAGAGCAGTGTTTGCATTTTTCAGCAATTCGATCCACCTGTTATTTTTGTTCATCGGGTCTCACTGTGTGAAAGATGGGAGGGTGACAGGCTGCCTCCTGTCCCAAGCTCATAGCTAGCAGACTTCGCCCAAGCACAATACCACTAGCAGCATGGGACAGTTAATCACCAGATATTCTCCAGGCCTTGCTCTGTTTGTAGTCACAGCCCAATTTGTCCTTCTCAGCATGTGCGCCACAGTGCTACCATTAAGGCTTAAAAGGATTTAAAGTCAAGATAAGAATATCATTATAGGACAGGTCACTACGTGATCGTGCACTATAGACAGACGCCGAATCTTTGAGTTGGTATTGTGCACATACCATTAAATATACCAGTCTTTTACATTCCTGCCTCTTTAGGACTTTTTTTTTGCAGATTTATATAGCGCAAACTCGACCTGTAGGTATTGGAGCGCTTTACATGAGCACCAGTTACGTTACACAAGGACACACATTCATATTTGGTAGGCACAGGGAGATTAAGGGGCATATTTACAAGCCCCTTGCGCCACTTTTGTGCCGCCGTTGCGTCACGCATGTGACGCAGCGGCGACGCAAACCATGCGCCGCGTTGCGCTATATTTACAACGTGACGCATCTAGGGAGATGCGTCACGTAGTAAACCCCTGCGCCACATGAAACCTGCGTCAGGTTTCATGTGGGCGTACCGGCGCAGGGGGCGTTCCGGCGCAGGAACGCTCGGAAAAGTGACGTAGTGAAATCTACAAGATTTCACGCAGTCACTTTTTCGAGCGCTGGTGCGTCAAATCCTTACGCCTGCTTCAAGCAGGCCTAAGGATTGACGCACCATGTTAGGGAAGGGAAGGTTGGAACAGTGCTGGAGTTGCGTCGCGCTTGCGACACAACTTCAGCACTGCGCCAACCTTCCGCCGGCAGATGCGTCACGCATCTGCTTATCCTTGCGCCACGATGCGCCGTATTGTAAATGCGGCGCATCGGACGTGGCGCAAGGGTAAACTTGCGTGACGCATTTTCCCTGGCGCATCCCTGCTGATATGCAGGGATGCGCCAGGGAACGTAAATATGCCCCTAAGTGATTTGCCCAGAATCACAGGATGTTGAGCCAACGCTGAGGCTGAAACCTGGTTTCCCAGGTCGCAGCTCTGATTTAAAGGCTGCAACCTTCTGCCTTTTTAATTGCAGGTGACTTCTCAGGCGAGTGTTATATCGTGCAAACAGGCACCTTTAATCTTGCTTTTTTGTACACTTTTAATCAAACCTGGCTGGACTTTTAGATAACCTGCACCCCATTGTTAAAACTATATTTTTAGGGGGAGCCTGAGTCAGCACGAATGCGCTGCATAAGGTCTCTGCATTTCACAGCAGCGATAACTCGAAATCAGCAAGTGACATTGTTTTTTCTTTGTTATGGAGCGTGATACATTGGGAGCTTCAGAATTCTTTAGATACAGAAACACGGGGCAGTAATTTTCTCTTCATATGTGAAGGACCTCAGGTTAGTCCCTAGAATGATTCAGGCAGTAAGGAGGTTCAGTGAGCCTGTGCATAGTAGCAGCATATTTATTTTTGAGTCCTGAAAGGAAAGGTTTCTGTGAGTTTGATTTTGCTGCCGTTTATGCTATTGGTAAGCAGGCATCTTCCACTGATAATTGTGCAATGTTTTCTAATTTCATTAATTGTGTACATCTATTCTGTATCACTAGGTGTACAAACACCCCTGTGTTTGTTCACTTTTGGACCTTATAATCATCACTGATAGCCAGAAAATGCAGCAGATAGTCTGTGAGGTTTGGCCGGTAGGTTACTGAGAAGTTGTACTTTGTACCCCATTTTTAATCCTTGGCACTGGGTACTGAGTAGTTGCCCTTGAACAGGGGTACACAGGGCTTGTGGTCTGTAACCATGTGTAATTCTTGACCGTAAAAGTAGAGGTGAAAAAAGCCCAACCCTACTAAATGGCCCAGGCCTCATTCTCTAACTATGAATAGTTCTTCTCTATTTCCATAAATGCTCAACTACAAATGCCAACACAACGAGATGATAGACTGAGTGCTGAAACTTTTCAGACACTCACCCCCAGTCACAGATCTGGGTTGAATCCATCATCATTCTTTAGCTCACTTCGCCACCCCAGTTCAGACCCAGCTATATGCAAATCGGTCTTGACCTTGTGCCTCATGGGTACAGTCCAGCCCGAACTGCCAAGCCAGGTCTTCCCTGGACCGGAAACTAGCATAATGGGCACTACAAATGCCAACAGGTCCCGCTGTTTCTGCAGTACTTCTGTATCTAGGCTTACCAGACTAGCATACACTACCAGTTCTGTGTTGCCTGCGGATCAAATGATCTCAGTGTGGCTGACTTGGTGGGTAGCAATACATTGTGTTCCATAAACCACTGCCAGGCTATCTCACCGTTAGTGAGGTTGTGAATGGGCTTTATCAACTGTGGCTAGATTGGGTCTAAATTTCTCAAAAATAGTTTGACATTCCCAGGAAGCTATGGATCTCAGTCACACTTTGAGGTGGAGGTGCAAGGCTTGTGTGTTTCACATTGTTAGGGTCCACGCTGATGCCCTAGTAGGAGAACACATAGCCAAAGAAATTGGTGGTTTAAGGAATTCCCATTTTCTCCTGTGCAATGTAAGGATTAATCCAGCTATAGATTGCAGAGTGAGGTTTAATCTTCGGTGGTGTACAGCAATATTTTGTTGTTTACATAAGGATATCTTAACATATTAAAAACGCAGTGTAACCCATTCAGTGTCCTTTATATGGCGTTTTGAAAATACTCGCTCCACTCCTATTTTCTACTGTTTCCTCTCCATTTCTTCCTTCCTATCTCTTTAGATAGTTCAAAGGATGAGTCCACTGCAAACTAAAAAAATAACTAAAAACATTGTCATTTGCAACGCCAATGGCTCTAACTTTCACCAATGTGAGACCGATTGCATTGCAAATGCTTGTTTTTAAGTGGTGGTCAATATGTTTTATTTTTGTGGTTTGTACATACGTACAGTTGTGTGGCAAAGAGGTGTGAAACCTATTGATGAACCAGGAAAACTTTGCATTTATAAAAACGAGATACAATTTTTAAATTCAGCAAGAGGTCATTTGGATAGTTCACTCAAGGTTTTCCCCCAAAAAGTAAATGTTGAAATAAAAATAGTAAAAGTAAAAAATTGAATAGTTGACAATATTATGGGGCAGACTTACAAGTTCTGGCGCATCTCTGCAAATCAGCAGGGATGCGCCAGAATAGATGCGACACGCAATTCTCCCCTTGCGCCACCACGGATGCGTCGCATTTACAATGCGGCGCACCGTGGCGCAGGGATAGGCAGATGCGTGTCGCATCTGATGGCGTAAAGGCGGCGCATTGCTGGACTCGTGTCGTGACACAACTCCAGCAATGCTCAGGGGCCGCCCATACCTAACGTGCTGCGCCACACCTTACGCCTGCTTCAAGCAGGCGTAAGGATTTGTCGCAGCGGCCTCTGAAAAGTGACTCAGTGAAATCTTGTAGATTTCACTGCGTCACTTTTACGAGGCTTTTTCCGAGGGAACGCCCACCCTGCATACATTAAACCTGACGCAGGTTTAATGTGGCGCAGGGCTTTACAGCGTGACGCATCTCCCTAGATGCGTCACGTTGTAAATAAGTCGCAACGTGGCGCATGGTTTACGCCGCCGCTGCGTCACAGAAGTGACGCAACGGCGGCACAAATGTGTCGCAAGGGGCTTGTAAATCTGCCCCTATATTTGCTTGGTTTGTCACTGAAGGCCAATCTTCAAAAGTTATATGCCTTACGTCTATAATATTCTTCTAGCCCCAGAGATGGGCAAGATGTACAAAAGGATTTAGCATTTCTTAACAGACCGAATCGCAATTGCGCTCTGTTAAGAAATGCTAAATTGCCTTTTCATATGTACAAAGGCAGATAGGTAATAGCAAAGTGTGATTTCTACCCAGTAGAAATCACATATTGCGATTCCCTAAGTAGGATATTGCAAATCTGTAATTTCCTAAGCACATGCACAAAGCATTTCCTAAATGCTAAATGGACATTTAGGAAATGCTATTACCATCACCTCCAAGTCGATGGTAACCATGTGCAATTTTAAAAATGCACCACAAAATGCTTTTTTAAAGTTCCATAAAGCGCACACATGCCCCTAGAGCATCTGTGCGCTTTACATGTGCACAACCTTTTTTTGGGATGCATCATGGGCGGCCTTAGGCCCATAGGCACCCTTGGTTTTGCATTTCCATTAGGAAATCGCAAATTTGGAAATGCAAAACCATTTGTACTTATGGGCATTTAGAAGGAATGTTTTAGCATTTCCTAAATAGCAATTTCCTAATAGCGATTCCTACTTTGTAGGAATCGCTATTAGGATATCTCTATTTTTGTACATTCCATTTTGCATTTCCTAAATAGTGATTTCTTCAGATTCGTTCTTTAGGAAAGGCAAAATGGAAATTTCGTACATCTGGCCCTCAGTGTTTGCCTGTTGTCAAAAAATCAAAGATTTTTGATTGTGTATCGCCCATGCACCACTTCATAAGGGGATAGCTAATTGATAAAATGTGTGAAGGAAAGTTATATAGTTTTGAAATGCACAGAGAATCGGAAATGATCTGGGTTTTGGGTTATTCATTGCATTCCTATTTTTAGATTATTCCTATTTATTGATTACCCACAGTGCCATGTTGTTCCGAGAATAATTTTTCAAAATGTACTTTTCGTATGCTCGGGTTAAATTAAAGAAATATTACATAATCATCTTTAAACATAATAACTATGTCTGAAAACCCCAAATTTAAGTCTCTTGTCAGCATAGTAATTCATGCAACCTATTCTGAATCACAAATTCAATGTATCAATGGTTTGCAGCAACAGTCACGTTGCAGTAGGTTTTTTTGACCTCGTAAATGTACATTACTGTTCAGTAACCCTTTTGTGGACTGTACTCTTAGAACAAAAAGAAAAGAAAAAATCAGTTGGGAAAATATGGCACATTATTACGATGATTTCCTGTTTCTCTCTCTATGAAATACTTCCATCTCTTACCACATAGCAATACACTAAAATATTAATATTCACCATCAAATATTAATGTTGGGCATTTATACAGTGCAGAGCAGCAAGTGCTTTGTTTCTTCCAGTTTGTGACCAGCAGATTTGATTTCCTACTGGAAACCGAAGACAATTTTGAAAACACTAAGATATCTTGCTGATTAAAAGCATTTGCTTGACGTTATATTGAAAACAATCGATACATATACAATTAGGAAAATGCTGAATAAATATAGTTTTTCTGAAATACATAGGATATACATTTGCTATCTGCTAGCTCTCAAGCTTTTGTGTTTTTAACAGCGTGTCACCATGAAGACCTCACCTGATGCTTAAGTTCTTATTCTTTTCTCAGCACATAGGGGCCGATTACGATGGCGGAAGGACCGTCACCGCCAGCCCAGCGGTGGCAGTCCTTCCCACATCGGACCACGATTTTCCCACCGCCAGATTACGATGGTGGTGGGATCCAGACCGCGGCGGACGCAAAGACCGTCCGCCATGGAACTGCCACAGGCAATCGTTCCGATTGCCTGGCGGAGCGGTCTGCATCCGTAAAATGGTGGCGGTGCCTAGCAGGTACCGTCCTTCAAATTACAATGCGGTCTTCCGCCAGCCTTTCCGCGGCGGGTAAACCGCCATTGAAAGGCTGGTGGAGATTGCTTTCGGGGGCTCGCTGCGGACCCCCAATGTGTTGGGGGGTGTTTGTCCACTGGGGGGGTACCCATGTTACCCCCCCACCACATTTCACTGCACCAAGTGGCAGGCACCGTGTGGTGCCTGCCACGTAGTGCAGTGAAATGCACAACATGATTATTTGACATAGCGGCGGGTGCTGCTGTCAGCAGCACCCGCCGCAATGTTAAGAGTGCAAGGTGCGACCGCCATGGTGACGGTCGCATCCTAATTCAGTTTGCGGAACCGCCGCAGATATTGCAGACGGTCCCGGTCGCCACCACCATGGCGGAAGGACTCCAGTCCGTCCGCCATCGTAATCGGCCCCATAATGCAATTCATTGCCACGGACAAAACCCACAGTAAAGGTGTCCTGCTTTTCATAAAGCTGAAGAGACTGTAAATATAGACCCAGCTGGTATAAATGTAAACTTGTTACAGAGCTACTTATATGTTTTCCTGACAGTTACAATGCCATGAGAAAATACATTACAGGGTGTGGGTTGACTTTGTAGAAGAGCAAGATGTCTTTTTTCTAAAATATGGTGGGAGAAGTTGAGCTGCCAAATTCAGCCCACAAAATAAATAGTAAATTAAAGTCTTACCTCCTCTAGCTACTTTCATTCAAAACAATAGTCACACTTTTTGTGACGTTGCGATTGCGTCCGCCATGGAACTGCCACAGGCAATCGTTCCGATTGCCTGGCAGAGCGGTCTGCATCCGTAAAATGGTGGCGGTGCCTAGCAGGTACCGTCCTTCAAATTACGATGCGGTCTTACGCCAGCCTTTCCGCGGCGGGTAAACCGCCATTGAAAGGCTGGTGGAGACTGGTTTCGGGGGCCCGTTGCGGACCCCCAATGTGTGGGGGGGGGTGTTTGTCCACTGGGGGGGTACCCATGTTACCCCCCCCACATTTCACTGCACCAAGTGGCAGGCACCGTGTGGTGCCTGCCACGGAGTGCAGTGAAATGCACGACATGATTATTTGACATAGCGGCGGGTGCGGCTGTCAGCAGCACCCGCCGCAATGTTAAGAGTGCAAGGTGCGACCGCCATGGTGACGGTCGCATCCTAATTCGGTTTGCGGAACCGCCGCAGGTATTGCAGACGGTCCCGGTCGCCACCACCATGGCGGACGGACTGGAGTCCGTCCGCCATCGTAATCGCCCCCATAATGCGATTCATTGCCACGGACAAAACCCACAGTAAAGGTGTCCTGCTTTTCATAAAGCTGAAGAGACTGTAAATATAGACCCAGCTGGTGTAAATGTAAACTTGTTACATAGCTACTTATACGTTTTCCTGACAGTTACAATGCCATGAGAAAATACATTACAGGGTGTGGGTTGACTTTGTAGAAGAGCAAGATGTCTTTTTTCTAAAATATGGTGGGAGAAGTTGAGCTGCCAAATTCAGCCCACAAAATAAATAGTAAATTAAAGTCTTACCTCCTCTAGCTACTTTCATTCAAAACAATAGTCACACTTTTTGTGACGTTGCGATGGCGCACAGGGCTTTGCCATATCTACAAGGCCATGTAAAGCCACCCTGCATGACTTTTCATGGCCTTGTAGATATGGAGTGAGGCGATGCAGTGCAAGTTGCTGCGTTGCCTCACACTGTGTCCGGGAGTCATGCCATGGGCGTTGCAGTGGGTGTTTCTACGCAACGCCCATAGGTTTTGACACATTCCCAGATTTACAACATGGCATAAATCTGCGAATGCATTAAAACCATGTGCCTCCCCAGGGGTGACTTAACGAGGAGAAATAGCATTAATTCTCCTTGTTTTTTCCTATTTCCATGTGTGCTGCAATCTGCAGAAACACATAGAAAGAGGAAAACACCTCCAATGATTGTTTTTCTGCAGGAAGGTGTATCTTCCTGCACAAAAACAATCATGGCAACAACACAAACACCCTTGCACCGTGCCTGCGTTGGCGCACAGCTGCTAATTGTGCGCCAGCGCTGGCAGAAAGGACAGGACGCTGCCCTACACTAATTCTTTGTAAATATGCCCTGAGGTATCTTCACTACACATTGGGCCTGATTCACAGAACTAACTTACGTCAAAAACGTAAAGTTAGTACTTTTTGGTATTCACAGAATACACTTACTCATTTTGGTATTCACAGAATGAACTTACTCATTTCGGTATTCACAGAAGTTAGTAGTCCTAACTTTACTACTCCTAAACTGAGAAAAATCCTAACTTTAAGACTTTTGGTATTCACAGAAGGCATTTAGGAGTCCTAAAGTTAGGACTACTAACTTCTGTGAATACCGAAATGAGTAAGTTCATTCTGTGAATACCAAAATGAGTAAGTGTATTCTGTGAATACCAAAAAGTACTAACTAGTAATCTAAACTAACTGGAACAAAGTGAATGATAACCTAAACTATCTACCATAACTATTCCTAAACACACAACAACATATCTAAGACATCAACCCCCCTCCCACCCTTAAAGCACATCATGAGACTGGACAAAGACATCTAAGCTACACATAAACTAACTACACAGTTAACCTACACAAATATATCTTTTTTAGATTTTATTTTTTTAATATAACAACAAAGACATCAACCCCCCACCCAAAGGAAAAGGAAACTTATCCCCAAATACTATAGAAGAATAAATATCTAAAACTAGTTTAAAATCGAATACTTACTATACCTACACTACAACTACACTACCTAACACTTAAAATACTTACCTAACACTAACTAAGAACAATAAATAACATTGGGGGAAGGGAGAAGAGGGGGATGGGGCTCAAAATGTCTGCTCAATATGGGAGACCCAGGGCTGCCTTTATGTCCTGCAGGTGCCTGGTAAGCTCCGCCATTTCCCAACGTATTTCTGCCAGGATAACATTGTTGTCCATGACTGTGCGCCAGTCCCGAACAGTGAACATCACCACCAGATCTGCTGGTGCAGGTGGCATTGTCCATTGTGTGTGTGTTGTTGAAGGGGGATGTGTTGCTGCCTGTCCACGCCGGGAGCCACGCCTGTCACCAGAGGGGCCAGGGCTGGCCTGTGTGACACTCTGCCTACCGTGGGACATTGCCTCGGGCACCGACTTCCAACTACCAGCTGCCCGGTCTTCTTGGTACCTCCGTGCCATGTTGCGATATCCCTTTGAGATCTTTCTGATATGGAGGTACCAGTCCTTCCTCACCTGGAAGGCGTGGGACTCCTCTGGCGACATGTTGTCTGTCAAATAAGATCAATGACAAGATGTGAGTCCTGATGACTATGTCAATGTTCTCCAATCTAAATCAGAATCACAAGGTCAGTGAAACATGGGAGCCTACACTGTAACATAACATTGTGAAGTTCGAAAGTGACCTGGACAATGCAATGTGGAATCCAGTATCAGTAACAACATGCTAGGGAGACTGACATGACAGTGCATGGCATGCGACATGTAGTGTCACAACCAAATGAGACTGTCAGTATCAAATGATGGTGCTTTGACATACCCTGACTGAGGGTGACATGTACAAAGAATTGGATGAGGGAGGCATTAGCCCTCCGGGTGTAGCGCCTTGCTCATCCTCAACTGTAACACAGTGCTACATCATATGTACAATAATCATGTGCAGCCCTGCGTGTCCCCCAGCAACGGCGTGAAGTTCCTCAACTCTGCACCAACACAGGCACCCTTGCACAAGAGTGCAAGGGTGTCTGTGTGCAGGGGAGGCTTGTTTATGTGTAGGAAGGTTACCCTTCCTGCACATGAGCAATCCTGGAACAGCCCTACTTACAGTTACTTTTGTGCTGCATCAAGCAGCACACATGGAAACACGTTAGGTGGCTGAACACTGACTTGTACATGAGGCGCAGGCCGTCTCTCCACCACAACTTCACAATAGGTGACGCGGTGCTGGCGAGAGGGGGAAACGTAGTTTACTCAATTTTTATAAATCTGCATGTCTTTGATCCGCAATTCTTACTCCACTGACAATTTAACAACCCAGGGCTTTACAACCCAAACTGTTACAATGCATTCCCCAAAGTAACGGCCCCCTGGAGTCATAATGGTAATTGTGTTATAATGGGAAATGCGTTTTAACAAATAGCGTTGTAGAGGCCTGCGTTGTAAAATATATTGTGCAGAAATAACTGCAGAGCAAAAGTATGCAGTGTAAATGCATGCGGAGTAATGTCACTAATTTGGCGAGAGGGGCCTGTACATTTGCCCCGGAGTCTACCAGGGGAATGACCCCAAGGAGACAGCTTGGCAACACCATTGCAGTGGCAAAACATGCCAATGAGATACATAGGGCCATCTTTGCTTGGTGTTTGGGGAACGTGCCATTGATATCCTTGGCTTAAAGCAATGCCCTGTTACTTCCGTGAAGCTGGTATGCAGCATGCCTACAATAAGACTGTGCAGACCTGTGTCTGACCACGCACGGCCTGAAAACCACTGCCTCCTTGGGCATGATTGGGCCCACTTGCACAGTCATCTCAGTCAAGGATGAACATGCATTCCATGTCTGGTCATACTCATCAGCAACACCACTCACATGTCTCCTCTCCTATCTGTACGCTCTGTAATCCACATGCATGTGCTGTAGTGACAGAACCAATAGATGTCACTTGCATGGGTATCACTGACTGGGGATGTGTAAAGTTACATCTGGAAGACATATGCATTGCTCCATCTTCACTTACTGATTTGTACACACTTCACACTTCCACAATACATCATCACACTGGAGGCAAGGTACATGTGATGCACACCCATACTGCATGCTACAACGTCAATGATTTCCCCCAGATATTCATCACATCTCACAATGCCAATATTAAATGGCTGAACTCACCAGTGACGTGTGGGTCCTTGAAGGTGTCGATGTCCCCCTGTGTGATGAGTTGTCTTCCAGCTATGAGACATGAAAAGAAACGTGTGTTGGTATCAGACTTCAAATCACACGTGTCATATTCATCATACAATTCATCACCATCACTGGCAATGCTCTGTGACTGTACTGTTGCAGTCCATGTTGCCTACATGATTGTGTCTACTTTGCCTGTCATTCCCACAAGACCTGAGAATGCTGAGTTAGGCCAACAAGACAATGATGCTGACAAATTTGCACATACTACTTGTGTGACACATCCCCAAGGCCCCATTTTTCCACCCAACATGATGTTATACATGCTCTGTGGACGATAGCATCGCTGCAGATCACACAAGGCTGTGTCACAACTGTTGGTGGTGTATGACACTCTGGAGATGTCCTATTTCACTGGAACAATTGTTCCTATCTTATCCATTGTAACATGAAGCCTATGTACAAGGGCAGCGTACCTAACTTTGCAAAACAAGGAGGAATGCATTATTACTCTTCCTTTTGTGCAGCACACATGTCCAAAAAACAATGCCTTGGATTTTTTATGTACAGCCACTCTTCCTGTACATGAACAATCGTTTTCCTGCCCGCACTATGGTGCAAGGGTGCCAGCGTTGACACTACAGTGCTAAGTGTTGCGCCAGCACAGGGGGAAATGCAAGCCTGCACACTATGCTTGTACATATGGTGCCGCATTGCGTTTCTGATGTGGCAATGTTAGGCGTGAAGGCATGATGTCTAACGCCTCACTTCGCCACTTTAGTGCACATATACACCATTGTGTCACACACCGCATTTTTGGCTTTCCGTATGAGTGTTCATATATCAATTTCGAGGTTAAGCTTACCACACTGTAGGCCAATGATGCCTCCCAGTTGGTCCAACAGGTCACCCTCATGGCCCACGCAATACTGCCATCGGTGTTCCCATTGGCGGACAGTCCTGTCCACACTGAAGACACGCAGCATCTGTGCTCTCACGCGCTCCCACCTGACCTTCCGCACACTGACGGGATATCCAGAAAGGATACGACCCCCACTCTCCAACATCAAGGGCAGGAAACATTTTACCAGCCAGAGGAAGCCCCCCAAAGCCCCCTCTGACATCCTGCCCTCCCTACCCACACCCACCATCTCCCAGCACACACCTAAACCCGCTACTCAGAAACAAAATGCCCAATATATGCCCCAACAACTAATAATTATTTAAACTACCCCTTAGACAAACACCCGACAAGATTGACAAAAAACACGTAAAAACAAGTACACAAAACTTCACGGAGACACTATCAACAGTTCACAGGACACAGCAACACTCTCTCAATCCAAAATATGCAGCCCACAACACCATACACCTCCAACACTCTCCACAATCACCAGCAATGTGCTCAAAAGAGAAAGTGAAAGTGCACATCACTCCTCCAGGAAGCAGGAAGCATGCAGACATCACTTCCTGTGTGTTTGCAGCCCGTTTTTTGACTTTGCGTTGAGAATCTGCACGCAAATTGGCTTAGGGGTAATATTTTGTGTTGTTCAATGTGTGTAGCGATATATTTTCCAACGCAATACTGAAAAAAACATCGCGTTAACGTTAATGCAGCCAGATTTTGCACGCTACGTGCAAGTTTTTACACAGATAAACAGTATTAGATGTAATTTCAGCTCAGAGCCCAATGACACCCTAAAAAGCATATCTGACCCCAAATGACAGCCTAAGAAGCATATCTGACCCCAACTGACACCCTAAAAAGCATATTTTACCCCATATGACACCCTAAAAAGCATATCTGACCCCAAATGACACCCTAAAAAGCATATCTGACCCCACATGACACCCTAAAAAGCATATTTTACCCCATATGACACCATAAAAAGCATATCTGACCCCAAATGACACCCTAAAAAACATATTTTACCCCATATGACACCCTAAAAAGCATATCTGACCCCAAATGACACCCTAAAAAGCATATTTTACCCTAAATGACACCTTAAAAAGCATATTTTACCCCATATGACACCCTAAAAAGCATATCTGACCCCAAATGACACCCTAAAAAGCATATGTGACCCCAAATGACACTAAAAAGCATATCTGACCCCAAATGACACCCTAAAAACCATATTTTACCACAAATGACACCCTTAAAAGCATCTCAAACCACAAAAGACATTCCCACCCTCAAAACTACAATTGTACAATACTTCATGCAAAATGTTTGACTTTCACTTGTCAGGGAGATGTACTTATGCAGAGGATAAACATGCACACAAGGTGTGTGTGCTGTGTTGTTTTATTGCACAAACTGTGCTTAGGTGCATTTTGAACATGAATTTCTTAAAGGACTGTCACATTGTGACGTGCTCAGGTGAAGAAATTGTTTATGATTTTGTTCCTTCTGGCAGTTCCTGCAGCAGAAACTGTGGGTTGTGCAGCACCAACCTCATCTTCTTCATCATCCTCAGCATCATCCGGTGCATCTGGCACTTGGATCCATGGGGCATTGGTGCGTACACATATATTGTGCAACACACAACATACTATGATTATCTTGTACACTATTTCCGGGCTGTACAACAGTCTGCCACCTGTGATGTCAAGGCACCGGAAATGTGACTTTAGCACGCCAAAAGTGCACTCCACAATGGCCCTGGTGTGTCCAAGAGCCAAATTGTACTGCCTCTGGGCTTGGGTGTTTGTGGCTCTGAGGGGTGTCATCAGCCATGGGGAGAGTGCATATCCTTGATCACCTGAAACATGTAATGGAGAGATGGGTCCACAAGTTGTTGTGCATGCTGTGTTTGAAGTGTTTATATTTTGTGGTGTGTGATTTGTGCTACTTTGGAATTCAGGTTAGCCATGTGTAGCTTCAGACAATTGACCAGCATCAATGGAAATTACATTGCTTCACAGCTGCCCGTCCCTACCCCCGTAGCCTATTTTATTGTGTGCGCTGCGCGGTTGCATCACTGGCACTCCAACGGTGCGCCAAGGCAATCCCGTCTGCACCCGTCCGCAAGCAAAATGCAAACAGCAGTAGTGACCCTGGTTCTCCTGCCGTCTAGCGCTACGACTCACCCGCCCTCCTCAAAGTCAATGCAAGGAGAAAGTACAACTGCCAACAGGCCACACCAGACACAACTCACGTCCAGTTCTCCTGCTGCCGCTGCCGCCATACCGTCACCACCGCCCAACACCAGCAACACTCCGTGGCACCCTCGCCTGCAGAGCCCCCGGAGGCCGGGCCCGCTTTGCCCACACCATCAACATCATCACACACCATGCCATCTACTCCATGAACTATGTACTCATTTCCAACCTGAGCTTTCACCTCACAAACCACAACAACTCCAACTCCAGTACCCTCTGGCCAAAGCTCGCAAACATCAGACTGACCCAAATCTTCACCACACTGACCCACAAGGCAGGACACACCCTCGACCCCATCTTCGCATGTGGAAACAGCGTCCACTTCATTCACACCACTCAAGCCCCATGGAGTGACCACCACTGCGTACACTTCCTCGTTGAGAAACCTAAGCCACTCAATCCCACAGCCCGCGCCACACGAAGGAACTGGAGCTTAGTCACCAAGGAGCTGCTCCACTCCACCATCAACAGCAACACCCACACCACTGCAGCCAAAACCGATGGCGCTGCCAGGGATTTCCACACATGGATCTCCAACTGCGCATACAAACTTGCCCTGCTATGCAACTCCAACATACAGCATGCAAGAATAGCCACCTTGGTTACCACCGACCTCCAAGATGCCAGATGCATCTGCAGACGCCTGGAGAAGAACTGGAGCAACATCAAGACACCCAGAAGACTTCATCACCTACAAGGACACCCAGCTCATACTCTCCCTCACCAAGGCACCCACACCCACCAGACTGGGCTGCCAGGAAGCATTGCAGGAAGTTGTGACATGGATGATCAACAGCTGCCTGGTACTCAATGCGGAGGGGACATAAGTACTCATCCTCTAAACCACCCCATCAGCTTGTGGCAACACCTGGTGGGACACCGCCTTTGGCAGGCCCCCCCACCAACGACCCCAGGTACCTAGGCATCGTACTCGACTCCTCCCTCTCCATGAACCAACAGGTCTACGCCATGGCCTCCAGCTGCTTCTACACCCTCTGCATCCTCCATGAGACCTTCAAATGGATCCCCCCCGAGTCAAGAAAGACAGTCACCCATGCAGTCATTACCATCAGTCTGGACTACGGAAACACCCTATATGCCCGCATAGACAAGTCTGTGCTCTGCAAGCTCAAGACTATACAGGACACCGCCGCCAGACTCAGCCTTGTGTTCATACTTTACTCATAGGTCCAGACCCTCCATAGCAACTACTTGGTTCCCACCGCTCCCAGCATTTGCTAATCTGTGGCGGAGGGGCTGTGCCTGTGGGGATTGTTTGTCTACAAGGCTAGCCCCAGTAACCGCAGTCACTTGGGTTGCTGTGTATGGTAGGTGGACATGTTACTAGGCATGTTGTATGAAATTTGCTACATGTGCATTCTCACATTTGTGAGTTTCATGATTGTGGACTTGAGGTGTGTGGTGTGTTCAGTTAGTACTTACCAACAAGCAGTGCATTTCCATATGTGCCATCCTGAAACCGCTGGTTGATGATGGACTGGCGGAAGATGTAGGAATCATGCACACTCCCTGGGAACTTGGCTACGACATTGGTGAACAAGCCCCAGTGGTCCACAATTGCCTGCACATTGATGGAATGTGTGTGCTTCCTGTTGCGGTATATGTGTGCAGTGTCCGCAGGGGGCACAAGTAGGACATGTGTGCAGTCAATTGCCCCCAACACCTGCGGGAAGCCAGCAATGGCATAAAAGCCTTGCTTGGTCTCAAGCTGCTCCTGCGCAGTGTTGGGGAAGCATAGGTGCTGGGGTGTCAGGCTGATGATGCCATCCAAGACAATTGGGAGGAACCTTGATAGGACTGACTGTGAAACTCCCCCAACTCTGGCAGTTGTTGGTTGGAAGGTACCAGAGGCCAACATGTGCAGCACTGCCAGCAGCTTTGTCTGTGGAGGGATGTTGGTTCTCCGCTCTGTTGGTGCCTGCAGCCTGGGGGCTATCTGGGGCAGGATGTGGAGGATGGATGACCTTTTGAGCCTGTGGTGGGCGATCACATCCTCTGGCGTTAAGTCTGTGAGGGTGAGGCGTGGGCGATGGACCCTCTGTCTTCTTCGGCGCTGCCTCCGTGGTGGTCCTGGGGGCGGTGGCAGTGGCGGCGGTTGTTGTGGCCTTCTTGGTGCTCCAAGCTGCATGAGTAGTACCTCCATGGCATCAGTGGGTCTTCAAATGAGGCTCTGAGCTAGTCGCCCTTATGTACTGTTCTTTATCACCATTTTTAAGACCGCCTTTTTTCTGGTCTTAAGTCCCAGCCGCTAACAGGCTTTAGCGGCTGTTTTCTGAACGTATCGCAGGCCCGGGTGATCATTGTAAATATCGCAAAGTGTGGGTAGCGTGTGTTTTTGCACAGGGACGCCTACATTGCATCTCATTAGCGATAATTATCGCTAACATGAGTGGCGATGGTGGAAACGAACGGTTTCGTCTGAATTCTGTCGCTAACGGCTGGTAGCAACAGCTTGTGAATACGGCGAAAAAAATATTGCGGCGTTAACTCCTTGTACATATGCCCCTCTGATGGATGGGATCAGAAAACTTGTTTGATTACATTTTTGCACCCTCAATATTTTGGCCTCTGTGTGTAATGTTTGCAAAACTGAAACAAAACAGTGTTCAGTATGGAAGCTTCAAACATTAAGAATTTGGTGCAGATTACACAAACGAGTCAAACGCTATAAGGGGGCAGCATTTGTCACCTTTTGAAATAACACGAGTTTTCACAGTCAAATGTTTCCCCACTCATAACTCCTAATTCGCTGAACACCCAAAAAAATGTTAAAGACATGGAAGCCTTTCAACCACTCATTATCTTTCCGTGGAATGGTTCATTTTGGTTCAGCCATTTTGGAGTAATATCTCAAAATGTGAGTTTGCAAAGCACATGTGCCAACTCTGTATAAGATGTATATACATCAAGAAGTCTGAAAAAAAGGACATATAGGCATATGCACTGTTGACACTGCACTGCAAGTTAGATTTATCAATGTTGAGGTATTGGCAAAAACAATTCTGGTCACTTAACCGTATTTTTCAAGAACAACATAGCAGGCATCAAGCCTTCTAGAAAGTTTGAAACTGTTTTCAACCTACTCTATACAGAAACAGGTTTTGAAAATTCATTTGTTTAGAATTTTAACTCTTTTAAAGGTCTTCACTGTGGGATTTCTTTTTATTCAAACAAAAAGTGTCAATCCTGCTTAGATCCTATCGGCAACCAGCAGTCACTGTAATCCTCTTTTCTACCAAGTTCAAAGAGTGAACCAAACAAGAGTACTTTCCATGGCCTACCTGATGATCTATCGCAGTACCTTGGCCCATGGCACCACCCTCCCCACTGGAATCGTGTCCTCCAAGGAAAGTAATCTTTACCATGAACATTTGTTGTGCTAGTCCAAATCTAGGATCCGTATGTAGACATTGACTGTGACCAACTTCGTCTTGATTGATATTAGCTCCACAAAGTGATCTTAATCTCAATAAACTTTTTGTACCGTATTAGCCCTAATCAGAGACATGCGATATACCTTCATGGTTCACTGCGCATATAGAACCAATTGAATTAATAATATAATTCATGAAAAACGTCATACCTTAACCATCTAAAACAGATAAATCCTTAGTCATCCCAGTAGCACCAATTTCACCCATTGCTCTTCATTGGTTTCTTGTTAATAACTGCTTTTCTCTTTGAATATCCAC
This sequence comes from Calotriton arnoldi, assembly GCA_963921515.1. Taxonomy (NCBI): domain Eukaryota; kingdom Metazoa; phylum Chordata; class Amphibia; order Caudata; family Salamandridae; genus Calotriton; species Calotriton arnoldi. The sequence goes on along the minus strand of CAWUFW010010742.1, from coordinate 422,254 downwards.
CTTTATTTTGTCTCCATGTCTTTTGTGGTCCATTTCACATGTGGAGGATATGGCACCTCCATTGTAAAATGAAGATTGCCACACTTGTGGTTCCTCCTCCTGATGTAAAGGAGAGGGGGGGACTGCTTTGTTCGCACCAGTTGAGCCAAAGCCTGTTCCGCCATTGGGAAACCGCCTCACAAGAGCCACTGAATATCAGAAGGCTTTTAGAGCTTGGACTTGTGATGCTGATTTTCCTTGCCCAGGTCATTATGAACAGAAAAAATAAGAAATGGCCTGCATGTGTTGGGAGAAAACAATTCCCCACCTTAGCGGTTAATTTCTGTAAAACAAAATCAATGAAGAACACGCTACCATAGTGTAGCAGCCCGTCTGGCATTCAGTTCCCATTAGGTTGAAAGTGGCGCTCGTAAAAAAACATTACGTGTCACAGGGTAAAAATTTCATTTTTGTCAGGTCGGGGTACTGCAGGAGTATATCAGGCAAGCTGTTCCCTTACATATTAATTAAATGACTGCCTTTTGACAGTACTGTATTTTCTTTATTGATTCCTGCATCCACCAGCAAGGCTTGCGGTTTACCTTTTGATATATTACCAAAACTAGAGCCTGCTGTGAAGTTATAGGGCCCCTCAGTTCACCAAAGGAAAACTTGCTTATAATGCATCAAACCTAGGGGCATATTAGCAAGACCGGCGATAAAATTATCGCCGTTTTAGCGGCAGGAAACTGCCGCTAAACGGCGATAATGGGCTTGCTAATATGCGTTATAGAATTCAATAGAAGCCCAGGTTAGATGTGCAGGACATCTAACATGGGCTTCTATTGGAATTCTATAACGCATATTAGCAAGCTCATTATCGCCGTTTTAGCGGCAGTTTCCTGCCGCTAAAACGGCGATAATTTTATCGCCGGTCTTGCTAATATGCCCCCTAATTCCTTCTACCCTCCTAAAGCCTGTTAAATGTATTTTTTTTTATTTACTTATTTATCTGACGTCTATCTCAAGAATCTGGTATTGCATTTAACCTAGGTCCTGTTGTGACTAGATTACAGAAACCAGATGGAGATGGAAATGGATTTGTAATTGCAGTTATATAGCGCTTTCTACCTCTGACATAGCGGTGAAGTGCTTTTTGGCGAGTAGCATGCACTCCTGAACCCAAAGCGGAATAGTGGTGGATTAGCATGGGAAATACAAGTGGTTAATTGGAGAGATGGAAAATGTGTGGGTGTTGTGTAGCTGAGACTGCACCATAAACAGTTAGGGGCTTATTTATGAAAACTGTTGCATCGCTGCTACAAAACAGCGATGCAACAGTTTTCACTGCGCCCACCTTGCAACACGATGGATGCGCCATATTTATTGTATGGCGCTCCATGTTGCAAGGATAGACAGATACGTCAGGAATCCTGATGTATCTGTCAGCATAAAAGTCACGCATTGCATGACGCAACTTCAGCAATGCGTGGGGGAGGCCTATCTTTAATGCATTGCGTCACCCTTAAAGGTTCTGACGCAATGGTGTCCTAGAAGTGGTGCACTGAAATCTTATTGATTTAAATGCGCCATTTCTATGACGCTTTGATACGGGGGAACGGCCACCCTGCATATATTTTACCTGGCACAGTTATAATGTTGTGCAGGGGCTTACAAAGTGATGCCTCTGCCTAGATGCGTCACCTTGTAAATATGCAAAAGAAACAATTGATGGACGGAATGCTGGACAATGCAAACATTCACCCCCAGTCACAAAGATCTGGGTTAAATCTATCATTCTTTTGCTCACCACACCACCCCAATTTGGACCCAGCCATATGCAAATCAGTCTTGACCCTGTTCCTTGTGGGAACAGTCCAGCCCGAACTGCCAAGCCAGGTCCTCCCTGGACCGGAAACAAGCATCCTAGGACCGGTTTCAGGGCATCACCCTTCATCAGCCAGGCTAGCTTGAATCCAGTGGTGTAGTGAGCATGGGACCCACGTCTAAGCATACCTTTCCCACTTAGGCCGACATATGCAAAAGAAACAATTGATGGACGGAATGCTGGACAATGCAACATTCACCCCCAGTCACAAAGATCTGGGTTAAATCTATCATTCTTTTGCTCACCACACCACCCCAGTTTGGACCCAGCCATATGCAAATCAGTTTTGACCCTGTTCCTTGTGGGAACAGTCCAGCCCGAACTGCCAAGCCAGGTCCTCCCTGGACCGGAAACAAGCATCCTGAGACCAGTTTCAGGGCATCACCCTTCATCAGCCGAAACCGGTCCTAGGATGCTTGTTTCCAGTCCAGGGAGGACCTGGCCTGGCGGTTAGGGCTGGACTGTTCCCATTGGGCGCAGGGTCAAGACTGATTTGCATATGGCTGGGTCCAAACTGGAATGGCATGTTGAGCAAAAAAACGATGGATTTAGGCCCAGATCTCTGTACTGGGGTGAATGTATGACATTGTTCTGCATTCTGTCCATCAATTGTTCTTTTTGTATTTGTCACCCCCAGTGGGACGGGTATGCCCAGATGTGGGTCCAGTGCTCTCCATGCCACTGGAGTCAAGCTATCCTGGCTGATGAGGGCTGAAAGCCCGAAACCAGTCCTAGGATGCTTGTTTCCAGTCCAGGGAGGACCTGGCCTGGCGGTTAGGGCTGGACTGTTCCCATTGGGCGCAGGGTCAAGACTGATTTGCATATGGCTGGGTCCAAACTGGAATGGCATGTTGAGCAAAAAAACGATGGATTTAGGCCCAGATCTCTGTACTGGGGTGAATGTATGACATTGTTCTGCATTCTGTCCATCAATTGTTCTTTTTGCATTTGTCACCCCGAGTGGGACGGGTATGCCCAGACGTGGGTCCCGTGCTCTTTATGCACTGGAGTCAAGCTATCCTGGCTGATGAAGGCTGAAAGCCCGAAACCGGTCCTACGATGCTTGTTTCCAGTCCATGGAGGACCTGGCCTGGCAGTTCGGGCTGGACTGTTCCCATTGGGCGCAGGGTCAAGACTGATTTGCATATGGCTGGGTCCAAACTGGAATGGCATGGTGAGCAAAAAAACGATGGATTTAGGCCCAGATCTCTGTACTGGGGTGAATGTATGACATTGTACTGCATTCTGTCCATCAATTGTTCTTTTTGCATTTGTCAACCCGAGTGGGTGGGATGGGTATGCCCAGACGTGGGTCCTGTGCTCTCCATGCCACTGGAGTCAAGCTATCCTGGCTGATGAGGGCTGAAAGCCTGAAACCGGTCCTAGGATGCTTGTTTCCAGTCCAGGGAGGACCTGGCCTGGCAGTTCGGGCTGGACTGTTCCCATTGGGCGCAGGGTCAAGACTGATTTGCATATGGCTGGGTCCAAACTGGAATGGCATGGTGAGCAAGAAAACGATGGATTTAGGCCCAGATCTCTGTACTGGGGTGAATGTATGACATTGTTCTGCATTCTGTCCATCAATTGTTCTTTTTGACCTTGTAAATATGGCGCAACATGGCCCATTATTTACACTGCTGCTGAGTCACAAAAAGTGACGCAACGCAAAAGTGTCACAAGGACCTGACTTCCTTTTGATTTACATTACGATACCTCTATATTACATTTTACGCAGTTGCATATGAATTCCTTGTTGTCTCCTTCAGGCAAGCTCCCATGCGTAAATCAGGAAAATTATTAGGGATTAATGATGTAGGTTGTTTTATTATATTCGGATTTCCTAACCATAGTTCAAACAAAACCCTTGTGTAAAGACTGACGTATTGCTTCCACAGCGTAACTGATAATATGTGCTAACTACTTTGTGTAACAGTCCCTGATTACAAATAAATTGAAAACTATTTCATACCTTTTTTGGGACAAATCAAAAAGATAGTTTCTGTCCTGTCGATAAGCATGCATACACAAATAGAACACCCCAGTGACAATATTAATTTGTGTCCATTTAACATATATGTTCTGAAAGGGTAAATTGCAAATTCTGCAAAGATGGCTTCAAATTCCGCGTATTAACATCCCAAAATAATTTTGTCAACAAAGAAAGTGCCAGAATGTGTATTAAAACGTATTTAAGAGATCTTGGTATGTTTCCAAATACTTATTTCATTTTCAAGTTAATATCCAGAGATAAAAGAGCTACATGTCTTGTATATAAATAGTGTGAAACGAATATACGAAATAAGACTCAGATGCTGATGTGTCTAAAGCTTTTAATGTTACTCACAGAAACGCCAAAATTGGCGCTTAGCAGATGGCAGTGCTAGCCAATTACAGCAAATGCAACAGCACCACGTTCTAAGCTGGCATACGAAACACATCATAATCCAAGAATTACCACGATTTGCTCATTACCGGTAGAGGACCAGCAGAATAATGTATTTTCTAAAAAACGAAATAACCCATAGCAAGCAGACCTACATCAAACTAGTTGTCTTTTACTTTTAAATGTTGAACCACACTCATTGTGAACAGAAATGTTAACATTCTTAAACCTCACAGTGAAAGTTTAATTTGCCCTCACAATCTGATTTTCGTGCTTAACCATTTTGCAGACCAAAGGGCTTATTTATGGGGAATTGACGTAGGGCAGCGTCGTAAGTCTTCTTGCTGCGATTCCCTAAGCCAATGTTAAAGAGCAGGAATGCACCTTATTTATGCAACACAGTGCATTTCTGTCCTTTTCCCCAGCTCTGGCGCACAATGGGCTGCTTAGCGCCAACGCAAGCACCCTTGCACCATGGGTGTCTGTTTTACATGCAGTATTGTTTTTGTGCAGGAAGGGCCACCTTCCTGCACAAAAACAATTCCGAGAGGCATTTTCCTCTTTCCATGTCACAATGCAGCACACATGGAAAGAGGAAAAAACAAGGAGAAATAAAAATATTTAGCCTCGTTACGCCTGCTCTGGGGAGGTGTATGGTTCTGGTGCTTCCCGCTTCCCCAACTGTCTGTAGTTTGTGAATAGCACTTTGTAGTGCATTTTGAAATACCACAAAACGTACTACAAAGTGCAGTTTGCGATTCAGGCCTTAACCTTTTATGGTCATTGCCCATACTGAAAACACATACTTTGGAAACAAACAGAAACATCTAGAAACAACTATAGGACCTATGTTTTATTTAAAAAATCTTCAAAAGCAATACAATCGCAAAATGTCCAAACACAAGGGGCCTGATTCACCAAGGTAAACACACTTTTGCGTAAGTTTCCAATTGTCTGCTATTCACAAATGTATTTTACTAATAGTATCTTCACGACTGAGGAGACTCCGCACATAAAAAGATAGGACTGTCCTATCGTTTTATGTGTGGAGACCCCACAGTCATAAAGATACTACTAGTAAAATACCTTTGTGAACAGCAAACAATCGCAAACTTACATTAAAGTGTAAGTTTACCTTTGTGATTCAGGCCAACAGTCTGCTCAATTCCTGTAGCTACAATCAGCATCAGGCTAAAGCAGAACACAATGTGTTGCCGAAGAACCAGATATAAGATGGGAGTCAACAAGGCTCATAAAATTTGAAAGTGAATTGCAGGATCTGTGACAGTGGCATTAAATTGTCTCTTCTTTCAGGATGACCTTTACATAAGCACCCGATGTATGTATCATGGTGTCTTAAATGTCTTAAACAAGTGTGGTTCACTGCCCTGTATATCAAACAGACAGGCAAAAGGGCGAGTGCCCAACAAGAGCACAGTAAATGTAATTCATTTAGATTTCATGCCTCATTTTAAAAGCCTTGAAATAATTGGGGTGCATTTCACTCCGATTATGCTATTTTGTTTGATAGGTTCCTCTTTTTATTTTTTGTGCAGTCTTATATAACGTGAACTCAACCCAAAGGTATAAGAGCGCTTTACATGAGCATCAGTTGCATTACAGAAGGATACATAATTTTTTTAGACACAGAGATATTAAGGGCCAAATTTATGACCCCAGTTATGTCGCACTTGCACCACACAATTTGGTACATGTGCAACGCAACGGAATAATGAGATTTATGAAGCCATACAAGGTCACCGAGTGGTTTCATAAATCTTGAGTAAAGTAACGAAGCGTAAATCGCTGCTTTGCCGTACTCAGTACCATGGGTTTTGCGTGGGTGTTCCACACAATTCCCATGGTTTTTGATACATTACCAGATTTAAAAGAACTGGTAAACTTGGAAATGCGCAAAAAAGATACACCTTCTCACAAGAGGCTTTAAATATCCATATTTCTCCTTGCTACTTCCCCTTTCTATGTGTCAGATTCTGCAGCACACATAGATAGAGGAATTTGCTTCTCAGAATTGTTTTTTGTGCAGGAAGGTGTGCCAAGAGGCAGAACAAAGGTCAGAAATAGACAAAATAAAGGTCAGGAGTGAACAGAAAGAGGCAAAATAATGGGCAGAATGAGCAGAAAAAGGCACATTAAACATTAAAGGTCAGAATCAAGCAGCAAGAGGCAAAATAGAGGTAAGAAATGAGCAGCAAGAGGCAGAATAAAGGTCAGCAGCGAGTAGAAAGAGGCAAAATAACGGGCCGAAGAGCAGTAAGAGGCAAAATAGAGGGCAAGAGCGAGCAGAGAAGAGGCAGAAAATGAGCAGAAAATAAACAGAGGAGGCACAAAACCAAAAGCAGCAGAGAGTAGTGAACTGCAAGCAAGCTGTACAGGAGGACTGTCACAGGGGGAGCTGGCACGTGGACCTGCTTCCGTGTGCTCCTCTATTTTTTTTTACTGTGTACCCACTGATAGACCCACTCATCCACCCACTTGCAGATCCACTGACATGCTCACGCATCCACTCACAGACGCACTCAAAGACTCACACACCCAATTACAGAGACACTTAGACACTCATGTACCCACTCACAGATCCATTCAAGCATTCAATCACCCACTCTCAGACCCAATGTGAGACTCACACACAAGACTCACTCAGATACTCACACACTCACTCACATACTCATGCGCCCACTAATATACCTACTCAGAGACTCACACCCCCTCACAGACCCACTCAGATACCTACACACCCAGTCACAAGCCCACTCAGTCACTCACACATTGACTCAGAGACCCAATGAGACACCATCGCTGCCATTCACAGACCCAATCAGACATTCTCATATCTACTGACAGCCCCACTGAGACACAGACACATCAAGTCACAGACATATTAATGGACCCACCTACAGACTCTCTGAGACTCATGCACCCACTCATGCAGTGACTCATAGACCCACTGAGACACGCACCCACTCAGAGACCCACTGAGACACTCATACATCCACTCACAGACCCAGTCAGACACTCATGCACCCAGTCATTTACCCATTCAGACACTCATGTACCCAGTGACAGACTGTCTGGGAGACTCATTGAGACACCTATGTAACTACTGACTGGCCCACTCAAACGCTCATATACCCCCTCACAGACACACAGAGAGAGTCATATACAGACTTATCCAGTAATGTAGATACTGATGTACTCAGTGTGATGAACAGAATCACTTATATAGTTTTGAATTTTGAATGTGCTGTTGTCTATTGAATATCTGCTTTTGGTTTACATATTTGCGATGCATTAGCAAATTTTGGGGGGAAAAACTTTAGGAAAAGATATTTAAAAACAATGGATAACATTTTTGGAAATTAGTGTGGCTTTGGAAAGAGTCTTTGTGTTGATTGTGTATATATGACAGCTACACATAAGACAGGATGCAGTGTTTCAAGTTGCAGAGAAACACCCTGTTGCCTTCGTCTGTGAAGTGAAGTCCATCACTTCTATAGATTCCATGCATGTTAAAATGCAACTTGTTATTGTAGATAGAACACATGTTATGGTCTCTGAGGAATGCAGAAACAGGTTTATGGTTTATTAACATGTTTCCTGCCTTTGTCAATCTGTGAACAGAATTGATTAGTCCACTTCCATTTCTGCCCTTGGCATATGTTGGAGTACACCAAGGCAGTGTGAGGAAAAGTTGTATTAATTTTATAAAAGGTAGCCTTCAATAGGATTGCCAGTTAATGTGCCTAAGTCATTGCCACCACAGTGCACAATCATGAGGTCAGGGGGTTTGCAATGCACAATGTTTTTGGCCAAAGGCAGCAACTGATGCAACTCTGTTGTTACCACAAGCAATGTCCACATTAGACAAACCCAAGCCCCTGTCAATCCCACTCTTTTTAGCTGCCTCTCTAGTCCATAACACATAGCTATGGCCCACAATCCACACTGTAACCATTTTGAATGAAACAGCAGAAGAGGACAGGAGAAGGCTGGAGCTGAATGAGACAGTTTTCAAAATGAAAGGCAGTTAAAATGGAGGTGAGGTCCTGTTTTAAAAAAGCACATATTTCATCAGATGGTATAAGTATGCAGGTTATTTAAATTAGGTAGTGTCTTTAAAGGATAAGTAAGTAGATCTGTGATTGGCTGTGGCAAAAATAAAAAAAATGTAATGCAAACTTGGATATGTTTTTAATTGTGTATAGTCAACCACACCTGGTGCAGTTGATTTTGTAACTAGTATGGTCCTTCTAGAATGTGCTCTGAACTTGTGACCTACTGGTTCTAGTGGGTTGCTATGTAGATTCAGCTTAGAGAATGTTGGGGAATGATGTTAAAGAGATAGTTGCTTTTTAAAAAAGAAATAATTAGGTGTGAGCCAACTCCTTGTTAAAGAATAAGGGCATCCCGACGTACAAAGGGGTGCCCGCCATAAGTGCGGCGGTCCCGTGGGGGTAATTAGAATGCACCCGCCACACTGGCGGGCGCATCCTGCATTGTCAACATTGCGGCGGTTGGTGCATTCAGCACCGCCCGCCGCAATGCCAAAAACGCATGTTGTGCATTTGCATGCACAACGTGGTAGGCACCACGCGGTGCCCGCCATGTTGTGCATGCAAATGCAGGGGGGTACCATAGGTACCCCCCATGTGCACCCCCCACCCCCCAGAATCCCTGGGGGCCCGCTACGGGCCCCCAATGTAAAATACTGCATGCCTTTCCGTGGCGGAAAGGCAAATCTCTGCATGCATCCTGATATGGATGGCGGCGTCAACAGACACTGCCACCATACTGGAAAGCTTCCCAGCCCGGTCGACACATCGACCGGGCGGAAAAACGGCGGACGGTCTTTCCGTCCGCCGGGGTCCCCCCGCCATAGTAATATGGCGGGGGGAATTGGCATGCGGGCGGGAGAGAATGTCGCGTGGATCGCCACCGTCATGGGGGCGGTGGCGTTCCGCCCGACATTCTAATGGGCCCCTAAGTGTTTGTTTTCCTAGTGAGTACTTTCTTATGAAGTGTAATGTACTTTTAAAGTAATAAAATAACCTAATTAAATATGGTTTTGAACTCCTGTAAATATTTCCAAATTTGTCTCGACAGTCGTGAATAATTCACAAATATGCACAAATAGCATTCCATATTGGGCTTCTTTATAAAAGTGCATGAAAGGGGTTAAGACATACTAGCCATTCAGCAGTGGACTTGCAAAACTAAGATATGAAAGACTTGTTTATATTTGCTGCATTGCACAGAGTGCAACGTTGAACAGGTTGCCATTAATGATTGCTTTGTATGATAGTGGTGACCATTGTTATGCTTAGTTTTCACATTTTCTGAGAGTATTGAATCTACCTAATAAGAGCAAACAAACTATTTAACCAACGTTCTCAAATTTCAGGTATGTGTATTGGATTGAATGTTGAAAAAATACATTTGTTTCAAACGATATATGTGTATGTGATGTTGATAAAAGTGAGTATGATATGTAGAAAAGTATTGTAACTTTATGAGGTGATCTATGAATTGTAGTGTGAGTGTTTTTACATATTTATCATTAGGTAAGACCCTTTCTTTGTGTGTTAGTATGTTTCTGTTTGTCTGAGTTGCAGACTATTGGCCTCATTATGATGTCGGTCGGAAAGCATTCCGACCGACACCTTGTCGGAATCGGTTCCGACTGACTCGGGTTCGGCGATTCCGAGTGACCGATTACGATGTTTCCGAACACCGTTCGGCAGGACTCCCATTGACTACAATGGGAGCCTGTGTTCCGAACCAAAACACAGGCTACCATTGAAACAAGCATTTGCAATGCAATCGGTCTCGCCTGTGGGACCTTATAAGTATTTAGCCATACAGTACATTCGTGCTTTAGCCCATGAAAGGTAACATAACATCAAGGTAACATAACATCATATCGCAACTTAACAAAATATAACACATGAATCTGTAAAGCTTCCGCCACCCTGTGAGATATTTTGGCCATGTTACTGTTTACTGCTAACTCTACTCAATGGTTTACTGTTAATCTACTCAATACTTATAATTGTATCGACCTTGGAAGGATGAGAGGCTGAGTGGACCCGCCAAGATTTGCACATGAGGTGAGGACAAACCTTTCATATAGCTACATGCACACAACTATAAAATTTATGTGTACAAACGTACAGACATCCACAAAAATATAGTTGCATATGTTGTAAACAATAATGGTAAGAAAAAACGACTCACGTTTTGAGACGCTAAAACAACCCACCTTTGCAAACCCAGAGGCCTGCTCTGCGATCCAGCACCCTCCCTTGCAGCTTGTTTTATAAGTGCTCGAAATCTAAATGGTTGCTTATTGATATATATCTCTCAGCCCTAGGTGCCTCATACCTGCCAAAATCAGTGACATCAAAGTATTAAGCTTGAAGGGTGCCTTTCACGCTGCCAGACTCAGATACCATGGACTTCTGGGGAGTATCACTTACTGCCAGAATGAGTGTGAACAGTGCTCCGCTGCCAAGTGGCTAGGCTCGCGCTGTAGAAATACCACACACACACATGACTGGAGAGCGTGGAAGGGAACACACAAACACATGCATGATCCAAACATGTGGGTACAATTTACTATAACTGAAGAAATGCATGTTTTAAATACATGCAAATAAACTAAATCAGGTAAAAAGGTGGTGCTAGATGGACAATGGGGCTACAATATATTTTTCAGGCCTTCTAGGTCCCCAGCCTCTAACAACTGCTTGAGTTCATGCATAAGATGTCTAGTCTTCGGATTTTACAAATGTTTACACGTAAGTGCAGACAAATAACATGTTTCCCTGTTTGTGTTTATTTTTTAAAACAGAAAAATCACAAATTAAGTAGGTCTTCGTTTAAAAGGTTCTGGATACCGTCAAACCTGGCTGCCTGGCCAACGATTGTGCACATATATAATACGGAAACGCAAATAGCTGCAGGTGCGCCCCTGTCTTTATACAATGCTGACGTTTTTTGATGAGTGTATTTTATATTGTATGCTTCACTGGTTAATGGAATAAAATCCAACCGCCATAAATAGACGAGGAGTTACAACTTCTTTTTTCACCAGACCCAAAATAAATGTGACGGAATACTTATACAGGGAGCTGCCAGTGATTCTGGGCAAATCACTTAATCTCCCGTGCTTACCGAAAAATGAACGTGTCCTTGTGTTATGTAACTGGTGCTTATGTAAAGCGCTCCAATACCTTCTGGTCGAGTTCGCGCTATATAAAAACGGTAAAAAAAAAAAAAAGAATTAATAAATAAATAAATATGGGGAGCAACTATAAAATATGGATAAATACAAATGAAGATGTAAAAAATATCTTGAACCCGGGAGCCCTATAGACAGTCTCCCTTGGCACCTTGTAAAAGCTCGCAATTTGTCCACAAATATATATATAATACCTTTTTTTGACATGGCTTAATGGCTGCGGGCCTAGTTTCATCAACACCAGGTACGTTTGGACGTAGTGCTTCAAAGGGGGCGGTACTATCAGCCAATATTGTCCTTCACACTGTTCGAAGCGTACCCCTTTTGCACTTCTGAAAGCTGCTAAGTGCTAACTCTTCGCCCTGTGTCGTCTGAAGGTGAGCTTTCTGACAAAAAATAGAAAAATAAACTTTTGCTGTTGTAATTTCCTGCTTAAAGTTTTAGTGGGAAAAATTATGCCAATAAACTTCTTTGTTACTTTTTCAGGTTTTATCATCCACTTTTCTTTTCTTTTCTTTCAGTCGTCAAGGTCATTAAGGTCGCATTTTTCACTGGAAAGACACCGAATGCTGGAAGTGTCGCACCTGACATAATGAATGAAAGGTCCACCCATCCCACCACCCACCCTCCCTAGAGCCAACCTCCAGTACATTTCAACCTGCTCTTTTAGAGAAAAAATGCCAGTTCACAGTACAGTGTCAGAGGTCAATTTTGGACGGGGTCAAATCTGCACGCCCCCATCTTCCTGCCATCTTACTCATTACACACACTAGACATAGATAAGGTATCCAGGCTGTTCCCGAGGAGCCAGGCAAAGGCACCAACAGGCTCTCACACGTGAACATGTGACGCAGGGGTGGCCTCAAACGGGGCGAGCTCAAGTCAGGTGAACTTTCTTTAATCCCACCTTCTCCATTTGACCAAAGTGCCTCATCCTGGGCAACTTAATCTCCCTGAAACTTAATTCCCTCTGCATCGAAGAACGGGAGCGCTTAAAATCTCACTTTAAGCGCTATGTAAAATCCAGACGTTTCACAGACGCGTGGGTGATTCTAATTGTCGGGGTCACACGTTGAGCAAGCAGACAGCGAGTATTAGTAACCTGCGGGTAACTACTGACGTGGGAGGCTGAATCTAACACCCAAGAGGAGGCAGGGGGCGGAGAAGACAGACGCTGCTAATGCGCAGCTCATCCGACAAGTCTGAACAGACCTTGACGGCAGCTCTTTGGGAGAGGCCTGCCAGGCTCGGCTAATCAGTGCTCCCACTAAGAAGGGGGGCGAAGCACAGAATAGAGTGTGAATGTGAGGGGGGCGGGAAACTGGAGAGTCTAAGAAATCATCGAGGGATAATCCAGATGCACATCCCCGTAAAGGGAAATGGAAGACGAAGGAGGGGCCATCACACGCTAGAGAGTGTGATGGCCAAACAGATAATTGGGATGATTGCTACCAGATGCACGCCCCTGTTCTGTTGGGCAGAAGTGAGGAACGAATCCCAGCAATCACTTCTATTGAAGCACCTTTCCCTACTGGAGACGGGAGAAAGCCAGAGGATTCTGGGAACGCTGGGCCCTTTCATGGCACTAAACACTGGACTGTGGGACTTGCACTCACATTTGAAAGTGTGATTTTCCTCTCTCAGGTGTGGGATTCGCCTAAGTAAGGACTGGTATGAGGAGGAGGTCCGTAGAGGTCATAGTAGCCATGCATATGTTGGCCAGTTCCCATAATTCTACTAAGCAAGCTCATATTTTTGATTTTCTTTCTAATTCATGCTTTTCAATACCTTCTGTAACTAAACCTGCCCACTGTGCTTACGTCACTGAAATGCATTGTATCATTAAACTGTAGGCACACTTTTACTGAAATTATTATTATTGCCAAATGGTTGCAAGAAATTAAGAGCTCAATAAGACTAAAGTAGCAGCTGCCAGGTCTCACCCTTCACTACTCCGAGCAGAAAAAGAAAAATGGCCCAGATTCGTAGCATCTAGTGAGAGAAAGAGATTAAGAGAAAAGATACCAATGAGTGCGTTTGTCTGAGATTTTACGTGTGTTGTAATATAATTCCTCACCGAGCAAACTTTCAAAACATTATGGGGTCAATTCTGATTCCGGCCGGAAAACGTACCGACCGACTCGGAGCCGGAATTAATTCCGACCGACACGTACCGGTGCAGCCCGACCCGCAAAGTATGATGAGAAGCGTGCAAAACCCGACCGACTCGTACGGAACACAAGCCGAACGACCGAGACGCGCGGAAAACAGCAATCCGGCCGGAAAAACACGCGAATCTAACCGACCGACACGCACCCGGAACAATCCCGAACGAAACGTGCCCGCGAACTCCTACCCGCCAAGTACGATGCAACGCGTGGAAAACACGACCGAGTCGCACGGAGGACAAGCCGTACGACCGACACGCATACAAAACTGCGAGCCGAAGCAACCCAAAACACCGCGACCGACGCGTACGCAGCATAGAAAACAGCACAAACACAGCGTGAACGAATCGGAGAAGCTCGTACGAGACAACTGCAGGGTCCGACTCGGTCACAAGAACGTCTCCTACATGCACAAAAAGTACAAAGGGAAAATACACAAAAAAGGCCAAACAAGCAATTACAAAGCCAATAAATACTGGGGGGCAGGGAACAAAGACACACCCACAACTCCACCCATATAAAGGACACAAATCCCTACCATGATCCTTTGCAAATTCAAATTACCTGCCAGCACTCAACAGACAGCAACCATACACCCACAGCTCATCCATCACACAAGCCACACACCATCAGCACCTCAACAAATAGCAACCTCACATACACCCAGCAAAACACACACTCACACACCTTCACCTGCACACCAACACACACATCACTCACCATCACCACCCATCACCATGCCCCCAAAGAAGAATCATAAGTTCCTAGATAGTGAATTGGAAGTCCTGGTAGATGAGATCCTCAGGGTAGAGCCACAGCTGTTTGGTACACTGGTCCAACAGACACCCATGTCGCAGAAAACCAAGATGTGGGAGAGGATCGTCGACAGGGTGAACGCACAATCACCATGTTTGCGCACAAAGATAGACATCCAGAACAGGTGGTATGACGTGCGCAGGAGGGTCAGGGAGCTGTTGAAGAAGGACTACCTCGTGAGCCAACACACCGGCAGTGGCCCTCCTGCCAAGCCAGTATACCTCAGGCCCTGGGAGGAGAAGGTGCGGGCCATCCTACCACCAGTGAGCGTATATGGACTAGAAAACATCCCAGAGCCTGGTGAGTACACAACAAATGTACACAATATTGTGCGACAATACACACACATCACTGTCAAGGGGAGAGTCAAACCATGCACCCTTAGCAAATACACAGCAACCAGAACAGAATCATCCCAAAATGTGTATGTCAGTCAGATAAACACAACACATGCCATCTCATAGTGACATGTAACTGTCTCATCACATGTACAAACACAACTACAACTACAGCTAGGCAGTGGCACAAATACAACTAACAAACACATCCAGACATGTAGCCACCACTACAACACCACCACACAGTGAAGCCCACTGAAAGAAAGGAATTCTGTGTATGCTGGGCAAGTCAGTGTAGCCAATAGCATCATGGGAGTCGTAGTCACAGATATTGCCCACCCTCACAATGCGCACATCAACACCACCATGAACCATGCTCACATCACAGGGAGTGGAAAACAACTGACAAGATGGCTGACACTGGCTACTGCTGTGGGGAGCACAAGGCCCTGCTGGCAACTGTGCACCAACCAACAGCAGGACACCACTGACTGACATCCTGAAAGACAACTTGCACTCCCTGCAATGGAAGCATGTTCCATGGTGGGATATCTGGCTGGGTGGGAAGGAGGACTCACAGCACAGACCATAGTCACCAGCAGCTCCACCCACACACCCCCTAACACAAACTCCACACAACTCACCTGGGAGAATGCATTGCCTCACACTCCAATCAAATATCCCACAAAGAACCACAACCCTGGGTCATGCTGTGTGAAGCACAGGGACACACATGGGACCTGTAGCAGAACTAACCCCAGGATAACACTGTCAGCCATCTTGTCAGCACAGGCACACAACGCCACAGGGAAGCAGAGTCAAAGGGAAGGAAGCATGGGCATGCTGGGAGGGGGGTGGAGGCAATAGCATGATGGGAGTGGTAGTCACAGCTCAACATCCCTCACCCACATGGCCCAGCAAGCTCATACCCAAGCATGCACACACCACAGAGAGTGGAAAGCCCCATCAAAGATGTCTGACACTGGTGCTCTGTTGTTGGGAGCACAAGGCCATGCTGGGAACTGGCCACCAACCAACAGCAGGACACCACTGTCAGCCATCTTGCCATTGCTCTCACACTCACACACAGTGAAGTCCACCCAAAAGCAAGTAAGTATGGGCATGCTGGGAAGTGGGGTGGAGGCAATAGCATGATGGGAGTGGTAGTCACAGCTCAACATCCCCCACCCACATGGCCCAGCAAGCTCACACTCAAGCATGCACACCCCACAGAGAGTGGAAAGCCCCATCAAAGATGTCTGACACTGGTGCTCTGTTGTGGGGAGCACAAGTCCATGCTGGGAACTGTCCACCAACTAACAGCAGGACACCACTGCAAGCCATCTTGCCATTGCACTCACACTCAGTGAAGTCCACCCAAAAGCAAGTAAGTATGGGCATGCTGGGAAGTGGGGTGGAGGCAATAGCATGATGGGAGTGGTAGTCACAGATATTGGTCACCCCCACAACTGTCCCATCAACACCACCCTGAACCATGCGCACATCACAGGGAGTGGAAAACAACTGACAAGATGGCTGACACTGGCTACTGCTGTGGGGAGCACAAGGCCCTGCTGGCAACTGTGCACCAACCAACAGCAGGACACCACTGACTGACATCCTGAAAGACAACTTGCACTCCCTGCAATGGAAGCACGTTCCATGGTGGGATATCTGGCTGGGTGGGAAGGAGGGCCGGATGTCAACCAAATACAACCAATGCAGACCATGTACACACCCCAACATTCACATAGAAATGCCCAAATAATGCAGGACAATGTGCTACACCAATATCAACCCCTGACTGTGACAACTTAGGACAATGCAATGTACAGGCCCGCATCCAGAGGCACAGTCACAACTGTCAGGTGTGTCAACCATTGATGCCTGCAGAAACATAACATACATTGTGTGTGTCTCCCAAAAACAGGTGATGATGGGGACACAGCAGCAGACGCTGAGGAGTCCCCGTCCCAGGCTCAAGAGGATACGGAGCTCACTGGTGTGGAACAGCCTCAGCCCTCCTCGGATGAAGAAGACCCACCTGGCACCTCCGGAGCAAGTCATCATACAGCACCAGCAGGACCACCAGCTGCACCCCCCTGCACCCACCCCTCCAATGACTGTCAACACACATACCACCCCTGCCGACATGGACAGACCAAGGAGCACCACCACCACCAGCACAGGGACCCTGGACCAACGTGGGGCCATGGACACCAACACCACCAACAACCCCCAAGGTGGCCCAGGGTCACCTGTGCGTGCCACCTCAGGTACTGCACGTGTCGCCAGGGGTGGTGGGAGGGGTGGGAGACATAGGTCGCTGCTCGCAGAGGGTCTGGACTGCATGATGACCCACAACTGGCACGCATAGCCGATGCGTACCAGTCCAGCACCGGAGAGTTCAGCCAGGTAGTGGGGCTCCTCAGGGACATTAAACAGCAGCAGGCTGCCCATCATGCCTGCTTGGACTCACACATGTCCCGCCTGGAGTCCAAGTGGGACACACTGCAAGAGATGACGGCGGTGCATAGGGACATATTACAATGCCTCTGCCAGATGAGCAGCAACCAGTCAACACATCCCTGTGTGCCCACAACATCTGGTGCTGAAACAACTGCAACTGCCACAGGGAGGCAGGATGACTCTGGCGGAGAGTCCCTGCACCGCAGCAGCCTTGAGGGTCCCCCCAAAGAAGAGGGGCCGTCCGAGGAAGGACAAGTGAGAGGCTGATGGCCATGTGCAACCCCCAGGAAGCCTAACACCTGTTCTGGATAATCACCTTTGTGCGCAAACTGTTCACCCTGTTGACTGCAACACAACTCTCCCACATGACATGGGGAGCTCAAGTTGGACCAATGTCTCAGATGACTGTGGACTTTACTCTGGACATTTCTGCTACCAGGACTTCCAAATCATCTAGGAACTTTGGATTACAATCACTATGTACAGCACCCACCATCCTGTGCACTATACTCACACATGTATGTCAATAAACTCACTAATACACCATGCTTGCCTCTGTTGTGATTCCAACGTTGTTTCTGAAGTGGCGATGATGATCTGGGAAATGACACTGTGCATGCTAACTGCTACAGCAAGTACAACACCGGCATGTGAGTCATGGCGACGTGACACATATGAGGGAGACACACCACCAGGGCTACACAACACATTCACACCAGGGCCATCTGACTCATCGCCTACACTGATGTTGCCAGGAAATACGTTGCATTGCACAGACCCAACACCTATTCACAGTCTGTGTTAACTAGCCCACTGGTGCAGTAAGCAAATGTCAGTCAGATGTGTGTCCACAGACAACGCACATCACAAAGTGAAGCACAGGTTTATTACACATTTGCAACATGTTGTAACCACCACAGATGCAAGGTAATCCCACCTGGCAGCGGGCACACAGTCAACAAGTGTAGAAGGAAGGAAGTCCATGGGTGTGGCGCACATCACCTGTAGGGACACGACAGCTACCACCCTGGAAGTCGAATCACGGTGTCGGGGATCACAGTTGACCAAACTACTCTGAAAGTACCCTGTGAAGGACAGAAATGACACACAGTCAAAAGCACTGAAGAACAGGACAGAACTGCAATACTCATGCCCAATACATGTCACAAGATACCCACCCAGAATCAAGTTAGCATGTCAACACTGTTGGGGAGTACAGACTACCTGTAAGGACACATCGCTACACGCATACAGTCATGTAGCCCATGGACACACTGAAACAGCACCAGAGCACCACCAACACATATCATGCAAACTCACATCATTGACATGACATCTCTGGATACTCACATTCAGCTGAAGAAGTTGGTGATGAGCTGTGTGCGGACATCACCATCATCATCATCATCATCATTGGCATCGTGGTCCAGGCCAGGATCCTCCACAGGTGGCGGACGTTGGTCATCGTCATCCAGGATGAAAGGCAACTCCTTCCGCACTGCCAGGTTGTGTAGCATGCAGCAGACGATGACAATCTTGCACACCTTTGCTGGGGCATATGGGAGGGACCCTCCTGTCTTGTCCAGGCAGCGGAAGCGGCTCTTCAGGAGACCAAATGTCCGCTCAATCACTCTCCTGGTCTGACCATGTGCCTCATTGTAGCGCATCTGGGCTGGTGTCACAGGGTTCCTGAGGGGCGTCAGCAACCACGGCATGTTGGGGTATCCGGAGTCACCTACATACAGACAATTGCACATTAGCTGAGTTGGAAAAGACGGTGGAACACTACATTGCAGAACACACACAATGGTACAAAGTCAGAACACACCAACAAGCCAGGCACGCTGGTTCCGCATCTGTGACATCATCCTCGGGATGCGACTACTCCTCATCACGTAGGCATCATGTGCAGAACCAGGGAAATGGGCACACACGTGTGAGATGCTCATATCTGCAAGACAGACCACCAGTGCATTGACCGAGTGGTAGTGTTTGCGGTTCCTGTATGCCTGCTCTTGGGCCTGTGGTGGTACCACAGCCACATGTGTCCCATCAATGGAGCCAATGACATGCAGCATCCTCCCCAGGGCATAGAAGTCACTCTTCACGCCAGTGAGTTGTTGGAGTCTAGGGAAATAGATGTACTGGTTCAGGTATATCAACATAGCCTCCAAAACATCGCGGAGCACACGGCTGAACATGGTCTGTGACATCCCGCCAGCAGTCGCCACAGTGTGTTGAAAGGTACCGGTGGCAAAGAAGTGTAGGGCTGCCATCACCTTCACCTTGGGGGTCAGCGCTGTAGGGTACGGCCGGCCAGGTTGCAAATGTGGTGCCAAGCGCACTGCCAAATCCTCAATCAGCTGCCTGGTGAAGCGGTACCGTCGGATGCTGTCACGTTCCACCATCGTTGCCAGGTCAGGGAATGGTCTAAGGACAGCTGGTGCCCTGCAGTGCATAGGTGAAGAAAGCAAGATTGTCAGTCACCCCACATATGTGGCATTGAACACACTCAATATCACATGATACATCATTATGAGGCACAAGTACATGATGTGTGCAGTTCCGTAAGGATATGTATGGCACATACATGGCCAACATCTAACATCACAGTTCAACAAGTGGCATCAATAAGTCCCAGGTTGTGCCGTTGGATATCATGAGGCCGTGTCCCAGTTCCCATCTCCTGCTGCCACGTTACAAACACACCCCACAGTGACATGTGAGGACAGATGTGCCCCAGGCATCACAGCTCAACGACAGGTAGATTCCCAGGACCCTGTATTGCCACATGGACACTGGCATGACATGGTGTATCATGTATACACCACAGCAAAACAACCATGACCCCCACAGGTAGTGGTCCCTGTTGCCTCGGCAGGACAGACATGGACGTCTGTGACACACACATGCCCAACATCAAAGTCCATGCACAAACAACGTGGATGTGGAGACTGCCTCCCATTGTGCACATGAAATCAGAGACATTGTAAACACAACATGCACACAGACTGTGGAGGACCATCACTATTGTGCCAATGGGTCACCCTGGGTTAAACATACCATCCCACATGGGACTCAGGGGGTATGTGACATGACATACACATACACCACCGTGAAATGTGACCATGCCACATGCTCAGATATGAACAGTTGCACATCACAGTGGTCATGTACACGAAACACCAAGGATTCTGTCCCCATGAACACGTGCACAGCCTGGGGGTGGCTGCCCCCAAGTGACACCCACAGAACAACATGTTCACCCCCATACACGGAATAGGTAATGCAGCCTTACATGCCGTAGGATACAGTTTGGACAGGCTGTGGTGTTGTAGGTGTGCCCCTCACTCCCTGGAAGGTATATGTGGCTGGCATATGTTCACCTGTGACAGGCATGGTGACATATGCCAGTGACTTGTACAGGGACGCGTTGGACAGCAATGGACCGATCGGTGCGCACACATTGGCCATTGCATTCAATGTGAGCTGGTACGTGTTGTATCGCAATACGCGTTGGACAGCAATGGACCGATCGGTGCGCACACATTGGCCATTGCATTCAATGTGTGCTGGTAAGCGTTGTATTCGCAATACGCATTGGACAGCAATGGACCGATCAGTGCGCACACATTTGCCATTGCATTCAATGTGTGCTGGTACGCTTTGTATTTGCAAAATGCGTTGGACAGCAATGGACCGATCGGTGTGCCCGGCCCATTGCATTCAATGTGTGCGGGTACGCGTTGTATCCTGGGTACGCGTTGAACAGCAATGGACCGATCGGTGTGCCCGGCCGGCCCATTGCATTCAATGTGTGCGGGTACGTGTTGTATCCTAGGTACGTGTTGAACAGCAATGGACCGATCGGTGTGCCCGGCCGGCTCATTGCATTCAATGTGTGCGGGTACGCGTTGTATCCTAGGTACGCGTTGAACAGCAATGGACCGATCGGTGTGCCGGCCGGCCCATTGCATTCAATGTGTGCGGGTACGCGTTGTATCCTGGGTACGCGTTGAACAGCAATGGACCGATCGGTGTGCCCGGCCGGCCCATTGCATTCAATGTGTGCGGGTACGCGTTGTATCCTAGGTACGGGTTGAACAGCAATGGACCGATCGGTGCGCACCCATTGGCTATGGCCTGGCCTGGCAACGGACGCGTTTTCAAATTTTGAACGAGTCTGATGCTGTAAATTCAGTTGGTCACCCACTACAATGTTGCAAATTCATGGGTGTCATGAAGTTGAACTTTTGAAGGATGCTGGGGGCGTGTGTAAGTGGTGCAATTCCATGGATTGGCCAGATTCAGAAGATGCAAACGACTTGGACCTATCACTTTGGACACATGGGACAGTTTCTGCCTCTGCAGCACACATATAATGCTGGCTGTTCCCCTGAGAGCTCACTTGCCTGCACTACATGCTCCAGGACGACATCTGCCACTACACTGCTGCTGTATCTGCACCCTCTGGACCCTGCAATGGCACGTACTTTGGAGAGAGCCCCAGCCTTCAGCACTGAGGAGAACCAGGCCCTGCTGGACAACCTCCTTCCACAGTACAGCAAGCTGTATGGGAAAGCAGGGAAGCAGGTGAGTGTTCTGTCCACTGCCTTTCTAAATGTGCATGTTGTCTGACTAGCAAGGCTAACAGTCTGCACGCCACTGGCTAGCAGGCTCACTGAGTAGTTGTCACCCCCCCATAGTGTGTAGTTACATGCACTGGACAGGTATAGTGCAGTGACAGTGCATTTAAACAAGGTTTTACTTCCCAGGCAATGATACCATGTAGTAACTGCTGGCATACTGTCCATGGCCATCGTTGCACTGCCGGTGTACATCATGTGCCCCTGTGATTGAGACATGTATATACAACTGTGTAATGCACGGATATGTTGCATGTGTAGTAATGCCATTCTCACTTTGTCATCCTCACAGGTTGATGTCCACCAGAAGCAGCAGATATGCTGACCATCGTCCGGGCAGTGAGATCCGTGGGGGTCTACAAGCGCCGGATCCGCAACTGCCAGAAGAGGTGGCAGGACCTTCGGGGCTGGACCCGGAGGATCGCACGGGTCCAGCTGAAGCTGTCGCCTCCTCGCAGGAGGGGCGGACACCGGACCCTGACCCCCACATGCTCAGGATCCTGGCGGTGGTCTTCCCTGATCTGGATGGGCAGCTGAAGGCCAGAGAGCAGCAAGGAGGGGGTGAGTCCATGACTGCATTGTGAACTATGTCTGCCATGCTATGTGCCCTCCTCTGGCCTGGTTAAACTTCCACAGTACATCAGTCATGTGGTCCAGGACCCATGTCCCTCTATTGTGCACTGCCCACTTCTCATCTGATACCCTGGTGTGGCCCTTACAGTCAGGGAATTGTGTCACTTGGGTACTGTGTCCTTGCAGTTTGCTTGACTCAAGGTGGGGGACAGCATCTGTTTCCCTAACTCTGTGGTGGGCATCATGGGTGGGTCCATTGCTTACACAATGCCTGTGTTCTGACATGTAATCTGCGTGTTACTTTGATATGTGGTCCAATTGCAGAGCTGATCCACCACATGTGCCTGGGGTATCTGGCACACACCCATGCTGCGGGTGGGAACAATGTTTGGGCCCCAGGAGTGTGTATATTACGTGTGTCACACATACTTAGCCAGCTGCCTTCTGTCCAGGGCTCATCCCTCATTCATGTGGGGCAGGACAGTCATGCCTACTCCAGGCCATACAATACACTCTGTACTCCCACTCCCGTGTATCAGCTGACACGTTGTGCTCAGTGATTTATCCCCTCAGGTGTCTGCCTCTGTGTCAGTGTGCTGTGGCTTCGTTGTCAGGTCTGCTGGGGTTTTTCTCGGTTGGGGCTCAGCATGCCACCGGAGATGTGACCATAGGAGACGATACTTGTGTGACACATAGGTGTTTGATCACCTGACCGTGCAGACTGGGGTATGCGAATGTGAAGTTCAGGCAGCTGTTTCCCATTCACAGCAGATTGTGAGGTGCTCAGGTTCAGAGGGTAGTGTTACAGGTCTCCCATATGTCCAATCGGTATGACCTGGACAGATAAGTGTTCAGATGATTTGGTGTGTGGGGGATGTACATGTGCACTTGTTCAGCTCCAGGACTTGCATTCCCCATGACCTACTATTGTGACACAGTGCAGAGTGTTGTTGTCTGGCTGCCCTGCCCATGTGACTGGAGACAGTGATGTATGACTTAGCAGGCATGCCTGTGCCATGGCATGTGAATTCCTATTAGTGATCCTGCAGGGGAGTGACATGTGCTACATGCACACCATTGTGGCAATGGCTATCAGGGCATGGGTGCATCATGGTGTCTGTCGCTGGTATGCATCACATGCATTTCCTATTTGACTCTGGGCATCCCTTTCATTCGGATACCTGTACTGACTCAGTGGCAAGAGTTGTGATGTGTGCATGTTCACATGCTTCACCGTGTTCTCTGCACTGTCCAACTACTGTGTAGGTGGTGCATGTGTCCACACTTGGGTATTGCCATCCAACAGACACCAGACAGATGGGTGCAAGGCCAGGTGGGATGTGAGTGCCATGGTTGACCATCAGACTGACAATTGGCTTCTCCTGTTCTGTTTGGGCACTTTTAGCAATGTTCAACTAAGGATGCCAGGGCTTGCTCTGTAATGTGCTGTACTTACTGTGGTGTGTGCGTTCGGTGCAGGTGACTGATGTCTGTCTGTTTCCCTATTGATTGCAGATACATCCACGGCCACAGGAGGGGGCAGCTCCACAGACCAGGAGGAGCCGCAGAGCCAGACTGGGTCAGCAGCCGAGGAGTGGTCGGAGGGACCCAGTGGCACGGAGGGCAAGGGGAGCCACACCGGGGAGTCCTCAGCACCATCCACCTCAGCTGAGGACCACAGCAGCTCGGACGATGACTCCCTTATGGAGGCGGGTGTCAGCAGCCACCACACCCCAGCTAGTGTTGCTGTCCCCGCCACCACCACCACCACCACCGCCCTCCCATCGGCTCCCATTCCCGAGGTCCGTGGAGGCTCCCATGTTCGGGAGTGTGTCTCCTTCGGGCCAGGCACCGCACCCCTGCCCCTGTGTCCCCTGCTGCCCTGAGTGAGGAGTCTGTGTACCTCCTTCGCCAGCTCCATGTAGGGCAGACAGCGATGCTGAGTGTCCTCCATGCACACACCACTCTGTTGACTCAGCTGGTGTCGTTCATGGAGGGCATCTCATCGGGCATGTCTGCCCTACAGAGGGGCAATAGGTCCATGGACTCCTCACTGACAGCAGCAGTGTCCCTCCTCCGACAGTCCCTCACCCCTCCTGCCTCTGCCCCATCCACACTCCCCAGCACCTTACATGTCCCAAGCACACACACACCGGCAGAGACACACCAGCACAGACACGTGCAGCACAC
This sequence comes from Calotriton arnoldi, assembly GCA_963921515.1. NCBI lineage: Eukaryota > Metazoa > Chordata > Amphibia > Caudata > Salamandridae > Calotriton > Calotriton arnoldi. The sequence goes on along the minus strand of CAWUFW010010742.1, from coordinate 397,543 downwards.
AGACACACACACCACAAACAAGACGCACACGCACGCACAGTCAGGGGACTGAAACCACACTCACAGGGGATGGGGCCTAGGCACACACACAGGCATCCACGAGCACTGCGCAGTCCTCAGTTGCCTCTCCCTCCAAAGCCCCCTCCCTTGCCTCACCTGCAACCCCAAAGACACAGCGGCTCTTCCTCAGTGACCTCGGCCTCTACCCCTCCGATCCAGCTGATACAGCATTCAGGGGGAAGAGGAAGCCCACCCACATGGAGCGGAGTGCCCCTCGCCCACGGACACCCTCCCCCAGGCGCAGACCGACTGACGCCCCCACCCGCAAGTCCCCCGGACCCGGAAGAGCAAGACCCCGCCGCCGCCCTGCAGCTCAGGCACCAAGTCTCCTTCCTCCATCCCTCAGGCCCCCACTCCACAGGTGCCCCCACCACACCCTGCCCCAGGTTCCCCCACCCACAGATACACCATCCCCAAAAGGATCAGGCCTTCTCCCCTGCCACTTGCTCTTCCTGCCCCACAACCCCCGCTGCGCTTGTCTGTGCCACTGGTGTGGTGAGGGTGTCCTCCCCTCTGTCCTGCCCACCTTACCTGATCCCCATTCTCCTCCCCTGGAGTTAGGCACTGCAGTGGAGTCCACTACCACCCTGTCTGACTTGGGCACTGCAGTGGCGAACCTGTCCACTCCATCTGCACGGTCCACTGCAGTCGTGCCGGCACCCACACCATCTGAGTCATGCCCCCCAGTTGTGCCGGCACACACCATGTCAGACACCTCCACTGCAGTTGTCAGTGGCTCTCCAGCAACCACCACCCCTTCCCTGCCTCCTCCTGGTGAGCCCTGATCCTGTCCCTGCGGTGCCTGGCCTGCCCCCCGTATGCCCCTCCTAGGGGATTGTCCCTGGTTTTTATCAGTGCAGGCATGCGTAGGGTGACATCTGCCACTGTCACCCTGTTTTGACTTTCATGATGGACTGGCCATTGGCCTTTGTTTATTTTTTAAATGACTTCAAGTTTCGAACACACATATGCTGAATAAAGCAACTTTCTGTTCTCTAGTGCTTTTGCTTCTGATGTACATGATGTTGATGATGCTAACCATGCCCTTGCTGCAGTGATGGTGATATTTGGTCTCATGAAAATGAAGTGTTACTGTGCCGGAACCCATGTGGTCCAGGGGGACTGTGTCCTATCATGTGGTGTATCCATGTCATCCTTAGCAGCATCTGAGGGTGTCATGTTTTCAATATTTGGCAATGGGATTTCCTACTTACATTAGCAATGTCACATCTGTGGCTTCCACCCCTGCACATCTGTTGTGCTTGCCATTGTTCAATTAGTCTAGTTCCCTGACCGTGTGGCCATCTCCACTGGACATGCAGGTTTGGGCATCAATGGGGAAGGACTCATCTGTGTTGTCAGTGCAACTTGCTATACATGTGTGTTGGATCTGTGCTGATGATTTCGTTGACACTCCCATGACCAGGCTGATGTGACGGGAGCCTTCATTTGGTGCTAATTGTTGACTGTGTGACCAAGTGTTCTGCTGACATGATGGAGCCCTACTGATGCGACATATGGCACAGCTTTCCTCACACAGGAGTGGAGTCCCCTCATGGCAGTGTGTACTCCTGTGACATCGCCTGCGCCCAAGGTGTGTGTTGTAGGAGCATGTCTGTGTGTTCACTTCCATGTTGCTGTGCATGCTGGGATCCCTAGTGATGTTCCTGTTTGTGATGCTTGCTGAGTTGACCTATGTTCCCCCAAAGTCTTCTCCCTGGGTTCTCTGTGATGAGGGTGCATGGCACATTACTGGTCATCAGGGTGTCACCCACAGGTGTGTTTGCTGTCAGGGCTGAGTTTGTGGGCAGACGCTGATGGGTCACAGTCAGGATTCCCCTTGGCACTTGTTTATACCTGTCATGTGATTTCCGGTTTGTGTTAGCTGTCATTGGTTGTGACACGTTGTGTGTGTGACTGCTGGCACACCTCAGGGTCAGGGCTGCAATGTTGGTAGTTGTCTATGTGTGTTCTTTGTGGGTGACCTTGGCTTCTTCATTGGTGTGTGACTGTGGCAGGGATCCCATTGGTTTGTGTGGTATTGCCGTCATGTCCATGTACAGCCTAGTGTGCAGTGTGTCAGACATTCAGGAGTCTTGTTGAGTGGCCATGTGTGATGTGTTTCTGCACCTTGGTTCCCACCACCCCCCTGGGATTGTCATGGGTGCATGTGCAATGTCACCAGTGCATGTGAGCTTCACTGCTGCACATTGTTGGAGGTCGAGGTGTGTGGTGTTGAGTGTGTGCAGATGAGAGTTGTTGCCTGGCTAGTCCCCTGCCTCCATGTTGCCCTTGGCTTACTGGCCGTGCTGATTGATTTGTGCTTGTGTAGGTGTGATGGTAGTTTGTTGCTCAGGACACATGACTGTGGTTCACAGTGTGAACGACATCTAGCTTTGTCATCAGAGTGGGATTGTAATGCAGCCCAGGGTCACCACATTGTGGGGGCCCTGGGGGTAGTGCTGTGGTGTGTCTGTGTCTTGCTGTGTCAGTTGGCGTTCCTACATGCTTGTATGACATGTGTGATTTGTGCTCCCTCTCATCTGACAATGCCTGATTGCCCACATAGGGGATTTGGATCCATGAGTTGCCTTTGTGTGGCACTGTATGCACATCTGTGTAATTGGTATTCAGGCCTCCTCATGTGTTGTGTGGTTGCCTAGGGACACTGGTACCCCCACTCACCTGTTGTGTTTGATGTGCAGTGTGGGTCTGCCTGTTTGTGTTTGTGCATCTGCACCACTGCATTGGCATATCTTTAGTGTGCCATTGGCTGTATGTTGTTTGGTGTGTTTCCCCTGCTGTCCCTGGGACTCCTAGGTCATCAGTCAGCACAATGATCATTGTTTGTGTGTCCCATTGCTGCCATGGTATGGTATCTGTTCACCTCACATCTACAGTCTCCACAGGGTATCTGCATTTGTGTGCCCATTGGTGCAAATATGTGGGTCTGCATTCTGATGGTCACTTCTGTCATTGTGTCATTGATGAATGTTGACAGTGTCAGCCCCCATGGGTGATGTTTGTCTGCACATGGCCAAAGGTATGTCTTATTTGCACTGCACTGTTTGCCTCCCCAATCTATGTTGCTATGGGACACAAGCACTACTTTGCCACTGATGTGTTTGTTGTTCTGTGACCAGGAATCATCCATGCAGTTTGGCAGTTGCAGCTTTTTCTTTGTCAACACTTACATTTTGGTCACTGTGATGATGGGGGTTTGGACCCCATTGCCACAATGTTCAAAATGTGCTTCAGCTATGGACCACACACTTACATTTTGGTCACTGTGATGATGGGAGTTTGGACCCCATTGCCACAATGTTCAAAATGTGCTTCAGCTATGGACCCCACACTTACATTTTGGTCACTGTGATGATGGGGGTTTGGACCCCATTGCCACAATGTTCAAAATGTGCTTCAGCTATTGACCCCACACTTACATTTTGGTCACTGTGATGATGGGGGTTTGGACCCCATTGCCACAATGTTCAAGATGTGCTTCAGCTATGGACCCCACACTTACATTTTGGTCACTGTGATGATGGGGATTTGGACCCCATTGCCACAATGTTCAAGATGTGCTTCAGCTATGGACCCCACACTTACATTATGGTCACTGTGATGATGGGGGTTTGGACCCCATTGCCACAATGTTCAAGATGTGCTTCAGCTATGGGCCCCACACTTACATTTTGGTCACTGTGATGATGGGGTTTTGCACCCCATTGCCACAATGGTCATGGCCTGCTTGCATTGTGGGGGCCACACACATTTATGTGTGGCACATGTGATAGGGGGTCACATTGTAGGTTCAAAGTCATGTTCAGTGTTGTAGGCATTTGACACAGTCTACACACGCTTGTCAGGGTGTTGGGGGGGATGTCTTTATGTTGCATTCTTTATGTTGTTGTGTGCTTGTGGTGTCATGTATTAGCCATCATGTGAGTGGGGGTGTTGGTGGTGGTAGGCATCCAGCCACCCATGGGTAGGGGTGGTAGTAGTGACAGGCATCCAGCCACCCATGGGTAGGGGTGGTAGTAGTGGTAGGCATCTGGAGCCCCATGGGTAAGGGTGGTAGTAGTGACAGGCATCCAGCCCCCCATGGGTAGAGGTGGTAGTAGTGGTAGGCATCTGGCACCCACTGGGTAGAGGTGGTAGTAGTGGTAGGCATCTGGCACCCCCTGGGTAGAGATGGTAGTAGTGGTAGGCATCTGGCACCCCCTGAGTAGAGGTGGTAGTAGTGGTAGGCATCCAGCCCCCCATGGGTAGAGGTGGTAGTAGTGGTAGGCATCTGGCACCCCCTGGGTAAGGGTGGTAGTAGTGGTAGGCATCTGGCACCCCTGGGTAGAGGTGGTAGTAGTGGTAGGCATCTGGCACCCCCTGGGTAGAGGTGGTAGTAGTGGTAGGCATCTGGCACCCCCTGGGTAAGGGTGGTAGTAGTGACAGGCATCCAGCTCCCCATGGGTAGAGGTGGTAGTAGTGGTAGGCATCTGGCACCCCTGGGAAGAGGTGGTAGTAGTGGTAGGCATCTGACACCCCTGGGTAGAGGTGGTAGTAGTGGTAGGCATCTGGCACCCCTGGGTAAGGGTGGTAGTAGTGGTAGGCATCTGGCACCCCCTGGGTAGAGGTGGTAGTAGTGGTAGGCATCTGACACCCCATGGGTAGAGGTTGTAGTAGTGGTAGGCATCTGGCACCCCCTGGGTAGAGGTGGTAGTAGTGGTAGGCATCTGGCACTCCCTGGGTAGAGATGGTAGTAGTGGTAGGCATCTGGCACCCCCTGGGTAGAGGTGGTAGTAGTGGTAGGCATCTGACACCCCCTGGGTAGAGGTGGTAGTAGTGGTAGGCATCTGGCACCCCTGGGTAGAGGTGGTAGTAGTGGTAGGCATCTGGCACCTCCTGGGTAGAGGTCGTAGTAGTGGTAGGCATCTGACACCCCCTGGGTAGAGGTCGTAGTAGTGGTAGGCATCTGGCACCCCCTGGGTAAGGGTGGTAGTAGTGACAGGCATCCAGCCCCCCTTGGGTAGAGGTGGTAGTAGTGGTAGGCATCTGGCACCCCTGGGTAAGGGTGGTAGTAGTGGTAGGCATCTGGCACCCCTGGGTAGAGATGGTAGTAGTGGTAGGCATCTGGCACCCCCTGGGTAGAGGTGGTAGTAGTGGTAGGCATCTGACACCCCCTGGGTAGAGGTGGTAGTAGTGGTAGGCATCTGGCACCCCTGGGTAAGGGTGGTAGAAGTCACAGGCATCCAGCTCCCCATGGGTAGAGGTGGTAGTAGTGGTAGGCATCTGGCACCCCTGGGTAGAGGTGGTAGTAGTGGTAGGCATCTGGCACCCCTGGGTAGAGATGGTAGTAGTGGTAGGCATCTGACACCCCTGGGTAGAGGTGGTAGTAGTGGTAGGCATCTGACACCCCCTGGGTAGAGGTGGTAGTAGTGGTAGGCATCTGGCACCCCCTGGGTAAGGGTGGTAGTAGTGACAGGCATGCAGCCCCCCCATGGGTAGAGGTCGTAGTAGTGGTAGGCATCTGACACCCCCTGGGTAGAGGTCGTAGTAGTGGTAGGCATCTGGCACCCCCTGGGTAGAGGTGGTAGTAGTGGTAGGCATCTGGCACCCCCTGGGTAAGGGTGGTAGTAGTGACAGGCATCCAGCCCCCCGTGGGTAGAGGTGGTAGTAGTGGTAGGCATCTGGCATCCCCTGGGTAAGGGTGGTAGTAGTGGTAGGCATCTGGCACTCCCTGGGTAGAGATGGTAGTAGTGGTAGGCATCTGGCACCCCCTGGGTAGAGGTGGTAGTAGTGGTAGGCATCTGACACCCCCTGGGTAGAGGTGGTAGTAGTGGTAGGCATCTGGCACCCCCTGGGTAGAGGTGGTAGTAGTGGTAGGCATCTGACACCTCCTGGGTAGAGGTCGTAGTAGTGGTAGGCATCTGACACCCCCTGGGTAGAGGTCGTAGTAGTGGTAGGCATCTGGCACCCCTGGGTAGAGGTGGTAGTAGTGGTAGGCATCTGGCACCCCCTGGGTAAGGGTGGTAGTAGTGACAGGCATCCAGCCCCCCTTGGGTAGAGGTGGTAGTAGTGGTAGGCATCTGGCACCCCCTGGGTAAGGGTGGTAGTAGTGGTAGGCATCTGGCACCCCTGGGTAGAGATGGTAGTAGTGGTAGGCATCTGGCACCCCCTGGGTAGAGGTGGTAGTAGTGGTAGGCATCTGACACCCCCTGGGTAGAGGTGGTAGTAGTGGTAGGCATCTGGCACCCCCTGGGTAAGGGTGGTAGTAGTCACAGGCATCCAGCCCCCCATGGGTAGAGGTGGTAGTAGTGGTAGGCATCTGGCACCCCTTGGGTAGAGGTGGTAGTAGTGGTAGGCATCTGGCACCCCCTGGGTAGAGATGGTAGTAGTGGTAGGCATCTGGCACCCCCTGGGTAGAGGTGGTAGTAGTGGTAGGCATCTGACACCCCCTGGGTAGAGGTGGTAGTAGTGGTAGGCATCTGGCACCCCTGGGTAAGGGTGGTAGTAGTGACAGGCATCCAGCCCCCCATGGGTAGAGGTGGTAGTAGTGGTAGGCATCTGGCACCCCTGGGTAAGGGTGGTAGTAGTGACAGGCATCCAGCCCCCCATGGGTAGAGGTGGTAGTAGTGGTAGGCATCTGGCACCCCCTGGGTAAGGGTGGTAGTAGTGGTAGGCATCTGACACCCCTGGGTAGAGATGGTAGTAGTGGTAGGCATCTGGCACCCCCTGGGTAGAGGTGGTAGTAGTGGTAGGCATCCAGCCCCCCATGGGTAGAGGTGGTAGTGGTGGTAGGCATCTGGCACCCCCTGGGTAAGGGTGGTAGTAGTGGTAGGCATCTGGCACCCCCTGGGTAGAGGTGGTAGTAGTGGTAGGCATCTGGCACCCCTGGGTAAGGGTGGTAGTAGTGACAGGCATCCAGCCCCCATGGGTAGAGGTGGTAGTAGTGGTAGGCATCTGGCACCCCCTGGGTAAGGGTGGTAGTAGTGGTAGGCATCTGGCACCCCTGGGTAGAGATGGTAGTAGTGGTAGGCATCTGGCACCCCCTGGGTAAGGGTGGTAGTAGTGGTAGGCATCTGGCACCCGCTGGGTAGAGATGGTAGTAGTGGTAGGCATCTGGCACCCCCTGGGTAGAGGTGGTAGTAGTGGTAGGCATCTGGCACCCCCTGGGTAAGGGTGGTAGTAGTTTAAGTAGTGTAAGTAATTTCGGCATCCCTCTGTGTGTGTGTGATATGTCGGGTACGTGTAGTTTGTTTAGTGGTTGGTGTCTGGCTTACCTTCTGCGCCGTACGCGTCCGTGCCTGTTCCGGTAGTAGATGTAGAATATTGGTAGGATCGGAACGATGGGATTCATGGTCAGTTCGTCTCGTTCGTCTTTCTCGTTGCTTCGCCTCGTCCTCGTCGCTGGCGTGTTCGTCTCGTAGCCGTGGATCGTGTTGTGGCGCGAATCGGAGCTTATGTGCGCCTCTCCCGGATGCTTTGACGTGCCGTGCGTAGCGACGGGTTCGGCGCGTATGGGAAGCGCATCGTACTAGTCCGGCCGGACGGGGCTGCATTTTGGCTTCTGTGCGACTCGATTCTGCGTTTCCGGATCCGGCTCGGTCGGGGAACAGGACCTGGATTGGGTGAGTATGACTGGGTCGGAATCTGTGCTGTTGTGCGCATCGTACTTGCTCGTTCGGATTAATGTGCGGATCGGTCGGGAAACAGGCATTCGCATGGCTTTTTTCCCGACCGAATGGTGTTAGGTGCGCCTCCGACCGAGATCGGAATCGGCCCTTATGTGTCTTCAGTCCATAATGCTAGCCATTTCCAGTAGTCAGTCTCACAGTCCATAAACCTTTCTTGGTTGTCAGTTCCCACTGTTTACTAGATTTTATTTGCTATCCTCTCTGGACTGGCAGACATGTTACGGATGTGTGATTCTGATCCATCCTAAAATGTCCACGTGTTGTGCTCCATCAAGAATGAATGATTAACCCCTTCGATGCTCATGACGAGCTGGACTCGTCATGGCACACAGTGCTCGTGTGCTCATGACGAGTCCAGCTCGTCATGAAACATCGCCTGGGAAATCCTTCTGGTGCGGGCACCAGAGGGATTCCCTTAATGCCACAAGAGCCTCGGGAGCTGGGGAAGAGCTTCCCCAGCTCCCGAGGCTCCCTGGTTTCCCTGAAATGACGATCGGCACGCACGTCGCGCTGATGTCATTTCAGTGAAACTGAAACTGAAATGAGCCAAGAGGCTCATTTCAGTTTCCTTCTACGTGCTCAGGGGGCTATCTCAGCCCCCTGAGCATGTAGAAAGACGGGAGAGGTATCGTTGGAAAGGGGAGAATCTCCCCTTTCCAATGGTACCCTCCTCAGTGGATCCCTGCTTGGGGATCGCCACAGGAGGGCGATCCCCAAGCAGGGATCCACCCATTAGACACCAGGGAGGGGAGCGGCCCCTTGGGCAAGGGCCTTTGCTCCCCCAATTTAATTTTGCAAAATGTAGTCTTTTTGCCCCCCTGGGGGACAGATGGGGGCAGTAGCCCCTAATCTGCCCCCCCGGGGGGCAAAAGCCCACTAGACACCAGGGATTTTTTTAGGAAGTAAAAATAAGGGTGGGGGCTGCCCAAAACGGGCATGCCCATGCCCCCACCCCCCGCAATCATTACAGTCTTTCTGCCCCCCCTGGGGGGCAGATGGGGCATTGGCCCCTAATCTGCCCCTTCGGGGGGGCAGAAAGCCCACTAAACAACAGGGATTTGTTTTTTTATTTTTTTTTAGGGTGGGGGCTTGCCCGAAATGGGCACGCCAATGCCCCCACCCACCCGCCACCAATACAGCATTTCTGCCCCCCCGGGGGGGCAGAAAGCCCACTAAACGCCAGGGATTTTTTATTGCACCATTTGTTTTAGGGTGGGGGCTGCCCGAAATGGGCACGCCAATGCCCCCACCCCCTGCCACCATTACAGCCTTTCTGCCCCCTGGGGGCAGATGGGAGCAGTAGCCCCAATCTGCCCCTCGGGGGCAGAAAGCCCACTAAACGCCAGGGATTTTTTATTGCACCATTTCTTTAGGGTGGGGGCTGCCCGAAACGGGCACACCAATGCCCCCACGCCCCATTACAGCCTTTCTGCCCCCCTGGGGGAAGATGGGGGCAGCAGCCCCCAATCTGCCCCCCGGGGCAGAAAGCCCACGTGACTCCAGGGATTTTTTTCGCACCATTTTCTTAGGGTGGGGGCTTGCCCGAAACGGGCACACCAATGCCCCCACCCCCTGCCACCATTACAGCCTTTCTGCCCCCCCTGGGGGGCAGATGGGGCAGTAGCCCCAATCTGCCCCCCCGGGGGGGCAGAAAACCCACTAAATGCCAGGGATTTTATTTTGCACAATTTGTTTTAGGGTGTGGGCTGCCCAAAATGGGCATGCCAATGCCCCCACCCCCACCACCACCATTACAGCCTTTCTGCCCCCTGGGGGGCAGATGGGGACAGTAGCCCCCAATATGCTCCCGGGGAGGGCAGAAAGCCCACTTGACGCCAGGGATTTTTTTGCGCATTTGTTTTTAGGGTGGGGGCTGCCCGAAATGGGCACCCCAATGCCCCCACCCCCGCCACCATTACAGCCTTTCTGCCCCCCTGAGGGCAGATGGGGGCAGTAGCCCCTAATCTGCCCCCCAGAGGGGCAGAAAGCCCACTATCCACCAGGGATTTTTTTTTTGCGCAATTGTTTTTAGGGTGTGGGCTGCCCGAAACGGGCACGCCAATGCCCCCACCCCCACACAAAATGACAGTCTTTCTGCCCCCCGGGAGGCAGATGGAGCTGTAGCCCCCAATCTGGCCCCCCGGGGGCGCAGAAAGCACACTAGAAACCATGGATTTTTTTTTCTTTTATTAGTGTAGGGGTAGGGGCTGCCCAAAATGGCCATGACAATACCCCCACCCCACCCCCAGAGAAATTCCAGTCTTCCTGCCCCCGGGAGGGGAGATGGTGGCAGTGGCCCCTGATCTGCCCCCTGGGGCGCAGAAAGCCCACTAGGCGCCAGCGAGTACGCAGGCTTTTTATGCGTGGGGGTGGGGTTGCCCAAAATGGTCATACCAATGTCCCCACCCCCACAAAAAATAGCCACAGTCTTTCTGCCCCCTTTGGGGGCATATCGGGACAAACCCCCTCCCCCGATTCCCCCCAGGGTGGTAAAAAGCCCACTAGGCTCCGACTTTTTTTAGCAATGTGCCTACCTGTGGATTTTGGGCCCTAGCGCAGCTGGCACGTAGGGAAACCTAGCAAATCTGTACATTTTTGAAAACTAGATACCCAGGGGAATCCAGGATGGGGTGACTTGACTGGCTCTCACCAGGTTCTGTTACCCAGAATCCCTTACAAACCTAAAAATGTGTCCAAAAAAACACATTTTCATCACATTCCTGTGGTGGAAAGTTCTGGAATCTGCGTGGGTCCACAAAATTCCACCCACCCCGCGTTCCCCAAAGTCTTCCGAGAAAAATGGTACCTCACTTGCATGGGTAGGCCTAGTTCCCGCGACAGGCAAGGGCCCAAAACCTATTTAGGAGACATCAAAATTACCTATCACAAAACGATCTGGTTTTCCAAGGGGGGTCCCATGACGTTTTGGCCTGGGGCTCGGCTGCCACCTAGGGAAACCTACCAAACCCACACATTTCTGAAAAGTAGACACCCGGGGGATTCCAGGGAGGTATGGCTTGCGTGGATCCCCCAACGTTTTCTTACCCAGAATCCCCTGCAAACCTGACATTTTGCTGAAAAAATCCCTTTTTTCACACATTTTTGTGTGGTAAAGTTGTGGCATCACAGGGCTGACACAAATTTCCTACTGCCCAGCGTTTCCCCAGGTCTCCCGATAAAAATGGTGCCTCACTCGGGTGGGAGGCCCAAGTACCCGCGACAGGCAAGGGCCCACAACGTATTGAGGCGACCTCAAATTGCCTATCACAAAACGATCTGGTTTTCCAAGGGGGTCCCATGACGTTTTGGCCTGGGGCTCGGCGGCCACCTAGGGAAACCTACCAAACCCACACATTTCTGAAAAGTAGACACCCGGGGATTCCAGGGAGGTATGGCTTGCGTGGATCCCCCAAACTTTGCCACTGGATTCAAGATAGCCTGGCTGATGAGGGTTTTGAACCCGAAACCGGTCCCAGGATGCTTGATTCCGGTCCAGGGAAGACATGGCTTGGCAGTTCGGGCTGGACTGTTCCCATGAGGCACAGGGTCAGACTGATTTGCATATGGCCATGTCTGAACTGGCGTGGTGGAGGGAGCTAAAGAATGATGATGGATTAAACCCAGATCAGTTGACTGGGGGTGAGTGTTTGATTTGCTCTAACGCTCCGTCCATCATCCCCTTTGGTATCGCTTTGTTCGCCCTAAGTTGGCAGGGTATGCCCAGACGTGGGTCCCTTGCTCACTTTGCCACTGGATTCAAGATAGCCTGGCTGATGAGGGTTTTGAACCCGAAACCGGTCCCAGGATGCTTGATTCCGGTCCAGGGAAGACATGGCTTGGCAGTTCGGGCTGGACTGTTCCCATGAGGCACAGGGTCAGACTGATTTGCATATGGCCATGTCTGAACTGGCGTGGTGGAGGGAGCTAAAGAATGATGATGGATTAAACCCAGATCAGTTGACTGGGGGTGAGTGTTTGATTTGCTCTAACGCTCCGTCCATCATCCCCTTTGGTATCGCTTTGTTCGCCCTAAGTTTGCAGGGTATGCCCAGACGTGGGTCCCTTGCTCACTTTGCCACTGGATTCAAGATAGCCTGGCTGATGAGGGTTTTGAACCCGAAACCGGTCCCAGGATGCTTGATTCCGGTCCAGGGAAGACATGGCTTGGCAGTTCGGGCTGGACTGTTCCCATGAGGCACAGGGTCAGACTGATTTGCATATGGCCATGTCTGAACTGGCGTGGTGGAGGGAGCTAAAGAATGATGATGGATTAAACCCAGATCAGTTGACTGGGGGTGAGTGTTTGATTTGCTCTAACGCTCCGTCCATCATCCCCTTTGGTATCGCTTTGTTCGCCCTAAGTTGGCAGGGTATGCCCAGACGTGGGTCCCTTGCTCACTTTGCCACTGGATTCAAGATAGCCTGGCTGATGAGGGTTTTGAACCCGAAACCGGTCCCAGGATGCTTGATTCCGGTCCAGGGAAGACATGGCTTGGCAGTTCGGGCTGGACTGTTCCCATGAGGCACAGGGTCAGACTGATTTGCATATGGCCATGTCTGAACTGGCGTGGTGGAGGGAGCTAAAGAATGATGATGGATTAAACCCAGATCAGTTGACTGGGGGTGAGTGTTTGATTTGCTCTAACGCTCCGTCCATCATCCCCTTTGGTATCGCTTTGTTCGCCCTAAGTTGGCAGGGTATGCCCAGACGTGGGTCCCTTGCTCACTTTGCCACTGGATTCAAGATAGCCTGGCTGATGAGGGTTTTGAACCCGAAACCGGTCCCAGGATGCTTGATTCCGGTCCAGGGAAGACATGGCTTGGCAGTTCGGGCTGGACTGTTCCCATGAGGCACAGGGTCAGACTGATTTGCATATGGCCATGTCTGAACTGGCGTGGTGGAGGGAGCTAAAGAATGATGATGGATTAAACCCAGATCAGTTGACTGGGGGTGAGTGTTTGATTTGCTCTAACGCTCCGTCCATCATCCCCTTTGGTATCGCTTTGTTCGCCCTAAGTTGGCAGGGTATGCCCAGACGTGGGTCCCTTGCTCACTTTGCCACTGGATTCAAAATAGCCTGGCTGATGAGGGTTTTGAACCCGAAACCGGTCCCAGGATGCTTGATTCCGGTCCAGGGAAGACATGGCTTGGCAGTTCGGGCTGGACTGTTCCCATGAGGCACAGGGTCAGACTGATTTGCATATGGCCATGTCTGAACTGGCGTGGTGGAGGGAGCTAAAGAATGATGATGGATTAAACCCAGATCAGTTGACTGGGGGTGAGTGTTTGATTTGCTCTAACGCTCCGTCCATCATCCCCTTTGGTATCGCTTTGTTCGCCCAATGTTTTCTTACCCAGAATCCCCTGCAAACCTGATATTTTGCTGAAAATATCACTTTTTTCACACATTTTTGTGTGGTAAAGTTGTGGCATCACAGGGCTGACACAAATTTCCTACCACCCAGCGTTCCCCCAGGTCTCCCGATAAAAATGGTGCCTCACTCGGGTGGGAGGCCCAAGTACCCGCGACAGGCAAGGGCCCACAACGTATTGAGGCAACCTCAAAATTGCCTATCACAAAACGATCTGGTTTTCCAAGGGGGGTCCCATGACGTTTTGGCCTGGGGCTCGGCGGCCACCTAGGGAAACCTACCAAACCCACACATTTCTGAAAAGTAGACACCCGGGGGATTCCAGGGAGGTATGGCTTGCATGGATCCCCCAACATTTTCTTACCCAGAATCCCCTGCAAACCTGACATTTTGCTGAAAAATCCCTTTTTTCACACATTTTGTGTGGTAAAGTTGTGGCATCACAGGGCTGACACAAATTTCCTACTGCCCAGCGTTCCCCAGGTCTCCCGATAAAATGGTGCCTCACTCGGGTGGGAGGCCCAAGTACCCGTGACAGGCAAGGGCCCACAAAGTATTGAGGCGACCTCAAAATTGCCTATCACAAAACGATCTGGTTTTCCAAGGGGGTCCCATGACGTTTTGGCCTGGGGCTCGGCGGCCACCTAGGAAACCTACCAAACCCACACATTTCTGAAAGGTAGACACCCGGGGGATTCCAGGGAGGTATGGCTTGCGTGGATCCTCCAATGTTTTCTTACCCAGAATCCCCTGCAAACCTGATATTTTGCTGAAAATATCACTTTTTTCACACATTTTTGTGTGGTAAAGTTGTGGCATCACAGGGCTGACACAAATTTCCTACCACCCAGCGTTCCCCCAGGTCTCCCGATAAAAATGGTGCCTCACTCGGGTGGGAGGCCCAAGTACCCGCGACAGGCAAGGGCCCACAACGTATTGAGGCAACCTCAAAATTGCCTATCACAAAACGATCTGGTTTTCCAAGGGGGTCCCATGACGTTTTGGCCTGGGGCTCGGCGGCCACCTAGGGAAACCTACCAAACCCACACATTTCTGAAAAGTAGACACCCGGGGATTCTAAGGAGGTATGGCTTGCATGGATCCCCCAACATTTTCTTACCCAGAATCCCTGCAAACCTGACATTTTGCTGAAAAAATCCCTTTTTCACACATTTTTGTGTGGTAAAGTTGTGGCATCACAGGGCTGACACAAATTTCCTACTGCCCAGCGTTCCCCCAGGTCTCCCGATAAAAATGGTGCCTCACTCGGGTGGGAGGCCCAAGTACCCGCGACAGGCAAGGGCCCACAACGTATTGAGGCGACCTCAAAATTGCCTATCACAAAATGTTGTGGGCCCTTGCCTGTCGCGGGTACTTGGGCCTCCCACCCGAGAGAGGCACCATTTTTATCGGGAGACCTGGGGGAACGCTGGGTGGTAGGAAATTTGTGTCTGCCCGGTGATGCCACAACTTCACCACACAAAAATGTTAGAAAAAAGTGATTTTTTCGGCAAAATAACAGGTTTGCAGGGGATTCTGGGTAAGAAAACGTTGGGGGATCCACGCAAGCCATACCTCCCTGGAATCCCCCGGGTGTCTACTTTTCAGAAATGTGTGGGTTTGGTAGGTTTCCCTAGGTGGCTGACGAGCCCGGGCCAAAACGTCATGGGACCCCCCTTGCAAAACCAGGTCGTTTTGTGATGGGCCATTTGGAGGTTGCCTCAATACGTTGTGGGCCCTTGCCTGTCGCGGTACTTGGGCCTCCCACCCGAGTGAGGCACCATTTTATCGGGAGACCTGGGAAACGCTGGGTGGTAGGAAATTTGTGTCAGCCCGGTGATGCCACAACTTTACCACACAAAAATGTTAGAAACAAGTGATTTTTTCAGCAAAATAACAGGTTTGCAGGGGATTTCTGGGTAAGAAAACGTTGGGGATCCACACAAGCCATACCTCCCTGAATCCCGGGTGTCTACTTTTCAGAAATGTGTGGTTTGGTAAGTTTCCTAGGTGGCCGCCGAGCCCCGGGCCAAAACGTCATGGGACCCCCTTGCAAAACCAGGTCGTTTTGTCATGGGCCATTTTGAGGTCGCCTCAATACGTTGTGGGCCCTTGCCTGTCGCGGGTACTTGGGCCTCCCACCCGAGTGAGGCACCATTTTATCGGGAGACCTGGGGAACGCTGGGTGGTAGGAAATTTGTGTCAGCCCCGTGATGCCACGACTTTACCACACAAAAATGTGTGAAAAAGGGATTTTTCAGCAAAATGTCAGGTTTGCAGGGGATTCTGGGTAAGAAAACATTGGGGGATCCACGCAAGCCATACCTCCCTTGAATCCCCCAGGTGTCTACTTTTCAGAAAAGTGTGGGTTTGGTAGGTTTCCCTAGGTGCCGGCAGAGCTAGGGTTCAAAAACTACAGCTAGGTTTGCAAGGGATTCTGGGTAACAGAACCTGGTGAGAGCCAGTCAAGTCACCCCATCCTGGATTCCCCTGGGTGTCTACTTTTAAAAAATGTATAGGTTTGCTAGGTTTCCCTAAGTGCTGGCAGAGCTAGGGTTCAAAAACTACAGCTAGGCACTTTGCAAAAAAAGGGTCATTTTTCACTGTGAAAATGTGGTGCGTCCACGTTGCGTTTTGCGCTGCTTCCTGTCGCGGGCACTAGGCCTACCCACACAAGTGAGGTACCATTTTTTTTGGAAGACCTTGGGGAACGCGGGGTGGGTGGAATTTTGTGGATCCACGCAGATTCCAAAACTTTCCACCACAGAAAAGTGAGGAAAATGTGTTTTTTGGGCCAATTTTTTAGGTTTGCAAGGGATTCTGGGTAACAGAACCTGGTGAGAGCCAGTCAAGTCACCCCATCCTGGATTCCCCTGGGTGTCTACTTTTAAAAAATGTATAGGTTTGCTAGGTTTCCCTAAGTGCTGGCAGAGCTAGGGTTAAAAAACTACAGCTAGGCACTTTGCAAAAAAAGGGTCATTTTTCACTGTGAAAATGTGGTGCGTCCACGTTGCGTTTGCGCTGCTTCCTGTCGCGGGCACTAGGCCTACCCACACAAGTGAGGTACCATTTTTTTCAGAAGACCTTGGGGAACGCGGGGTGGGTGGAATTTTGTGGATCCACGCAGATTCCAGAACTTTCCACCACAGAAAAGTGAGGAAAATGTGTTTTTTTTGCCAATTTGTTAGGTTTGCAAGGGATTCTGGGTAACAGAACCTAGTGAGAGCCAGTCAAGTCACCCCATCCTGGATTCCCCTGGGTGTCTACTTTTCAAAAATGTATAGGTTTGCTAGGTTTCCCTAAGTGCCGGCAGAGCTAGGGTTCAAAAACTACAGCAAGGCACTTTGCAAAAAAAGGGTAATTTTTCACTGTGAATATGTGGTGCGTCCACGTTGCGTTTTGCGCTGCTTCCTGACGCGGGCACTAGGCCTACCCACACAAGTGAGGTACCATTTTTTTCGGAAGACCTTGTGGAACGCGGGGTGGGTGGAATTGTGTGGATCCACGCAGAGTCCAGAACTTTCCACCACAGAAAAGTGAGGAAAATGTGTTTTTTTTGCCAATTTTTTAGGTTTGCAAGGGATTCTGGGTAACATAACCTGGTGAGAGCCAGTCAAGTCACCCCATCCTGGATTCCCCTGGGTATCTACTTTTCAAAAATGTATAGGTTTGCTAGGTTTCCCTAAGTGCCGGCAGAGCTAGGGTTCAAAAACTACAGCTAGGCACTTTGCAAAAAAAGGGTCATTTTTCACTGTGAAAATGTGGTGCATCCACGTTGCGTTTTGCGCTGCTTCCTGTCGCGGGCACTAGGCCTACCCACACAAGTGAGGTACCATTTTTTTGGAAGACCTTGGGGAACGCGGGGCGGGTGGAATTTTGTGCATCCACGCAGATTCCAGAACTTTCCACCACAGAAAAGTGAGGAAAATGTGTTTTTTTTGCCAATTTTTTAGGTTTGCAAGGGATTCTGGGTAACAGAACCTGGTGAGAGCCAGTCAAGTCACCCCATCCTGAATTCCCCTGGGTGTCTAGTTTTCAAAAATGTATAGGTTTGCTAGGTTTCCCTAAGTGCCCGCAGAGCTAGGGTTCAAAAACTACAGCTAGGCACTTTGCAAAAAAAGGGTAATTTTTCATTGTGAAAATGTGGTACGTCCACGTTGTATTTTGAGCCATTTCCTGTTGTGGGCACAAGGCCTACCCACACAAGTGAGGTACCATTTTTATCGGGAGACTTAGGGTAACACAGAATTGTAGAGCAACTGTTATTACCTATTGATTTACGATGCATTTCTGCCTTCCAAATGAAAGACAATGTGTAAAAAATAAGTCATTTTGAAAAATGACCTATAATTCTCATGCTAGTATGGGTACTCCCAATTTCGGAAATGTGCAAATATCTACTGTTTCTAAAATCTACATTTTGTTCCCATTTCAGAAATACATAGGTGTCTTTCATAACAATTTTTCCATGTATACATTTTCCCAAAATAATTGCTATATACCCGGTACATAATAAAAAACCATTGCAAGTCGCTGCTCAGTTATTGGCTCTGGGTTCGTCGGATTCTTGGTGAACCTACAAGTCCTATATATCCCCACAACCAGTAAGGTCCCACGGATGTAACGGTATATTGCTTTCAAAGAGCTGTCATAATTAGAAGAAGTTACAGGTGAAAACGTTGACACAAAAGGCTGTTTTTTCCAACTAATTTTTAATTTTTCCTATATCTAACTGTTAGTTTCTATAAAGAAACCTTGAAGAATCTACACAAATGACCCCTTGCTGAATTCAGAATTTTGTCTACTTTACTAAAATGTATAGCTTTCCAGGATCCATTATTGCTTTTATACCCATTTCTACCATTAACTGGAAGGAGGTTGAAAGCACAAAAAATAGCAAAAATAGGCTATGTCCCAGAAAAATGCCAAAACTGTGTAACATTTTTTGGTTTTCTGACAAAAGTCTGGCATTCCCTAAAATCTGGGAAAATGGTGATTTCAGCCCCACAAACCCTTTTTTGATATCATTTGCAGGGAAAAACCCAGATGCTTTCATTTGCAGCACTTTTTTCCCATTTTTCCCCAAAAACCCAACATTTTGCTGTATTTTGACTAATTTCTGGGTCCCCTCCAGGGGAATCCACAAACCCTGGGTACCTTTAGAATCCCCAGGATGTTGGAAGAAAAGGACGCAAATTTGGCGTGGATACCTTATGTGGTCAAAAAGTTACAGGGGCCTAAGCGCAAACTACCCCAAATAGCCAAAAAAAGGCTTAGCACAGGGGGGAAAAGGCCTAGCAGCGAAGGGGTTAATGTAATTTTACATATGACACGTCTGTGTCTTATTTTAAACTGTTTTCCAATTACTATTCATTACAGTACAAATGTGCAAAAGCTACAAATTGTTGACACAATGTCATTTTACCGAAACAGGAAAAATAAGGATTTCACATGAGCAAAATAGCACTTTAAGATGGCAGACCAAATAAACATGTTGATTTATAACACATTTTGCTCCTTAATGAGCCACCATTAAGCCACCATCCTCTCTCCGGTACTCCTCGGCACAATAACAACCCTTCTCAGCAGGAGGCAATGGGTTCCTCTCCTCTTACTATCTATTCCGATTTGAACTATCGGATGACCACTACTATCCTGGACTGAAACACCTCTCCCCTCACGCACCTCGTCCAGTCACTGGCTCGAGGGTCGCTTGTACTAAACAGTGAAAAAGCGCACTAATCATCAGAGACACTCTGATTTCTCAAGGATGGAAATGTTTTACACATAATTTGCAGAATGCTTAACATTTAGAAGCATCTGCATCTTCATGGAGTGAAAACATATTTCAGGTACTTGTGATAGAGATAATGTATTTTTGGTACGAATACTTGAAATAAGTGTCCGTGAAGTACCAGCGTTCGATTAATCGTTGTCAAAATTGTGCAGCAAAAGAAAAGACTAATGTGTCAAGAAAGGATAAATTATGTTACAGAATTAAATTTAAATTAGGCAACATATTCTGAGGACTGTCTAACTGCTGACATTTTAACACACATTGATATAAAGTGAACCCAGTGATGTACCAAATTATTTTCACCAAGCAGATCATATTAAAAAAATTCCAACAACTATTGATTTGTCTTGCATAGAAGAACAGACACGCCCTTAGGAGACAAGTCACCAAATGTAGTCACTTTCAGCTTGCACAACAACTGCAGAGATCTCTTTACATATAAAAGCGGAAGGTAGGGCGACTATAAGTGATTGAGGCTGGCTCTAGATTGCATATTCACTCATCCTGAGCCCGTACATTTCACTGTGTCAATTTCAGAGCTACTGTGTGTCAGACAGTGAAAAAGCATTGCCTGGATGGGGCCTGATAATGCGTTATTCTTCCCAGTTGTCACGTGGTCTGGTTCGGTCTGGCTTAGAACTGTAAATGCATCTAGTCCGACCCCTCTGTCATCCGAAACATAAAGAAACACTATTCTACAATACAGCAGGGCCCTTGAAGAGATGGCGCTGCCAGTCACTGTTACAGAATACAAATTCCCGAGCTGCACGCATTCTCCGATTACTGGAGCACACTCCGCAGATTTTACATAAGGGGTGATGACGGCGTCTACAAGTCTCGAGACGAGAGCCGAGGGCAAGAGCGGAGGACACAAGTGGACCGCGGAGTGCTTCCTCCCGACCGACCCCTGCAGGCCTTTGTAGAAAGAAGCATTGTGTAGTCAGGCGGGTGATCTGTGGGTGGGGAGGATGGAGTGGAACCCGGCCGCGCTTCACCTCGTCCTGCTTCGCTGCTTGTGCTGTCTCTGCCTCCCTTTGTCTAGCAAACGCACGATGTAAGGCATCGCGCGCATGCGAGACAAAGAGTGCGAATTCACCCACCAATGACACAGCAAACAAGCATTGAAAACGCAATAGGGCTCGTATTTACGGGAGCCCTATTGCATTTTACACGGAAGTGCAGGAGTAAAAGAAGGCACGAACGGGAGGGGGTGGGCGGTGGTTGTGGTGTAAGAAGTTACAAACTACGGGAGGGAACGGGGAGAGGCAGGGGAACAAAACTGTTTTTCTAGTAAAGGGGCTGATAGCCTCGTAAGGATAAAAATGACGACATGGCCGTCAGGAGGCGGGATTAACAAGCGAAGCACCAATCAGAATGCAGAAATTATGATTCAAGCCAATCAAAAATAAGGCTGGAAAGTGGGCAGAGCTTCCCCCTATACAGCATCTCTCAACGAGACAGCGCATGCGCTGCCTAGTCGAGATCTAAAAAGAGATGGTTGCGTGAAACCTTGCACCCTGTCGCAGGAACCACATGGTGCCTGCCATATTGTACATGGTTGTAAAGAGGGGTCCCATGGGTATCCCCACAGACCCCAACCGGAGGTCTCTAGGTGAAGGGGGGTGTGCTACAGGCCCCTGAAGTCAGTTTCCGACAGCTGTTCCGTGTCGGACAGACCGATTGGGAAAGGCTGTCCAAATCCGACATCGTAATACGTCGGTCGGAAATGCGGTCCATAGAGCTGTATGATTCGGCTCTGACTGACTCGGAGTCTCCGAATGCCGGTCAGAACCGAGTCGGTAAGACCAGACGGTTACCTTTATGGTAATCGGTCGGTCAGAAATGTTTCCGAGTCGGTTGGAAACATGGGTTCCGACACGGGTTAGGAAAATTCAAATGCCGTTCAGAGCCTTTCTGACCGACATATTAATGAGGTCCTATGTGTTTGATAAGTTGGTTCACAATGTGTTTCCCAGGAACTGTATATTGAACATGTGCTGCTCTAGCTGGTACCTTAAAAATGCTTGCTAAGCTTTAAAATTATAGTTAACAATGTACTAGATCCTTCTAAAGTTTTATAGGCCGATACATGATGTGCTGCTGACAAAGAATATGTTTCTGGAAACTCTTGGACTTGTAGACTTATTTATTCCAATTTAAAAATTTAAAAGAGGACTACAAGTCACATATTTGAAAGGAAAAAACATGCACTGTTGCAGTACATAACACATGAACCTGATAAACTTGGCAGCTATCTATTAGACAGCTTTTAGGGTGAGTGTTGGTAGGCTAAAGGGCTGGTTTGTGTGTGCTTAGATGATAAGACATGCCCTTTTAAGTAATAATGAGTCACATGTAGTTTGATAGTCCTAGGTATACTTAAATATGCAGTGTTTGACATATAGTACACATGTATCCAAATGTAGGAAACAATTAGTACTTATCTAGTCTGTTAAAGAGAGCCAGAGGTGTGTAGATATTTAGTGCAATACCTATAGGAAACTAATGTATGCAGCAGTAAATACATATAACTGATAACTATGGTAGGCTGCACATAAGCTTTAGGACACAGTGCTTTTTAATTAGATGTAGTTTTAAGTTTACAAAGTTATATATGTACTTATAGGCCTATATGTGCAAATATACATGCAGTATCCCAACCATACTGCAACTCACTTACCCATTAACAAAAACATAGAGCTTCTCACACACCCAGTCAGAGAGAGTCAGAGGCAAATACACATTCAGTCACATGACCATATAGCAGTTATGGATGCAGAAAGCCAGTATTTGTGAGTAAGCCGGTATTTGTAAAGCGCGAGCTAATTACCCGTAAGGGTCTCAAGGCGTTGGGGGCAGTCGGGCAGCAAAAACAGAGCTAGTGCACACGCAGTTATAAACCCCAATGCTCACTAATACAGCCAGTAAGCAGTCCATACAGCTGGTTAGATACACATAAAAAGACTCATAGAGATACTAAGACAGCTAGTCATATAGCTATATAGTCATTCACACATCCAGTGACACACCCAGAGAGGCAATGATACAATTATTTAGATATGTACTCAATAACTGAAACTCCTAATCACCCATGCAGACTACTAGCTCTTTAAACATATGTTGGGCCTGGTACTGCAGAGCCTGTGTCTGCAAATTTACTGTTAGCTCAAGCTGTATCCAAACTCATTGCCATGGCTTAAACTTCCTTCATCCTACATATAAGTTACTCCTAAGGTAGGGTGGATGCAGGTAATAGTTTCAAAGCTAGTACTTGTAGACTTCAATATACTATTATAAATGAATAATTCAAGTCCCAGAATTTATAGTAGAGAGACTAGAGTGGAACAGTATAATATGCATTGGCATGTGAAACTTGCCAGTTATGTACTAAATACTCTTTAGGCAGGATGTAGGTATGTGATATGTCATGGTTGAATGTGCTTAGAAAGTAGGAAATAGTGTTTTAATTTATACTGACCTGTATGTGTGTTTAGAAACCTGTACGCATAGTTAAATATGTTGTGCTTCATTTATACTTCAAAATATATACAGAAGTATAAAACATTTCTTATTCATCTAGTCTGTGAGAGTTAGACAACGCTAAGTAGATATTCAGGGCCAGATGTACAACAAAACCAATTTGCGAGTCGCAAATTGCGTCATTTTGCCACTCACAACTTGCAACTCGCAAATAGGAATTAACAACAATGTCTCAGACACTGTTTGCGATTCCTAATGGCACCTCAAATTGCTGCCTCATTAATATTCATGAGGCAGGTGTAATTTGTGAACCCATTAGGAATGGCTAGTACACCCAAGGATGGTGGCCTGCTGGGGTCAGCAGACCACCATGTCTGTGACTGCTTTTTAAACAAAGCAGTTTTTTTTTTTTAAATGCAGTCCGTTTTCCTTACAGAAAACAGGGATGCATTTAAAAAAAGAAAAATTAAACATTACTGTTTAATTTTTTAAGAGCAGGCAGTGGTCCGTGGGACCACTGCCTGCTCTTAAAGAATATTTTCGCATCCATTCACAAAGGGGAAGGGGTCCGCTGGGGACCCCTTCCTGTTTGCGAATGGCTTACCACCTATTTGAAGTAGGTGGTAAACTGCGACTGTCGCAAACCAATCGTACATTGAAGTACAAGTCGCTATTAGGAAGAGATGCCCTTGGCACGCCCCTTCCTAATAGCGAGTCGCAAACCCTATTTTGTGAGTCAGTAATAGGTTACTTACTCGCAAAATAGGGTTTGTACATGGGCCAGCCCTATTTTGCAGTCACAAACGGGTGATTTCCCGTTTGCGACCGAAAAAATGGTCGTACATCTGGCCCCAGGTATCATGAGTATACAACACTTATGTATGTAGCAGTAAGATATATATGTAACTGATGATACAACCTAGTCACCTATCCAATCAAGTAGTCCTTTAAACATAAGCCATGTCTACTACTGCAGAGCTTGTCTGTGCACTTTCACAGCCAGCTCAACTTGGAATGACAAAGTCCTTCCACAAATATTATACCCATGTTTTAGTACACAAGCCACCTCTGAGATAGGCTGTAGGTACGCCATAATGCACAGTGGTTTGTGATTAAGTGGTAAAAGACGTCCTTTTCAGTTTCACTAAATTATTTGTGCACTTGGAGACTCCTATGCCAAGTATACCACCTATAATGCAAGCAAGATACATAAGTTCAAAACCTGACAGTCTCTCTCTCACCCAGAGAGACATGGAGTTAGTTAAATACACAGTCATATACTTATACAGTTACTCAAGCATCTAATAGCACTCGTACAGGTGCACTCCTACAGTTACTCAGATATGGAGTAAAGTAGCGACACAACTAAGCCTGGGCAAGGAATTTGGGCACTGCGCGCTCCGTGGTGGAGCGTGGAGTTCCTGAATTCTACCTTCCCGGGCGCAAATCGGAGGTTTTTTACCATTGGTGTGCTCAAGGTTTGTTTTGCCGCTCACTCGTGCCACAATAATCACAGGCCACTAGTGATCTTGCGCGATGCATCGCGCTCATTTGCACCACTTCTGGCCGCTTCAGCGCCAATATAGTGCAAATTGCGAACAGAGTGCTTGAGCAGTTTTTGTGCTCGAGAAGCAGCTGAGAGGCTTTTCGAGTAGATTGTCTTCTCCAACTGGCTGTTGGAGTTGTTTTCTTTGTGCAAGAATCCTTTGTTTAAACCTTTTTTTCCAACTGGAAGAAAGTGCCCCAGAGACTCCAACATCCTGTTCCTGTGTAGCAGGCTCCTCCCAGGGCTCCTCCCAGTACGTTGTCCATCTCCTGGTCACTTTTCATTAGAATTTGGAGCTGGAAGGATTAATCTCCTTGTCTGCTGCATTTATACTATTGGATTTAGGGACTTTTTATTTGAGATTTCACAAGTAAGTTAAAAAACTGACCTATAAGGGTGTTGTTTGTTTGATTGGGGGCATGCACCAGGATTTATTTGTTCTTTTATTTGATTTTTAAAATTTATAGTGGTGGGTGGCCTGCAGTTTTTGTATGGGCCTAGTTATTTTTTGCATGTCATTTTTCTTCTTTTGTAAAGGAAAAATGTTGTACACTTTAGTACATTTTTGCCATTTTTTAAAAAAATGCATTTGAAATATTCATTTATTCAGTATGTGGCCTAGTCTGCCAATGGACCTTCCAGTCAGTAGGCCCAGTACTAGTCATGGGTGCATTAAACAATTGTTTCTGTGGTGTCTGTTGAATTGAAATATCATTTAGGCCATGGTTGGCACTGGATTAAATTACAAAATGTGTTTTTTGGGGGCATTTCACATTTTTAAAATGCTAATTCTTTCCTGCAAACAGTGTATAGGTGGGGTAATAATATTTTATGCCTTTGGAGGATGTGTGTTGTTGTAAAGAGTTTTAGCCCAGCTCATTTTTGTTTTTGGCATTGCTGAATTTATGCTGTTTTCTCTGTGTTACCAGCATGCCTCCTTTGTCTGGCCAATGTGTTAGTGTGTTTGCCATAGGCCACCATTTGTCTTTGTTCCCCATACCAAAATATTACTGTTCCGTTTACCCATATAGTTATCTGAGTGCCACTGGGTTCTCCTTTAGAATATATTGAACATAAAGGAAAGAGCTCTATCATTCTGTGTATTATGTGTTATATTCTAATGGGGAATTATGGAATGGTGGTATGAATTGACTTTAAAGTGGTTACCTAAGTTATCAAAACAACCACACTAATATTGCCTTTGTCTGTACTAATTCAAACTGCAAACAATGCCAAGTTTCACACTAAAGGTTTTTCTTGCTTGTTTGCTTCTAGGTGCACAAAATAAGAGACTTTACCTGCAGTTCTGCCAAACAGAAGGCCTGTGCAGTCACACGTCAGTCCTCCAATCACTTCTCCTTGTGTAGCTTGGTGTAACTCCCAAAAGAAAGCTTTAAGAAGATGGCCCCAAAGAAAGATGCTGCCAAGAAAATGGCCAGTGAGAAGAAGTAACTTTCCACCATTGGCGTGCCGGCCAGAACCTTTTTCATCAAACTTGTGCCTGCTGCACCGGGGACCATGCTCAGAGGAGCACTCCTAAATCAACAACACCATGCCCAGCTATGCTCACGACCATGTCTGTCAGAGAGGCAGCCACTGCAATCATGTTAACAGACGCCGACGAGTAGTGACGTTGAATTGGATTTGTCCCTTTTGCAAAGCAGTGCGCAATCATTTCAGGAAGGAGAGCAAAGTGGACAGCAGACACAGCCAGCAATAGTACATTTTCCTGATGTTGGAGCAGAACAGAAGGTTGAACTTCCTTCCGAGCAAGAAAAACCTCCTCTTTTAGAATCATTGGCTCCAGTAAGGAAAAGGAAGGGTACTATTCCACTATCTTCTCCAAGCACCACTTCTGATGATGATGATGATAGGGACATGGAGTGAACCCCTGACAGAGTCCAGGAGATAAAAGTAGAGGCAAGGCAGATGAAAAGTTCCTGAAAGACTCAGACTTATGGACAGGGAAGATGAGGAGAAGGACAATGATGTGGCAGTCACTATGGAAGGTGATACAAAGGAGTCTGACATTGCTATTCAACTTGTTCCGAGGGATGTGGCATAGGTAGCACCGCCACCAGCTCCCATATTTGCAAATCCCCAGCTGAGACCTGCACCATTGCCTACCTCTGGAGAAAAAGGGAGCCAATCGATGAAAATGGCCACCTACCTCCAGTTCTTCTTCAGGCATTGGCAGTGGCACAGTAGAAAAGTACTACTTCACAGTTTGGGACTTTTTGAAGGTTAGCAAAGAGGGGGTGCACAATGCAGTATACAGCATTTGCCACACTAATGTTCGTCAAGGTATGCCTAGTACACATTATGGTACTGGAGGCCAAATAAAACACCACTCAATCAAGTGGGAGGAGCACCTTAAAAAATTACTGAACATGGTTGTGGTGGCAAGGAGAGCCAGAGAATATCACCTACAAGTCCAATAATGGTGGGAGATGATGATGATGAGGAAGAAGAGGGTGACATCTTCAAGCAAAGAAGCCCTGTATCCAGCAGTGCAACAGCATAATCACCCACCTCAGTGACTTCACAATGGCACAAGACTCTGAGTGAGATGGAGACACCACGACATACAGTGATTGGTCCACCACAAAGCACATTGAGTCTACCACCAGCATCCATTTCTCAAAAGACACCAGTGTCAGTGGCCCCTGATAAAGAAGAAAATGCAGGCTCGTATTATGGGCATGTTTATGTAGTAGGGACCCTACTAGTGGAACCACCCAACCACAACAATGTACAATGGCAAGCTGGCAAAAATGGTAGCTTTGGACCTCCTCCCTTTTTCTTTTGTGGAAGGTGTGGGATTCTTAGAATATTTGGCAGCCAAAATGGAAGGTACCAAAATGAACCTATTTTGCCAGAGTTGCTGTTCCATCACTGCATCACAATGTGCTGCAGTTAGTTGGACAAGCTTTGCAGCAAAGTGTTGTTCACACCACCCACCTGAAAACAGACATGTGGACTAGTTGTCAGGTGACTGATTACATGTGCATAACTGCTCACTGGATCTCTTTTGAGGGGTAAAGCAAAAGATATCTGCAGGCCTTGGCACTGAAGAAAGTTTTAAGAGTGATAAACAGCATGCAACAAAGGCCATGTTCGCCATGGAGAAATCACATACAGCTGTAAACATCTTGGAGTAATTTAACAGCAAGGTGTATGAATGGCTGCAACCCTGAGGTCTCAGAATTGGATTTATTGCCACGGACAATGGCAGTAGCATAATCAAGGTTGTGACATACAGAGGCTATTTCAGGGTCCTGTGTTTGGCCCATTGCATCAACCTGGTGGTGCAAGACATCCTCATAAAAGAAGACATAGTCAGCAACATATTGACCACCTGCAGAAGAATCTGCACTCATTTCAGTCATTCTTTCAAAGCCCGGTAGCAGGTACGGATTATTCAGCGTAATACTAGAGCACCAATTACAGAACATGATACAGGAGGTACCAACCTGTTGGAACTCGACCTATTACATGTTGCAACATCTGTTTGAGCAGTACAAACAGATCAATGACTGTGCCATTCTAAGAGGAGGGGATGCAGTTGGGAAAGCTCTGACCATGGATGCTGACAAATGGGGCCTAGTTAAATGCCTGACACAGATGCTACTTCCTTTTGAGGGTTTCACCCAGGAAGTTAGCAAAGAGGACAATACGATGGGCCAAGGTATCTCGTTGTTGCATCTCCTACAGGACCAGGTAAAGAAGGTGTCTGAAAGGTTCGCCCCCGCAAGTGTGAATGAAAACATAGCAGTGCATGCCTTTGTGAGACCTTAATCCTTCGCTTAGCTTGTAATATATGACTGTAAAATGATATCATTGTGCCCAAAGAGTTCATCTGTGCCACACTACTTGATCGACGATACAAAATATTCTGCCCACTTTCATTCCTTTTTCTAAAGGCCATGTTTCAAAATATAAGAGGTGGATTGTAGAGCAAGCCAGAGTTCTGGAAGAAAAATGGCTGGAACTTAGAGTACCACCCTGCAGTTCTGGGGTACCACCGTCAACTTCCAGAGATGGCAGTCTTGTCTCACAGCAGCCAACAGCACCATCAACCAGAACACCGGCAACAACAGCAGCAGAAGGACCATACCCAACCTCTGCATTGTATTGGTTTCAATCGGCAGGGCTTATGTCCAGTGTACAGGTGATGGAAATAAAGTTTGAGCAAGTGGCAGCGACAATAACCATCCACAGGATGTTCCAGGAGTAGCTGGATGATCCAAATAAGGTCTATGTGGATCAAAATCTATTGATGTATTGGTATGGGAAAATGTGCCAATGGCCAGAGCTCAGCAGGCTGGCAATAAAGTATCTGGCTTGTCCTATAGCCAGTGTGTCTGCTGAGCATGTGTTCAGTGCAGCTGTTGTGGTTGTTACAGTGAGAAGGACCATTCTCTCACCTCAAAACGTGAAGAGATTGACTATGATCAAGATGAACCAACATTTTAAACCACACAATTATACCGTTCCTGAAAAGCACAAGAGGAGGAGGAGGATTGGTCAAAAATGTAATCATATGTATTAGCTGATCAACTTCTGTGCGAACCACCTGAGTTTGAGGACAAACTCTACTTACCAGACTAAGTATGCCAGTGGCCTATAGAACTTTTAATTATTTCTCGTTGAACTTCTATCTTTGCAAAAAAAAATTAGCTAGTGGAACATTTTTATTTTTGTGTCAGATATATGCTGCCCCACCATTATTTAGTCATATACATTGCCGGATTGCAGTTGGACTAGTGTGCATTGAAGAGGCCTCCAAAATTCCTTTATGATATTGGAGACATTGCCTGCCCCCTCTCATGCCTATTGCCTGTCCCTTTTAGCATCACTCAGCACTAGCAGGTCTGCCCCCAGAAGGCTGTTGATTTACAAGAATGCCTGCCAATACCAAATTCCAGTGTGTTGCCTGCATCAAAGGTGAATACCTAAACTACCCATGCTTGGATTGGAAGAAGTAATTACTACTACTCCAATGGTGAGTGAGTGATGATGATTTATCATGTGGTGGCTGACAGTGAGGGAGGGTCCATTTGTCCCTGGAGGTCATTGGCCTTTACAAACTTACTTAGCTAAAATTAATGAACCTGTATGGTCCACTCCTTTGATCCTTCTGTTTTTTTCATCATCTAGGATGGATGCCCCAGACAATCATTTGATTTACAAGACTGCTAAATTCCAATCTGTTGCTTACATCAAAGGGGCAA
The DNA here is from genome assembly GCA_963921515.1 of Calotriton arnoldi. Taxonomy (NCBI): domain Eukaryota; kingdom Metazoa; phylum Chordata; class Amphibia; order Caudata; family Salamandridae; genus Calotriton; species Calotriton arnoldi. The sequence goes on along the minus strand of CAWUFW010010742.1, from coordinate 368,362 downwards.
TAATGTACCTTCCACCATGCTTGGATTGAAACAGGTAATCATTGCACCAATTAGTGATCTGATTGTTGAGTGATTGTTAGTGATGATTGAGGTGGTGGCCGATAGTGAGGGAGGGCGTGTTGAACTGTAATGCAGGAACTTTCTTGAGATGATTAATTTTCAATGTTTGGGGCCTGAGTAATGGGCGATCATTTTTTCCCTAGATGTGATTGGCCCTTTCACACTTAGCCAGATTTAATTGCAGGGTCCTCTCCTTTTTTCTGGTTCTTCAGTGTCCAGAACAATAACTTTAGTTAACAAACAAAAACATATGCAAAATACTGCAATTTCTGTTTCTCTTCTTGTTCTTCAACAGCAGTGCACTACACGTGTCTCTTGGTCGGTTCATGATAACAGGTATGGGACAGAGTTACTTGGAGTCAGGAGAAGGATGTAAGAACTCATGGCGGGAGCTGCAGAACTACCTCATCAACATCTAGAAGCAAGGTTATCGACTTCAGTTCAAAGGTAAACAAAGAGTCTGTGGCCTAGTACGCAGCTATGTGGAATGAAGAGAGGTACATTTATTTGTGAAATGCTGCTGTGTGTGTGTGTTGGACTTGTGGCAAAAGTGAAACTCTGACTCTACCTTAGGGTAGATCTTTTTTTAATATAGAATAGAAGGGGCACTACACTTATTATTGATTCATCATCTTTGGCTTATTCAGCCACTGTACTAGTTGACAGTATTCAAAAGGGAAACATCTAAACAGGTGTAAAATAATCTGTTATGGGAAACTATGAAATTTATTCTAGAATCAATTCACATGATTATAAATATCAAATGTGTCAGATGCCAAGTATGGATTTTCCAGTTTGGTAGGCTGGGATGGAAGAACGTAGGAAAAAATAAATAAAGGAGTGAAGTACTAAGAGGTGACTGAGTGGACAAAGGTTAACAACACACCTTGTGTGTTCGGTTTTCAGTACATTGAAAACATTGTAAATGTCACATTAACTGAAGTAGACCCACATTGCACAGCCAACACTGCACTGCAGTAATGAATTGAACCATACTGAACTTGGTCCTGTCCGCAGTCCAAGATATCCACCCAGCTGTGTGTCAGCTGCTGGATGGTGCACTGAACCTGGCACACACTCCCCCAGTGCAGCCAACACTTCCACAGGGATATCTACTACCGATCATGCCATCTGCTACCAACATGGAGGGGAGGTGGTGCTGCACAAAAATACGAGTGCTGCCGCCCCCTCCTTGCTAAAGATCACCCGGGGCTGCACACGTGGGCGGCGGCGCTGCCTGCAACTAAGCCATCCTCCCCTCCCTGCCATGGTGCTGGTTGGGTTAGAAAATTAGAGCAAGGAAGGGAAAGGAAAGCAGAAATAAGTAAGTAAGGGGAAATAAACAAAATGCAAAAATAAAGATAAACACAAAAATGATTTCCAAAAAACGTAAATACACAAAGACACACACTCATATAATAAATAAGAATGAGGGGTAGATAATTTTTAAATAGGGAGAATTAAAGAGAATAATATGAATTCGAAAAATAGGCCCAGCACCATCACAGAGAGTAAAAAACAAGATGGCTGCACCCATGCGAACTGCGAGGACACACATGAGAACCGTGCAGTGCCATTCGCATTCCATTTGCAATGCAAGGACACACTCCCCATTGCACATGGGAACACAAATGGGTGCCTGGCAAACTCTGCCCGCACAGGGAACTCCAGGTAATGGGGTAGAGTTTTTTAGCCACTGCGAAGAGTTCCGCATAGCGGAACTGCGCCCAGGCCTAGACACAACCTAGTCACCTATCCACTAAAGTAGACCTATAAACATGGGTAAGGCCATGTACTGCATAGGCCAGGGTATCTCCATTTTTAGGTGAGGCCTAGTACTGCGGAGGATATCTGTGCACTGTGAAGCTGTTCACCAAGTGTTAAACCCATCTTTTAGTACATATAAGTCACATCTGAGATAGGCTGCAGGTATGCTATAATGCATGCTGGTTTGCATTTAAATGGTAAAATATGTCCTTTTCAATTTCACTAAGTTATTCATGCACTTGCAGACCCCTATGCAAGTACCACACAGAGTATACCACCTATAATGTAAGTGATATACATGTGTTCAAAATCATACAGTCTCGCTCTCAATCAGTGAGACATTGCAAAGACACTCATCCATTCACTCACATGCTCAGAAACTAGTTATGTATCCTGCACTATCAAAGGCAGTTGTAGATATAATTTCATACCTTTGAATTCACCAACACAGGCAGTGAGTTATTTGTTCAGCCACTTACATACACATTTAGTGAGCAATAGAGTTAATTAAACAGGCAGTTTTATACTGGGATGCTTAGGCATCTGATGGCACTCTTACAAGTGCACTGTTACACTTAGATATGCAGCCAAGTAGTGACACACCCTAATCACCCATTCAGACAAGTAGTCCTTTAAACCTGGGTAGATACAGAGGAACACAGTAGAGCAGTGGTTCCCAAACTTTTGACTCCTGAGGACCCCCATTGAGTCACCACTGGAAGCCAGGGACCCCCAAGCAATTTGTATGATTTAAATTTCAAACATTAAAACAGTAATTCGAAAACAATAAACACACGTGTGCACACAAAACAAATACTCGAATTACTAAGGATTTTAGTATTTTATATTGAAAGAATTTGCAAAAACAGGACGGTTAGTGCTGCATCTCCGTGACTAACTTTTAAATGGTTGGTTTTATTTTGGAGTACGAGGCTCCTGCCAGGGCCAGACTGGAAACCCACAGCAGCCCTGGCAAATGTTTTCAGACCAGTCCCCATACAGTGCACAACAAGTGCAGTGAGTGAGCCTGACCACTACAAAGGGGCTTTGGGAGGCTCTCCACCCAAGAAAATTTAGAAAACAATGGTGCATTCTACAACACATTTATCATTATATATTGAATTGTATCAGCTTTTAAAGAATAGTAAATGATGACTTTACTATGCACCAGGATACGACAATCTTTGTTGGGGTTCTTCAATGATTCCCTTATGACCCTCCAACAGTGCCTCTCATCTCTCCATAGCCCCTCTGTCACATGTATTTCATTTGTTTTATAGCATCTCTCATACCATTGAAGGATGTCAGAGCACTTTACATCACACACATATAGGGGCAGATTTACAAGCCCCTTGCGCCACTGGTGCGTCACAAAAAGTGACGCACCGGTGGCGCATTTTAGTGCCCCATATTTCCAAGGCAGGAAAAGCCACCCTGCGTGACTTTTCCTGGTCTTGTAAATATGGCCCATTTGCACACAGCACTTTGCGTGAAAGGGGTGTACCATGGGTGTTGCTGTGGGTGTTCCCACGCAACACCCATGAAACCAGACACATTTCCAGATTTACTAGAAATCGTAAATCTGGAAATGTGTCTGAATGCTATGCCTCCCCAGGGGAGGCGTAGGGAGGCACAACGAGGAGAAATGTATTTATTTCTCCTCGTTTTTTTCCTCTTTCTATGCGTGTTGCATTCTGAAGCTCGCATAGAAAGAGGATATCACCTCTGGTGCTTGTTTATGTACAGGAAGGTGTCCCTTCCTGCACATAAACAATCAGTAAAACAATGACGTTTTGCAAGTTCTATGTGTGCTAATGCAGCGCACTTAGAAGTTGAAAAACGCCATTTCTGATTGTTTATGTGCAGGAAGGGAACCCTTCCTGCATATAAACAATCTCCCCACGATGCAGGCAACCTTGCACCATGGTGCAAATGTGCCTGTCCAGGCGCATGGCAGCAGTTTGTGCGCCAGCGCAGGGGGAAGCACAGAGATGCGACATATTGTTGTAAATATGTCGCATGCCTGTGCTTTGAAAGTGACTGAGTGGGGCGCAGCCAAATGGCTTGCGGCACGTACTGAGTCACTTTACTTGTAAATCTGCCCCATAGAGACAATGATTCATACGTGTAAATCAGTGTATAGAAAATGTTACATAAGGCAAATACGACTACAAGGTGTAGGATTCACATGTCATTCATACTGGTAGGCATTTTTAAAGAGTGCTTGGTCTGGAGAAGCACAAACTCAGGATTCAGAACATAACACAGTGGTTAGCATTGACTTTAACAATAAAAATGTATTTCCACCCAAATAAACCTTTTTAGCAGCATCAGGATAATGAAAGACTTGGAAAAAACATATGTTTCTAACTTGTACCATGCAGTTTGCAAGCAGCTCTTTAATGACAGTTTATAGGTCACTGTGCTAGATTACGATTGTCACTTATGAACTGCACAGTAACATAAGAATCTCTGTGACAAAAGCAGTAACCCACTAACCTATGCCCATAAAAAACTGTTTTTTAAAATGCATGGTACACGTTCTTTGCAGTAGGCATATTAACCCTCTGTGCTACATTAGATAAGTCAAAGCTGCCACTTGACAAAACTCATCTCTCTCCAGCAGGTACATTAATCACTGACGTTATCTTGACACTTTTATTGTTGCTGGAAAACTGCTAATTCTACATGGAAAATTTTTTGTGCTTTTAAAATTACTGCCTGAGGACCCCCTGGGAATGTGTCACGGACCCCTGGGGGTCCGCGGACCACAGTTTGGGAAACACTGCAGTAGAGGATATGGCACTATACCCAGTGAAAGACTAATGCATGCACTGCAACAGACAGAGACACACAGACATAAACTTGAAAATGAATAGAGTAATGTTAGCTGTATTATAATTAGACAACTGTTTTATGTTGGTAGTTAAATATTTAAAATGTGTAAGCTGTTAATACATAATGAAAAGGTAATTGTGTTTATTTTTTTCTTTTCAGATATCAGTTTCAAATTAAGTACAAAAAGCGACATTGCCTTCAAAAAGTGAGAGAAGAAAGAAACTGAGGAAAGGATTCTATCTCCTTACAACTGACATACAGAAGGGCAAAATGGAGAGAAAGTGGCAAAAGGGAAAAGAGATGCTGGTAAGAGAACCACAACATTTCTTAAAATAGTATGAGGACAACTAGAAAGTCAGCGAAATCAAGTAAATATAAAACAAAGTTTGCAATCAACTAAGAAAGGAGAAAAAGGAGAAAAAGTACATTATATGAATGTACATGATATGAAAAATAAAAAATCACGCAAAGAAGCAGAGTGTTTAACCAGAAGACACAGGCAGTTTAAGGAAATCAGAGTTAGAATGTTCTGTAGTAGAGTAATTCAGAATCTAATAAGAACTATGAAGAAGTATAAAAGAAGAAGGTAAGCAGTCTGACAAAACGAACGTGTTGAGGTTGTAGTCGACTAGGCCTTTGCTCTGAAAAGGAAGCTATTTATTTTGATTCTAAACAAAAGCAAACACTTGTCAATAGAAGTAACTTTTTCAAACTTTTCAGCTGTGATTGGAGGCATACTTCTAGTACAGAGCCTTCTTTAACAACGAAAGCTTCCAAGAGAGCACGTTAGTGCAAGCAGCTGAAGAATCTGTATGATGCTATAATTTGAAGGATGGTATTTCAATTCCAAAAGAGGTAATGGCAGCTAGGAATGTTGAAGACGTGATAGCTAAAGTACAGGGAAGGCGTAGGCAGGCCCCTGTATATAAATGGAACTGTAGCAGTGTATGCAGTGTTCAGCAGGAATCTACTGATATACTGAGAAGTTTCCTACGCAACTTTCCATGCAAAAGTGTGAAATAGAAAATAGAGATTTTGCAAGGACTAGATCTGTGCAAAGTAAGGAAGAATACTAATTTACAGGGACATTCACTATCACGTCTATCAAAGAAAGTGTGCCATAGCAGCTTTCCTCATTTCAGAATGTTAGTTATTCACCACTCGAAATTGTGAACTTTAGTTAGGAGGCTTTACTATGTCAAAACTCCTGCTCTATGTTTAGCAGAAATGAATAGAGCTCTTTTTGCATGGTACAGTAACAGAGGTAGAAAAGGTTGTGAAGATGTTCAGTTTCGTTTCTTTGGTCCTGAACAGGTTTGTAGGAAAAATGAGGACTTGGAATCTACAAGGGTTGTGGAACAGAACACAACTATTATTGTTGATAACCTTCGAGAAGAGATAACAAAGCTTAACACAGTTTTTTCAGAAAAACCGAACTGTGTTTGATATGTTGTCGACTCATTCACTACAAAAGTCTTCAACAATTGAAGATGAGAACAGAGATAAGTGGGTTGAATTTGCAGCTTTTTTTTTTGTAGAGGAACTCTTTTTAACCTGTAATAACAGTTCACCGTCTCTTTACTTATAATAACCAGCGCCAGGACACCTCCGGGTAATCGTTGCACTATATAAGTTCCCATAACATAACATAACTCTTTGATTGTTGCACACAACAAATTATATGTAAGTACTGTTATGATAAGTTGGAGGTTAATAAAATGCTAGCTAAAGCAGTGCACAACTAGTTAGAATTAGTTCCTATCCCACAAGATCATCAAGACGTATATTTTTATGAATCAATTTTAATACAATGTATACATCCATTTCAAGCTATAGTTTGTATGGATCCAAAGCCAGGAAAGTTACCTCAAACAGAGTTGTAGAAAGGTCTTAAAGGTAGAGTTGTGTCATTGCCATTAGATTTCAAGCAGAATATTGAAAATGCAACGTAGAGTGCTGAATCAGATTTACTTGGACACTATGGGGGATATGTACAAGGAAGTGGCTGAGAGAGGCATTAGCCTTCCTGGCTTAACGCCTCTCTCCGCCACTTCTGAAACGCAAGGCTGCACCATATTTACAAGAATGTGGTACAGCCTTGTGTTTTCCCCTGCGATGGCGCTAAGTTTAGCAACGTGTTGCAAGTGGTGCAAGTGGTGCAAGTGTGCCAACGCAGGCACACTTGCACCATAGTGCAAGGGTGTCTGCGTGCAGGGGAGGATTGTTTATGTGTAGGAAGGTGTCACTTCCTGCACATAAACAATCCTAAAATGCCATTCTGTCACTTTCATGTGTGCTGCTTCATGCAGCACACATGAAAGTGACAAAATGGCATTTAAAAAAAAAATATTGTTTATGTACAGCAAGGGATACCTTCCGGTACATAAACAAACCATGGCATTTTGCTTTTTCCATATGGGCTGCACAAGGCAGCAAACATGGAAAAAGCTAAAACAAGGAGAAATAATGCATTTCTCCTCATTTCACCAACTTAAGACCAGGATTTACCTGGTCTTAATTTTGGCACTGCCTCCTATGTACGCCACCGTTGTACAGAGGGGGCAGCGTCAAAAACAATGGCTGTTGCGGTGGAACGCCCACCGCAACACCCACTGCCCACTCCTTTCACGCTAACCATAGCATCAAAGGGGGCCTTATTTACAAGGCAGCATTAAGCCATGTTAAGAGGCCTAATGCTGCCTTGTAAAAAAGGCACAGCCCCTATGGCCACCACAATGTCAGTAAAAGTGACGTTGTGGTGGCGATAGGGGCTTGTACATATGGCCCTATGACTCTTATGAAGACTCTTTCAACGCTGTGAGATAACATTGAAAGTCCAGTCTTTCCAACCTGCTTGCAAATGTTGAAAGATGAGATTGAACAAGATGAAACCATTGCTGCTGACATAGCTAAGGAGAGTTCTCAAAGCAGCCAGTGTGTTGGACCACTGACTCAAAATCTTCTTGCAGCAATTATTAAAAAATAAGCAGCTATAGCTATGAATGACGTACAGAGTGCAATGCAGCAAGCAAGAGAGGAAACTGTTCATTTTGAGCAGTTAGATGAACAACTGAACAATAAACAGACATGAATATTTAACTAAGCTAAAGAAAACATTGAGGATGAATTTCTATTTGAGAAGAAACAATGTGAATGTTCTTCGTATAAACCAATTTTACGATGCATCAGTTGTCAAGCTGGCATTGGAAAAAGCTTTCTACTTAAGGTTCTCACTGATTTTTTACAGAAGACTACAGAATCAATTTTGTCACTTGCAGTAACAGCACCAACAGGATTAGCTGCACATAATAATAAAAGAATGACTTGACATGGACAACTAATGCTACCTGTTGAACATGACAATACACTGGAATACCAGAATTTAACTGGCTTGCTTGCCATGAGGTGTCAAGATTATTGAAAAAACTGAAGCTTTTAATCATTGATGAGGTGAGCATGGTATCAAACTTAATTTTTGCCTTCATACACTTAAGAATGCAGCACATTTTAAGAACAAACTGCGATGCACTCTTTGAAGGAGAGCATTTGATTGTATTTGGTGACCTACAGCAACTCACCCTTGTAAAAGGAAAACCTGTTTCCAAAACACATGCATAATGAAACAAGAAATTATTTGTGAAGTAGTGGGAATGTAAAAATGTGTTTACATTTTGAATACAAGTTACTAGTGACAAATATGCATCAAGCATCTGATGTGTTTAAATGAAATATTTTAAGGATGTTAGAATAGGAGTTCTAACAAAGGATGGAAAATCTGCCTTAGAAAGTCGACTCATCAAGAAACTGTTTTCTTCTAACATTGCAGCAGCAGAATTAATGTACAAATTTATTGAAGAACAGAAATCCATAGTCTGTTTAATGCCTACACTTCAAGAGTGCTCCATCTCCAACAAATAAAATACTAAAACTGTAGAAAAGAAGGTATTTTGGAAACTACAGCTATAGATAAAATGGAACATCAGGGAGTGGCATTACTACTCAAAGAAAAACTACAATCAAAACTGGATTCTTTTGAGAAGTGCATGATTAGAAAAGTGTTTACGTGTATGACAGAACAGCCGAGTAATTTTGCAGTGTCATTTAAATGTTGACCCTTGACCTTGCCAGGTAGGTCGCTCCCCCACCACACAGCTCCGCCTGTGCTGTCCGCCCGCTGCTGCTGCTGGTAAGCTCGCCCCTCCGCTTGTGGCCTTGGTGCCCGTGTTTTCTTCTGTTTTTTGTCCATTTTGCCTTCTGTGCCCTCGCTGCCCCACTGTACTGTGCCCGTGTTTCTTCTGTTTTTCTGTCCATTTTGCCTTCTGTGCCCCCGCTGCCCCACTGTACTGTGCCCGTGTTTCTTCTGTTTTTTTGTCCATTTTGCCTTCTGTGCCCTCGCTGCCCCACTGTACTGTGCCCGTGTTTCTTCTGTTTTTCTGTCCATTTTGCCTTCTGTGCCCCCGCTGCCCCACTGTACTGTGCCCGTGTTTCTTCTGTTTTTCTGTCCATTTTGCCTTCTGTGCCCTCGCTGCCCCACTGTACTGTGCCCGTGTTTCTTCTGTTTTTCTGTCCATTTTGTCTTCTGTGCCCCCGCTGACCCACTGTACTGTGCCCGTGTTTCTTCTGTTTTTCTGTCCATTTTGCCTTCTGTGCCCTCGCTGCCCCACTGTACTGTGCCCGTGTTTCTTCTGTTTTTCTGTCCATTTTGCCTTCTGTGCCCCTCGCTGCCTCTCTCCATTCCCGCCGCTGCGTCCCCTGCGGCCCCGCCCCCCTGACTGCCCATTCGCTGCCCCTGCCTCCCAGCTGCTCCTCCCTCCCACCTCCCCATATATGGCGGCCGCTGCGCGGTGAGGAGAGCGACCCTTGACCTTGCCAGGTAGGTCGCTCCCCCACCACACAGCTCTGCCTGTGCTGTCTGCCCGCTGCTGCTGCTGGTAAGCTTGCCCCTCCGCTTGTGGCCTCGGTGCCCGTGTTTTCTTCTGTTTTTTTGTCCATTTTGCCTTCTGTGCCCTCGCTGCCCCACTGTACTGTGCCCGTGTTTCTTCTGTTTTTCTGTCCATTTTGCCTTCTGTGCCCTCGCTGCCCCACTGTACTGTGCCCGTGTTTCTTCTGTTTTTCTGTCCATTTTGCCTTCTGTGCCCCCGCTGCCCCACTGTACTGTGCCCGTGTTTCTTCTGTTTTTTTGTCCATTTTGCCTTCTGTGCCCTCGCTGCCCCACTGTACTGTGCCCGTGTTTCTTCTGTTTTTCTGTCCATTTTGCCTTCTGTGCCCTCGCTGCCCCACTGTACTGTGCCCGTGTTTCTTCTGTTTTTCTGTCCATTTTGCCTTCTGTGCCCCCGCTGACCCACTGTACTGTGCCCGTGTTTCTTCTGTTTTTCTGTCCATTTTGCCTTCTGTGCCCTCGCTGCCCCACTGTACTGTGCCCGTGTTTCTTCTGTTTTTCTGTCCATTTTGCCTTCTGTGCCCCCGCTGCCCCACTGTACTGTGCCCGTGTTTCTTCTGTTTTTCTGTCCATTTTGCCTTCTGTGCCCTCGCTGCCCCACTGTACTGTGCCCGTGTTTCTTCTGTTTTTCTGTCCATTTTGTCTTCTGTGCCCCCGCTGCCCCACTGTACTGTGCCCGTGTTTCTTCTGTTTTTCTGTCCATTTTGCCTTCTGTGCCCTCGCTGCCCCACTGTACTGTGCCCGTGTTTCTTCTGTTTTTCTGTCCATTTTGCCTTCTGTGCCCCTCGCTGCCTCTCTCCATTCCCGCCGCTGCGTCCCCTGCGGCCCCGCCCCCTGACTGCCCATTCGCTGCCCCTGCCTCCCAGCTGCTCCTCCCTCCCACCTCCCCATATATGGCGGCCGCTGCGCGTGAGGAGAGCGACCCTTGACCTTGCCAGGTAGGTCGCTCCCCCACCACACAGCTCTGCCTGTGCTGTCCGCCCGCTGCTGCTGCTGGTAAGCTTGCCCCTCCGCTTGTGGCCTCGGTGCCCGTGTTTTCTTCTGTTTTTTTGTCCATTTTGCCTTCTGTGCCCTCGCTGCCCCACTGTACTGTGCCCGTGTTTCTTCTGTTTTTCTGTCCATTTTGCCTTCTGTGCCCTCGCTGCCCCACTGTACTGTGCCCGTGTTTCTTCTGTTTTTCTGTCCATTTTGCCTTCTGTGCCCCCGCTGCCCCACTGTACTGTGCCCGTGTTTCTTCTGTTTTTTTGTCCATTTTGCCTTCTGTGCCCTCGCTGCCCCACTGTACTGTGCCCGTGTTTCTTCTGTTTTCTCGTCCATTTTGCCTTCTGTGCCCTCGCTGCCCCACTGTACTGTGCCCGTGTTTCTTCTGTTTTTCTGTCCATTTTGCCTTCTGTGCCCCTCGCTGCCTCTCTCCATTCCCGCCGCTGTGTCCCCTGCGTCCCCGCCCCCCTGACTGCCCATTCGCTGCCTCTGCCTCCCAGCTGCTCCTCCCTCCCTCCTCCCCATATATGGCGGCCGCTGCGCGGTGAGGCGAGCGACCCTTGACCTTGCCAGGTAGGTCGCTCCCCCACCACACAGCTCCGCCTGTGCTGTCCGCCCGCTGCTGCTGCTGGTAAGCTCGCCCCTCCGCTTGTGGCCTCGGTGCCCATGTTTTCTTCTGTTTTTTTGTCCATATTGCCTTCTGTGCCCTCGCTGCCCCACTGTACTGTGCCCGTGTTTCTTCTGTTTTTCTGTCCATTTTGCCTTCTGTGCCCTCGCTGCCCCACTGTACTGTGCCCGTGTTTCTTCTGTTTTTCTGTCCATTTTGCCTTCTGTGCCCCCGCTGCCCCACTGTACTGTGCCCGTGTTTCTTCTGTTTTTTTGTCCATTTTGCCTTCTGTGCCCTCGCTGCCTCTCTCCATTCCCGCCGCTGCGTCCCCTGCGGCCCTGCCCCCCTGACTGCCCATTCGCTGCCCCTGCCTCCCAGCTGCTCCTCCCTCCCTCCTCCCCATATATGGCGGCCGCTGCACGGCCGCGCCGCTGGCGCGCCGAAGGCGCGCCTAAGGCAAGCCCGTCTGCGCCCGTCCGCGACTGGACCGCGCCCAGCGCCAGAACCCCTGGGCCGCGCGCCCCCCGCTCCAGCCTCGAGGACCGACGCCGATACGATGGCACCACACTCCACGCTCTCAACCCCGGACGGACACACAACTGCTTCAAGGCCGCCCCGAAACGCACCCATGGTCCCTTCACCTGCCGGAACTGCAGCTACACCAGCCTCAGAGCCACCGAGGCACCCGCCAAGAAGGACCTCAACCACCTCCGGTGCATCCTACTGAACACCCGCTCCGCACGCAAACACGCCGTCGAGCTCTGGGACCTGCTCGACACATCATCACCAGACGTCGCCTTCCTGACTGAGACCTGGATGAACGACTCCTCCGCCCCCGACATCGCCATAGCCATCCCAGACGGCTATAAGATCACCCGCAGAGACCGCATCAACGCAGTAGGAGGAGGAATGGCCATCGTCCACAAGAACACCATCAGGGTCTCGACCAGCACCGACGACACTCTCAGCACCGCCGAACACATGCACTTCCAGATCCACACGGACCCCAACACCACCCTTAGAGGCACCCTTGTCTACAGACCCCCTGGGCCCCGACCCCAGTTCAGCGACTCCATCGCCGACTTCATCAGCACGCACGCCCTGACCTCTACCGACTACATCCTCCCCGGAGACCTGAACTTTCACCTGGAGAACAACAACGACAGCAACTCCACCACCCTGATCGACAGCCTCGCCAACCTCGGTCTGAGCCAGCTCGTCACAACAACGACCCACTCCGCCGGCCACACGCTTGACCCCATCTTCTCCTCAAGCTCCCACGTCTCCTTCAGCCACACCACGGAACTCCTCTGGACCGACCACGCTGCATCCATTTCACCTTCCAGAAACCCACCACACACCACCGCACCCAACAGATCCCACGCCGCTGCTGGAGCAAAGTCACCGAAGACCAACTTCGGGCAACCCTCGCTCTCAGCCCTCCCTCCGACCCATCCAACAACGACGACGCTGCCTGCAACCTCAGACGATGGATGGACGACTGTGCCAACACCCTCGCCCCGCTGAAAAAGCTCACCTACAGCGACACCACCAAAAAAGCCAGCTGGTTCACCTCAGAACTCCTAGCTTCCAAGCGTACCTGCCGGAAACTAGAGAAGAAATGGCACAGTGATAAGACACCGGACAGCCACACAGCCCACAAAGACGCCATCCGTAACCACCACCACCTCATCAGGTCCGCCAAGAGAATCTCCTTCAAAGACCGCCTCGACAACAACGCACACAACAGCAAGGAGCTTTTCAACATCGTGAAGGAACTCTCCAATCCCAGCTCCAACACCAACGACATCCCGCCGTCGCAACCCCTGTGCGATTCCCTCGCCACCTTCTTTCACCGCAAGATCGCCGACATCCATGACAGCTTCAACACCCAGACAGCCCCAACTAAGATCGATGCACCAGACCCGCCACACACCATCGACCACGACCCCCTGCCAGCCTGGGCCAGCGTGAACATTGAGGACACCATCAAGACCATGAGCACAATACACTCCGGCTCCCCGTCAGACCCTTTCCCGCACCACATCTTCAACAAAGCCAGCAGCTCCATCGCACCCCACCTGTGCAACATCATCAATCTCTCCTTCGAGACCGCGACCTTCCCAGAGAGCTGGAAACACGCAGAGATCAACGCCCTACTCAAAAACCCAAGGCGGACCCGAGAGACCTCAAGAACTTCCGGCCCATCTCTCTGCTTCCGTTCCCAGCCAAGGTCATCGAGAAGATCGTCAACAAACAGCTAACCCGATACCTCGAAGAAAACAGCATCCTGGACCCATCCCAATCAGGGTTCCGCAGCAACCACAGCACTGAGACTGCCCTCATCGCCGCCACCGACGACATCAGGATCCTGCTGGACAATGGTGAGACCGCAGCCCTCATCCTGCTGGACCTCTCCGCCGCCTTCGACACTGTCTGCCACCGCACTCTACGCGCACGCCTCCACGACGCAGGGATCCGAGACAAGGCCCTGGAATGGACCACCTCCTTCCTCGACGGCAGAACCCAGAGAGTCCGCCTCCCACCTTTCCGATCCGAAGCCTCCGAGATCATCTGCGGCGTACCCCAGGGATCGTCCCTCAGCCCAACACTGTTCAACATCTACATGGCCCCGCTCGCACGCATCGCCAGACAGCACGACCTCAACATTATCTCCTACAGCGACGACACTCAACTGATCCTCTCCCTCACCAAGGACCCCCTCGCCGCCAAAGCCAATCTCCATGAAGGAATGAAGGCCGTCGCCGATTGGATGAAGATCAGCCGACTAAAGCTGAACACGGACAAAACGGAGGTCCTCATCCTCGGCTCCAACCCCTCAGCCTGGGACGACTCCTGGTGGCCAACGATGCTGGGAGCAGCCCCGACACCCACCGACCACGCACGCAACCTGGGAGTCATCCTCGACTCAACGCTCTCCATGGCCAAGCAAGTCAACGCAGTCTCCTCCTCCTGCTTCAACACCCTCCACATGCTTCGCAAGATCTACAGGTGGATCCCGACAGACACAAGAAGAACAGTCACCCAGGCCCTCGTCAGTAGCAGACTTGATTATGGGAACGCCCTCTACGCGGGAGCCCCGGCCAAGCTCATCAAGCGACTGCAACGCATACAAAACGCCTCCGCACGCCTGATCCTCGACGTACAACGCCACAGCCACATCACCCCCCACTTGAGGAACCTGCACTGGCTCCCCGTCGACAGGAGGATCACCTTCAAACTCCTCATCCACGCACACAAGGCACTCCACAAAACTGGCCCAGCCTACCTCAACAGACGACTCTTCTTCTACGTCCCCAGCCGCCAGCTCCGCTCCGCCGACCTCTCCCTCGCCACCGTCCCTCGCATTCGAAGAACAACCACCGGCAGCAGATCCTTCTCACACCTCGCCGCCAAGACCTGGAACACCCTTCCACTAAGCCTACGACAGACCCAAGACCTGCTGACCTTCAGGAGGCTACTCAAGACCTGGCTGTTCGACCAGTAGCAGCACCCCCCCTTCCCTCTCCCCAGCGCCTTGAGACCCTCGCGGGTAAGTAGTGCGCTCTACAAATTCTGTGATTGATTGATTGTTTGAAGAAGGTTTAGTAAATGGTGCAATTGGTAAAGTTATTGATTTCCTTAATTTTTCAAATAGAGATGAGGTTGAATACTTGGCCATAAAGTTTGATCAGATTGATGGAGTGAAACAGAGTGGCCATTGTGTTGTACATTTTTCCTAGTGAAAGAATTAAATGTGCAGCACCAGCAGTTCCCACTATTTCTAGCATATGCTGTTACTATCCATAAATCACAAGGTTTAAGTGTAAATGCAGCTTTTGTTAATATTGGTAGTACTGCCTTTAAATAAGGCATGTCATATGTAACCTTGTCGTGAGTTAGAACATTTACTGGTTTGTTTTTGGATGATTTTGATGATAAGAAAATCAGTGCTGATGCAAGTTGTGGAAGAGAGTACAATTGATTAAGAAGTGTATACGCTCCTCATTTAGCGCAATACCCTATTTATCAGAAATGGATCATCTGTCCAAAGCAGTAGATTACAAAAGAGTGTACAGATGCTCAAGAAAAGAAAGGACACAAGAAAAATCTAGAAGCTGTTAAGAAGAGAAAACTGGAAAATGACCGAGATATTGTAGGTTACCAGTTGGAAAATAGTTTGGGTGTCAACTTCTATGCTAATGTTGTTCTCTGTTCTCAATGAAATGTTTCATTTACCACATCTAATAAACCGAATTCTATAAAACCAGATAAGAGGCTGTGTTCTCTACTGTATCATTTGCTCCAATGTTTACTGACTGACAGAACCGTAATACATTCTACTTCAGATATTCGAGATCTTTTAGATATATGTATAAGATCAGTAATATTTACTCTCAACACTCTACAAGACATACAAGAATTTATTATGGTCATGTATGGAGTTTTAGAAGAAGAAAATGTAAATATTGATGATTTATTTGGACTGACTTACACATGGAACCATGACTGTGAAGATTGTGATTATTTATCTACCACTAAAATCAACTCTAAGGGCCATATTATCAAGAACGGCGATAACATTATTGCCGCTTTAGCGGCAGGAAACTGAAGCTAAAGCGGCGATAAGGGGCTTGATAATATGCCCTATAGAATTCCAATAGAAGCCCAGGTTCTGGTGTGAAGGACATCAAACCTGGGCTTCTATTGGAATCCTATAGGGCATATTATCAAGCCCCTTATCGCCGCTTTAGCGGCAGTTTCCTGCTAAATAATGTTATCGCCGTTCTTGATAATATGGCCCTAAGTGTTTTCTTTATTTAACAATTCCAGATTCCACAACTGTGCCTTTTGACAAACCGTTGAAGAAGGCTAACCAAAAATGACCTTCCCAAACTGCAGATAAGATATTATGTCTACATTGATTCTAGGAAGAACTGGAAAATACCTTTTAGTAATGCTACAAAGATGCAGAGCAGATGGTTATAAATTGGAGACTCAATTACAAACTTCAAAGCCAGATAAATATACATTTCGGGAAGAACTTTTACTACTTTGGCTATCATCTTTCATGAAGTAATTAATAGAACCTCTGGACACTACCCTGTCTATTTAAATAGCGAAACTGGATGAACAGAATACAATTATATCAACCTTAAATTCGAACTAAAACTTCCTTTCAAACTGACTAACTCTTTCTTTTCTTTCTTCAACCAAAGTTATAAGGAGGAATTCGGGATAAAAAAGTGGTGTATGGTATTTCTTCTATTTGGTTCATCAGTGTTTTACATATTATTTGGCCTATTGGGGGTGATGTCTTCAAAAAATTCCTCAAAATTCAAAAGTTTTATCTTGCAGAAAGGAGTTAATATAACATCTAAATACTACACTCTCGAATTAAAATTTGTAACTGGATAGACAGAATCCAATTTCAGAAACCTTATGTTGAAACCAAAAACTTCCTTCTACAATAAACATTTGTCCCCTTATCTTACTTCAACCAAACTTCTACGTACTAATTGTGGGAAAAAACTACAGCATGGGATTTTGTTTATATGCATGATCAGCAGTTTAGACATCATTTGGCCTACCAGGCGTGATGTTTTCAAAAGGAGATTCAAAATTAAAGAGTGGTTAAAATTTATTTGTAGGATTGTACGGGATATAATAATTTAAAACATATTTTTAACATGGATTTGTTCAGATTAGGATAGTAACTCCGGATAAAACAACTGATTAATGAATTGTACTGAGTGCAATGCATAGTCTCACTGATTTACAGTGATGTACTGTGCAGCTTTGTTTTTTTTTACAATCTATATGATTGTTTTTTCCACACTGTTCAAGGATGATGCTTTGTACAGACCATTGTTTAAGATGAAGAAGTATGAAAGCTAAGAAACGTAAAAGAGGGAAAATGAATTTTTACTATATTGTGATATAGTGTTACAGTATAACCAATGTATATTTTATGTTTCTGTAATTTTGAAAATGAAATACTAACATATATTCATGTTCTTTTTCTTTTTCAATAGCGGCTGGAGTTGAATGGCTTTATATGTCTCAAAACACTTCTACCATAGAAATATTGCTTAGATATACCAGTGGAGAGTGTTTTTATACATGAAGAGCACTTGGCATAGCTTGCCGCCACTTTGTTTTGCTCATTTTGTAATTAAAACTTTCAATGTAGTTCAGAACATTTACACTGTGAAACTATACATCAAGTTAGTATCTTGTAGAGCCACTCACACATTCACACATACACTGATTACAGAAGCCATACAACCAGTCAGTCATCCATTCAACCACTCACTCATCCACTAACTGACTGACACAGTAACACACCGTCTCATGAGTACATCTACTACTACATGATCTTACTTACCCATACAGTACCTTATACACCCAGTCAGCAATTAATATAATCACTAACATACTCAGTCACTTTCCCATGTAACTACTGATACACCCAATCACTCACCCATATAGCTGGAAAGACATCCACTCCCTCCTGTAATCAGTGACACATACACTTACTTACTTACCTAAATTGCTACTAACACAGCCAGTCAGTTACTTATACAACTACTGCTCCACACATTCAATATTACATAAAGGCACTGATTAAGTCACTCACCAGTACAGGTACTCATATTTATTGTTTATTTTTTTATTTAAAAATGTTTTCTATAGCGCAAACATAACCACCGAGGGTATCAGAGCGCTTTACAGTTTGTACATCAAGAAGGATACAAGAGATAAAAACAGAACAACAAAATGCAAAACAAAGTTAACATTCTTGCAGAGTTGGGCGCCCTCGGGAGCCTTGGAAGCTAGGACTCTAAGCCAGAAGATTCTTCATCCATATCATTTGCTTCCTTGAAAAGGCAGTGGAGGGATTCACAATGTAGCGAACAAGGCCATAGGAGTGTTATGGCACAATACAGTATAACATTTGCAAACGGAAGAAGCGGAGGTCACAAAGGACCAACAGGTCCAGAAAACAGAGTTCGTAGACTCAAACCAGCAAGGGTGTCCTCTAGCTCCTTGGAAGCTCCCTTTCTATGAAAAAAATCTCTTCATCAGTAACAATTTAACTTCCTTTTTGAAAAGGACAGTAGGGGGATTCAACCTGACTTCAGGGGGCAAGGAGTTCCATATCCTCGGTGCAATACCCGAGAAGGCTCGATTGTAAGTTTTTTTTTTATTGAATTTTTGTGGTTTGAGCAGTAAACTGCTTGCACTTCTAGAGGCTCTCAAACCACCTGAGAGCTCCAGGTTTTGAGCGAGGTACATTGGGGTATTGAAATGAATGGCTTTATGTGCCATACATGACATTTTTAGTTGTATCCAAGCTTCATGTGGTAGCCTGTTCAGGGATATCAGATCTGGCGAGATATGATTGTATCTTTTAGTGCCTGTTAAGAGCGTTGCAGCAGAATTGAGGGCAGCCCTGAGAGGAGCCGTCTTCGATCTTGGAAGGCCGCAAAGGGTTGCGCTACCATAATCCAGCTTTGAAATCACTAAGATTTGCACCGCAACCTTTAAGACATGTAAAGGGAGGAAAGGTTTTATTTTCCTTCAAGATGCTGAGTTGGAAGTTCGCTCCTTTGGTCATTGTACTAATGTGCTTCTGCATGTTCAGACTCTTGTCTAGCATTATTCACAAAGAGATTGCGGAATCAACGAGGTGTGGCATACAATTAAGGGCTCTTAGCTGATTCATCCATTGTTCTATGATTGCTTGGGTGGTGATATTAAGGGGAATTCCATTTTAAGAGTGTTTAACTTCAGGTGGTTGTGTGTCAACCAGCTTTGTGTTTTCAGTAAGACTGAGTTGAAGGACCTGATGTCCTCAGGAGAGGAGATCATCAGGTACAGTTGGGTATCATCTGCGTACATGTGATAGTGAATGCTGTATCATATCAAAATTTCTGTTAAAGGCTCCATGAACAGGTTGAAGAGAGTGGGTGAGAGCGCAGATCCCTGTGGAACCCCCAGCGTGACTGGAGAAAGATGAGATAAGGACTGGTTCACCTCAAAGCTTTGGGTTCTATTGTGAAGCAATGAGGAGAACCAGTTTAGTACAAGCCCAGAAAGCCCCATCCTGTGCTCCAAGAGGTCAATTAGGTTATCATGTTTACCAGTATCAAGCACCGACGAAAGGTCGAGGAGGATCAGTAGGCAAGATTTGTTTTGATCAAGCAATCTTAGCGCATCATCTACAATGTGAGTGAGATCAGATTCTGTGCTATGATCCTGGCAGAAACCGGATTGAAATTGTTCCAAGAGTCGGAATTGATCAATTTGGTTACACAGTTGAACGTGCACACATTTCTCCAGGATCTTTGCCAACGTGGGGATGTTAGAAATTGGGCGGACGTTGTGTAGGTCAGTGGGATCTGCAGACGGTTTCTTTAGAATAGGGGTAACTTGCCCAGAGATTAGGCAGTCCGGAATAACACCTTGCAGAAGTGAAGCATTGACAATCTTAGTCCAGAGTGGGAGTATGGAGGTTCTGATTTCAGAGAAGAGTTTCGATGGCAGGGGCTCATTGAAATGATTAGATGGTTTTAGAGTAGCCAGCATTTTGCATATAGTGCTTTCATCCAAGGTTTTGAATATGCTCTAAGATGCGTTGTTTTTGGGGGGGCAAGGCTGAACAGGCCGGACCACATCTGACCCGGCAGGAAGGAGGGTGTTTGGCGGGATGATCGACAGGTGTTCCAAGCTGATCGTAGTACAGCTTCAATCTAAGCAGTCTTATCCAAGAAGAAATCAGTGAATTCTTCACAGTTTGGCTGTGGACCTCAGCCCAATGAGGAAAGGTTAGGTTGATTGTTTGCTTGACGCTTGATGAGCATGAACAGTTTTTTGGGGCTTTTTTTGCTTGCTCTTGTTGGTTTCTGAAAAAGGTGGCTTTCTACCATCTGATGCGTTTCTTATAGATGTTTCTTAAGCATCTCAGCTGGTTGAGATGTTCAAGGGAGGGAGAGGATCTCCACAGTCTTTCCGCTAGCCTCAGATTCCATCTTTCAGTATTAAGACTATCATTGTACCAAGGTTTGGAGACTTTGGAGAACAATCCTTTTAGCTGTAGCAGCGCCATTGAGTCTAGAACACTTTTCATGGAGCGGGTATAGTGGGCCGTAAGGTCATGGACATCAGACATGTCCACAGGAGGGGGCAAGATGCTATTGCAGAGAGCAGTTAGATCATGCGAGTTGATGTTTCGTAGACATCTTTTCCAGTGTCTGGGGTCCTTAGGCTGGACTCTATTAACTCTTGCAGAATCCGAGATGAGGAAGGTGATGCAGTGGTGGTCTGTTCAGTAACATGGGATGATAGATTCCAAGTGGATGGAATTGAGCTTACCAATAACTAGATCTAAGGTAGCTCCTTTAGTGTGCGTGGGGCTGTCGCAAATTTGGATTCAGTTGAGGTGTAACAGGAAAGATTTAAGGCTATTGACTGCCCCATCATTCATATCATTCCAGTGGAGGTTGAAATCTCCCAGGAAGATCTGAGTGCTATGAAGATCTGCGTTAGATGAGATAATGTTCATGATCTGTTCTATGAAGGGAAGGTTGTCGGTGGCGGGTGGTAGAATGTGTTCAATTTGCATAGGTGTTTATTGCTACAAGCAACCTCAATGCAAAGGTATTCACAAGACAGTAGGAGATCCGATTGTGATTGTTTAAATGTTAGATTGCTATGATGTATACAAGCGATGCCTCCACCTTGTCCCCTTGATATATCCAACCTAATTATGTCATAGTTAGGAGGCACTAGAATGTCCAGGATGGGAGCAGGTGAGTCGCTTAGCCAGGTTTCAGTCAACATTACAAAGTCAAGGCCCTGTGCAAGGATGAGGTCAGCAATGTCAGCAGCGTGTCTTACTGTGGATCTGCAGTTGAGAAGCATGCATTTAAGTTTTGGATTGGAAGCCAGTGTGGTAGAAAGTGTAGTGGTGACTCTCGTGAGGTTTTTCACATTTAAGGCTCTGGTGTTTAGCCTAGGTTCCCTGAAAGGGTCCATAAGGATTGGTTCAATTTGGTGCAAGTTTGTTGTGGTGGAAGAGTGTGTTGGATCATATGAGAGTAGGAGAAAATGAATATCCTTGTCAGACAGTGAGACCATACATATAGAGGGACGAGAAGGGTCGTTAGGATGGGGTGTGGTTTTCCAACTATGGGGCGGGTAGACCATGTATGATGATGACATGCATTTTGGGAGGGAATCAGGAAGCCTGGTGTCCCAGTTAGATGGGAGCGCTTGGCTAAGGCGATTCGTCTTTGTGGAGCAGCTTAATCTTGGATTAACTGACATTTCTGAGGTGATATGTAATAGGCTTCGAACCTCTGCCTTAAGTTGTTGGAGGCAAAGAGTGATCTCATCTAGTCTGGCTTCCAATGAAGTGTGGGAATGGGAATGTGAGGCTTGGTGCAGGGGACCATGTGGTGGGGCAGAACTAGTGGATGAGGAGATCGATAGGCCTGAAGGAGACTGCGTCTGCCAGGTGGGTTGGGATTCCGGGACTTGGTGCTGGGGGCTCGGAGGGGAGGATGTTTTCAGGGGAAGAAGGGTTAGACAAATATTGATCCATACAGCCAATTAGTCATTGATACACACACGCACGCACCCTCTTACTCATCTATATAGATACTCACATACCCATTGATATACAGATATAGACTGTGACACACACAGTGTTGCATAAGCTACCACACCCATGCACACACTGATACAAACACTAACACACCCAAACACACAATTATTTGTAGACTGACACACCCAGGCACAACCTCATTCATAGACTAACACATCTTCCCACACACTGATATATACAGTATCATACCCAGGCATTCACTGACATACCCAGAGACAATCTTGTGTATACACTGATACATCCAGTATACTGTATACTTTTAAACCCTTACACACAATAATACAGCCACTAAGGCTCCCAGACACACACTGATGCAAACACTGACATAGCTAGCTACTTACTGAGAGGTACTTACAAACACATTCAATCATCAACATAAGTACTCACACAGTTAGTTATTCACCCACACAACTGCTTACACTTCCAGTCACCAACATATATAGTCTCTTACACCTCCATACAGTCAGATATACTGCTATTTACATATCCGGTCAGTAACTTATACATACACTTACCCACCTACTCACTCATCCCTTCAGCCACTAACACATCCACTCACTTATATACACACTCACCCACCCAATCAGTAACTCATACAGGCACTAACACTTGCAGTGTCTCACCTATGCACCCAGTCACACAATGACTCACTCAGTCATACAGACACTCACACACACATTCACTAATCCATACAGCCACTCACACAGCATGCCACTTACTCATTCAGGTACTAATATACCCACTATTTTGCTCTTACAGTGGTTCACATCCCCACTTGTTGATTAAAACATCAACTGATACAAACAGTCAATCACTTGCTCAAAGAGCCACTCACATCCAGTCACTCACCCCTAAGGCCACGAACATACCCAGTCACTCACTTATACTGACACTCACCCACCTAACCGTTCACTCATGCAAGCACTCAGACACCCACTCACTCCCCTATACAGCCACTTACACAGCCACTCTCTCACCCATGCAGCTACTCACACAGTCACTCACCCACAGAGATAGTCATGCATTGATTCACTCACTCATACATCTTCTCATGCACCCTATCACTCACTCATATACTCACTTACTCACTCACTCACTAACTCATACTGCCACTTACATACCCACTATCTAACTGATGCAGCAGCTCATACATCCACTCGATCACTCAAAAACTCACCCACACTCACTCATACAGTCACTCTCACACTAATACAGGCACTCACCTACCCAGTCACTCATTCATAAAGTCATTCACACACCCAGTCACTCACTTACAAAGACATTTACTTACTAAGTAAGACATTCATGCAGGCACTTATCTATACAGCCACTAACACAAACACTCACTCAATTATCCAGCCTTTCACCCACCCATACAAGCACTTACAGAGGCAGTCTCTCTCACTCATGCAGCCACTAGCTCACCCAATCACTCAGCCTCGCAGCCACTGGCACAGTCAGTCAATCAGTGATACAACCGCTCCTCTTAATATATACACACAGACATACAGTTTATCTTTTTTTTTCAACCATGAAAGGAGGTTCTGAGAAGAACCGTATTTTTCTTCTTTTTTCGGGAACTGTTTTTTTAGAATTGTTTTGTTTTCTAACATTTTGTATTTTTTTAAATTTTATTCGTAAATAAAATGGCAATGAGGAAAAAAAACATTCAATTTACAAACACAAAAACAGTGGAAAAACTGGTGTAATAAAAGAAATTTATCAGCTATGTTATCTCACTGTTTCCAAAATAAAATCAACAGACTGATCACCAGCTGTGAGGGTAGTGTTGCAGTTGAGACAATATGTACCAATCCTATTTTATTCTGGAGATATTTGTGGCAGCCGCTTTCTCACATACTTTCTCTCCAGGAGCCGGTGGTATAGCCCTGGAGGTTCATGGCTCCTCTCCATTTCTCTCCTTCTGTGCTCTCTTCGGATGGTTATTGTGGTACTTTTTTAAAGGGGACAACATACTTTTTTTCCCACAAGAATATTTTTTAGCAGTGCTCCTTGGAAGGGTTTTCTCGCACAAGGGGCACTTCATAAATTTTGCGACTGTTTTTGTTTTTCACAGGACGGGATAGTAAAAAAATCTCAGGCACTACTTTGCCTTTTTGGGGCCAGGTCCTTGTCAGAGGAGTCTCCATGCTGTTGCTGTGTCTCCTGCTCTTCAGAATGTTGTGGCAGCTCCTGCTCCTCACTTACTCCTGTTGCCATTTAATATTTAAATAATGACCATTAATATCTAAACAGAGTTTTGCTCAAAAAGAACAGGAGATCTCCTAATAATGTTTCCAATATCAATTGGAGGCTTCAAGCAGAATGAAATGGGTGGGAACTTCCGTTACAGATTATTAATGACTGTCTTCTCCAATTAAATCTCTTTGTTACATAGTCACATGATCTTCGCAAACGCCGATGTCATCGTCATTGCGAAGATGGGAAATAATATTTAAAAGTGCTTTACATTAAAAATGATTACAGAAATACAAGTTTAAACACTACATTAATAAACTACTGTTCGCAAACATTATTTACAATACTTTTGCAAAAACAGGCTAACTTCATGAATATCCACGACACTGGAAAATATGTAGCATACTTTTTTGTGACATATTCATGAATAATAAAAAAATAGAAAAAAATAACATAGAGTGATTAACCGTCTAAAACAAATGCCAAGCAGGGACACGGAGAAATACCTAAATGGGTGATCCTTTACACAGCTGTACTGTACAATATGCAGTAGATATTTACCCAATGAAATAGCTAATAATAACTAATTCGTAAGTAGAAAGTAGTAGAGCTGGTTAGACATTTTCAGCAAAAGTGTGGATTCTTAAAGGCTAAAATGTGGTTCCATTCTGGCCCTGATGCTCATTTCACAAAAATAAAACCTCACAAAGAAGCACTTACAAACAAATGATCCTAACTTCTTGGGCTTGCAAATGGAATATGTTTCCTGTTGTATTTCATTTTGAAAAATGATCTGAAATCCTTAATGGAAGTGAATGCATAATTTATCTATTGGACCGCAATCAATACTTGGGTCCCTGTGATGAGTGGTTTCTTTCTTATCATCTCCTGGTGTGAACGGAGTCCACAGTTCTCCTGTTTCAATTCCCTATGAATATAAATGCCCACAACCTATAACACCACTCACACACCCACTCACAGATCCCACATCCACTCGTAGACCCACCCACAAACCCATAGCAGCACTTAAACAGTCACTCACAGACCCACACAAGTGTTCACACACCCACTATCAAATGTTACACTTGACAAATAAGAAAAACAATTAAAAAAATCTTAGAAATTCACTGAAAAAAACAAAGGTTAGAGGCACATTACAGTTAGAAAATAGTACATTAAAAAAACCTTAGAAAATCACTGAAAACACCAACGATTACAGGGGCGTTTGAGTTGTAAACTAACATAAAACAAATGTATAAATTCACTGAAAAATCCAAAGGTTACAAGGACGGTTTAGTTAGGCTCATATTTCACTCATACAAAGCCATAGAAATTCAGCAGTTATAGTTACCTGAGCTAACTATAACTTATGCACCCGCAATGCACTGCTTATGACCTCACATATCACATCCGTCATGATATGGTCAGTGACATCACTGTTGACATCTCAAATGACATAATGCACAGAAACAATCACACACACACTACACACCCCTACAAGTACTCACACACCCACTCACAACTCTACACAATCATTCACATACCCTCTCACAGATCTATACAACCACTCACACACCCATACAACTACTCACATAGCCACTCACTCGCCCATACAGCTAGTAACAGAGCTACTCACTCACCTATACAGCCACTCACATACCCATTCACTCATCCTCACAATCATTTATATACCAATTCACACATCTATATAAGCACTCACATGCCCACTCACACACTTATACAGCCTTTCACACAGATACTTAGAGTGTAATACAACCACTCACACCGCTATACAACCATTCAAATACCCATTCATAGACCCATACAAATACTCACACAATTACTCACTCACCCATAGAGCTACTCACACTCACTCACTCACTCACCTATACAGCCACTAAAACACCCACTCACTCACCCATACAGCTTCTCAATACAGCCACTCACTCACCCATACAAGTATTCACACACTCACTTACACAACCATTCACAGATCCATTCACACATCCATAAAAACACTCCCACATATCCTTACTCACCGAAATAGCCACTAAAATAGAGAAACACTCTTCAATACAGCCACTCACACACCAACTCACTAAACCAAACAGCAACTAACTCACCTAGACAGCTACTCAATCACCAATACAGCCACTCACACTCACACACACACACAGATACATACAGTCTTACACCACAAATATCATATATGTACTATCACTCATTTGTAGTACAGGTACTATACTATTTTATCTTTTGTAGTAGCTTAGTATCTATGTTTAACAATCATAAACTCTTAGAAAAGACTTAAACTCACAGGGTGATGTCATCAGTGATGTCATGAGTAATGTCACTGACTATGTCATGAGTGATGTTATATTTGAGGTGATAAGCAGCCCATTGCAGGGGCGCAATTTATAGTTAGCTCAGGTAACTATAACAGCTATATTTCTATGGTTTTGTATTAGTGAAATGTGAGTCTAACTATAACATCCCTGTAGGTAGTTATAGTTAAGACCTAGTTTCCATGGAAAGACCACTTTTTCATTTGCCTAAAACTTTGACTTCGTTTGATGAATCCTAATGGCATTTTCAAAACTAATTTGCCACTCACTTCAGCTGCTGTCTTAAAATCTTCGGAGTGATCAGTCAACCGGGGGCCGAGAAAAAGGTGCAAATGGTTACAGTTAAAGTTGGGCTGGGTGCGTGGCCTCCCGCAGCCCCGTTGACCACCACCTCCCTGGGGCTGTCATATAATGGAGGGAGGCCATGGGGTCCCCCTCCAGAGCCATAGATGGCCCTGGGGATCTCCAGCCCTGAGGGCCGGCTCCTGCTACCTCTCAAGATGCCCACCCTCAGGAGGTAGCTGTTTGCAATGGCTTTATCACTCCCACCAAGCAATAGCAAACTGTGCTCACTTTCCGCAAATGAAAGCATTGAAATGCTCTCACTTGCTGAAAGTGAGCACAATTGCTTAGACAGAGAGCATGTTAGCAGCTGCCTCTCTGACAAAGCAATGCCGGATCCTGCAGTAGGCAGGAAGCCAACAGGGACCGCTAGGGCCTTGAGGCTCCCTGTGGTCTCTAACTCTACAATGTGGGTACCCTGGGTTGGACCAGGGCACCCACACTAGAGGCGGGGATCTGGGGGATGGGGTCTATGGGGCCAAAATCGGCCCAGTAGGGAAGGCCACATGGCTCCCCTCCCCTTGTTTTTTTTCCTTTTAAATAAAGAAAGGAAAAGGCCGGGGCCAAAAATGGCCCAGGGAGCGGGGACCACATGGCTCCATTTCTCCACTCAGAAAAGTCCTTGCCCCAGGGGATAGGGTCCCCACAGCCAAAACCTTTCCAGGGAATGGGGTGCCACGCGGCCCCCCTCCCCTTATAATAGTTTTTTTTTTAAAAAGGGACCAGCAAGTCACCAGAGGCCTGTCCCCTTTTACCACCACTCTGTAAACGCACCTCCTGGCACACTTCTGGTTGGGGGATGAAGTCCCCTTGGCTCCAGTGGGTCATTGGGGCCAACAAGCCCTCCTGTTACCTCCAGTAAGTCACATATAGCATGATTGCTGAGAGGAGTTCGGAGGCCCCGCCCACTCACTCCTCCATAGAGCCACTCACACACACACACTTATTTACTTGTACAGCCACTCACACAACCATTCACTCACCCATACAGACACTTATACAGCCAGCTGCTCACCCATACAGCCAGTCACATAACCAGCCACTGACCCATACAGCCACTCACATATCAACTTATTTACCTACAAAGTCACTCAGACAACCACTCACTCACCCAATCAGCCTTTCTACACAGCAAATCACTCACCCAAACGAGCCCTCACACACTCACTCACACACCCACACAATCACTTACATACTCATTCACACATCCATACAAGCACTCACACATCCGTGTACTCACCAATGCAGCCATTCACACACTCACTCTCTAATGCCAGCCACTCACACCAACTAACTTAACGAAACACCCACTGAATTTCACCCAAACAGCCACTTACACACCCAGTCACTTACTCATACAGCCATCCAGATACCCACTCACTCACTCATACAGTCACTACACACACACTTACCTACAAATATAGCCACTTGCACCTCCACTCAACCACCCATGCAGTCATTAACACAGCCACTTAGTGTCAGCTGGCACAGGTAAATGCAGTGGGGCAGGGGCGGGTGGGGGAAGTTGAATGACGGCAGAAAAATTAAATAAATAAATAATACCTTTTCCGTCATCTGTCAGTTTCCCCCCTGCCGCCCCCTGCCCCACCCCACCACACTTACCTGTGCTGGCCACCGCTGCAACCACTCACTCACAAAGACAGCCACTCACATAATATATATCAGAAGTAGTATCACTCATTAGTAGTAGACCTAGTATACTAATTTAATTTTTGTGCAACCTTAGTATATATGTTTAACAATCATAACTCCTACAAAATACTTACACTCACTGGATGATGTCATCAGTGATGTCATTTGAGATGTCATCACTGATTAGGTGTCTCAGTGAATGTATGGGTGAGTGACTGGTTATATGAATGTGTATATCTGTCTGTCAGTTATTGCCTAAGTGGGTGTATGAGTGTGTTAGTGGGTACGTCAATGGCTAGATGGGTGATTGATTGGTTGTCTGACTATGCCTATGGTTGTCTGGGTGTCTGTGTTTGTGGGTGATGAGGTGTGTAACTGCCTGTATGGATCAGTGAGTGGGTGAGTCAGCAGCTGTATGGGGTTCTGTTGTATGTGTGAAAAGTTGCATGATTGAGTGAGTGTCCCTATGGCTGTGTTGGTGATTGAGTGCATGTGTCAGTATGGCTGGGTAACTGAGTATGTGAAAGGCAGTATACATGAGTGACGGGGTATAATAGTGACTGCATGCGTGAGTGAGTGAATGCGACAGTGGCTATATAGATGAGTGCATGCTTCTGTCAGTGACTATATAGCTGAGTGAGTATGTCTTCCTATTTGTATGAGTAAGAAAGTGGGAGGGTGTGTAACTGTTTGGGTCAGTTAGTGGCTGTATGATTGACAGTATGGATGAGTTCCTACATGTGTGAATAGTTTTATGGGTGACTCACTCAGTGTGTCAACCCCTGTATGCCTGTATGTATGGATATGTCAATGGCTGTATTAGTGAACGATTGGGTCTATGAGTGGCAGTATGGGTGAGTGAGTAGATATGCGTATAGATCAATGAATCAGTGAGAGGGGGTTTAAGTACTGGTATGGCTCTATGAATGGGTTTGTGAATGGCTGTGTGGGAGCAGCAGTGGGTGTATAAAAGATTCTACAGTGGTGTGAGTGGGTGTGTCAGAGATGCTGTGGATGATGTCATCAGTGATGTCATTTGAGATGTCATCAGTGATGTCACTAACCATGTCATGAATGATATAATATGTGAAGTCATAAGCAGTGCATTGCCGGGGCGTGAGTTATAGTTAGCTCAGATAACTATAACGGCTGAATTTCTCTGGTTTTGTACGAGTGAAATGTCAGACTAACTATAACATCCCTCTAACCTTTGTTTTTTCAGTGAATTTCTAAGGTTTTTAAAATGCTAATTTCGAACTATAACGTCTGTGTAACCTTTTTTTTTTCAGTGAATTTCTAGGTTTTTTTAAATGCTAATTCCTAACTATAACGGCCCTGAAACCTGTGTTTTTTTCAGTGAATTTGTAAGGTTTTTTCACTAGCAGTCACGTTTGCAGAGTGGTGGAGAAAGGGGGCTGGGCCTCCGAACAGCTCTCAGGAATTCCACTGTGTAGGACTTACAGTATGTACCAGGAGCACTTTGTGGCCCTCAAAGTCTCTCTGGAGCCAAGATGACTTTATCCCCCAACCAAGAGTGCGCCAGGAGGTGCATTTGCAGAGTGGTGGAGAAAGGGGGCATGGCCTGCTATCAGAACTCAGCAATTCTGCTGTGTGGGACTTACTAGAGGTAATAGGAGGGGTAGTTGGCTCCCAAGGACGTCCTTGGGGGTCAATTACCCCTCCTTATACCTCCACTAAGTCACACCTAGCAGGATTGCTGAGTTCTGATACCACAGGTTTCAGGGACATTATCGTTAGAAATTAGCATGTAAAAAACCTTAGAAATTCACTGAAAAAACTACAGGTTTCAGGGATGTATAGTTATGAATTAGCATTTAAAAAACCTTAGAAATTCATGAAAAAAAACCACAGGTTACAGTAACGTTATAGTTAGGCTGACATTTCACTCGTACAAAACCTGTGAAATTCAGCCGTTATAGTTAGCTGACATCACTGTCGACTACTGATGATATCTCAAATGACATCACTGATGACATCATCCAGTGACTGTGAGTGGTACTAAAATGTTTAAGAATGATATATATATATATATATATATATATATATATATATATATATATATATATATATATATATATATCTATGCACAAAACAAAGTTTAGCAATGTGGAGGCGCCCACCTGGAAGGTTAAATCCTGAACGTGAGGACATGGCACCAACAGCTCACAACTGTCCCATCTCTGATATGCTGGCTCAAAGCGTGTCAGACGAATAGTCCTTGTTCACGAGCCCCTCATACAAATGTGCAGCAAAACCAATGTAGGACACCTGTTCCTTTATTGTTACATCCCGCCCCAATGGGCATGTCACGGTGGGCAATCCACCTCTGTGCATCATGGTCATTGCAGTTCCTACATGGCAATACAACCCGAGTGGGTATGCTGTACATCAAAATAAAAGAATATTTCAAAGTCCCAGTGGATAGATGGATAGGCTGAAATTCTGTAGTGTCGACAGTGTTACGTCCATCACCGCCTCAACCCTCCGTTCTGATGTGACGCTTTGTTTTCAAAGCGCCAGATCCTCAAACATGCAGCGGCTCGCCTCCGCGACCTGGTCAGCCGCTATTAATCCACAAAACAAAGTTTACCAATGTGGAGGTGCCCACCCGGAAGGTTAAATCCTGAACGTGAGGACATGGCACCAGCAGCTCACAACTGTCCAATCTCTGATATGCTGGCTCAACGCGTTTCAGACGAATAGTCCTTGTTCACGAGCCCCTCATACAAATTGTTTTCTACAGGGACATTCTAGTATGTACACCACATATTTTGATTCACATGTGATGTGATCTTGGATACATTCAATTTTCCCATTCTGGAGTCGATAAGTTGTTGAGTTTTGACCATGCTCGCAGGCTCTACATTTAGAGCATTTCCAGAAACCCGGAGTATTTAGCCAGAAAGATGTTTTTGGTTTTTTGAATTCCAGATGGCTTTGCATTAAAATATCCCCCAAGGAGGCTGTTTTCTTGTACGTAATGCTTGGATATGATGACAACGTTCTTTTTAAGGTTTCATCCAACATCAATATTTCCCAATTCTTCCGAACAATACGTTTTAGCTCTCTGCTCTGGTTATTAAAATCTATGATGAGTCGAGACATTGTAGCTTATTTATTGCTTTCTTCTTGATTCTCTCTACGTGGTCTTAGAAGGTCGCCTTTTATTTTCAATTTCACGCTAGCTTTCGCAGTTTCGATGACTCCCAACGAATAGCCTTTTTCTAAGAAGCGACTGCTCATTTAATCTATTTGAGAGTTCATGTCAGAAACTTCTGAGCAGTTTCTTTTCGCTGGTAACATCTCTCCATAAGGTATGCTCAATTTTAGATTTTGTGGGTGCCCACTGTTGGCATGCAGGATGCTGTTGTATGAGGTGGGTTTTCTGTGCATTTTGGTGCATAACCTTTGGTCTTTGATGAAAACTTCCACCTCTAAAAAAATAATGCTTGATTCACTAATCATAGATGTAAAAGATAAATTGTATTTATTCTCGTGGAGTGAGTTGATGAAGTTCTGAAGATCAACACAATCCCCCTCCCATATTACGTAGAGTTCGTCAATAAATCTAGTCCAGATTTTGATGTTCGATTGTTTTTGAGTCTTCAGGACTTCAGCTTCCCATACTGCCATAAGCAGGCTGGCATAAGTGGGTGCAAAGGAAGTCCCCATTGCAGTTCCCTGTCTCTGCCGGAAGAGTTTGCCTTTAAAGAGGAAGATGTTATGATGTAAGCAATATGTCAGCATTTCTACTAACATCTCAGAATATTCCAGATAACTTATGGATCTTGGGGCACATGCATCAATGTAAAATTTTGCGAATCCTTAATTGCGAATTTTAACGATTCGCAAATAACGAATCGCAAAAACAGATGCAACAAAAAAATTGCGAAAAAATAAAGAATCGCTAAAAATCGCAAACGCTACTGCGAATCCGAAATTTGCGAGTTCGCTAATAGCGATTTCGCAAATAGCGACTTCGCTATTTGCGGAGTCGCAAATAGCGAGTCGCAAATAGCGAAGTCGCATTCGTGATGCATCTTGATGACATCAGAACCAGGAAGTGAGCAGCACAAGCCCCATTCACAGTGCACAGTCAGAGGGAGAGGAGGAGCTGGCTCTGGGAGCTAACTAGCAGTGGCATTGAGCAATTGGAAAAACCTGGTAACTGCAAGAAAATGGAAAGCACACAAACAGCAGAGGACAGCCAATCAGGCAGGAAGCGGAAAATGAAATTCTCAGAAAAAGAAAGTGACACACTCATTGAGGGAGTTGTCCACAGCCATGATAAGCTGTTTGGGAAACAATCATTGAAAGTGGCAGAGCAGGAGAAAAGGAAAATATGGATCCGGATCCAGAACCGGGTGAATGCCAGTGGGGTGACACACCGCACCATCGATGACCTGAAGAAAAGATGGTACGATATGCGCAGTCGGGCCAAGGAGCGCATAGCTGCCCGTCTGAAGGAAGCAAGGAAGACAGGAGGGGGAACACCGATAGACACTGGGAACACTACCATGGAGGAAATGGTTGAATCCACTATCCAACCTGAAGCTGTTGTCGGTGTGACACAGCTAGACACATCAGGAGCAGCAAACACATCTGAAGGTAAGATGACTGCATGTTACCATTGACCTAAATAATAAAGGTAGTACACCACCCCAGTACAGCACAAGTGCACACTCAGAACATCCAGTACACAATGTATCCATGAAGGGAAGTGCATTATGGGAGATGTAGGCAGGTCAAGCATATACAATGTCAAACACACAAATAGGCTAAGAACAACTCAGAACAGTGAACATATTCCAAATTGAATGCCAAAGTAAAAATATGATCACTGTGACATGAAATCCCTACTTAAATTAATGCTGGTTTTGCACTGTTAAATCTCACAGATGCAGAACGTGTAGAAGCTGAGGATAGTGACAACCAGGACATACAGGACATCAGCGCAGTTGAGGATATGGACACACCGGTGTTGCCAACAAATCCATCCAGTGCCCCAAACACACGCAGGGCAACTGTCCCACCACTGGTCACCATGGAGTCTGACGATGAGACAAATGCACCACATGAGTCCAGGCATGGCCCAGCCACATCCATCCCAAATCCACAAACACAGGTCCGCAGAAGTAATGTCAGTGTCCGGCGTAGAAGAGCCAGATCACGCAGAACACAGCAGGAGGAGCAACCAAATGATGTCTGGGGTGGTCTTGAGGGACAGATGCTCCGCATGCAGCGCCTGCAGACCAAGAACACACGTTTAGTGCAGTTACAAATAGGGAAGATGGCAGACAACATTGCAGTACTGTGCGATAGTGTGCAGCAAATGACCAAGGTTATGCAGGAGGGACATGCATCACAGAGAAGAAACCATCAGCAACTAATGCAGCACCTCAAAAGCTATGCCAAATCCAACAATAGGCTGGCCACATCAACTGCACTGCTGGCACGTAGGTCTGTGACCTTGCAAACAGAAATGTGCCATTGGAGCGGGGATGTGGCGAAGGCACTGGACCAGGTAACCAATGCAGTGGAACTGCTGAATGCTACCACAATTGGGGCCAACATGTCCACGCAGGAAGAGGGTAGTGAGGGGGCCTCAAGCTTGAGTAGCATAGCTATGCCAGTTGCTACTGCAGGAAGACGCAACACACGCAGCAGTACCCCCTCAGCTTCCAACATGAGGGATGAGGATGCTGTCTCTGACAGGCGTCTGGGTGTTCGTGGGAGAAAGCGCTAGCCTGCTATACACAATTGCATACCGATATGGTGACGTAACCATGGATGTGATCGGACCTTTTGACTGATTGACAAGTCATTATTTATTTTTAATACACTTATGTCCATTACTTAAGAATCCTGTGCCACTGGCCACATTGAAAGTGTGCTCCGACACTCATGCCATATTTCCTTTGAATAAACCGTTCTGTGATTGTAATATACACTGTTTGTGTCATCATTACTCACCTCAGAAATAGTTTTGTGTGATGTCCAATCTTCTCCTGCGCCCTTCTGCTGCGCTTGCCCCTTGTGCTGCACGGCGCTGTGGCACTTGCTGGTCCTCATCCTCGGAGTCACTGTCAGACACCTCGATCTCCATTCCACCCCTCGTTGCTATATTGTGCAGCATGGCACATGCTGCTACTAGCTGCAGCATTGTTCAGGGTTGTATTGGAGTGCTCCACCAGTCTTATGGAGGCATCTCAATCGGCTCTTCAGCAGCCCAAATGTGCGCTCTATGATGTTCCTTGTTGATATATGTGCAGCATTGTACCTCTGTTGGTTGGCAGTTGTGGGATTGAGGTAAGGCGTCAGAAGGTAATTACGCAAGGTGTATGCGCTGTCACCTGCATGTGGGTAAGCAAAGGGTCAGTGGCAGTTTGACATTGGCATACGTACAATGACTGTGAGTATCACCTACACATATTTACCAAGCAGATGTGCCTCTCCAAATTCTCCCCTGACCAGACGGGTGTGAATGCCACTTTGCCTGAAAATGTATGAATCATGTGCACTCCCAGGAAATTGAGCCACTATATCAGTGATTATGTATTTGGCATTGCACACAACCTGAATATTAAGGGAGTGATAGCATTTTCTATTTCTGTATATGTATTCCTGTGCTGCAGGGGGACATATTGCCACATGTGTGCAATCGATGCAACCTATCACATGTGGGAAGCGAGCTATCTGGTAAAACTCCTGTTTTGTTTTCGCAAGGTCATGCGCGGTGGTGGGGAAATTGATGTGTGAGCCGATCCTGGCCATCATGGCATCAAGGAATGCTTTGAATATTCTTGAAAGTGCGCTTTGCGACACACCTCCAGCTACTGCAATGACCCCCTGGAAGCTGCCTGACGCCAGTAGGTGTAGGCAACATAGGACCTGCACATGCGTTGGGATAGCATTGGTCCTACGTGTCTGTCGTTGCAGTATGGGATCCAATTCATTGATCAGGTCATGGATCATTGCTGCATTGAGCCTATACTTATCGTATATCTCATCCTCTTGCTGTCCTAGCAAAGTTATGCGGACTCTGAAGATGCGCTCATTAATTCGCCTCCGTCTGTGTCCAGCAGCCAGCAGCCTCATCCTCCTGTCCATCAGGTACATCCCTGCCATTGTGAGATGTGGTAGCTAATTCTGGGTGTGTTTCAATGGGTTTAAGTAGAATTTCAGCTGTATCTGATTTGCACTCATGATTACCACCTGGTTGTGATCCTTCTTATTTTGCACTCGCAAAATTGCGAATTTCAGGTAATTCGCAATTTGCGATTTTTCATGCATCTATTTTGCGAATCCTTATTTGCGAATCGCTATTTGGGGCGCAAATAGCGATTCACTAATACTATTCGCAGAATGTTTTGCGATTCTTTAAATTAGCGAATTGTTGAGTTTTTGCTATTTTGCAGTTGATGCATTGCGAAACGGTATTTTGCGGTCGCAAACGCCATAATTTAGCGATTCGCTAATTTTGCGATTTTTTTTTAGGCTTGATGCATGTGCCCCCTTGTTTGTAAGAACTGTCTGACAGCAGCTATTCCATCAGTGTGGAGGATCGATGTATATAAGGATGAGACATCTACTGTTGCTATTATGAAACCATCTTTTCATGAAATTTCTTGAATTCTGTTGAGAAAGTCCATTGTATCTCTCAGATATGATGGTAGAGATGTTACATAATTCATTAGAAAGATGTCAATGAATCGAGATGTTGATTCCAATAGAGATCCAATAGATCTCACTATCGGTCTTCCTGGTGGGTTTATGATTCATTTATGAACTTTCGGTAGAAAGTAGATTGTTGCAATAATAGGGTGATCAGTTTTCAGATGCATATATTCCTCGAAATCGATTAGGCCATTTTTTTTCCATCCCTGTAACATTAAATGGTACTCTTTGGTCCAGGTCTCTATTGGATTTTCCGCAAGTTTTTCGTAATGATCTTTGTTCCCCAATTGTCTGTTTGCTTCATTTATATAACCATTGAGGTTTTGGACCACGATGTTTCCACCTTTGCCAGAGGCTTTGATGATAATCTGGGGGTCATCTCTCAGTTCTTTAAGGGCTTTATACTCTCCAGGTGTTAAATTCCATGATTTTTTGTTGTTCTTCTTTTTGTTGGTTTCAGAGTTATTCAATGCTATTTTGTTGATTTCCTCCACCAGGATTTCTTGGAATAAGTCGATCTTATTGCCCGGTGGAAGTTGTGGGCAAAAGGTGAATTGTGTTCTTAGCCCACTGTTACCACATTTGTTTGTGTCAATCCCCATTCTATGACATAGTTCTTTATCTGATTTCGAGGGTCGTTCAAGTTCCCTGATTGCAAGTTCTTCCCCTTCTTCCAAGGACGTCAGTGCCCTTAAGGTGGGTATGTCATTCTGGTTTAGGAGTGATACGTCCTGGCTAGTAGTTGTCAGTCATTTTAGTCTTTGTGTCTTGTCTTCAAAGTATTTTTTTAGTTTGATTTTTCGACAAAATTTGTGGAGGTCAATGCGAAGGTTAGGTATGTCGATGTCTTTGTTGAGGCAGAATGTTAATCCCTTGTTAAGCAGTTATATTTGGGAAGAACTCAATATTTTATTGGAGATGTTTATCACTAAGTTGTTTTTGGAGAGGTTCTTTTTTAATTTTGCTTTTTCTTTCCTCTTCCTTTTTTGTTTTTTACTTCATCTTCTGCTTCTTCTGGTTGTGTTCTGGTTTGTCCTCTTCCCCATGTTCTCTCTCTTCCTCTCCCTCTTTGTCGCGTTATCATCTGGACTAATCGCTTTTCCCCGAAAAAATCCAGATTCGATGCACTTGACTCTTCATCTGCAGAGCTTATGTCAGAGCTATCTACAGTTCCTGATGTTTCATAGTCGGCACATTTGTGCATCACTGCCCTATTCCAATACAGATCATACTTCCTAGCGAAAGTGTATATCCGCCCACTTGCATAGTCAAGTCTATCTCTGTTGAATTTATTGGCTTTACTTTTTTCTACATCCGCTTCATGTTTGTTAATTTTCTTTTCCATTGCTTCAATTTGTTCTTTATTCTCCTCAGTTGTGGTATATTGGTTTAGCTCTTCCTCTAGCTCTTTAATTATGGTAGTTATTCTTTCCAGTTTCCTTTCTGCGTGCATGATTAAGGTTCTCATCAATTTAAAGGAACATTCATTCATGTCAGATTGCCATTGTTTTATTAGATTCACATCCAAGTCATTTAGGGTAGGCATAATTAGGATTCTCTTTCCTCTCGGTACTCTCTTGAACTCAATATATTTCTCTAGAGTCGCTTTTCCCACCATTTATTTACTTCTAGGATGCGGTTTTATTGTAATTCTCTAATTACACATGTAAGTTTCCTCTTTTTTCTTTCTCCATGGGTTTCCCTTGTATTGGCACTGGTTGAGGGTGCTGCATCATCATTTAGTAATTCACTCACTCTTTGGGTTCTATTCTTACTTCTGTCAGTCATGTTTAGTCTGGAGGATTAGTTTCTTTTTCTTTTTCGTTAAATTGCAATGGTGTGTTTTTATCAGTTTTTTTATATATATATGCACTGAAAAAACAATCATTACAGAGACGTTACAGTTAGGGTAACATTTCACTCATACAAAACCAGAGAAATTGAGCCATTATAGTTAGTGAGCTAACTATAACTCACGCCCCTTCAATGCACTGCTGATGATGTAACATATTACAACTGTGGGCTAGCACCAGGAAACTCTTAAATGAGTATATGATAAAAAAAAACTAAAAGATCACTGAAAAAAACAAAGGTTAATGTGTAGTTATCCTTAGATTTATTATAACACCTTGACATATGTTTATGAAAACCTTAGAAATTCACTTAAAACATAGTTAACTTGGAGTAGTGGTGACAAATTAAAACTGAAAATCCACTGAAATTGGCAAGTTATGGTTAACTTGAAAAACAGCCATGCAGATAATAGCACACATCAAATGAAGTGCTTATGATCTCACAATATTTATACAAATAAATAGGGACACCTAAAAGCACAATAGAATAAAGGGCCTGATTTAGATCTCAGCGGACGGTTTACTCCATCGCAACGGTGGCGGATATCCCGTCTGCCAAAATATAAATCCCATTGGCTATAATGGGATTTATAGTTTGGAGGACGGGATATTCACCACCATTTTGATGGAGTATCCCATGCACCAAGATCTAAATCAGGCCATACATTTGATATCAAACCAAACATTCATAGTCATTTCGGTCAAACTGGTAAGTGTAATGTGATAAGATGATTTACAACATTTGTAACTGTATCTATTTCATTAAGGGTGTCAGAACCCCATTCATAGGGCCACAGGGCAAGCAGGAGCTATTGTGCTTAACTATTGCTGATGAGGCCTTTTACTCCTGATATCAGTCAGCACTTGACTCCTAATGGTAGCTTGGGTCGAGCAGTCCAAGGCTTCTCAGGGAGGAGGTAGGTGTAGGGGTAACACAGGCTAAAGTTTCAAAATACATCGAGTAACGCCAGTAAATGATTGTCCAGTCTGATACTTGCTTTTATGTAAAAGTAGTATTTGTATACAAACTCAAAGTAAAATACGGCACACCAAAAATAATATAGACAGTCTTCCTAAGGCAGGTATGCTAGTGTTACCCGGGTTAGCACTTCAGTTCCACCTCCCTCTTAAGGGTCAGGGTAATTTCCCATTCATATGAGGCAAGTCAACACACAGGCTGGCCCTGCTAGGGAGTTCCACTCTCAGAAGTACAACAATGCCGTTTGGTAAGTCAAGGTGTCCCCTTGCCGTAGAGCTTCAGTTAGAACATGCTCCCCCTGTGGCTAGGTGACCCAATATTCAGTCTTACCCACTTCCGCTATAGAGGCAGTTGGAAGCGTCCAGGCACACATTAGTGGTCCATCAATGATCAGAATGATGTATGCTGCAGTCAACACTGAAGATGCCCACAGTGATTCTCTGGTCCTGTTGTAAGTCTCCTTCAGTCAGGTGACAGGTCTCAGGTACTCTGATTTCAGGTGGCTGAATTGATACTCTTTCTCCATGGGTTGTAACCTGCAACTTTTTCACAGCTGTACGCTGCTCTGATGGTGATTGTCCTATCTCCTTGACATGGCTCACACCTGGCCACACACAGAAATGGACAATGATGGCCCCTTCACGTTACCATGCTGCACAGAACAACTACCCTCCTCTCCGCACAGTGACACACCAGAGTGACAGTTCTTAATCCCCGTAGACTCCACCTTGCATGATGG
This sequence comes from Calotriton arnoldi, assembly GCA_963921515.1. Taxonomy (NCBI): domain Eukaryota; kingdom Metazoa; phylum Chordata; class Amphibia; order Caudata; family Salamandridae; genus Calotriton; species Calotriton arnoldi. The sequence continues at coordinate 328,690 of CAWUFW010010742.1, read as the reverse complement.
TGTTGAGTACACCACCCTCTAGGTGACGTACCTCTTCAGGTCACAGCCGTGATCAGTGCAACAGCCCTATCTTCCTCATAGCACTGCACAAAGGTGATACCCCTTAAAATTCACCATGGCCTCCACATGGCATACAAAGGTAGCAAAAAAGGCATATGGGCAGATAGCGAGATTGGTGTGGCTGTCTTGACAGACCAGAATCTCAAAGTCAGCTCCGGGACCAACTTGCAAAACATTCCCTCTGGACCTCATCCCCTCCAGGCAATCTCCTTCTCCTCAGGGGGTCCTCTCATCTCAGGTCAGGCAGATGTTAGTGTTCCATGCTCCAGGGAGAGTAAGCTTTATTCTCCTGGGTGATATCTCCTCACCCAGCAGGAACACTGGTAGACCCCAGTCCTGGTCATAGCATTAAGAAATCATGCTCAGCTTCTCTGTGCTGATGTTATCTTCAGTTTGGCAATCTTGGGAGGCCTGAGCTCCTCTTTTTAAAATTAATTTCAATATATAAATGTAATTTAGTGCCTTAGTTTTTAGGTTTGTGTTATGGGTGTTGCCCATGTTGATGTACCTACTCCTCCATCGTATCCTTCCTCCAGGGAACAGTCTATCACAACAGGGTGTCTCCAAACCTGATAGCCAAAAAACACAGGTCATTTGAGTGACTAGAGTATCACACCTGGATGTCAACCTCACTGATATATGTTTATCAAAAGGTTACAAAGGCCACCAGACCTACTCTTTGTGATTCCCTTATCAGCTCCATCTTCTTCCTGAAATGTGTCTAGGTTACTTTGACCAGTGTTGTCTTTCAGAATTAAAGAGCCCTTTTGAAGTTTACTGAAGAGACCAGCTCTTAGTTCCTCCAGTGTCTGTGTATCTCAGGAATGCAGAAATCCACAAATCTGTCTGGGGGCTCCTCCACCTTCACATGCTTCTCCAACAAGACTTGAATTTCGCAAAATGAAATGCAGAAGCTTCCATATATTGTGCCCTTCCCAAGCACACATACACCCCTGTGTGCACATGCAACACACATGTGCAGGCTTCCATGTACTTTAACACTTCACAGGCACACATACATCTCGTCACTCTTGTATAGACACATGCTCACTGCAATATACTGCATCACTCTTGTGTTGCATCTCTCACAGGGACAGTTATATCCCAGTGCTCAGAAGGAGACACTGGAGCACTGTGCAGTGCAACAATCATCCTAATATAGGCCAAAGGATAGCTAAGCACACAACAGCAGAACTTTACACGTGTGGGCCAGTTGGCCTCACTGTAGTGATACAGGTTTGAAACCCTGTATACTCTACTGATCATCAGTATTTAAAACACAGTATGCTGCCAGCTCACTCATGCTGTAGTGTAGTACCTAATAATACATAGGATCTGTGCGTTTAGACAACATAAACTAAGGAATTGGTGTCCAAACTGATTCCAGATACCCTCAAAGTATATGTTAGCCTTTAGACCATCTAGCTCACAGTGCCACCATAAGCCCCCTAACCTTACAAAGGAGCGAATAGTTTCTGGCAACCATCGAACATGACAACCCTTGAACCTTCAGGGATCGTGTAAACAGTACAGTACTTTTTGCTCAGTCAATCGTGCTCACTAGGTTTCCGAGAGATACACACAATAAACGATGGGGACATTTTCAATAAGTATTTATTGAAACAGTGTCATTCTAGTATAAAACATATTTGCTGCGACAATCATTAGACAGAAACAGATATATAAGATTACAAGCACTGACAGAGTAAATAAAAGGTATAATTCTACTATGGTGCTTAAAATGTAAATATATGCAGGCATATTGATACATGGCAGTAATCATGCGTACTCCTACTATGCAGACCCTAACTAAGTGTCCCTAAGTGTACCTAGCATGCATGTATGTAGGTGTAAAGCCAAGAATCCCCTAGGAAAGAGACAACCCCATTGCCTGATGGGATAGAACGAAGGACCCCGTCTTGGTTTCGAGTTGGATACTCCGCAAGGGATGTCAGACCACTGAGTGCTGGAACTTCTGCAGGCCGAGACCTCAGCGTCTAGTGTCAGCATGAAGCTTCTCCTCTGATTACCCAGTGAAGATGAAGTTCTTTTATACCCAAAAGGTAACCTCAGGGGTTCTACCTAGATATGTAATGGTTTGCTATTATGTATAGTGGACCTGTCATCCAAGGATGACAATAACGGTGACTTTTGTACAGAGTTATTATACAGAAGATGGTAATCCTGCTGTGTACGTCCTGGGCAGTGATTTAAAATATGATACTAGGAATCCGCATGCATAATAAATGAGGCCAGTTTCAGAGAAAATTGATTGACATTTATTCAGCACATAACTAGGTAAAAGGTCAGTGCCTGAACCATTATGCAGAGCAAGGTATGACGAATGAAGGTAAAAGGTCAGGTAGCTGCCTAGGCCTTAATTGGGGTACATTGGGGTTCATAACAATGCTACTTAACTCTTCGGGAAAACAGTAGTCTTTCAGCACATGAGGCTAGTGCTGAGTCATGGCGCACATACATGAATTGTGTTCCCCCAGGACCAAAGCAGCACCTAGGATCTAGATATCACTGCAGCTGTGGCACTTGGGGCAGGAATACACTACCATTATCATGCAAGTGACTTTTCCATCCCGAAAAAGGTGAGGTTTTGAGCATTGCATTTGGTGTGTGACTGCCTATGTATGCAGTATTTGCCAACAGTATATTGCTCTGTCATAAAATATGGCTATAGTATGCACAAATAAGACACTGCAAATATATAGATAAATAAATGAGCAAATAAACACAGAAATAAATGAAACATGTTATGTTTTCCATATATTTATAACACCTTGTACAATGCTCAATATGATGCTTTCTTATAAAGTAAAATGATTTTCTGAAAAACCAACATTTTCGGTTGTATTGGAATTGTATCCACATAAAATGCTGCAGGTGTCCCTTTTATCTGTAAACAAGATGTGATTTAATGATGCCTGTTAATTATGTAGACATCGCATTGTTCCGTAGCATAAATGATTAGCATCTGCTAGAAAAAATGCATTATTTAAAAGTTGCTGACACACTGGAAGCAGTTAGAACTTCAATAAGATTGTTGTATGCTTTTGGAAAGTATTTTTGAATAATTAAACATTTAATACAAAGTTATGAGACGAGGGTTTACTTCTTTCAAGCTCACAGATTTTTTCAGAATAGTTGTTTAAAATCTCTGGCCCCGAAGAGGACTGTCTTATGTTATTATTCTTTTCTAATAGCTTGCTGAGTCTGAGCCAGTGTTCGATACACTTGGGTTTACAGATACATTGAATAAATGTTGTATCATAACTTACTAACATCCATAAGACATACTAACAAGCTGTTTGCAGTAAAAGGAAAGGGTTATATATAACTGTTTAAACACAAACGAAAGACCCATGTAATTCTTTTATGCCCTTTAAATGTGATTAGAAATATAAATAAGTACAACAGAAATATAAATGTTCAGGGACATATTTATCAACAATTCACGCAATGCAATGCAGCAAACCACCTTGCTGCGCTGAGTGAAAGAGAGAGGGCAGGAATGCGCCGTATTTAAAATTATTTGTCACATTCCTGCTCTCTGCCTGCACTGGCGCACAAACTGCTGCCTAGTGCTGATGCAGGCACCCTTGCATCATGGTGCTAGGGTGCCTTCGCTATAGGCAGGACTGTTTTTGTGCACCTTCCTACACAAAAACAATACTCAGAGGCATTTACCTCTTTCTAAGTGTGCTGCAGAATACAGTGTACTTAAAAAAAGGAAACAGCGAGGAAACATAACGATATTTCTCCTTGTTGTGCCTCTAGTGGGGAGGTACAATTCTGATGCATTCCCAGGTCTATTAGTGTTGGTAAATCTAGGAATGTATCAGAATTAAATGCTGGATGCGTGGGAACACCCACACTCGAGCCATGGCATGCCTCACTGCCGCAGAGTAACGCAAGGCAGCGATTTGCACTGCTTTATGTTACTCTAGATTTATCAAGCCATGCCAGGCCAAACAAGGTGGCCTTGCATGGGTTGGTAAATCTCATTTAGGTTTTACATCGCCCTTTCATCGCCTTGCATGGTGCAAGGGCTATGCAAAACCTTGATAAATATGGGCCCAAGTTTGTAATATACGTTTAGGAAATCAGATTTTGTTGCCTTATGATCTGTGTAGAATATTCCTATCATTGTGTGTGTGTGTGTGTGGTGTCTGTCTGTCTATGACTGTGTGTGTGACTGTCGCTTCAGGGACATAAGGTAAATGAGTATTAGCTGTTTTATAAGGTGTTCTTATCATAAAAGTGCGTACAAAAACATCATGCAATGTAAAAAATCGTTATCCCAAATCTTCCAACATTCAATACAATATATACATAAAATCCACTTAAAGATAAAAACTCATGGAATAAAAATAGCTCATCTCATCAATTAAAAGAACAACTATCCTATTAAAACCAGCCATCTATAATTCATTTTCAGTGGCCATTAACAACCTCTGATAAAAAATGGGGTAAATAATAACAAATAGTGGGTGTTTTTAACATCTGGAGAAGGTAAAAAGATGGCCACACTTGAATAAAGTTCTGATTCAACAGAAGAGGCCGGACTAAATTGTGGCACAGCCAATTAAATCTAGGACATGACATATAACAATATGGAAAGTATCAGGGAGGGACATTTGATCTCAAGAGCAAGGAGGGAGATCTGAGACTGTACACGAAGCCCCTCTAGGTACAAAAGCTGATAAATCTTGTTATACTTGAAGTGAGTCAGGAGCCTCCTATTATATGGAGACATTTCCCACAGTAGATAGGGTTCAATACCTTGCACTGTCTTGATCATAATGAATTGTAGTAAGGAAAGCTTATGAAGGGCGAAGGCTTCCCGTTCTAAAGCCACCCTTTCAAAAAATCCTGTTTTACCCAGGGAATGTCCCTCTTGGCTATCCCTTCAGGATTGGAAAACAGCTCAGGTCAACCCAAAGACATAAATCAAGCTTGATATAGCCTAACCCATGAAATACTCATTGCTCCTTCCAAAGCCATACAATCGTGTATTACGAACCTGTTAAGCGAGAGATTTTCTTTCAACCAGACTGATAGCCAGAAGATCAGGGGACAAAGGGCAATCCAGTCTATTATGTAACCGATTCCTACTTTCTCATGCAGCATTTCTGAGGGGATGCTTGCAGGAACCTTGAGGAGACCCATAAAGAAAGAGTTTTCGAACACCTGTAGCTGGGGACATGATACATAACCCCAAATCTCACAGCCATAACTGGCCAGTGACACACATTTAGCCTTGTAAACCTTTAAGATCGCCTCTACATTAGTTTGGCCCAAGCGTCTAGCTAAAAGGGCAACCTCCACAGTGGCTGATTTGAGTTTCAGCAAATTTTTCTTCATCAGTGGTTGCCAAGAAAACCTGGAGTCTACCTGCACAAAAGCAATACTCAGTGGCATTTTCCTTTTTCTAAGTGTGCCGTAGAATACAGCACACTCAAAAAGAGGAAACAGCGAGGAAAAATAAAAATATTTCTACTTTTTGTGACTCTGGTGGAGAGGCGTACAATTCTGATGCATTCCCAGGTCTACTAGTGTTGGTAAATCTAGAAATGTGTCAGAATTAATGGGTGGATGCGTGGGAACACCCGCACTCCACCTATGGCACACCTCGCTGCGGCAGAGTAATACAAGGCAGCAATTTGCACTGCATTGTGTTACTCTAGATGTATCAATCCACGCCGGGGCACACAAGGTGGCCTTGCATGGATTTGTAAATCTCATTTAGGTTTTACATTGCCCTTGCTTTCCCTTGCATGGTGCAAAGGCTATGCGAAACCATGATAAATATGGGCCTCAGTGTGTAATATACGTTTGGGAAATCAGATTTTGTTGCCTTATGATCTGTGTAGAATATTCCTATCATTTTTGTGTGTGTGTGTCTCTGTCCATGTCTCTATGTGTGACTGTCTCTTCCGGGATGTAAGTTAAATGAGTATTAACTATTTTATAAGGACTTAATTTGTATTAAACTCTCGGCGAACCTCATACCAGAAAGCAGGCTTTGGACCGTGACTTTGTTCATTATCATACATGACTTAGGGCCTTATTTGAGTTTGGCAGATGTGGAAATCCACCAAAAAGTGGTTGATGTACCAATCATCATATTTAGTGTGCATTAAGGTCAACAACACTCTAAATTTTATCCAACACTTTTTGGCAGATGTCCCATAAGACCAATTTCTAAAAAAAGAAATTGGCCTTATTTAGATTTTGGCGAATGAGATAATCTGTCCAAATGTGACTGATATCTGTTTGCCATATTACAAGTGCCATAAATCATAATGTTTTTGTAATGCAGCAGACAGAGCATCTGCTGTCCTGTCTGCTGTATCCTGTATGCCAGACTCTAATAAGGCCCTGGGCTCAGTCACTCTCTCACACACTGATTGATGAATTGGGTTGTCTCACCCACCTTTAAGAAAGATATAATGTGTTGTTTCTTAGGTCCCACCTCTGCCCATCTTTATTTTCTACAAAGGATGGTATCAGAGTGCTGGGGCACCACTTTTGCTTACATGAAAGCAAATGTACAGTGAGTCAAAAGAGACAAAACACAAAAATACTTGTCTTTCATAAGTCTTACTATCTGTGTCTCACTCTACACTTAATGATGTGGAAAACATAATAGATGATACCATCAACAACTAAAATAAAATCAGCACAGGCAAACTGCTTCTGTAACTAGAAGGTGACAGACAAAAGACCAATAATGGTATGGTAATACTCTTGATCGCAAAAAACCATGCAGAACCTATAAATCTTTAATGATTGGTGTAATATGTAGTTCTGTTATCCAATTACTATTCTTATAGCAGCTAACAGTAACAGTCATTATTCTATAGGGTGTGCTTGAGAACACATTTTCTGAAGAGAGTAGGGGTCACAACTTTCTGGTGAAACATTTGTCAGAAATGGCATTTTGATTGTCAGTGTATGCACCCTGTACAAGCAGGGGAGAGGATGTAGCACAACGGCTAGATTGTTCAACCTCGAAGCGGAACCTGGGTTCGAGTCTCGGCATGGACACTCAATATCCTGTGATTCTGGGCAAATCACTTAATTGCCTGTGCCTACCAAAATGAATGTGTTCATTTGTAATGTAATTAGTGCTCATGTAAAGCTCTCTAATACCACCGGGTTGAGTTTGCGCTATAGAAGCCCACCCCCCCACCAAAAAGCAGGAGTCACCACTCTAGTCAAAGTAAGCTAGGTACACACTAAAAGATAACCTGTGCTCTCCCTCTGGTAGCATGGCACAGAGTAGTGAGGCTCATCTAAATAGCCAATGTGTAAAGTATTTGTGCAACACACAGTAACACAATGAAAGCATCCCAAAATACTCCACACAGGGTTATAAAAATAGACTATAATTTAATGAGTAATACAAGACAAAAACTTCAAAAATCCCATTAGTAGAACTGAAGGTATGAATTGTTAAAGGTTAAATCAAATTATAGTGCCCTGAGTCATAAAGCCCCAAATGGAGACATCTGGTCATGTTAGACCAGTATAAATCCAAAGTTTAGGCTGACCAAGATGGAGGGCAGGCTGGCTACTAGACTCACACAGGTCCTGCTGTAAAAGTAACTTGGATGGAGTAAGCGTTCATGTCGAAGACTCAATGCAAGAAGCAGTGGAGACAATGCATAGTTGAACCTGCAGACAATAGGTTGGTTTTGCTCCACGCAGTCGATAAAGGCTGTGTTGATTAAGGCAATGCATCATTGTCGAGATGCGCAGTCCGTCAAAGCGATGCCGTCAAAGCGATGACGTCTAGCTGTGTTGGTGTCGAAGGGAGATGCATTGGTTCCGATTGGCGCAGAGTCGTTGATGTGTCGGTTTTCATTGATCAGCAGGGAAATCACCTTTCAAGTGCCCAGGACTGGATTGCACCCACTTCGCAGGGCAGGACCCACAGATGGCAGAGTCCAGGGGCTATTGCATAGTTGAAGGAAGACTCTGACAGCCCTAAGACTTCAGAACAGGGGGCAAGGCAGCAAGCCCTTGGAGTCACTCTTGATTCAAGTGAGGTGGGCCCAGTCCTGATCCTTATCATGTGTTGACATTGGGTACCTTGTGGCATGATTCACCAGAGTGGTAATCCTTGTAGCATATCAGTCTTTACTCCTGGCAGAGTTCTTCACAGGTCCAGTAGTGCACTGTCTTGTAGTTTCAGAGGCCCAGTACTTATACTTAGTTGTGCCTTTGAAGTGTGGGGTGACTTCATAGAGGGGTCTTTGAAGTGCACGCAGGTCCTTTCTTCCCAGCCCTGGCTCCAGATTATGAGTAGGAGGTAATCAGCCTTTTGTGTGGGGAACAGGACACTGCCCATTCAGCTGTAAGTGTCAGCTCCCTCTCCCTTACCGCTCAAGAAGAGCCATCAGAATGCATATGAGTATGCAGACTCACCTATGCTTCCTGTATTTGTGCTTGTCTAAAGGGAATGAACAAAGTGTAGCTGTCACCCACCCAGACACGTATTGAAGACTTCAAGGCACACAGAGCAGTAAGAGAAGAGAAATGTCCACTTTCTAAAAATAGCATTTCTAAAATAGTAATGTTAATTCCAACTTTACCAATGAAGAAGATTTATCATTACCATTTCAAAGATATTCCTTTCTAATCAGGAATTACAGCTTAAAAGTCTATTAAGGAATTCGTAATGCTATCCTATGAGAGGAGTAGCCTTCACAGTACTGAAAAATGAATTTGGGTCTTTATCACTACCAGGACATGTGAAACTTAAAAGTACATGTCCTACCTTTTACTTACACAGCACTCTGCCCTTAGGGCTACCTAGGACCTACCTTAGGGGTGACTTATATTTAATAAGGCTTGGCAAGAGGTTTTAAATGTCAAGTCGAAGTGGCAGTAAACTGCACACACAGGCCTTGTAATGGCAGGCATGGGACAGGTTTGAAAGGCTACTTTTGCTAGTGGCAAAATCAGCTAAACCCCTTGGGTTCCTGCTCTCCCAGCGTGCAGCTCTGTAGCTCACTCAGGCAGTACTCTCCCTCTGGTGGCAGCCCGACAGCCACAGACCGCGGTACAAGGCCCAGTGGCTTGCCCCTGGACTGCTCTCGCCTTTAGTTTATTTTAGTCAGTCTTGCTTGCCTTTTGGTTTAGACTTAGTTTTAGCCCTTGTTCCTCTGGGTTTTTCCTTTCCTACTCCCCGCGTCCTACCCCTTCTGCCCCCGCGGCCCTTCCCGCTCCTGCGATTTTCCCGCTTTCCCGCCTTCCAGCTGTCCCGCCCTCCCACGACCTCTACTTAATGGAGGCCGATGCGCGGCCACACCGCAGGGTCACCAAGGCAAGCCCATCTGCACCTGTCTGCGACCCGACCGCAACCAGCGCCAGGATCCCTGGTTCTCCGACCTACCAACGCTACAGTTCAGCAGCTCTCCACGCACTCAACGGTTGCAAAAATAACAACTGCAAGCTCTCCTCAACGCTTGACACCCACCGTCCTTTCACCTGCCAAAATTGCTGCCACTCCTTCAACAGCGCCAAAACCCAGGTCCCACCTCTGCCGACCAGCAACATCCCCACCACAGCCCAAACCCTGCAATGCATCCTCCTCAACATCCGCTCCCTCCACAAACATGCCACGGAAGTCTAGGACCTCCTCGACAGCACCTCTCCCGACCTCGCTTTTCTTACCAAAACCTGGATAGGCGCCACCTCGGGACCAGACATTGTGATCACCATCCCCGAAGGATACAAAATCACCTGGAATGACCGCCCAAACCGCCCCAGAGGTGGCATCACCATCGTCCACAAGGCCAACCTCTGCCTGAGCACCTACACCGATGGGCCTACGGACCTTATGGTCAACCCGAACACCACCCTCCGAGGCACCCTCATCTATCGACCTGCTGGACCCCACGCACACTTCTCCAACTCCATCACCGACATAATCCCCCCGCATGCCATCACCTCCACTGACTACATTTTGCTGGGAGACCTCAACTTCCACCTCGACAGCCGCCAAGACCCCAACTCCATCTCCCTCCTGGAAAACCTTCACGTCATCAGATGAATCAGATCATACCAGGGCCAACACACTCAGCAGGACACACCCTCTACCCTGTCTTCACAGCAGGCAACTCCATCTCCTTCAGCCACACCTCCGAACTCCCATGGACGGACCACTGCTGCGTCCACTTCACCTACAAAGCGAACAACCCCCGCAGACGCCCACCCCAGCTCCAACACAGGAATTGGAACAAGATCTCTGAAGAGCAGCTCACCGCCACCCGCAGCGGCTCCGCTGCCACTGCCTTAGACAACGACAACGACTCCCACCACCGCTGCCTGTATCCTACACAAATGGATCACTGACTGCGCCAACACCGCTGCCCCCCGCAAGAAATCCTCCATCCCTCGCGCCAAGAACGCCAGCTGGTTCTCCACCGAACTCCGGGAATCCAGACGAACCTGCAGACATCTCAAAAAACTATGGAGGAACTCCAAAACCCCAGCGAACCTCGACAACTACAAAACAGCCACCACTGCCCACCACAAACTCATCAGACACTCAAGGAAGAAAGCACTCCAGGACAGAATCTCTGCCCACGCACACGACAGCAAAGAACTCTTTGGCATCATCAAAGAGTTCGCCCAACCCAACAGCGAGTCTGCCGACATCCCACCCTCCCAGAACCTCTGCGACAAACTCAGCGCCTTCTTCCATCACAAAATCAAGACCATCTATGACAACTTCGACAACAACAACCTCCATGAGGAACCCACACCCACCGCTTCCTGCACCACATAGCCGACACTGGACAGCTGGACTGCCCTCAGCATCGAAGACACCCTTAAGACTATGAGGACAACCCACTCCGGGGCCCCCACGGTCCCCTGCCCCCACCACATCTACCACAGAGCCGCAGACATCGCCCCTGAGCTACAAAAAATCATCAACCGATCCTTCGAGAAGGCCTCTTTCCCCGATGACTGGAAACATGCCGAAATCAACGCTCTCCTAAAGAAACCCTCGGCGGGCCCCACCGACCTCAAGAACTTCAGAACAATCTCCCTACTTCCCTATCCGGTGAAAGTCATTTAAAAAGCTGTCAACAGCCAACTCGCCTCCTTCATCAATGAGAACAACAACCTCAACTCCTCCCAATCAGGCTTCAGGAAGAACGACAGCACAGACACCGCCCTCATTGCGGCAACAGACGACATCCGCTCCCTCCTCGACAGAGGAGAGACTGTGGCCCTCATCGTCCTGGACCTCCCCGCGGCCTTCAACACAGTCTCACACTGCACCCTGGCCCGCAGACTCCACAATGCAGGAATCCGGAACAAAGCCCTTGATTGGATCCGCTTATTCCTCTCCAGCAGAACGCAGTCGGTCAGACTCCCTCCCTTCATCTCGGAGCCCACATCAACCACCTGCGGAGTCCCCCAAGGATCCTCCATCAACCCCACTCTGTTCACCATCTACCTGGCCCCTCTCGCTTCTGTCAGATCACATGGACTCAGCATCGTATCATACGCAGACAACACACAACTCATCCTCTCACTATCCAACGAACCCAACATCTCGAAACACAACTTTCAAGAAGGAATGGATGCAGTCACCAGGTGGATGAAGAACAGATGCCTACAACTGAACACAGACAAAACCGAAGTACTCATCATAGGCCCACATCCCGATGCCTGGAATGACACCTGGTGTCCCCCTGCCCTCGGGAACCCACCCCCACTCATTGACCACGCACGGAACCTCGGAATAATCATGGACTCTGAACTCAAAATGGACCGCCAGATCAATTCCGTCACCTCTTCCTATTTCACACCCTCCGTCTCCTACGTAAAACTTTCAACTGAATCCCCCTGGAACACAGGAAAACCATCACCCACATCCTCATCAGCAGCAGACTGGACTACGGTAATGCACTCTACGCCGGGATCAACAAGAACCTCACCGCAAACTTCAGAACATCCAGAACGCCACCACCAGACTAGTCCTTAACCTACCGCGCCACATCCATATCACCCAACACCTGTGGGCACTACACTGGCTCCCTGTCGAGAAGAGAATCACCTTCAAGCTTCTCACCCACGCCCACAAAGCCCTCCACAACACCGGTCCCGCCTACATGAACCACCGCCTCTCGTTCCATGCACCACAAAGATCCCTCCACTCAGCCCAGCTTTCTCTCGCCACGGTACCGAGCATCAAGAAGACCAGAACAGGAGCCTGATCCTTCTCCTTCCTCACGACCAAGGCGTTTCAGTCAGCCGAACGGCATGCTGTAAGGTCAGGGCCTGTGAGACGGAGTGAGCATAGTGCTCAAGAGATTCTTCCCGGCCTATATGTGAAATAATGGGAAGTTTCCAGGGATACTGCTCCTAACCAGCTATACGTATAGTGTAATAGACTCCTCCAGTTGGATCAACAGTGACCAATGGCAGTGATACAGAAGTGGAACAGAGAGAGGATATGCTACAGCCATTACCCCTTAATTGGATTTTGAGGCACCGACCAGTGAGTACACCACCTACTTGACTTTTGACACTTGAGGCTGCTCCCCTGCCGCTAACACTGTATCATTTGATTTCTCTGCTCTCATACTCAGCTCCCCCTGGCGGATGCGATCAGATGAAATGAGATTGATGTGGAAGCTCTCTACCTTGGTGAAATAGTAGTGTATGCAAGTTGCCAGACTGCCAAGCATTGACAGAAGTGGTCCTGTCTTATAGAGAGCTAAGGAGCAGAAGGCTGCAGGGGAAAGTTCTGGGAGCAGTGTGTGGATTGTGAGACAAAAGCACAGTTATGTGCCCTTGAAATAGAGAGACTGCCAGTGAATGGTGAAAGCAGATGGTGAAGTCGCAGTTTAACGGCTCTCCTCAAGACAACAATATGGCCACTGCATTGCAGAAAGGAAAAAAACATAGAATTCAGGGTGGGCTGGCATCAGCAATCAATCAATCAGGGTTTTTTGAAGCGCGCTACTCACCCGTGAGGGTCTCAAGGCGCTGGAGGGGGGAGGTCGTGCAGCTCCAATTCAGCCTAAGAGCCAGGTCTTGAGGTTCTTCCTGAAAGTGTGCAGAGTGGGGGAACATCTGATGTTGAGGCGGAGCTCATTCTAGGTCTTTGCTGCGATGTAGGAGTAGGCTCTGCCACCCATTCTGGCATTGCGTATGCGTGGGGTTTCGGCGAAGGCCAGGTCGGCAGAGCGGAGATTTCTCTTGGGTGCATGGAAGGAGACTCTTTCGTTGATATATTGGGGTCTGGTGTTGTGGAGGTATTTGTAGATATGAGTGAGTAGCTTGAAGGTTACCCTCTTCCTGACGGGGAGCCAGTGGAGGTGTTGTAGGTGTTGGGTGATGTGTTCATGTCCTGGGATGCCGAGGATGAGCCTGGCAGCTGTTTTCTGGATGGTCTGGAGTTTCCAGAGCAGGGATGTGTTGATTCCGGTGTAGAGGGCATTTCCGTAGTCCAGTCTGCTGGTTATGAGTGCATAGGTGATGGTCTTTCTGGATTCGGCGGGGATCCACTTGAAGATCTTGCGAAGGATGAGGAGGGTGTTGTAGCATGAGAAGGAGACAGCGTTGATCTGTCGGGTCATGGTGAGGGAGGAGTCGAGTATGATACTGAGGTTGCAGGTGTGGTCCATGGTGGTAGGGGGGCTGCCGAGGGAGGAGGGCCACCAAGTGTTGTCCCACGCTAAGGGGGTGGGTCCGAGGACAAGGACTTCTGTCTTCTCTGAGTTGAGCTTCAGACAGCTGCTGCTCATCCAGGATGCAACATCTTTCATTCCTTCCTGAAAGCTGTGTCTGGTGGTGTTGGGTTGCCTTGTGAGGGAGAGGATGAGCTGGGTGTCGTTTGCGTAGGATACTATGCTGAGCCCCAGTTTTCTGACGATGGTGGCGAGGGGGGCCATGTAGATGTTGAAGAGCGTGGGGCTGAGCGATGATCCTTGGGGTACTCCGCAGTTGATCTCAGTGGGTTCGGAGAGGAAAGGTGGGAGTCTGATCCTTTGGGTTCAGCCTGTGAGGAAAGAGCGGATCCAGTCAAGGGCAGTTCCCTGTATGCCGGCGTCGTGGAGTCTGGCGGTGAGAGTGTGGTGGGAGACGGTGTTGAAGGCTGCAGAGAGGTCAAGTAAGATGAGAGCAGCAGTGTGGCCCCATTCGAGGAGGGTGCATATGTCGTCAGTGGCAGTGAGTAGGGTGGTCTCGGTGCTGTGGTTGCTGCGGAATCTGGATTTGGAAGAGCTGAGGATGGAGTTGGCTTCGATGAAGTTCGAGAGTTGGGTGTTGATTATCTTTTCGGTGACTTTAGCTGCAAATGGGAGGAGAGAGATGGGTCTGTAGTTTTTGAGGTCTGTGGGGTCTGCAGAGGGCTTCTTGAGGAGGGTCTTGACATCTGTGCATTTCCAGTCATCGGGGAAAGTGCCAGATTCGAAGGAGTTGTTGATGGTGCTTCGTAGCTCGGGAGCTATGGCGGTGGCAGCTCTGTGGAAGATGTGCGGCGGGCAGCGGTCCGTGGGGGCTCCTGAGTGAACGCTCTTCATGCTCACGGTGGTACTTTCGGTGGTGACAGGGGTCCAGGTTGAGACGGAAGGCTGGCTGGCGTTGCTGGGGGTGGGCGCAGTTTCGGCATCAGGTGTCTCTTCATTGAAGTTGTCGTAGAGGGAGTTGATCTTGAGATGGAAGTAGGATCCAAGTTTGTTGCAGAGGTCCTGGGAAGGTGTGAATTCCTGAATGATGCTGAAGAGTTCCTTCGATTTGCTAGAATTGGTGAGGACTTTGTCCTGGATGAAGGTCTTTTTGGTGGATCTGAGGCGTTGGTGGTATTCTGTCATGGCGTTGTAGGTGGTCCGAGCTTCCGGGGTTTTGGTGTTTCTCCATACTTTCTCGATTATGCTGAGAAATTTCTCCCCACTGAAGCTGGGAAGCAGAAGATTGCCTTATTTAGACCTGATTTGTCCAAAGAGCGAGAAAGTATGGATATCACTGCAAACTCTAGTTAGCTTCCCTTCAGAGGGACTGACACTCTCTACTATGATTGTTGAATTGGCCACCCCACCGAATAAGGTTCAAGTCAGGGAAAGGGATAGTGACCAGGTCACAGAGAGGCCAGTAGGGGAACTTCAGTCCTAGAGGCTTCACCAAATGAGCTGGCATGTTTACCACTCAATACATTGATCAAGCTGACTCAGAATGAAGGTGACTCAAACAAAGAAGTAAGAATGGAAGACTATCCCCATTTTCTGAAATTACAATAATCCAGATATGTGAGAGTGGGCCTGGATGACAGTCAAGAAGCCAGTATAACTCCCAATCAATCCTAGATTCACAAAGCCAATGATTGAGCTTCACTGCAGCATTGGTAAAAGAGCCTTTATCTTCAAACCCAGTGCGTTGCCCGATAGAAAGCCTGTCGAGATTGATTTCCGATTCTTCCTCTGAGGGTCTGGTGAGCCTTCAAATTACAAAAGTGCATGAGGCCTGGCGGGAGCTAGCGGGGGCAGAGCAGGAATTAGGTCGAGTGGACACAAATACAGGAATGGCCACAGGAATGGGCCATGTTGTTAATGGATCTTTTGGAGAGTATCCTCAATGAAATTAAAGATCTGAAATGGACACGAATGTAGGAAATCGCTACGGTAACCCAACGGTTGGTAAAAACTGACAAGACTTTAAGGCAGCTACCTGGGAGACTGCAGAAGGCCGAGCAGCAAACTTCAATTCTGGAGGACAAAGTGATTGTGCAAACTAGTGAACTAGTGGTTGCTCAGAAGGAAATTCAGCAGTTATCAATAAGATTGAAGATGTTGAAAATCATGGCAGACGATCTAATCTACGGTTTGTGGGTGTGCCAGAAGGCAATGAAACCCAGGGAGAATCTACAGACTCATTAGGTGGAAAATTTGATTAAGACGCATATTCTACCTGACTTTGACAAGGATTTGATGATCATGTGAGCTCATCGAGTTCCAGCCTAGCGCACCTTGAATATGAAATATCTATGCACTATTCTAGTAAATTTTAGTGATTATAAGACTCGAAGAACAGAATCTGGCAGTCACCATTAAATGCTAAGAATTTCACATTTCCGAGAGATCTAAGCTCCATGTCTATACTATTATGTCAATAACAGCAGCTCACTGGCGAAGGGAGTTTCAAGGCCTTCTGAATCAGTTTAGATCTGGTGGTACTCAGGCCTCTCTGATTCAGCTATCAAAATTCAAAGGCTTGTACAAAGGCCATATTTCTTCTGAAGTGGGGGATGCACAGAAACTTCTGTAAATGATTCCAATTTCAGATGATGCAGTCCAACCGGGGGGGGCAATGCCAGTATAACTTAAATTTTGATTGCCTGTTATATACTAAAATTGAGACATACACTAGAATTATGGTAATAGGCGAGGCTAATCATAAATACGAGTCTCATGTGAGGGGTGTAGAGTCGTGGTAACCTTCTGTAACATGGCGAAAGGTTAGAAGCAACCAAGGCTCATAAACAAATCGCCAGTTAGGAAATGGAGGATTCAAAGGGCACAGCAGTAATTTTTCTCTTTGGTAGAGGTTTTACAAGGAAAGGAGGGTGAGTGATGGGGTTGGTGGGTGAAGGGTTTGTGCAAGGTGTTTATTAGAGAGAAAATAACATCAGTGGGATGCAGCACGATGAGGCAAGGTTGGGTTGAAGCAACCATCTTTCTATCAAATAGAATTGTTTTGAACAAAGTTTATAGAGTTATGGTAATAGGTACAAAAGACTTACATAGGGGTTTTGATTGATGACTCAAATGATTAGGATTGTTACATGTAATGCTAATGGTTACTTAATAAGCTGACATTTGGGTTGTCCTATCTGAGAGCTGATGTGAATTTTTTTAGGAGACTCATTGAAGAACCAATAATCCTAAATTAAGGAGCCCCAAAAGTATGTTTTATGCATTCTTTGCATCTTTGGTACAGCAATAAGGGGGGTTGTGATTTTCTTATCAAGAAATATAAACTGGAATGGTGTGGACATTAGAAGGGACGACAAGGGTAGATGGATCTGGGTCATAGTTCTCATGGAGCGGTCATATCTCACTGGTGAAATATTATGGTCCAATTGAAGATGTTATGCAGGCACTGGCTCAGATTTATAAGATTACATTTGAAATGGATTGTCCCATAATACTAGGTGGGGATTTTAATTATATTCAAAATGTGAATTTAGGTTTCCCAAACTGTTAAAAAAAACAAGTAAAGCCAACATCGCAACATTAATACCAATTTTTAAGCAGGATTTCGTGATACTTGACCCATGGTGTTTTTACCATCCAGAGGCTAAGTTTTTCAAGGTGGTTTCACACCACGTCCTGTTTAGATTTTTTGTTTATTTCATCAATGATAAACAGAGAGTCAACTGTCATTATCACTAATGCCTTTTCAGACCACTCTGTAGTCTCAATCAAAATCTATATAGGGATCGTTCAGAGCTCTAGGTATAGCTGGCAGTTCTATAGAATGCTACTGGCTGACCAGGTCTGGGGAGTGGAAATCAGAGTCCAAATTGCTGAGTTTTTTCAGGGGACTCTAAATACAGCCTCAGGCTTTGTAGTGTGGGAGGCCTTCAATGCCACATTCAGGGGTTGGACAACTGCATATAAATCTAAAATAGGTTGGAATAGCTCAATGAAAATTCAGGAGCTGCAGGCGCCCCTGGAAAAGGCCTCAAGTGCCATAAAGTGCCTGGGAGGTAATAAGGACAACACAGCTGAATGGCACCAGGAGCTTGATAAGGCCTCACAGAATCTTAGAGATTTTTTTATTGCTGAGGAAATATGCAACGCTAAAGCCTTTCAGTACAAAGTTTATGAAGAAATCCAACAGATTGGCAGGCTTTTGGTGAGGTACACCAGGTGTAGCACCCGTAATAATAACATCAACGCAATTATTTTTCCATCTACTAAAATTCAAACTAGTAGTGAAAAAGAGATAGCACAGGTATTTTATTAACATTTCCATGATTTGTATCAAAGACCAGACCAAATACCCCCGGCAGATCTTGAACAATATCTCAGCTAATGCAAAAGCATGTGGGAGCGACGGCATCCCTAAAGATGTCTATCAAGAACTTGCTCCGCAACTTCCACCATTTTTGATGGAGGTGTTTACTCAAACATTGGAGGATGCAGACATTCCTAAATCCTTTACTGAAGCATAGATAGTCAGTTTTCCAAAAAAAGAGTCTAATATATCACTGACTACAAGCTTTTTACTAAAGTGACGGCATCACGATTAATGCCAGTGACACTAAAAACAATTAAGAAAGACCAAAATGGATCTATATCAGGCAGGTCAATAACGGCAAATACAAACTACCTGATTCAGACAATTGATTAATTTCATATTAATAACCTTCAAGCAGCTGGGATTTTAATTGATGCTGAGAAAGCCTTTGATCTTGTTATCTGGGAAGCATTATTTGCTATTTTTGCTAAATTTGGAATCCCTAGGAAATTTTAAACAATGCTTTACAAGATTTACCAGAGGGCAGAAGCTAAGATTCTGATTAATGTGGAAGACAGCGGCACAGTTTCAATTTGGAGGGGTACCCACCAGGGTTGTCCAATGTCTCTGCTTCTGTTTACTTTCTTTATTGAGCCCCTGCTGGTTAAGCTACAAAATTAACCTTTGATCTATACCCCTGCGGAAGGAATGTGGATGTGAATGTGGATGGTATCATTTTATATCTTAAGCTGGATAACAATGACATCGAAAAAGCGCTCGATTTAATGTAGGACTTTACTGCAGCAGGTCGCTATAAAATTAACCATGCTAAATTGGATGTTCTGCTGTTTCAAGCAGAAATACGTGATATTCCCCAATGTTTGCAGCAGCAGTTGGCTTTGACGCATCCAGTACGCTATTTAGGAATTTTTGCCACCTCAAACTTTGGAGACCTGTTTCATTTAAACTATTTGTCTATATAGAGAAAAGTTAAGGTTGTACTAAATAGATGAGATTTACTTCCACTATCTACAATAGGTCGAGTTTCTCTGATGAAAATGTCAATTTTACCTTTATTTCTTTTTCTGTGTGCTAATATTCCTGTCAGAGTTAATACGTCGTACTTTTTCGAAATAGACTCTCTGGGGTATATTCACAAGAACGTGTGATAACTACCGCAAGAGTAGCGTAACGCAACGTTCAATAACGCAGCCTATCACGGGAAAATAACCCTGTGTCAACGTGGAATTCACAACAAGGCGGTAGCATGTGATAGTCACAAGATAATGCGTCAAATGCCAGCGTGAAAATCAACACCACGCCTAAAAAATGCGAAACGCGAACGAGAGAAATCATGCGATGAGGCCAATCGCGGTACAGAAATCAGCGAACACCAACCACAGGCCTGTAAATCCCACGCATCAGGCGGGAAAAAGCCCCATAAAAGAACGGAAAAAAAAGCCCAAAAACAATTCAAACTGCGTAGCAACATGGATGCACCCGGAACAAGTGCAGAGGACAAGCCGAACACCACTAGCTCCTACGGAGGACCATCCAGGAACCCCGCTGTCGGGGAAGGGCAAGGACAAGAGGAAGAGGAAGACCGGGTACAGTCCGCAGGAAGACCAGATCATCGCCACGGGGGTGACCGAACACCATCAACAACTGTTCGGCACCTCCACTGCGGCACTGGCAACCCAAACCGAAATATGGCAGGCCATCATCACCAACGTCAATGCAGTCGGAGTGTCCAGGAGGTCACTGGAGGAGGTCAAGAGGCGCTGGCATGATCTGAAAAGGCAGACCAAACATAAGCTCGCCGCCAACAGGGAGGCAGCAATGACGACTGGAGGTGGGAGTCCTGCGACACAGGAGGAGCTGGATGAGCTGGAGCAAATGGTGACCACAGTCAGCAGTGAGGAGACGGTGGCAGGATTGGGGGGCCTGGACACAGCACGATACGACCTGACCCAACAGCAACAGGGTGAGTAACCACTAGGGACGGGGGAGATGGGCACAATGGCACACATGCACAATTACACGCAGCACACAGCACACCCACAATGACCGTGGAACATGTCCCTGAATGCCTTGGCACACTGCAGCACACATAGAAATGCCAAGTAGGCCCCCATCCACAATGTGCACAGAGGGGCCCCCCCTATCACCAATATCACAACCGACCTGTGCACATGTGCTGAATCCAGCAAAGCAGCGGCTCCGTGACCCACACTAACTATGCAAGTAACACTGCATGTCCGATAGCATGGCAGCTGCCCCAAAAAAATGACATGGCCCACGAAGCGACATGGAGGTAGCCAAGTGCGGATCACATCCGTAAAGGAGCAGGTCGCACTCCGACGTGTCCACGTGCACCCACAACCCATGCCTTACAATACACGCAGCAGACGAGCAATGCACCAGGCCACAAAAACAGTCTGTGAGCACCCATGACCCAAGTCAAAAGCAAATCAGGCCCGAAAAGCACACAATTCAAAGGCACCCCGCCTCAAAGGGAGAAGGCTACACGAAATCAGAGCTGCAGGGGCAACTCCCCCACAATGCAGCACACACACATAGCAATCACAGGACATCCGCAATGAAGGCAATGTGGTACAAAGTGCAACACCAGCACCACAGGACAGAGCCCACAACAGGTTCCTCTCGTGCGTAGTAACTGTCCACCCACATCTGGCATTGCCAGACACTGTGTGATGATAATGTACGGGTACTACCACACATCCGTCATGTAGTCGAAAAACACACTGACTGCCATCAAATAGCCAGCTCCCCAAAACAGTCACAATGTACATTGGCATGCAGTCTGAATGTGAACATCTGCAAATCATCACAATACATGTGAAACTCTGTTAACCTGCATCTCCCCTTTACATTGCAGAGGGACAAACAACACCCCTGCAGAGCACACCACACATCCCACCATTGATGATGAAGAGGACAACCTGCACACATGTCAAGACACCCTCCAACAGATGCTGGACAGCCTCTGCACCCCACCCCCAGGAGCAGGCCAGGCCAGCTGCCTCGAGGTGACCCCACCACCTGCACAGACCACACAGCAGGATACACACACCACCACGGCTGTCTCCCAGGACCACCCCGACCAATACATGGAATTCCAACGTCATGTGTTGGGTTGCCAGGTGGAGTTGGCTCATCAGCTGCGGGTCGGTTTCGAGCTTGTGGCAGCCAAACTCGATGCCATACGTGGATGTCTGAGTCCCATTAGGGACCACGTACAGTCCCTATCGGACACCCCCTGTACGCACCATGCTCCGCCACAGACCTTGGCTAACCTCGCTGGTGCCATGAGTCTAATACAAGCACTGTCTGGTCAGACAGGCACCAGCCAGGACAGCACAGAGTTGGCACGGATGCGGAGGGCAATGGACACCATGGAGCAGATGCAGGCCGGAAGTATGTCTGCCACTGCTGGACACCAGCGAGTAGTGTCTGGGAACAGCAACGCCCTGCAGTACTCCAACTTGCCATTGCTGCCACTGAGCCCTTCCCAGATGACTGCAGCGGGAACATCGACACACACAGCTCCGAACCCTGATGTGCCCCTGGCACACCGTGATGGTGCCCCATCACCTACGCAGTCTGATGTGTCAGGGGCACACAGCCATGCAGCCATCACCCCGCCACACACAACGGACACACCGGACACAGAACCCGTATCAGGGGAGTGAGAGGGGGATGGGAACTACTGTGTGAGGAAGGAGGCAGTAGCATCCATCACCGCCATATGGCCTGTCCCTGCCTGGTCATGACCTATGCATCATGCCCTGGGAAATACCTCCTACTGACCTCCGGAACACCCTGGGACATTCACCCGTACCCCGACACGGACTGCCATTGCTTCACCGCTGGACAATCACACAGCAATCCTGCTGCGGACTGACTCTCCCTCTTCCCAATCACTGTGCATTCCCCAAAGGACTCTGGTTGGGCCACCACTGGGCTTCCATGTGTTGTGGGCTTGGATGGGCAGCTCCAGCTCCATCAATCACCTGAATGTGAATAAAACATTCTGAATCACACAGATGTGTCATCACTATGTTCACTCACGTATGGAAGTATGGCTGGATGTGGGGACGATGATTGCACATGAAGGTACACCCGGCTAACTGACATCTATGCGCAGGTCTATCCCTGAGACACATGGCCAATTGGATGACTGTGAAGGTGAGTACTAGCTGTGACCCCATTGCACATCAATAGCAATCTCACAACACCCCAACTTAGGCACACGTCCATGTGTTGAATAGGGCCTTGTGTAGGAGTGACCAAAACTGTGGCAGGCCAGGAGTGGTATCCCACGACCCGTGTGACAGCAGAACTTCACGTCGCATACCGACTTACACACATCTGTGTGGACACATTCTGTTGTGATGTATGACATTGCTCCACATGGGCAGAGGTTGGACACCATACACACATGGCTGGAGTCATGTAAGTGCACATGTCGTCCAGCACCTATCCCAAAGCAATGTCTGGCTCACAGAGGCGGAGCTTGCCAAAGGGACACACCCCCATTGCACATGCGACAGTCAGTTCCTCCCTGTGTTGGGACGAGGCTCATTGTGGCACATGAGTGGACAATCTTAACGACACACCTCACAGTTAGACACCAGTGGAGTGGCATAGGCTTTATTGGCATGTGTGTGTCAGTACGGACGAGGCAACGGCCACAACAGGCAGGGACATGCTTAAGACACTTACACGCAGCATGGGTACATGTCGAGGGGCAGATAATGTTGGGGCTGAAATGAACAAGATTCATCACGGATGGCAACGCTCACAGCCTACCTTGCCTTGCTGGACGAGTCATGTGTTGTTTGGCGTCTGCACAGTGCCCCATGTGAGGGGGCACGACTCGCTGCACGTGGGGTCTGCATGGTGCTCTGCCTCCGGGGTACGCCGATTGTCTGCTCTGCCGACAGTGATCAGGTCCGACAGGTTCACTTGTCGTGCTACATCGCCATGTGTGTGCTCTCACCCAGCAGTGTGTCCAAATTGGCAACGTTGCCAGACGACGCTGTGTTGCTCAGACCATGGACCTGCGTCGCCTTGCACAGGTGTGTGTGCACATGCGTTATTCCACGCACATGCATCCAGAGCCCGAACGAAGGCAGACGTGTCCTCTGTTTTGGTGGGATATGTGAGCAATCCCCACTGTGCAACAAGTTGTTGGGCCATGCGCTGTGGGTGGCAATCGGATGTGGCTGCAGGAACGTGGTTACTCGTCCATGAATGCCCGTGCAGCTTCATGTGCAATGTGTTCCAATAGTACGTCGTTGTCATGTTCAAGGAACACCAGGGTGAGCCAATCCATTAGGTGGTCCGGGCAGGTGTGCTCAGCCCACGCCGTCTCACCGATCCACAACACAGCCCAATAGGGGAGCGCCTCGATGTGGTCACTGCACACGAGAAATTGTGCCATCTCCCATGCACAACTACCAATACATACGCAGTATGTCAAGGCATCCCATGCACGGCTGTCTCGGTTACACTCCTGTTCGTGATCCAACAGGGGGCGCAGACACAAGTCATAGTCCAATTCATCAACAGTTGTGTTGGATAGGCAGACATCCATGGGACACTCAAATGTGCATGTTCGGCAGTGGAACCAGGGCTGGACGCAGGTGACGTGGGCAATGCAGAAGCTGAGCCTGTAACTGATCCGCAGCACTGCCAGTGGCAGTACGCCCAGTAAGTGCAGCATACATGCACGGTACTGTTCCACGTGACGGGGGTTGTGCATGTGCCCGGTATGGCCTGCCATTGCGTTGGTGCGTCTTGTGAACAGGCACTCTTCTGGACTGCGGCTGTTGTGTGGAGGATATGCCACAGCTCTGAGCAATGATTTGAATGTGTGTGCAACGTTGTGGGGCATGGGTTGCTGTTTCCGTGGGTGTCAAGGGCATCCCATGTGGGGGTACCACAGACAGGGGCTTCTATGTGTGGGCTGTGGATGAGTCGGATGGTTCATTTGCGGAATGCGTGATGTGGGAGTCGTTCCCATCTGCCATTGCATCTCGATCAGGGTGTTCCAGGCGCGTTCGGGACCAAGGTCAGAGGTGCAGGTGTCCTCCCACCTTCTGCATTGGGACAATGGTGCTTTCATCCCTGATGTTTGTCTGACTACTACTTTCATTTTGGGAATGTGATGTGGCTTTGGCGCTGATATTGGGACACAGCCTTGGGCTCCTGGTGTATGGATGGCGATGCACACACACATGTTGGCATGTGGAGCCAGGTGCCCGTGCGGCCTTGCGCTGCTTGTGCTATCTCACTCCGTCTCTCTCCCTCGCTCTCTCCCTCTCTTTCCTTTGTTGCGCGAATGGCACACCTTCTTCTCTTGGATTTGGTCTACCGGGCTGTGTGCTACGGATTGTCCAGTGAGAGCAGCTAGGACTCATCCTAGGGGTCGTTTCTGCTTTTGTTTGTCTGGTGTTTTGTGTTGGTTGTTGCATTGCTGTATGACTGATTCTCCATTTTCTGGCCACGCATGTATGTTTATTTTCCCGCTTGTGCGACATCAGGCAAGATGTTTGTTTTGGGATTCGTGGTGTTGGTGTGCAATTTCTTAGTCCGAGGTTGGGGCTGGTCCGGGTGTGGGATGGGATCCTGGGGTGGTGGCGGTGGGTGTTGTGGCCCTTTTGGGTGTCCGGGCCGCATGATGAGTTGCTCCATGGCATCTGTTGCCCTTCGGATGTGGCACTGGGCTGTGCTCCCTTTTGTGGTGCTGGCTGCCGTCCAACTTTACACCAGGTCAGGGCAGGTGTAGATTTCCTGGTGCTAACGCGCCTTATCGCCTGTTTTGTGTTTTTATCGCGGATGTGGCTGGCTTTTGTCACGGGAACGCCTACTCTTCATCTCATTAGCGATATTTGCAAGGGTCCCCTGTGGCGATGTTTTTTGCGGCTGCTATCGCGGGTAAACTGGTGCTGTGGGCTGTTAACAACGGCTTGTGAATAGGGGGGTACATTTATCACGACTTTGGCTGCGGTAAAGTGCCGTTAATTCGGCGATGGCTCCTTGTGTTTATTTGGAAGAATAAACGTCAGAGAGTCCACTTGGCTGCATTGCAGCTCAGTCAGGAACAAGGGGGACTTTTGTTACCTCAAATACAGGATTATCGTGCCTTTCCTAGTATAGTTCGAACAATTCATCCATATGGGCCAGCTGATCTTTTTTTTGTGTGTGCTTCAAACGGTTAAAGAATTGGAGATCTGCCGGCCTTTTTGAAAACCGCTAAACTACAGAAAAAAACAGATATAAAGTGGTTCATAATATAATTTTTCGTAGCAAGCAGTTTCCTAAAAAGTGGAATATTCCTTTATGCCACGCATTTATAGCATTAAAGGAGTGTAGGTATATGGGATTATAGATTCCTGGTACTATTTTAGAAAAATAGTGGGGCATATTACCAAGACCCACGTTAAAATTACCGCCGTTTTAGCGGCAGGAAACTGCCGCTAAAACGGCGATAATGGGCTTGCTAATATGCGTTATGGAATTCCAATAGAAGCCCAGGTTAGATGTCCTGCACATCTAACCTGGGCTTCTATTGAATTCTATAACGCATATTAGCAAGCCCATTATCGCCGCTTTAGCGGCAGTTTCCTGCCGCTAAAACGGCGATAATTTTAACGTGGGTCTTGCTAATATGCCCCAGTACATTTGATGGTTTCGTCTAGTCGAAGATTTCTTCGCTAATCAGAGACTGAAAATTTGGGCTGAGGTTGAGTTAGAATTACAGCCCAGGGAGAATACTCAATCCCTTTTTTACAGCTTTTTACAAATAAATAGCTTTTTGAAAAAGAAATGTTAGATACTGAACGAGGGCCCTCTTATGTTAATGACGTTAGTTGTTAAGAACAGATTGCTGGGGGTGGAGAATTGGTATAGAAGTCTGCGACAGCATTCAAAGGGAAACCTGACTCCCAGCATCCTAGATAGAATCTCCAAAGGAACTGGATGTAATGTTACGATGGAGGAATGGAGGTCCATAGCAGAAATGGGGCATGAAACTCTTCGAGCATCGAATTTTAAGAGAATGGCTTTCTTGTCTAGGTGTCATGCATACTATATTCCTAGCAGTATCTGCAAGATAAAACCTGGGATTTCGGGCCAGTGCTTTAGGTGTTAGAACAATGCTCCAGGTGATTGGACCCATATGTTCTTTGCCTGTCCAATAGTCTATGGGCCATATTATCAAGAATGGCGCAAACATTATCGGCGCTTTAGCGGCAGGAAACTGCCGCTAAAGCGGCGATAAGGGGCTTGATAATATGCCCTATAGAATTCCAATAGAAGCCCAGGTTTGATGTCCTTGACACCAGAACCTGGGCTTCTATTGGATTTCTATAGGGCATATTATCAAGCCCCTTATCGCCGCTTTAGCGGCAGTTTCATGCCGCTAAAGCGGCGATAATGTTTGCGCCAATGTTGATAATATGGCCCCTATGACTTCTGGTGTCAGATTTTCCGCGAATTAGGAAAAATCAACCTTCAGTCAGATACTACCCTGGCCCTATTTGATTTGTCAAGACAGACTAAAGAATTTACCAGGGCAGGCCAATGTTTCATTTTTATAACTATGTCTGTAGCAATCTCACCTGTACCACAAGGCTGGAAGTCAACAGTATCTCTCACAATGAACCAATGGATTAATAAAATGTCTAGGATTAAAAGTTTGAATATCAATATTCTTTATGGAATAAGAACTTAACCAGATTTTACTCAAGTTGAAGGGTTTTGATTTTGATGAATGATGTGCACTTTAAGTTTTTATTAAAGCTTTACTGTGGTGTGATTAGTGAAAATGTCCTCCTATTCAAGGCTATTGGCATATTTCACTTTCATGTAAGTTTTTTTATAAAGGTACCTTACTGGATTTTATCAACTGTATGATCAGATGTTTTATTGTCAACTATTCTGTATTATTGTACGAAGCCACTACAAACAGAAGTGAATTCTAGAAGATGATGTTAGTGATGGACAAACTCTAATGCACTTGGGAAGACGGAATTGTATTTGCAAATTAGTTTTATAAGTGTATGCTGCTCAATAAAAAGAAATAAAAAAAGAGTTGAATGGCAGCACCAGTGTTGTGGGAATTCTGTGAAACATCAGTCAGCTCTGAAAGTCATATCTATGGAGGTTGCAGACAGTAGCCAAGATTTGGGAAGTCTGTGCAAAGTCTCTGACTAATATAAGGTGCTGGTATGCAGGCAGCTGCCTTTGCCAGCTCCACTAGGTGTCGCTACCTATGACAGATGGAGCTCTGGACTGATGCTTAGAATCGATTATAGCCACCTTGTGAGTAGGACACTGAGGGTCAGATTCACAAAGGTAAACTTACACTTTTGTGTTAATTTACAGTTTTTTTGGTATTCACAAACTTTCTATTTAATAGTACTTTTACAAGTCGGCGAAGAACTTTGCACATAAAAAGATAGGCCTGTTTAAATTATCCTTCTGGACTGTAAAGTATTAGGTCTTCCTCCTTGAGCATCTATCACTGAACACAATTTTCTATAGGAGCTAGTCATGCAAGGCTTTTACTCTAACTTGCAGTTATGTATACCAAAAGCTCTAAGAAAGAAGCAAAGGCTAAATTGAAAGGGAACTCATAATCAAGTTTCTGTTTCTCTATTGTTTTTTATTCACTAGTGCAATCTCATTTAAGGGGCGTTTCTTGAACAGGTGTGAGAGCTGAGTGAGATTTTGTTTGCTCTTTCTACAGCGCATATATTTAATTCAGAAATTCTCCAAATTAGTGCATCAGCTGCAGACATCACAGCTTGGAAACATGAAAAACCAAACACTGCTGTTTGAGAGGTCTTGGAAGAGGTCACACGTCCTAAGGCACTTACCCAACAGATCAGATCTTGCACTCGTGTTGTTCACTAAAAATCTGTCAGCCGCACCAGAGCCCCCATAAACCCTTTCAGCAATGAAATTGCAAATTGTTTTAACCTTACTCCCCTGCAGAGAACAGCCACTAGACGAGACAATTGTAGGTGGCTAGCAATTGGGGATGAAGCCATAGATCTACCTTTCCTTTTTCGGGTGAGAGAGATGGCCAAAGGCCACCCGAGGACTTTTTCAGTAAGGTCGATCCCCTATAGTTTGTGCCCTTATCACAACTACCTATATTGTACCTCAATTGAAATTCCAGTAGGAAAACATTTTACAAATTATAGGGTTATTCTGGAAACCACAATTATGTTGAAATGGTCTACATCAATTTTTTATTATATCTTTCCACGGTTGTCTCCTTTTCTAAATTACATCGCTTACTGGACAAAAAAAGTGAGAGCCTACAATGACAAATGCCGACTTTTTAACAGATACTCTGCCAAATGGAAAACCGCTTCCATCTATAATTGCAATCCTTATTTATCAGAGAACGCACAGCAAATGAATAATGTTAGTTTAAGCCATTCCCACACTGCTTACATTCTAATAAGTAATTAAATGAAGTTTATTTGAGCACTAATAGTTCTGGGTAGAATATGGTACAACGGTAATTATTTGTAAATTAGACGCAAAACAGCATTTAAGCCTCTCGAATAACAATGAATTTATGCAGGAACACAAGTTGCAGTGCAATCATTTTTCGTCAAATTGCATCAAGAATTGTTAGTGCCTTACAATCTGCACACACCACATGAACTTAGTAAGACTGTTTACAAGGGAAATAGCATACCACTGAGAATACCGTGGTGCACTGATCATCTTTTCTTAATTGTGAGAAAGAGGTTCAAAATGAAGCTTATTCTGGATATTTTGAATACACTTTAACATGAGAACGGCATGAGGTTAAAGCAATCTCAAAAGGTTTCTAGAAACAGCTACCTGATGTAATGTTTAATTGTATCCACATAAGCACTGGTCTCTTACTCTCTGATCATAAGCTCCAGCATAGTGACCTTTAAGCGGTGGGACATACAACTCACATTTCCATATTAACCACACATCAAAGAACTGCACCAGAGGTCAGTGATTTGCAAATGTACTTTCTTATAGGAAATGTCACGGCTCGTGATAAATTATCTCCTTTAACCATGCCTGAATGGTGGCATTCTGTTCTGTTCAATCAAGCGCCATTTAGAAATCTAAAAAAAGAAAACACATTTTAAAGGTTCTTTGTCTATAGGTCATTTATTGCTCCAATTATCAGACAAATACGTGCAAAATAATGTGTAAGGGCATATGGGATGCAATAAATATTTTCCAAACACAGCGTATGCACATAAGCTGCTTGTCGACAAGACTGTTGGCTAGTCTAACCATTGACTAAACCGACCGTACAAGGCATAATTACCACAAAATAAATGGTAAAAAGGTATGTATAGGGTAGGGTCCTACCAAGGGGCCGATTCCGATCTGGGTCGGAAAACTCTCCGACCAAGTCGGATCCGGAGAGATTTCCGACCGAGCCGGACTCCTGCAGTCCGACCGAGCGAGTACGATGCGGCCGCATGCTGCCGGACTCGATTCGGTCGGACTCCCATTGAAGTCAATGGGAGCCGGTCGTACGACGCGTACAAGTGCGCCCCCTACAGCGTGTACGCGTCAGTGCAACTCGCACCGTACATGCATGTTTAGGGGGGACCATTGGGTCCCCCCTGTGTGCGACTCATACGGCTCCGGGAGCTTATTCGAGCCGGACGCTCCGACTCGATCCGGCTGTCCGACGCGTCCATCGTACTCGCTCGGTCGGAGAACTTCTCCATTGCGTGGTGCGATTCGTTTCCGTACGAGTCGGTCGGAGCGGTTTGGATCCGGAAACGGTTCGGTCGGAACACACGCGTACATTCGCATCGTACTAGCTCGGTCGGACGACTGTACGAATCGGTCGGAAACAAGGCCTCCGACTCAGATCCAGTAAAGCCGAATCCGATTCGGAGCCCTACCGACCGAGATCGGAATCGACCCCCAAGTGTTTGGATTCAGTTTACAGAAGCAGTAAAAAGGCATAACCACTGTGGCTGGGTAAAACTTTAATCTTCCCTGGCAAACTCTGAATCTTTGCCCTTCAAGAAGGTCAGTAAAGTTTCCTGACTTCACATTTCTTTTTTCGAGGCTTTCTCGCTCTTCCTGGGCAGGACGTCCTGCTGCAGATAGTCTTTCGGGGTACAGGTGTAGGTGATTGATTGCTGAGATGAAACAATTGGACCACAAATGCCGATGACTTCCTTCAGTCCTCTGTGGTAGAGGATAAATAGCTGCCCGGCAGCTGTTCACTGGTGACGCCCTTCCGTGTTAAGTTCCGCTACTTATTGAGCTGTACTTCCGGCAAGACAGAATTGTAGCACATTGCTGCTGAGTGGCAGGAGGCCGCACAATGTTGCTTTTAGCTTGGCTGAGGCATCCTTTTCCTGCACAGCCCACAGCCTGTGAAGCTGCTTGTTTTATCCTTTACAAGCTTCACATTTCGCAAAACACGCACAGTTTAAAAAAACAATGAAGTGTTCTTCACAATTTCAAAACCCCTGCTGATGTCTGTCCAAGCAACCATAATACACAAATGTTTAAAAAAATTGCTTTGTGTCCTGTCACCCCATCTACCCAAACACATATGATCCATGCCTGCCTTCTTATACCTTCCTACACCTTTACGCATTCTCTCCCATTACACTTCACCTCCTTACAAGCAAATCCATACCTGATGTTGAGCCAGCCTCCCCACCATCCTCTGTACATCCTCTCCCCTCACACTTGCCCTTCACTAGAAATAGGCCCCTACCTAGGGGCTTATTTACAAGCCCCTTGCGCCACTTTTGCGTCACTTTTCCCATGTTAAAAATGACGCAAAGGTGGCGCAAGGGGCTTGTAAATCTGCCCCCTAGTATTTTGCCTCTCTCTGCATTCTAATACAAACAAAATCCCTGTCTGGTGGCATACCACCTTCCAACACAACTCTGGGCATTCACTCACACTTCCTCCCCAAGGCAACTCTCGCCACTGTAACACTGAGCTTGAAGAGTCAGTGCCACCCTGACAGCGGGTCTAAGAAAGTCACTCATCATGCCAGCATTTTTTCCATGTCCGCCCAGGCCGGCGGACTTAGAATATGGCTGAGTTGGAGGAAGCGCACCACATCCTTCAGATCTGTGGAGAGGTAGGTTAGGGGTGCGCTAACTCCAGCCACTAGTCTGCTGCTTCACTTGGGTCTCTGCTGACCTGGCAAGATGGGGGAGCACAGGTGAAGAGAACACTTAATTTTATGACGTAGCAGTATTGGGACGGTTTCTACATCATAGCAGTGACTACATTGATGTAGATTCTGGTATTTTCATGCTGTTGTTTGCCTATGACAGTCATGCATAACATAATGGATTATACACGGAAATATAACGTGTTTCAGAAGGTGGATTTCTGCATTCCAGACTACTTTTTGTCGTCAAATTTAAAACGTTCTCTAGAAAACCTTTCAGTCTTTTCGAATGCATCTTTAACTTATTGATTCTGCTCTGAATAATGGGCCCTATTCACAAATGGTATTTTTGAGTATATGCAGTAAAGTCGTTTTATGAGGCTCCACCCCCGTATATAGGGGTTTAGTCTTGTGAGTCTACACCTAGATGTAAATCTACAGATGAAAATGATGAATAGCACCAAGTGCCTATTTACAACTAGGAGATGAAATGTGTAGATCAACACATGGAAACTTAGTTTTGTGAATATGACCAACTTTCTATCTTAGTAATAGAGATTAGTAATGAAATTCAACTAGGCAGTAAAGAACTAAAAAGTTGTGCAGACGCTAAAATGTATGATTTTACAGCGGAAATGCCATGTGAGGAACGATCCAAATTCGTTCATACTACTTTTCTCATAGTCTAATATGATATGTATTGTGAGATAACACCTAGCTTCACTTTTTCAGCTCCATCATCAACAGTCTATCATGACAGGAATGCCAATCTCCTTTCCAATATGAGAAATAAGATTGCCATTGATAGCTAGCTGCTTAACCCTCTGGTAGCTTGGCACAAAAGCAGTCTGGCTAAACTTAGAGGCAATGGGTAAAGTATTGATGCAGCACTTTGAACAGTAATTAAGTGAAAACACAACACATGAAAAGTCCCACACCAGTTTAGAAAAATAGAATAACATTTAAAACTCTACACTAAAACGAGATAAATCCAAGCAGTAGAACCAGAGGTATACAATTTTAAAGATTTAAGTGATAATAGTACCTCTGGTTGCACTGGACTGAGATAAAGTCACAAGGTCAGGCTGACCCAAATGGAGCACGGGTGGATTTAAGGACCAGGTTAGGCCCACTGAACAAAGTTCCTTAAAGCCTGGTCGAGGAGCTTTGCAAGGGCCCTCATCGAGGATGCGTCAGGCAAAGTTATTTCTGAGAAGCTGCGATGTGAGGTCCTGCATCGGAGATGTATCACGCAGTGGTAGTTCCAATGAAGCCGTCGACAGGGCTTGCAATGCGAGGACCTGCATAGTTATCAGGATGCCGTCGATGAAGGCTTGCAATATGAAGTCCTGCATCAGGGATGCATCGCGCAGTGGTGGTTCCAATGAGGAGCTGCATGGAGATGCAGCACAGTGCATTTGTTCTGCCCAAGAGACCACTGCTAGGTTGGCAGAGTACCTTCAGGCCCACTTCCAAGTGTCCAGGACTGGGATGACGCCACTTGGGGGGCAAGACTCACAGTACACAGAGTGCAGGTGTTGGGAACAAGGTATTTGGAGCCTTTTCTATCCCCAAGGCTCTTATCAGGAGGTCAGCCAGCTAGCCCTTAGTGTCAATCTGGTGGTCCTGGGTTCAAGATGCAGGACCAGTCCTTTGCACTCAGGCAGCTGGGGAGCAGGCATCACTGCAGCAGAGTAGCAGCATAGCAGAGTAGCCGTCATTCCTGCAGGTGAGCAGCACAGCAGTTCTTCTGAGTCTTCCACAGGTCCAGGGGTGTACTGAAGAGCTAGGTCTGAGGGGCCAATATTTATACTTGGTGACAGCTTTCAAGTCAGAGATGATTCTGGAGGGTTCCATCTCCAGAGGTATTTGGAATTTTTGGCTTCCCTACCCTGGCCCCAGGACATCTGGGGGCACAAAAAACAAGTGTGAAACCCTTTGTGAGTGTGATGAGGCAGAGCTTTTGCGATGTGTAAGTGTGGTAAGTGACCGCTCTTCCCCCCCATCAAGTCAGTGATGGCCCATCCTGCCAACACAAATTCCCACTTTTTCTCACTGCTTGGGAGCAATAAACAAAAGCCAACTGACAACTACACTTAGTCATTTGACCCAGGATAGAAGCTGCAGGCATCAAATGGCAACTTTCTAAAAGTGGTATTTTCAGAATTGTGACTTAAAATCTAATTTTACCATTAAAGAGGGTTTTAAATTACAATTCTTTAGACATCAAACTCAACATTCCTACCTCCTCCCAATTGGAAGTTGTCACTTATTAAATGTAATAAGGTAACCCAATGCTATCCTATCAGAGAGGTAGACCATGCAGTAGTGAAAAACAAATGTAAGAGTTTTTCACTACCAGGGCATGCAAAATGTTAAATTACATGTCCAACTTTTTAGATACTGTGCACCTTGCCTGATTGGCTGTTTACGGTCTACACTAGGGGTTACTTATATGTATTACAAAGGAAGGTTTAGGCCTGGTGTTGGACTTGGCCCTTTTTGGCAGGTTCACCCCTGAACTTTTTGCCTTAAGCTCTGACATGGTGGTAGTGGTTTTAGGCCTCTGGGCACTTTAGCACTGTGACACAGTGTAAAGTGCGTGCGCTCTCTGTGTACATGTAGTAAGATTGGCCTGCCCTCCCATAGGAATGCATGGGGGATTCCCTGATGAATGTGGGTCAGTGGTAAATCCTGATATGAGAGGTGCAGCGTGGTCAAGTCTGGTATGTATGAAATGGTATTAATAAATGCTGCGCAATGGTGTGCGCAGATTTATTGTGGTTATTTTAGAAATGCCACTTTTAGAAGTTGGCATTTCTGTGTGCTATGTGTCTGCCTGCCTGATGTGAATTGCATGTCTGGCTTTTGAGTGACAGGGGCTGGTGAGGTGTGGGTGGCTCCAGGAGGGGCAGGGGGAGTCAGCGCTAGGCTGAATGGGACATCTACATTTTGGGTAGTGGGAGGAGAAGTCCCTGGTCCCTGAATAGGGCTGTGCCTAGCCTGTACAATGCTGGCTCTGCCCCCTGTGGTGTGTCTGAGCACCTAGCCCCCACCTGACAAAGGGGAAGAGGAGCTTGCAAAACAAAGTGCTCCAAATCCCCCCTAAACCAGTTGCATCTGGTTTCCCCCAGCCCTCTGCTTACAGACAAAGGAAAATGTCCTATAAATGTAGGGGATGTGACTTAATGAAGGTGGTTGTGCTTGTGCTGACTTTGAGGGGACACTCTGCCAGGGGGAACCGTCGCGGGACCCAGCTGCTGTTTCCTGGGAGTCCCTGCGTGCTGGCCTGCCTGGCTGTGCTGTGGTCCCCCCAGCCCCAGGGACTCTTTATTCTGACCTTTTTGAGGCCACTGCTGGAGCTTGTGCTGCTTCTAGTGCTTTGTGAGCACTTCATTTCCAATTGCCCCAAGGGAAAGGAGCACGAGGGCTCTGCAGCGCGAAGCTACAGGCTTTCCCGAGGGAATCCCGACATGGGGATTCCCCCTGAGGGAGGAGAGCGAAGCGGGTGCCCACCCCGCAATTGTGCTCCTAGCGGGAGCCCACCCCGCATTATTGCCGCTTGCCTGAGTTATTCTTTAAAACTAGCGGGAGCCCACCCCGCATTACCAAAAATCCAGAACATGTTTCACCGCCGCGGCCCAGGGAGAAGATGCGCCGCGGGCGCGACGAGGGAACCGGGCAGCCTTGCCTGGAGGTGGGCGGGGCCTGCCAAACTGGCAGGAAGTCAGCCAATCTCATGCGGAGCTTCCGTGAGCAGAGGGAAGCCCTGCGTGTGCTGAGGGGAAGCGGAGAAGGTCTGCAGTCGTCAGCAGAGCTCCCCGGCGTGGAAGGGAGACCCGCAGCCACCGAGAAGCCAGAGCGGTGCCCACTCATTCCCGCAGCCGCCTCCAGCCAGCAAGAGGAGTGGAGCTGCCTGAGGACGGAGCGGAGACCACGCGGGAGTCCCAGGTGAGTGGGGCTTCACCTCACATGGCCGGTACCTGTTCTCCGTGAGCGGCCCCGCAGGAGAGCGGGCCGCTCATACGATTGGGGGCCATTTCGTCTGCACAGTCCCAGAGTGGGGCTTGGGGGGCAGTTTGTGGCACAGTTTGTTAGTGCCAGTGCCATCTATCCCACGTTGGGCCTATTTGTTTCCAGAGCCCGTGGGGCTCCAACGAGGGGGCAGAGTTAATTGGAGAGACCCAGGGAGGCCCAGAGGGCACAGTTGTGCCAGGGCCTATTTGCGTACCCACAGCTGCCCCGCCAGACAGAGGGCAGCTGCAATGTTCTGGACATGTGTTCAGAAGGCACAGTGAGTGCCAGGCCTTACTTTATTCACAGCTGCACGGCAATTAGCGTCAGCTGCTACGTTTAGGCCCACAGTTCTTGGGGGGCATTTCTGAGTGAGGTAGGAGTGAGATGCACTCCTCTGCCCAGCGCAATTGCGCACTGCGAATTCTGCTGCATTGGCAGCAGCCCTGACATTTGGGACATAGGGCATTTGAGCCCCTGAGAAGGCCAGTTGGCCAGGGGGACTGATAGGTTTGTAGGGCGCCAGGCCCTAATGTGATTTATGCGCCCTGATTTATGCCTCTAATGATGTTTATGCTCATGAGGTTATTGCATAATGTGTTTATGCTGGTGAGGCCTAATGCGTCATGTGTTTATGCTTAGGAGGGTGTCTTATGCTAATGAGGTTTGGACCTAACATGGTTTATGCCCAAAGGGGTAATGCTTAGGTCAGTATTGTACCAGTAGTTACTGGTTGTGTTTTACAGTTACTTACCTGTTCTGATGGTGCTGACCGTGGCCCGATTGGCCCGGTCCTGTATATAATCCCCTGTGAATATTGCCCGTGCCAGTTGGCAGAGTGTAAAGGTGTGATTCTGTTTCTAATGTGTTTATGATAATACAAAGGCTATTATTTATATAACCTTGTGTGGAGTTTCTTTTGTGGTGTGCCTAGTTTGTTGCTGCTGTGTGTGTGTGTTGCGCAAACGCTTTACACATTGCCTCCGGGATAAGCCTGACTGCTCGTGCCAAGCTACCAAGGGAGTGAGCAGGGGTTATCTTTGGCGTGTAACTCCTTCGCCCTGACTAGAGTGGTGGTCTCTGGCTGGCCTTGGCGCAAGCCTTAGCCAACCAGAGATCCCATTTCTAACATTGGTGGGAGCGGTGGGATAGGACTTGTGTTTGCGCGGTACCACAGCAACAACTGGTTGCACTACAAACTCTGCATTTAGATAATCACAGGTTTGGGGATTATTGTTTCTGAGTTTTATTTTATTTTTTCTCCTAAAAGTGTCATTTTTGAATTACTTATCCCTGTTGCAGCTCTTGCACCTAGGTCTCCTGTGTTGCACGTGTCTCTGAGCGTCCTGCCAAAATGAAGTCTGCCTTTAATTTTTATGGTCTGTTTAGATACAGAATGTGGGAGTTGGTGGGGTTCTGTGAGGAGAGAGACATAGCAGTGAGTGGGTCAGACGCCAAGTCAAAACTTCGGGAAAACCTGATCCAATGGCAAAAGGATGAATGGGAACATGAGCGCAATGAGAAGAAGAGGGCCCTGGCTGCACGCCAAGAGGGTGGTGGGTCTGAGGGGGCCCTGAGGAGTCTGAAGGGGAGGAAGAAAATGACAGGACAGGGACGCCAGTAGATAGTGAGGACCCCATAGATAGGAGTCTCTTGCTGGGGCCAGTGTCGGGGGCAGTGCCCCATCCCTTTCCCTATCCCAAGAGGAGTGGGTAGATAGGAGGGAAGAAAGGGAGCATCAGCTGGCTTTGGAGAAGCTCAGGTTAGAGCATGCCAAGGAGATAGCGCAGCTGAGGGTGGAGGAGGCTGAGAGGGCCTTCACCAAGGAGAAATTAGCTCTTGGGGGTACGTCCTCTGAGTGTAGTTTTAGTTGTCTGGATTCACCAGTGAGGGTGGGGTCCAGTGGTGGCAGCAATATGGAGTCCAGTGCAGGAAGTCCCACTCCCAGATCCCAGAGCGTGGTACTTAGTTCCAAAGAAGAGGAGTACAGGTTGAAGTTCAGGGGCAGTAAGAAACTGTCGCACCAGTCTTGGGGGGAGTTTGCGGATGAATGTTATGATGCACTGATGGATTGGGTGATGGTTAACCCGGAACATGATTTTGAGGGACTGGTCAATATGGTTATCAAAGAGCACATGCTCAGTCATTGTTTTCCGGGGTTGCACCAACACCTGTTGGAGTGTGAGTCCTTTGATCCTTGGGAACTTGCACAGGAGGCAGACCTCTGGGTAAGTGCCCGAGGTTCTGCCGAGGCATTGGGGAGTGATTCCAACAAGAGTGGCTCAGGTATCTTCCAGTCCTGTGTGGAGGGAGAGGTTCAGAGTAGCCCAGCTAGGTACCAGTGTAGTGGGAGGGGTGTAGGGGCTCATGTCCTGTCTCAGTGGAGTAGGAGTGAGTGTGGGACTGTGTGTACCAAGGTGTCCGAAACCCAGTCTCAGGACCTGGAGGGTTCCCTAAGGGAACACCAGGTTGGGGGCCTAGGCTGTACTGTTAGACCATTTGAGGGGGAGCTCCTAGTGTCTGGAGAACCTGGAGCGTCTGTAAATAGAGCTCCAGTGGTTCTGGTGTCTGGCGGTGCCGCTCCAGTTGGGAGGGTACAGAAGTCCAGAGTGAGGGGTGAGAGGGGGATGTGTTCCCCAGTGGAACAACCAGTGGGTCAGAGACCAGCCAGAAGGGCTGAGTCTCCTAGAAGTGACCATGGTGACACCACTTCTGTCCTGGGGGATCTTCGCGCACTGTCAGATGGACAGGGGTCGGGAGATCTGCGCCAGGCAGACTGTCACACAACACATGAGTCATGTGTTACCCTCGGGGGGCTACTGTGTGAGTCCCCAGAAGTCCTGGCGTGCCAGGCAAGTGTTCAACAGCAGGGGTTGGTCCCTGGGTTGGGAGGACAGGTTCAGGATCTGCCTGACCTGGAGGGAGGGACCTCTGTAACCAGTGTCCTGACCGGTTTGGCTTCCAGGGGTACCGCTCCAGTTGGGAGGGTGCAGAACTCTGGAAGGGGGTGCAGAGGGAGGGAGCCCTCACCTCTGACCCTGGTGCAACCTGAGGGTTTCCATTTCTAACACCTGGCAAAAGGTTTATTTTGCCAGCTCAAATTGGCAGGTAAATGGCATGCCTGAGATAAGTTAAAAAGGCTACTTAAATGGGTGGGCCAACCAGTGCTGCAGGCCCACTAGTAGCATTTAATTTTCAGGCCCTGGGCACATGAAGTACCACTTTATTAGAAACTCACAACTTCACAAGTAAGTTAAAAGTGTCAATTTGGTGTAAGCTAATTTTACCATGTTTAAAGGAGGGAGCACACGCACTTTAGCACTATTTAGCAGTGGTAAAGCATGGAGAGCCCTAAAGTCAACAAAAATGAATTCAGGAAAAACAGGAGGAGTAAGGCAAAACGTCTGGGTCTGACTCTGCAGAAAGGGCCAAGTCCAATACTTTCTTTAGTAAAACTCTCCATTTTACGCATTTATATGGAATAACATTTTTTCTTAATAGTCTTCCTTCAAAAAGAACAGTTTTTATTCTCTCAAACCATTTCACTGACATTTACATCATTAATAGAATAAGACATAGAATAATGAAGAACACTGAGGAAAAGGCTATATGGAGCCAATCTTGGTTCAGAACCAAGAAAGCCAGTTCCCTTTGGAATCCCAGAATCCCTCATCAGCCACATGGTCCTATCATACATAAATGGTCCTGTTCATGACTCCAAAATAAAACCTGTATTTTGAGATGAGGTAAATATTTTATAGCTGTCTACAAAAGATTTTAACTGCAATAAAGTCACTTAAACTAACGCTGTCATGACAATGGCTACACATTTCCCAGGTTCACACCACAAGATTCTCAGCCAATGTCACTCAATTATGGAATGAATTACCAGTAGAAGTACCATACTTGCTATTATTTATGTGCTTACTGATAGATGACCTGTTGGAACAAACACTTTTTTCATATTGGTTAGGGACTATTCAGGATCCACTGGCTAGTGAATCCTACAAAAGTGGGATGCATTCTGAACCTGTTGATGAATGTAGGAGGATTGGGCCTGCTTTCTGTGACCTTTGTGGAGACTTGAATGACCAGGCCGGCTTCTATTTGTACCCATGACTGAGAAGTGGACTCCAAGGGTCAGTTGGCTGACCTCCTTTGTGGTTACAGGGACACAGCAAACTACAAGTGGCCTTTTCTCTGGGTTGTCCAGATGTCAGTAGCAAG
This sequence comes from Calotriton arnoldi, assembly GCA_963921515.1. Lineage (NCBI taxonomy): Eukaryota > Metazoa > Chordata > Amphibia > Caudata > Salamandridae > Calotriton > Calotriton arnoldi. The sequence continues at coordinate 289,188 of CAWUFW010010742.1, read as the reverse complement.
TAGACGTGGATTGATCCCACGTGGTGGTCTCTACAGGAGTGAGTCCATTCCCCTTAATGCTGTCCCTTAGGTCATGGGAGCCATAGCAGAGACAAAGTGAAACTGCTGCAGAAAATCTGAACAGTTGGCACTTAGAACATTTTTTTAATTTCCAAGACCACTGAAGCTTCAGCAAGACCTCACAGCAAAGGTGTCTGAGGGTTTTGTGCTCCATAAAAATGTCCAAAAGTAGAAATCTTGATCAGGCAAAGGTGTGCACATTATCTACCCGACAAGAGAACTAATAGGAAGTTGATTTCTTCCACACAGAGTTTCCCATCAAAACCAATGGCTTCAAGGCGATTTCGCCTAATGGCTTTCTAATTTCAAGAGAACTATGTTGAATACACATTTCCAACCTTGCCCACTTGGAGGATTTCAATTTCCTTTCAGAGACAAAGTCACAAGGTAAAGTCTTTGGGGCATATTCACAAGGACCTACTGCCGATTTATCCGCATCCAAAGTGGAGATAGATTCAACACCCCATTCACAAGTGGGTGCAAACTGCAGACATCCCCAGTATTTCCGCAATAACTGCCCCAAAATTTCCCTCCACGGGTGACACCACCAACTAACCCTAATGAGATGCAGAGTAGGCGTTCCCATGCAAAAACACACGAAAAAACCACAACACCACTTTCACAACAAACTGCCAGATCTGCGATGCGAACCAAAAACAGGCGATAAGCTGCGGTAGCACCAGTGATTTAACACCTGCCTTTTGCTGGTGTTAAGCAGGACGACTACCTGCAGCATGAAAGGGAGCCCAGACAAGAGCCACACCCGAAGACCCACAGATGCCATGGAGACAAACATCATGCAGCCCGGATACCCATGAGGGCCACAACACCCACCGCCGCCACCCCCCTTAGCCCCTCCCTCCTGCCCCCCCCGGACATACACATACCGGTCACGACACAAGAACCACCAAAAGCGCATGATGACGCACATTGTCAAAAAATAACACACATGTGTGGCCAGAAGAACGAGAAACAGTCACACAGCACTGAAGTAACAACCAAAAACTTTATTGAAACACAACACAAAACACCAATGCGGAGGACTCCTGTCGGGTCCGTCCGGGACAATCCCGACGTCACAGCCTGGAACATAAAGCACAAAATCAGAATGTGTGCCATGCGCACATCAAAGGAGCGAGACACAGAGAAATAGAGAATGAAAGAAAGGCAGAGAGAGAAAGAGAGGGAGGGAATGAAGGGAGAGAGAGTGAGAGAGGGAAGGAAAGGAGAGAGAGAGTGAGAGAGAGGGAAGGAAGGGAGAGAGAGTGAGAGAGAGAGGGAAGGAAGGGAGAGAGAGAGTGAGAGAGAGAGGGGAGGAAGAGAGAGAGAGAGAGTGAGAGAGAGAGGGAAGGAAAGGAGAGAGAGAGAGAGACATCGCTGCCCCTGCGCACCCAGGCCCCACTGTTCACCTGCTGCCACCGGTGTGTCTCCCACCACGTGCCGGGATACACTGCAAGCCACCAGGACTGCAATCTGTAATTAAGGCCAGAGTCAATCATGGCAGAGTCCATCTCACAGCACACAGCAACAACGCCTGTCCGTCCCTGCGCACGCATGCAGCCGCACCCCACCCCCTCCCGCCGCCCAGCGCTGGCTGTCCGCACTTGCGCACCCCGGGCCCACTGCTCACCTGCCGCCAATGGTGTGTCCACCAGTGGGCACACCGCGTGCCCGTGCAAGCTCCAGGCCCCGGTCCCGCCACCATGGCATGGTCCACATCATGCGGACACGCCCCGCGGCCCAGCAGGTCCCACACATGACGTTGAGTCCTGAGGCATCAATGGCAGAGACCACATCAGTGCACACGTCATCATTGCAGGCTGCACACCCGCTCAGCTCTTCCGGTGCCACTAACCCTGTGCAACCCCAGTCAGCGCCACGTGGTGGTAAGCCCGTGACGGGCGCAAGGCCTCGGGTGCCATTAACCCTGTGCAACCCCAGTCAGTGCCACGTAGTGGTAGGCCCGTGACGGGCGCAAGGCCTCGGGTGCCACTAACCCTGTGCAACCCCAGTCAGCGCCACGTAGTGGTAGGCCCGTGACGGGCGCAAGGCCTCAGGTGCAACAAACCCTGTGTGCCACAACTCATGGGCCCTTTATGATTGAGAACCGTGGAGCGTCCGTCATCCAGTCACCACCAGCAGTAGTGGGGAATGTGACGTCGTCGGCCCCTTATATTTGCGGGGTCACATGGCCTGTGACGCCTGTGCCGGATGGGTGTGATGTGTGTGCAGACCTGCCCTCAGGGAGTGGCCATGACATGCTGACAACTAGACCACTGACCTGCATACCACCAGCGAGTACGCCTGCGACATGTAACTATGTGGGCCCCCCCTCGGAGTGTAAGTGGAGTGGTCTGGCCCGGCGTACGCCGGACCAGCGCAGGGCTTGCAACAATGACTTGGGGGCTCTGGGCGTGGTTCAGTCAATGTCTGGACAAGGGAGTGACTAATGCGTGTGTCCCTGTTGTAGTGTCCACGGCAAGCGGAACACAATAGGCAATGTAGCACACTGTGACTGGCATCCCACTAGATGAGCATCATTGCCATAAGGGAAATCCCTGTCCCTACATACATCCACACATTCATACATGAATGATGAAAGACATGACACAGCAGTGGGTCTCTGGATGTTTATTGCACATCCAGTGGAGTTATGCAGCTGGAGCGGTACAGGGCCATGCCAAGCACACTACAAAATATGGACCAGTGGAGGGCCAGCCAGAGTCCATCCGGGGATGACAAGTACTGCGGAAGAGGAAGGGTACAGTCCGCAGTGTAGTCGCTGTGTCATTGGTCATCAAACAGGATATGGCCGTCCATGTCGCGGTCCAAGGTGAGTGCAGCGGAGTGTATAGGGGGTCAGTGGAAGGTCATGGGGCCATGTGCTGCACCAAGCAGAAACAGGCAAGGTGACGGAAATGAATGCTAGTGCCTCATTCTGAACTCAATCTCATCCACGTCCTCGTCCTCGGATGTGTGCTCTGCCCCACCTGTGGGTGTTGCAGTACTGGCTGCGGCACTGTGTGCCACTGACACATCAGGGGACGGAGGCGGATTGTCAGTGGCAGTGACACATCAGGTGCCGGAGTGGATACGCCTGCCGCACTGGGAGGCACTGACACACCAGAAAGCGGAGATGTGGATGGTGTGGGGGCAGCAGCATTCATCATCTCCACGCCTTGTGGCAGCAATGCCATGATGAGAATCTGCAGGGCATGGTAGATCCCAGCTACATTTTGCTGATGTGCAGTGGTGGCTGCCATCCTTTCCGCCTCCATCCGCACCATGTCCTCCATTAGCCTCCGCATGTGTGCCAGCTCACGGCTGGGATCGCTGGCGCCACTCTGAGCGGATAGGTGTTCTTCTCTCCGCGTCATGACTCCAGCGATGTCAGTCAGGGCTCGTTGGAGACCATGGAGCGGGCCGTGGGTGTCCGTTAGGGACTGGAGCTGGTCCCTGAGGGGACCTAGACACCCATGGATGGCGTCCAGTTTGGTAACCATGAGGTCGAACCCCCCTCGCACCTGCTCAGTCATCTCCCTCTGGCCCTCCAGCACACGGCGTTGGAAGGCCATGTGTTGTTCCTGGGGGTCTTGGGAGACAGCCGGGGCTGAGGGTACCTCCTGCTGGGTGGTTTGGGTAGTGGGTGGGGTCTCCTCGATGCAGCTGGGCTGCCCTGATCCTGGAGGTGAGTTGCGGATGATGTCAATGATGTCCTGGAGGGCTTGGGTGTCGATGCTGGGGGTGTCCTCCTCGTCATCAGTGAAGAGTGGCTGGAACCGCTCTGCAGGAGGTGTTGACAGTGCCCCTGCAATGTGAAGGGGAGATGGTGTATTACAATGTGTCCGCATGTATGTAGCCGCATGGTACAGGTTCACATTCAGACAGCATGGCATTGTACATTGTGACAGTCTGTGGATCAGGGCCATGATCCACAGTCATTGTGGGTGTGCACTGTGCTGTGCTTGATTGTGCATGTGTGCCATTGTGGCCATCTCCACCCATCCCCCCAGTACCTGGTGGTCACTCACCCTGTTGCGGTTGTGTTGTGTCCTGTCGAGCAGTATCCGGTCCCCCGACTCCGGCCACAGTCTCCACACTGATGACTGTCGACACCAGCTCCTCCATGTCATCCAGCTCCAGCTGTGGTGCTGGGCTCCCACCTCAAGTCTGCATTGCTGCCTTCTGGTTGCCTGCGAGTTTCTCCTTGGTCTTGCGCTTGATGTCAATCCATCGCCTATTGACCTCGTCCATTGACCTCTTGTGCTCTCCGACGGCATTCACCTTGTCCACGATGTCCCTCCATATTCCATTTTTGGTGCCCAATGACACGTTGGAGGTGACGAACAGTTGTTGATGGTGTTCCATCACCTCCGTGACCAGGATCCTGTTTTCCTGTGAACTGAACTTCGTGTTCCTCTTCTTCTTGTCCTTGCCCTTCCCTGTCCCCGAGGTCCCAGGCTGGTCGTCCGGGGTGCTTGTGGGGTTGCGCTCATCCTCTGCGCCTGCTCCGGCTGCCTCCATGGTGCTTGGGTGTTGGTCATTTTGTGTTTGTGTGTTTTTTCTACTTTTATACTGGTTTTTCCTGCCTGCCATGTGTGTATTGCAGGACTGGCGCTGCTTATCGCTGATTTCCTCATCGCGCTTTGGCCCATCGCATGTTTTTTCGCGTTGAGGTTTGTGTTTTTATCATGGTCGCGGTTGTTGTATCGCGGACATTGTCCGCATTTTCGGGGAACTATCGCATGGTACCGCCGTGTTGTGAATTCCAGGTTAACACTGGGTTATTTTCCTGCGATGGGCTGCGATGTGTAAAGTTGCGTTAACATTTTTTTGTGATATTTAGCACACGTTCTTGTGAATATCCCCCTTTGTCAGAGGTGGCCTGCATGGTGTATCCGATCTCCACTCCAAAGTGGTCCAAATTGTAAATGCTGATGTACGGTTGACTGACACCTACAACTATACATAGGCCACCCAACCAAGTTGCCTTGCTTGACAAGCACCTAGGATTACCTTTAACATTTAAAATCACGGGGTTCCATGGACAATCTTGAATTACTCAATGCTTCAAATTTCTATCTCTGTATAGTGGATGAGAGACCACTTCTATGTACACTATTGCTTCATCCACTGATTGATTGTCGATGCACCATGAATAGAACCTATTCACTCTTACTTTTTTCCCCTTCCCAAGACAATATGAGGCTACACCATGGTACCATGCAGTGCTTTATGGACACCATATGTATATAATGTAAAGGTTAAGGTGATGACCTCTCAGTGAAGATGTTTAGTGGACTCAAAAAAGAGTTATGCAATGCCATTTTGAAATTAACAAAAACCCTTATTGTGTGGCAATCTCCTCTGATCTGGCAAGAAGCCACAATTTCGTCCATTCTTAAGCCAGTTAATAGCCCATAATTGTGAGGACTAATATCATATTTCCTTCTTTTATGTGGGCATTAACTTTTTTGTAAAATACTGTCACTCAGACTAACCTAGATGCTGCTTACCATTATTCACTGCAAAAAGCAGACATTAGCCCTAGCTCCTGTCTTTAGAAGTTAGTCCATGCCCTAATAGAGCAATTTTCTTAGAGATTTCATTGGATTCCCACATGCCGTGATTACAAAATATGGTACAATATGGTTTACTAGTGGCAAAGCTAATCATTAATGGTCTCCATTCTGCAAAACTCAGAATAACGGAAAGTACAAAGCAGGTATGCCTTGCACTTTGGTGTGTTTTTATATTTATACGTAGAGATGTTAGCACAAACATCATTATTATCTTCATTTCAGACCCAGTTTCTTCACTTCCAGTTTGAAAGGATGTGGTGTAGAAATTTGAAAACGTTTCAAGATTCTCTTACAAATGAAGACAAATAAGAAGCTATATCCTTGAATATCCTACAGCTCCCGCCTCTGTTAAAAGCTCAGACCAGATAGAAACCTAAGGTTACACTTTGTGTTAGATCCAGAGACAAAAGTGGAGTTGAAATTTTTCATGGTTTTGAAAGATACCAGGGACCCATTACTAACTGAAAGTGTCTGAACTCATCTACCATTGTGACAACAAATGTCATTGAGAGGGCAATATTACTGAAAGTAAATGTTGTTTGCCTGATTCCCCTTACATGTGGGTAAGAGCATAATTCCAGCTCTTCTTTGATATGAGCAGGGCTATGCAAGCTGCATGGCCTCCTGTCTATAGCAAGCCCAAAGTTGAAATATTAGAGTGGGCACTTACAAAATCTGCTCAAACCCTGCTTAATAGTTGGCAGTTCAGTTCTTCAGTTGTCAGTCTGAATTTGTAAGAAATGTCTGAAGGAATTTAGCACTTACATTAATGGTTAGCTTCAAACATGGTATCACAGTATGCACACTTGTGCAGCTTAACTAATGGCAAGCACACTTGATGACATAAGGTTTAGTGGATATATCTGCCCATCTTACAGAGATTTGCCAAAATGAAAAAAGGTAATGTGTAGTAAAGGAAAAGATGGTTGATCATTTGATTTGCATCTGTTCATAAGTTTCACATTCCATTTCAACTGTGTGATGTTATTAGGGTTTTGGAACTTTGTAAATTTTTGCCTTGAAGAATAAAGGCCATCAAAATCAAAGTGAGCACATGGCTATCATTTTTGGAGACTCAAAGCAGTTATACAGAGTGTAACAGAGAATAGATTACACTGTTATGGTATTTAATAGTAATGAATAGATGACATATTATATGCACTGGCAATACTCTAAAGCCATTAAAGGATGATTAGTTTATATGATCAGTTGATTAGCACATTTCCTGATAAGGGAGCTATACGAAGGAGAATGTGATGACAACATTTATGTCAATACTTTCTCAGTTGATGTCTTTAGATGCTTTGATCCAATTTCCAAATGATTGATTTAACAAGTTCTCAGTCTTTCTATACTTGTAGAGAGGCTTGCGCCAGTGGATTCCCTATCATTATAAAATGATAGATATAGAATCACTAAAATGGTGTGCAACCAAGTCAGCAGCTAGGCACAGGAGTATTTATTCTCTCTGGTGTATGGCGTGAGCCACCACATAGTATTATAGATAATCTTCTACAACCTAATAGTGAGGATTGCTATGAGTGTATTTTTAGATCACAACCACTGGTTGCTGAAAATAGTATCCCAACCCTGCCCCACAGTTAGTGGTAACTTCATCATCAGTTCTACAGCCCGAAATTGTTTCTGTCAGAATGTGCTCAACCACTCAAATGGAAGCACTTATTATTTTGCGTTAAGGATCTGAAGTAGTGGTGTTAATCAAAAAAAAAATAGTTTAAAAAAAGTCAATATTTTATTGCTTTTAGATTTTATTAAAGAAATACTGATGGAGAAAAGAAAGTAATATCTCACGCTACTAAGTCTTAGTCAGCCTTTTTAGTTGGGGAAAAAGGTCAGGAAGCTTTGATGAAGACTGATTCCTATGTGTATCTTGTTTCAATGTTCTTTGTTTATGGTCTGCACATAAAGAGACAAACAAACCCAAACAAGACGAAACAAAAGCATGGAAAGATACTTTTTCAGTATTTGATATCAGTGTTTGCCCTATTCTAGAAGAGCAACAGACCTCTTAGGGAAGAAAGAGAACATTTCCCTATAGTCAAACATGCGTCAAATGACTAATGTCTCAGTCATTCGTATCTCCCTTCCTCTCGATGGTATCTGAATCACCTATAGGAATCGAGAGTGGACTAAATTTGAATTTGTCCAAACAACAAATCCTGTTTAGTGTAAGCCAAATCCACCATTTTGGCTTATCTGCACCTCACACTTTCAAGGTAAGGCATATCCATTGCATCCTCCCATGCATTGTACTCCCTGCTCCCCACTGTTGTCATGGTTACTCCAATAATGAACTACATCAATTGCTGTTATGCATATGAAGAGTTGGAATTGTGGTGCCTAGAATTTTTGCAAAATAATTCTTAGTATTTGATCCATCATGAAATGGCGATGTGATAATGTAATTTATTAAGGAAGATTTTAGTGACTAAGTTAGTGACTGAGTTGATCTTGTTGATAGCAGAATAAGTTCCCATTAATTGATATATTGGCACAATGATCATATGACTTCCAAAAATCAGTCCGGGTAATCAAGATTATAAGTAATACAAGTTCTTAATAGCTCGAAAACAGCTAACGTATTTTGATCCCTCATCGGAAAGCCTGGGGCCTTTTCAAGGCTGGAAAAATTGTGATGTTATTAATAATACGACATTTAACATTCGTGAAGCACCAACTGCAAACAGATGTGGAAAAGTGCCACATCAATTGTTTTCAAGGAACACACTTCAAATCTTGTTTAACAGAGTAATGTGTCTAAATATGTGCAAAGTTTGAGTAAAATATTGAGAATCACTAGTTAGGGTCATAGAGAAAATCAATTTAAGAGTAGGAGAGGAAAGAGTTTTTGTTTAATCTGCCAAAAAATAAGTGCTCAAGCCCAATTTGTTTCTCAGAAGCCCATGACTAGCGCTGCAGAAAGTTGGAGGTACCAAATTCCAAAGGTGTCTAGTTATGTATCCACATCTTCTCTTTTATATATTGCCATGCACTCCCTACCTTTTAATGTCAGTCGTGCAGGTTCTTTTTAATCGCTGCTTCCTCCCTTTGCCCCTCTTTGACTGTCTTTCTCTTCTTCTTTCCCCCATACTGCCTTTCTCTCTCGTGTTCTGGGTCAAAAATAAGATTATTAAAAATGACTCCGTGTCCCCAAAATTAGTGCTGTTGGCACTACCTCTAATCACTGATTGACATTAGGCACTTCTTGTGGTGAAAAGCTGTCTTACCACAACAGTTGTTACAATGTCCAACCCAAATAACAACGCAGAACCATTCAGTAGGTTGAGCATGTTGGGAGCTGGCTCATTATAGTGAAAAGATCATATCAATCCCATCCTAAGTAGACTTCCTGCATCCTCCTTAGAGTAAGTCTCAAAAGCAGGTTCTACAAATGTAAAACTAGAACCACTGTACAATAATGAAAACATTGATGAAAATCAGAATAGCTGATTTGCACACACAGATACCTTTGATGTACTATAACTTTCTGATGTTCGCAACAATGCCAGTTTCATTGCCAGACATATTCCAGTAAACACAAAACAGACTCCTTACCAAAATAAAAGTTCTTACTCTGGCCTCCAGGAGAGCACTGAAGATCTGCCACTTTAAGTAACCCCACATGACCCAGTTTACTATTATTCATTAGGAGGACATTTGATAAGCAGAGTGTTCCTTACTGGCTTTCAATGTGTGTAATTGGATGATTATTTGGAGTGGGTGACTGCCCTTCTTAAGGAGAAATCACAGTTCATGTCAGAGCGAATGAACCCTTAAAGACACTAAACTAACCTGAGCTCAAGCTCAAGCACCTGGTAACTATGGCACAGAGCAGACAGGATTAACTTAGGGCAGTGTGTAAAGTATTTATACAGTAGCAAAACAGTAATAAACTCAAAATGCAAAACAGTAAGATTCTCAAAGTGAAGTAGAAAAATAAAGTAAAATATAATAAAACAAAAATGACACCAAAATGACAAATGGCCAATAAGGGGAATTGGAGATATGATTTTTTAAGTAGAATTTGCGACAAAAATGAAAGACCCAGTGATAGTCAATACTTGCAGTAGACCCGGACCAAGATACAATTTCAGGCTGGCAGCGATGTATTCTGGGCTAGATACACCATGTGGATAGGCCCTTTTGAAAGTGTGGAAGTCAAAAAGTTCTTATCTGAAAGAAAAGGTTTACAAAGTTCCCAAACTTTCTTTTGGTGCTCAAACAACCCCAAGAGTACACATGTACACCTCGGGAGAGCATTTAGAGACTCACACGGTGTCAAGCAGACACCAACAGCCGGGCCCAGTCCAAGTCTAGGTGCCACTGATCAGCACGGTACTTCCAGGAAAAGGTCTCTTGCAGCTTGTTGTCTCCCTCCAGTCACACGGAGGACAACCAACTCATCCTTGAAGTCCACTTCCTTGTCCTGGGTACAAGAGGGAGCAGGCCCAACCATTCAGGGCTCCTCTCAGGTCACAGACAGCAGCTCTAGTCTTCTTCTCATCTTCCACAAGTTCAGAAAGTGTTCTGAAGTGGGTGCCAACAGGTGCCATATTTATGGCTGCCATTAGCTCAGCAGCGGCCGGTGCAGGTAAGCGCAGTGGGGCTGGGCAGGGGGATGTTGACAGATGACGGAATGGGATTTATTTATTTATTTAAATTGACCTATTCTGTCGTCTGTCTATTCACCCCTCCCGCCCCTACCCACCACCGCCGGCCACCCCACTGCGCTTTCCTGCACTGGCCGCTGCTGCAACAGCTGGTGGGAGGGTATTACTCCCTGGCACTTCCTAACCATCGGGGTAAAAGTTCCAAGATTCAACAATACCCACTTGTTCAGAAGTTCCTGTTTGCCTTACTGCAAACATGTCCAAAGTGCCATCTGTCATGGAATTTTCAAGATGGTAAAAGACTTTAGGTACACTAAACATGGAATATTAGAGCTGGTGTGTGTGTGGGAGGTGTCCTATGGTAATCCCTGTATCCTCACACATGCAGCACTAAAATCCAGTTTGAAACAGGCGCTGTGCCCACAACAAACCCAGAGACAGACGTCTGGTAGGACAAAAGCACAGTGCATCAGCAACCAGATAGGGGATACAAGAATTGTCTTGGCATCCCGTTGTCTCCAAAGCATGTTCCAAGTGTTATGTGTGTTTCAACAGACTTGTGAAGCAGGATTTGACAATGTGATGTCACAGGATGCCCACAGCTCCCACGTTCAGTCATCAGTTACCCTTCAGGTCAGCCCATTGTTTGTTCCTGGAAGGCATTTCACTCCTCTTTCACACCTATTCCCGTAGTAAGTACATGCCTGGAGTTGCTGAAGAGTTAATACAAATTAAACTTCAGGAAATTCAGGCAAGAAAAAGTAAACTTGTTAAAAGTTACTTTTCCTTAATATTTATTAAAAAATCCAACTTGACAATTGAATTGGAATTTTAATAACTATTACAAATAGTAGTTTCATTATTTTTTTAGATGTTCCCTTTCCAGAGTTATCATTATTAGTACTTTAATCTGTACTCTGTTTTTTTACCTGTTTTTTTTACATAGTGCAGCTTGGACTGCCACTGTTAAATTAGCATTTTGGACCTTTTTACTGTAGGGTCAGGGTAACATTAATTTTCTACAAGTCTCACTTTTAAATACCATGCACCCTACCTTATGGGCAGCAAGGCCTACAAAGTGTTGATATTCTAATATTTAAAAGGGGGATTTTTACCTGTCAAGAAGGGTTATTTTAACAGGTCATACTGCAAGTTATATACTGCAGCAGTTATGCTACAATGCTAGGCCTGAAGCTATGTTTTCTTTTGTAACACTAGTGGATGGCATAATATATGTTGCAGTCCACAGGTGACAGTTAACTGTTTATGCCATGGGTGTATTTCAGCACCATATACTATTGCTGTATACAAAAGTTAAATATGCCAATCAAGGGATTAGCCAGTTTACCCATGTTTTAGGGGTCAAGCACATACATTGGGCACCCAACAGTAGTGCCCCAGTGTGAAGAGTTTAAAAACTAGCGACAAAATAGGATCCACCAATAGATGAAAAATCATTCGTGACCATGCAGAAATGGCTGATTTCCTACAGTATGTTTGTATGTATGCAAAAATAAATAAATGTTTAGTAATACAAAATATGGTGTCAATATTTTAAACATAAAGAATATAGGCACAATGGGGCAAATGTACAAAGAATACATGGAAGTCCAGGACAGCAACTAAAGTTGCTTCTCTGTATTGCATGAAAGGATTAAAGCAGAACAACACCCTATCTACAATGATATGGCACTGCTTTGTCTGCCTACCTGAGCTGGTACACTTAAGAGTGCCTTGCCCCAATGCACACACTCCTGCACTCTAGAGCAAGGGTTTGTGCATGATGTCAAACATAGGTTTTGTATTATTTATTTATTTATTTTAAAGGTTTTATATAGCGCTGGCTAGACCCAGGGGCATCAGAGCGCTTTACAGGAGTGTGAGGAGGTACGGTACTAGAAACATTTGATCAAAAACATTGCAATAAGAACCATTATACCAAAGGAAGCAGATAAATACGAGTGCTATTTACAAAAGTACCATATTAAGCTAAAGAGGGCAGTGAGTAATTAGGCTAGGGTGGGTGGGGGAAGGAGAAAAAGAAAAAGATAAAGGAGGGGGACAAAGAGAGTAGGAGTTAAGAGAACAGGAGAACAGTGGGAGGCTGTGCGTAAGGCTAGATGTCATATGTAAAAGATAGAGGCAGGGAGGGGGATTAAGGGGGAGTGGAGAGAGTAGCGTGAGGGAGGGGAGTTAGGAGGGGGAATGGGGAGGAGAGAGAATTGGAGGGCAATAGAGGGGAGCCTGATGGGGGCGCAGAGTGGGAGTCAGTGTCAGAGGTAGGAATTATGGACCCCAATATTTGTTGAGGAGGTACAGTTTAAGGTCTTTTTTGAAGTTGAAGTAGGAAGGGTTACAGCGTAGGTCTTTAGGCAGGGAGTTCCAGATGGAAGGAGCGTTTCTGGAGAAGGAGCGAGCTTGTGTGCATTTCTTCTTTAGCAGAGGGGGGATAAGAATGAGGGCGTTGGTGATCCTTGTCGGTCGGGCGCAGCCCGCTTTGTGGAGTTTGTCAGAGAGGTAACGTGGGGTGTTTTTGTGAAGGGCTTTGTGTGTGATGCATGCAATCTTATAGGTGGATCTGCCTTCGATGGGTAGCCACTTGAGGATTTTAAGGGGGGGAGATGTGGTCGAAACGTTTGTAGTCCGAGATAAGTCTAGCCGCTAGGTTGAGCACAGATTTTAGTGGTGCAAGGATGACTTTAGGTGTTCCAGCGAGGATAGCGTTACCATAGTCGATTCTCGACAGGACCAGTGTTTGGACAACAGATTTGAAGTCATCAGCCGGGATGAAGGGTTTAATTTTCTTGAGATGACGGAGGGTGAAGAGTGCTCCTTTAGCTGAGGTTTTTATGTGGGAAGTAAGGGCAAGGCTATTATCAATGGTGATGCCTAGAGATTTAACTGAGTTGGAAGTAGTGAGAGAGCAGTTGAGAGCATTAAGGTCGGATATCCAGTTTTGTATGGGGAGTGGGCTGTTTTTAGGGGAGAAGAGAATGAGTTTGGTTTTTTTAGGGTTGAATTTGAGATGGTTGTGGTGGAACCATGATTGGATCTTGGTCAGGGTGTCATTGAGGTGGAGGACATCAGAGTGGGATTTAATCTTATAGTAAAGTTGAGTGTCGTCGGCATAGAGGTGGTAATTGATTCCTGCTTGTTTGAGAATGAGGGTAAGGGGTTCCATGAAGAGGTTGAAGAGAGCAGGAGAGAGAATGGATCCCTGGGGGACACCGAGGGAGATTGGAGTAGGGTTGGAAAGGCAGTTGAATGGGACTCTTCAGGTAGAAAACACTCTACAGCATACATGCAAAATTTGAAAAGTTTAAGTAAATATTTTTTTCTCTAACTTTAAACCTGCCTCAAGGAGGCATACTGATAGACCTGTCAGCCTTATGGTGGTCTTCCCCCAAACATTTTGCCTACTTGCCTCCAATTTTGCTTTTTGTTGTAGGACTCTGAGCACTTTATCACTGCTAACCAGTGCAGAGTGCATGTGATCTCTCCCCTAAGCATGGTTTGATAGACTTATCCACAATTGCCATATTTAATTTACCTACAAGTCCCTAGTAAAGTGCACTACATGTGCACAGGGCCTGTAAATGAAATGCTACTAGTGGGCCTGCAGCACTGATTGTGCAACCCACACAAGTAGGTCTCAGGCCTACCACTGCAGAGAATTTGTGCAGCTTTACCTGCCATGTCGACTTGGCATTTAAAACCCCTTGCTGAGTCTTAAACTTCCCTTTTATTAGACATAAGCCACCTCTAGGGTAGGCCCTAGGTAGCCCATAGTGCAGTGTGCTATGTAATCAAAAAGTAGGACATGCATTTTTCAGTTTAACATGTCCTGGCAGTGAAAAACACCCAAATTAGTGTTTCACTACTGTGTGGCCTACCCCTTTCATAGGTTAACATTGGGAATTCCTTATTACACTTTATAAACAGTAATTCCCGATTGAGAAGGAGTAGATCTGTCATGTTTCTTATCACTGGAATGGTAATGATAACTCCTCTTTACTGGTAAAGTTGAATTTATCATAACCCTTTTAAAAATGGAATTTTTCTGCTCTTAGCACTGTGTGCCCACAGCCTGTCTCCAATACAAATCTGGTGTGGGTGACAGCTGGATTTTGTGCATTTCCTCCAGACAGCCACACACAAAGGGAGCTTGGGTGTGACTGAGTGTCCATCCGCATCCTGATGGGCAATCCTGGCTAGGACGGGAAGGAGGAGCTGACACCTACACCTGAATAGGCTGTGTACTGTCCCCACACAAAGGGCTGCATACCCCCCTGGCATGAGTCTGGAGCCAGGGCTGGTGAGGGTAGATCTCTGTGAACTTCAAAGCCCCTCTATGAAGTCTCCCCCACTTCTAGGGCACCACTGTGTATAAGAACTGGACTTCTGGCTCTACCCCTTAAGTACACTACTTGACCTGTGAAGAACTCTGCCAGTAGGAAGGAGTGCTGTGCTGATGAAAGGACTGCCACTCTGCTGGAATGCTGCTCTGAAAGAACTGCTTTCCTGCTGTGTCTTTGTGCTTCCTGATACCCTCTGCCCTGACTGAAGAAGGACTTGTCTCAACTCACGTGAACCCAGAATGGCTCCAAGGGCTTGCTGGATTGCCCCCTGCTCTAAGTCTCAGGGACATCAAAGACTGGTAATAATCCTGCAACAACACCTGCAAAGTGGTGCCAATAACGTCCTGGGCCCTTGGAAGTGGGTATAAAGTACTGCTGCAACCAGATCCCACCCACGCTTTTGCGCTGATCGGAACCAATGCATTTCCCTCAACACCGATACATTGCAGTTGCTGTGAAGACCGAAGACACTGCATCGTCGACTGTGTGGTGCATCGTCTAAAGTTTCCAACACATCTCAGTCTTTGCGCAGCTCTGTGCCTTCAATCTTGTGCTTTCATGATGATGCATCACGTTTTGCTTTCCGCATCTCAGGTCTGTTGACAATGCATCTAAGGTACTTTTTAGCGGACCAAGGCTGGTCCCTGTATCTGACCCACCCTCCATCGTGGTCAGCCTGAACGTTTGGATTTACCCAGGTCTAGCGTAACCAGATAGCTCCGGTTGGCACTTTAAGCTTTTAAGCATTACAATTTCATATAATCTTTAAAAATTCATAACTCCGGTGATACTTATTGCATTTTTGTTGTTTTGGTCTATTTGTATTCATAAAAATATAACCTATTTTACTAAACGGGTGTGGGGTCTTTTGTGGTGTTTTCACTGTGTTACTGTGTGGAGTGTTGCACAAAAACTTTACACATTGCCTCTTAAGTTTAGCCTGCCTGCTCTGTGCCAAGCTACCAGAGGGTGAGCACAGGTTTTTTATGGTGTGTATCTGACTTTCTCTGATTAGGATTGTGGTTCCTGCTTATACAGGGTGCATACCTCACCCAAACCAGAACCCTAATTTCTAACACATACCTTTTTGATGCGAACCCCTGTTTACCAATGTTCGTAGATATGTATTTGCATCAAGATGGGGTTTCATGGAACGCCCACTTATCACCAGCTGTATGCCTCTTGGGTCAAAGTAGCGCAAAACAATGCAAACTGCATTACTTTCTGCTACTTTTGACCACTGTTAATTTTTCGGGATCTGTTGTTCCACTTTAGGGCAATTTCACTACATATGCCATGCTGCTAAGTGCCTTCAGTGTTTGTCTATCCACCCATCACAGAAAAATAGTACAAAAATACTCTCTATGGAAGTGGGTCACGAGCTGATTTTGGTGGGTTGACAAAGTCTAGGCAATAAATAAAGATGCCTCTAAAATCTGTATTTATCATGTCACATTTTCTGCGCTTCAAGGGTAGAGGTCAAATGTCAAACTATGTCTTCTGCTGCTTATTTTTTTAACACAGAGACTCGTGTTTACTAACGCCTCTCACTTTGCAGTCAGAGAAAGAAAAATAAAGTGAATTATGTGACAATCCTGCTGGGGTAAATGAAAGTTGGATGATGTAATTTTTTTTAGCATAGAACAAAATGTAAATTTCTGTAAATGAAGTATACACATTCAGCAGTTAGGAAATCAAAATAAAGCATTATTTTTGTGTAATTCTGAATTGTGATGGTAACAAAGACTTTAGTATGATAATAACAAATCAAGACACTTTACTTGCTGATACACAAATAATAAATATTCAATGACACCCAATTTCCACAAATTATCATTTGTGTGCAATATAGTTTATCAAAAAACTGTATATCTTTGCAAATTTAGTGACCATTTCAATGTTAAATGTGCTGTGTGCAAATAACAATGCAATACTATTCAATGATTAATTACATTAAAAAATTGCCTGCCTCATGTCCTTTATAAACAGGTGGATCACGAAAATTGTTTGTACTAAAAAGTGGGTCATGGTTCTAAAATGTTTGGTAAGCATTGCTCTATGATATCAGTCAAGAGTTGCCCATCATTTTCACTCATGTTATGTAAAATTTGCCCCTTTCACTGACACTAATGGCACTTGGATGTTGAGGTTTCAGCTTTGCTCTATACTTGATGGGTAGTGCACTGTCAAAGTCTTTAATGCCACTCAAAGATTGGGTATCCCCGACAGCAGAGACTAGCACCTCATCTTCTTGTAATGCTCTCCACAGAAAGTTCACACAATATCTCCTCATGGCATAGGGGCTTCTTTTTGGCCACAGATATCATAGCAACACTAGGTCAATCTTGAGTAGCCTAATCATGATTCATCTCAATATTGGTTTCACGAGACCTAGCACCTGTTATGTCCACACAGATACCACTCAAGTGCAATATATGTGCTGAAGAAATGAACGCAGACCAGGATGTAAGTCTACAGCAATATTTGGACAGCATTAGTTTGAGCTCTGCCCCATCATAGGTGGTAACTATGATGCAGTGTGTATTACCTCAAAAGAACAAGACAAGGTTTCTTTCACTCCCTTTTTCCAAACAAATACTTCATTCTTTTTAACTGTCAACATGCCTCGATGATTCCAAATGGCTCTTCTTCATTTGTCACTACAATTTGTTGATCCTTGGGTATATTCCTTGTGAGGTATAAGCATAGGCCAATGTTTTACACACCACTGAATTTTCACCTGGAGTTCTGTTTTGAGGCAGGAAGAGTACACTCTGGTGCCAGCCAAGCGTCCAAGACCTAGGGGACACCTCTTGGGGGAAGGGTCAGGACTCACTCCAGCAGAGGCCAGCAGCAGGGCACAGGCAGGTCAGCTGGGCAGTTGGTGGAAGGTGTCTGCAAGCTTGTTGTGCCCCTGTAGCTTACAAAGGTCAGCCAGCTGACCCTTGTAGCCACTTCTGGGGACCCTGGGTTCAAGGCAAGCAGGTCCAGTCTCCCTTCTTCACACAGCCGGGCAGTCCTTCTTCTGGTTCTCTCACTGGTCCAGGAGTGTTCGGATGAAATGTTCTGAAAGTACCAATTTGTACCTAGTGCCAGCTTTAGTGTGGGAGAATTCCCTGGGTTTGGCTTCAACCTGTCTAGGAGGACAAACGGAAAGGCAGGCCTGGTGTCAGGTTCCTTTGTGTGTGCTGCAAGAAAGGGTCTTTTGAAGTGTAATCAGGGTAGGGCACATCACCTCTCCAGCCATGCTGTCAGGAAGCCCCACTGCCTCTACTCCCAGGCCTCTTTTGTCCCCATGTCTGGAAGGAATATACAACACACCACAGGGGAGCCATTGACAGTCATGTGGCCCTGCACACTGACAGAAAGGCACATTTGATTAAGGCAGGAAAATGCAATCCTTCTAAAAGTGTCATTTTCAGTTTAGTAACTTTATATTACAACTTTACCATTTGCAGGAAGTTTAAATTGCAAATCAAATGAGTGGAAGAAGCATTTACCTGTCTGTTTCCAAACTGAAGTTATCACTTATTAAGTGTAATTAGGAAATCCAGTGTTAGCCTAAGGGAGAGATAGCCTTGCCACAGTTAACCCCGATTTAGGAGTTTTTCACTGTCAGGACATGCAAAACTCAAATACATGTGTCCTACTTTTTAAATAATATGCTCCCTACCCTAAGGTCTACCTTAGGGTTACTTATAAGTATTATAAAAGAAGGTTTAGGCCTGGCATAAGGTTTGTTTTATCAGGTCGAAATGGCAGTGTAAAACTGCACTACAAACTGAAGTGGCAGTCCAGAGACATGTTTTACAGGGCTACTTTATTGGGTGGCACAATGAGTGCTGTTGCGCCATAGTAACTTTCAATTTAAAGGCCGTAGGTACATGTAGCACCATATAATAGGGGCATTGTAAGTAAATTAAATACTCTGTTCAGTTGTAAACCAACTGTGCCATGTTTAAAAGGGAGAACACAAGCTCCTTACCACTGATAAGCAGGAGCAAAATGCACAGAGTCCCAAAAGCCAACAAAAACCGATTCAGCACACAGGAAGGCAACATTCAGGGATTACCCTACAGAAAGGACCCAGTGAAAAAATCCTCCTGCTGGACAGTGAGCACCTTGTGCTTCATAGTTAGGTCTATAAGGAAACTGCAATATGAGGTGCATCAGGGCAGTTTGAACCACAGCAGTCCCCAGCAGTGATTGCTTGGCTGCAGGCTCAATCACATCAGAGCTAAGTCTCATTGCAAACCACATTATTGCTCCTCTATCACAAATATATTACGTACTGTGCTCCCAGCAGCTAGGAATAAATAAAATAATAATAAATCAGGCCAACGGAACATAAAACATGTTAAATGAATTGCATTTGTGTGCATTGTTACTTCCTGAGTGATGTGTTTGAATAGCTGTTTTATGGTCAGTACCTAGCCTGATGACACGAACATATGTATTTTGCAGCGCTCTCTTTCTTGTTGTTGTTGACATTCCTTCTTCTGCTCCCTCTTTCTCCTACATTTCTCTCGTTCCTTCCCTCCATTCTTCCTATTTAAACGCTGTTTTTGCTGGTTTTGTTAAATATGATATCCCTCCATTATAAACAAAGCAAATCACTTTCTTCACGCATATTCTGTTGGGACGGGGTTCCCGGAGAGTGAAGGTGACTGTTAGAGAGTGCTTGTGCAGTATTAGGTGCCATTGTCTTTAATTGTTAGTGATACTTATGTGTTGTTACTATCTATAAAAGGTGAGGCATGATTCAATGTGCAGGTCAGGAAATGTGATAAATTCATGCACTAGTATTGCTCAAAAAAATAAGAGATAAAGCCATGAAAAAAGCGTTAAAGGCAACAGAGATGCAATTTGAAGAGCACATGCTGTTATTGGTCCTCTTTATAGATTTTTCACCCTGCGGATACAGAACCTGTCAGAAACTACCTAATTATTTTTCAGATCCTACATTCTGTTTTCAGCAGAATGAAGATAAAATACAAGTCCCGGCCAGAACTGCAAATTAACACCTGTTAAGTTTCACTGCTTTTTCCTCTGCTGATTTTGTTTGTAATTTAGTGTCCAGTGAAAATATTTTCAAGTGAAACTAATTATTTTTAAGTTTTCACCCCTAAAAGAACATAGGGGGATATTCTCAAGAACGGGCGATAATCATCGCCAACCTAGGTTAACGCAATTTTACATAACGCCGTCTACCACGGGAAAATAACGCTGTGTTAACAGCGTATTCTCAACACGCAGGCAACAGGCGATAGTTTCCAGATAACGCGTCAAATGTCCGCGTTAAAATGACCGGGACGGCGATAAAAAAGGAAACTTGTACGTGAAAAAAGTGGCGATGGGCCTAACAGCGATAAAAACATCAGTGATAAGCAGCGCCAGGCTTGCAATTCACACGTCAGGCGGGAAAAATCACCATAAAAGCAGCAAAAAAACAAAAAAACTAAAACAAAACCCAAACAACTGAGAAGCACCATGGAGGAAGCTGGAGCAACTACAGAGGCCAACCAGAACCCCACAAACCCCCCGGAGGACCAGCCAGGGACCTCGGGGAAGGAGAAGGGCAAGGAGAAGAAGAAGTGGAACCCGCGATTCAGTCCGCAGGATAACAAGATCCTGATTACGGAGGTGATAGAACACCACCAACAACTGTTCATCACCTCCACTGTGTCATTGGCAACTAAAAATGCAATATGGCAGTCCATCTTGGCCAAGCTGAATGCAGTCGGAGTGAAGAGAAGGGAAGTGGACGACTGCAAGAAGCGCTGGAATGATGTGAAGCGCAAAACCAAGCTGAAACTCGCTAACAACCGGGAAGCAGCAATGCAGACTGGAGGTGGGAGTCCAGCACCACAGCAGGAGCTGGATGAGATGGAGGAAATGGTGTCCACAGTCATCAGCGGGGAGACAGTGGCAGGAGTTGGGGGACCGGACACTGCTCAACATGACCTGACCCAACAGCAACAGGGTGAGTAATGACCAGGGACTGGGGGGACGGGGGGAGATGGGCACAATGGCACAATGGCACACATGCACAATTAAGTATAGCACAGTGCACACCCACAATGACTCTGGATCATGTCCCTGATCTCTTTGGCATACTGCAGCACACATAGAAACAGCAAGTAAGCCCCCATCGACAATGTGCCCAGAGGGGGCCCTCCCCACACATCACTAATCTCACAACAAACCCATGCACATGTGCTGAACCCAGCAAAGCTGCGGGTCCGTGAGCCACACTGACAATGCAAGTGACACTGCATGACGATTAGCATGGCTGCAGTTCAATTATCATGACATGGTGCACGCCACGAGTGTGGACCACATCCGTAAAGGAGCAGGTCACACTTTGACACATCCACGTGCACAAACAACCCCTGACGTCAACAAGACATCTGCGGACAAACCATGCCCAAGAGTCCCAACTCCCACCAAGAGCCCAATTTACCCAAGTCTGCAACATCTCAGCACTGTATAAGCACAGAAGTGAAAGGCACACAGCCTGAAAGGGATAAGGGCAAGAAAATCAGAGCTGCAGGGGCGACTCTCCCACAATGCAGCACACACACACATAAGAATCAGAGCACATCAACATTGACAACAATGTGGTACAAACTGCAACACTTTCACAACAGAACAGAGGACACAACTGCTGCCGCTTGTGTGTAGAAACTGGCCAATCACATTTGGCATAGCAGGAAACTGTGAGATGATAATGTACAAGTACAACCCCACATCCCTGATGGTGTAGAAATGTCCACTGTCCCGCATCAAATTGGCATCTCCTCCCAAACAGTCACAATGTACATAGTCATGCAGTCTGTTTGTAAACTTGTCCAATTCATGAACATACATGGAACACACTGTTAAACTGCATCTCCCCTTTACATTGCAGAGGGAGAATCAACACCTCCTGCAGAGCAGACCGTACAACTCTTCACTGATGATGAAGAGGACCTCCACACCATCAACACCGATGCCCTCCAACAGCTCATGGACACCCTCAGCACCCCACCCCCAGGAGCAGGGCAGCCCAGCTGCATCGAGGAGACCCCACCCCCTGCACAGACCACACAACAGGAAGCACCCACCACCACGGCTGTCTCCCAGGACCCTCACAACCAACACATGGCATTCCAAAGCCATGTGTTAGAGGGCCAGAAGGAGATGGTTGATCAGGTGTGGGTGGGGTTCGACCTCATGGCAGCCAAACTAGTTGCCATACGTGGGTGTCTAAGTGCCATCAGGGACCACGTACAGTCCCTAACGGACACCCACAGTCCGCTCCATGCTCTCCAACAAGCCATGGCTGACATCGCTGGAGTCATGACTCTGAGACAAGAACAACTGTCTAGTCAGAGTGGCCCCAGCGATGTCAGCCGGGAGTTGGGACACATGCGGAGGATCATGGAGAACAGGGAGCGGATGCAGGCGGAAAGAATGGCTGCCATGGCTGCACACCAGCGAGATGTAGCTGGGATCTTCTATGCCCTGCAGATCCTCATCATGGCATTGCTGCCACAAGGCCTGGCGCAGATGAATGCTGCTGCTACTACTCCATCCACATCCCCGCCCCCTGTTGTGTCAGTGCCTCACAGTGCGGCAGACAATCCACCTCCGGCCCCTGATGTGTCAGTGCCACACAGTGCTGCAGACAAAACACCACCACCCACATGTGAGGCACATCACACATCAGAGGACGATGATGTGGATGATTCTGCCTTTGTGGTAAGAAGGAAGCGGTAGCATTCATCTCCGCCATATGGCCTGTTTCAGCTTGGTTCTGCCCTCTGCATCATGCCCTGGAATAACACCTTCCACTGTCCCCCGATACACTCTGCGACACTCACCTTGGCCCTCGACATGGACTGCCATATTTGGTTTGGTCACCAGTGACACAGCAATCACACTGCGGACTGAAGTCTTCCTCTTCCGATGAACTTGTCAATCCCTAAAGGACTCTGGCTGGCCCTCCACGGGGCAACAATGTAAAGTGGGGTTTGCATGGCCATGTACTGGTCCAGCTTCAACACTCCACCGAATGTGATTAAAACATTCTAATTCACACAGATGTGTCATGTCTATGATCAAGTAAGTATGAAAGTATGGATGAATATAGGGGCAGTGATTCCAAAAAAAGGTACTCCTTGGGAACTGATATCAATGCGCATGTTTGACCGTGACCTAGATAGGCAGTGAGATGACTGGGAATGTGTGAACTAGCTGTGGCCTCATTGCTCCTGAACAACAATCTCGCAATTTCCCAACTTAGCCCCACGTCAATGTAGGAAATAGGGCTGTGTGTAAAAAAGTAAAAGTCAAAGTTATGTGGATGCCACAGCTCAGAGCAATGATTTGTTTGAGTGTGCAGCGGTTGGACTCCTGGGATGGTCCGTGCGTAAGTGTGAAGGTCATTCCATGCAAGAGAACTGCGAGCATGGACTTCTGTGTGTGGGGTGTGTATACGTTGGTCTTTGGTTAGCACTGTGCGTAGTGTGGGAGTCATCATCAGATGCTATGGTATCTCTCAGGGGGTGCCGGGCGCATGCAATTTCAAGGTCGGAGGTGCAGATGTGCTACCGCCTTCTAGTTCAGACAAAGGAGCTTTCATCCCTAATGTTAGTTTGTCATCTGCTTGCATTCTGGAAATGTGATGTGGATTTTTTTGGGGGGGATGTCACTGCTTCGCCTTCCGGCACGGTTGAACCCTTACCAGCCATGTACGTGCCCTCACGGTCAAATTTGCATGCTCTGATGTAGCAGTGGTGTTTTGCTGCAGTCTGACAGCGATGGGTACAGGTAGCTGTGAGGAGGCGCGTGACTTCTCACCTTGCACCTATTAGCTGACACTGTTCACTTCTATTGATGGATGATGTCCGTGTACACATGTGATCTGTACATGGCACATATGTCCAGGGGACACCGTGGTGTGTCCCACACAAGGTATTCCTGCTGGATTTTTGGCTGGTTTGCATCTCCCATGTTGCTGAGATGTTCACTGTGCCCCCATCCCCCTTACGTCCATGTTTCTCATGTTGTGGGACTTGAGTCACAGGGTGCATCTCTGCATCAGGGTGGTTCATATTTGACCCCAAATGATACCCGCAATTTCATATTTGACCCCAAATGACACCCACAATTTCATATTTGACCCCAAATGACAGCCGAAATTTCATATTTGACCCCAAATGACAGCCGAAATGTCATATTTGACCCCAAATGACACCCTGTTGTCTTTTTTTGAACACCAATGACAGCCTTCATGTCATGTTTTTGTACACATGTGATAGGCTGATGAGTGAGATTACGTACTACATTTGACACCCTGAAATGGCTTTCCGAATACGTGACACCCTGAACAGCCTCTCTGTACAGAGGTGACATACCCACCATCTATTTGCTATTTGTGAGATTGTTAGCACTTAATGTTGCACTTACACTTGTCAGAGTGATGTGCTAATGCAGAGGACTGACATGCACACAGGGAATGTGTGTTGCAATTAATTTATTTGCACATGCTGTTCATGTGGTCATTTTGTACTGTTCCATGATTGCTAAGGACAGTCACAATGTGACATGCTCATGCGAAGCAATTGTTACTGATTGTGTTCCTTTGGGCTATTCCTGCTGCAGCTGCAGTGGGGTGTGGTCCACCTGCCTCATCTTCCTCATCATTGTCCGGTGCATCTGGCACTTGGATCCATGGGGCATTGGGCGTACACATATGTTGTGCAATACACAACATGCAATGATCATCTTGCATACTATTTCTGGGCTGTACAGAAGTCTTCCACCTGTGATGTCCAGGCACCTGAAACGTGGCTTTAACACGCCAAATGTGCGCTCAACAATGCCCATGGTGTGTTTGTGGCCCACATTGTACTGCCTCTGGGCCGGGGTGTTCGGGGCTCGGAGGGGTGTCATCATCCACGGGCAGAGTGCATATCCTTGATCACCTGTGAGAGGTTAGTGAGATTAGTGTAAATTGGTGGTTCTGCATGCTGTGTTGGCAGACTTACAAGTTTTGTGGTGTGTGATTTGTGTGACTTTGGGATTCATTTTTGGCATGTATTGCTTCTGGAAAATGTGCGGGATCAATGTGTATTACGTAGCCTCACAGCTAATCCTCCCTCCCGAGCCTATTTACTTGTGTGCGCTGCGCGGTTGCATCACTTGCACTCCTACGGCACACCATTGTCATGCCTGTCTGCGCATGTCCGCAAGCCTGACAACAACACTGTAATGTTGGCAGTTGAAGGTGGGCGGCCACGTGTGTGTAGGCCTATGGTAAGGATAGGGCGGACACAGATGTGGAGTTCAGGCCTGGCTGAACTTGCGCTGCGATTGAGGCTAGGCCTTTGGCTTATGCTGCGGCAATGAAGATACACACACAACAGTTGGCATGTGTGAGCCAAGACCCCGAGCGGTCTTGCGCTCCTCTATTTATCCATTCGGGCGAGCCCGCCGTCCGGGTGCATGCTACATTGCAAGATTGTCGATTAAGGGCCGGGCGGCGCCGACACTACAACAGAGACACACGCCATAGTTACTTTTGTGGCCAGCCCGGAACTGAACCACGCCCAGAGCCCGGAACTGAACCACTCCCAGAGCACAGAACTGAACCATGCCCAGAGCCCCGGGCCATTTCTTTAAACTCCTCACACGCCTACACGAGGGCCGCCGCCACGGCGCTGGGATGTCGTGCACTTCGGAGTATGTCTCCAGACGTTCCACCCAGGCTTTCCAGCGGCCTGCCTGGGACGGGGGTGGCCCCGTGACTTTCAAGGGTTCCAGTGGCGTTACCGAGGACATGCTGTTGGCTGCTGGAGGCGGACTTGTGGGGTAGCCCCACGGGATGATGACTTGCGGTGCACTGAGGTAGGCCCACCTGAAGAGCTGAGCGGGTTTGCAGCCTGCGAGGATGCAGTAGGCCTGGAGGCTGGACGGTGAGTTGTGGTGCACAGAGGTAGTGGCACCTGAGGCACTGCGTCCGGCACGGGCCTACCGCCATGTGGCGATGACTTGCGGTGCACTGAGGTAGGCCCACCTAAAGAGCTGAGCAGGTGTGCAGCCTGCGATGATGCAGTAGGCCTGTGGGATGGACTGGAATGGATTTGTCTGAGACCTGCTGGACCGAAGTGTAGGCTGGAGGGAGCAGTCAGCACACACAGAACTCCGCGGTGCGGTGCCGCAGGGTGCGCTGGGGACCTGTTGCGCAGAAGCCAGCGATCGGCTGAGGAGGCTGCCAAGCTCGCGGGCCTCGGGCTTGAAGATTGCACCGGCACATGGTGGGCCCTCTTGTAGACACCCCGGTGGCGGCAGGTGAGCAGTGAGGCCTGGGTGTGCAGGGGCGGGCAATCACCGCTGGGCACCGGACGGGTCTGGGGACCAGCGGGCCGGGGTGCAGCAGGCGCACAGGATCGCGCAGGTACCACCGGTCACAGTGGCGGCCTCGTGGCAGGGTGAGGGGCGCCGACCTGGCAGACACGCCTCTGCAGGCGTTGACGAGATGTGCGCCGGGTGGCGTGTGATGTAGCCACCTCATCGCCGGTGTAAATTTGGCCTTTGAAGGTGGTTGGCCACGTGTGTGTAGGCCTATGGTCAGGATATGGCAGACACAGAGACACACGCAGTAGTTACTTTGGTGGCCATCCCAGAAGTGAACCACGCCCAGAGCCCCAGGCTATTTATTCACACTCCTACGCTGGACTGGCGTACGCCGGCCCAGCCCACTATGCTTACGCTTACAGGGGGGGCGACATGGCTACCTGTCCAAGGTCTTCCCCACTGCCTGAGGTGACATGGTTGCGTCCACTGTCCACAACACTACAGACACCAGCAGTATATGTCCACATGGACATGTCTCTGCTCTGCATACTCAAGACTGTCCAGCACATCACCGCCACACTTGGCATTGTGTACATTCTTATTCATGGGTCCATTGCCTCCTTCGCACATTCTTGGTTCCCACCTCTCCCCACATCCTGCAATTGTGTGGCAGAGGTGCTATGCCTTTGTGGATGGTTTGTCTACATGTCTGGCCCCTGTTACCACAGTTACTTGTGTTGTCGTGTCTGGTAGGTGGGCATGTTGGTTGGCATGTTGTATGTGCTTTTGTTACGTGTACATTCCCACAGTTGTGAGTTGTATGATTGTGGAGTTGAGGTGTGTGGTGTGTTCCGTTGGTACTTACCAACGAGAGGTGCATTTCCATAGGTGCCATCCTGAAAGCGCTGGTTGATGATGGACTGTCGGAAGATGTGGGAATCATGCACACTGCCTGGGAAGTTGGCGACGACATTGGTGAACAGTCCCCGGTGTTCCACTATTGCCTGCACATTGATGGAATGCGTGTGCTTTCTGTTGCGGTAATTGTGTGCAGTGTCGGCAGGGGGCACAAGTAGGACATGTGTGCAGTCAATTGCCCCCAACACGTGCGGGAAGCCAGCTATGGCGTAGAAGCCTTGCTTGGTCTCCAGCTGTTCCTGCGCAGTGTGGGGGAAATGAAGGTGCTCGGGTATCAAGCTGATGATGGCATCCAAGACAGGTGTGAGGAACTTTGATAGGGCTGGCTGTGAGACTCCTCCGACTCTGGCAGTTGTTGGTTGGAAGGTACCAGAGGCCAAAAAGTGCAGCACAGCCAGCAGCTTTGTCTGCGGAGGGATGTTGGTTGTCCCCTGTGTTGGTACCATCAGCCTGTGGGCAATGTGGGTCAGGATGTGGAGGATGGTTGTCCTTTTGAGCCTGTAGTGGGCAATGACATCCTCTGGCGTTAAGTTTCTGAGGCTGGTGCATTTTTGGAAGGTCCGCTGTCTTGTTCTGCGCTGCCTCGGTGGCAGTCCGGGGGGGGGTGGTCCTGGGGGTGGGAGTGGTCCTGGGGGTGGTGGCGGTGGGTGTTGTGGCCCTCTTGGGTCTCCAAGCTGCATGATTAGTAGCTCCATGGCATCTGTTGGTCTTCAGATGTGGCTCTGGGCTGGGCTCCAATTATACTTCAGGTTTTCGTCCTACTTAAGACCAGGAAAAAGCAGGTCTTAAGTCCCTGCTGCTAACGTGCCTTATCGCCTGTTTTTGGACCACATCGCCGATCTGGCTGGTCGTTGAGAATATCGCGAAGTGGTGTTATCGTGAGTTTTTGCACGGGAACGCCTACTCTGCATATGATTAGCGTTAGTTGTCGCTGTCAGCCGTGGCGATGTTTTTAGCGCCAGCTATCGCAGGTAAACTGACGATGTCGGCTGTTAGCGCAGGCTTGTGAATAGGGCTATAAATCTATCGCCACTTTCGTGGCGGAAAAGTGCCGCTAATTCGGCGATGAGTCCTTGAGAATATGCCCCATAGTTCGTGAAAATCCATTTTTTGTTTGTCAAATATGAGGACTTATCTATGAAAAATATTGTTTATTTCTATATTCCAAACAGTGATATGAAAATTGGCACAAATCTAGCGTTAAATATGTGTTTTGTCATAATACGGGCAATTGACTCTGCACAAAATGAACATGAGCGCAATTCTGAAAGTGTTCCTTGTCGATATTATGATTTGCAAGAATCAGCCATTGCTTTTAATACAAAAAAGTGTAAACATACATGTTTATGAGTATGTTTTTCTGTGTAGTATATATTGCAGACTACATAGGTTTCTAGTCGCTCGCGCGTGCAGCCTTCTGGGGCAAAGTTTGACAAATACAATATCAAGACCCGTGGTGGAGGAAAGGAGTAACAATTGCAGCTACAAAAATAACATACACTTTACTTTTGCCACGATACATCAGTTCAGCAGAATCAAGTTTATAAAATGAGAGCTGAAGCAACATTGGCCGGAGACAATACAGTAATCCCTTGGTAGTGGCTTCTCCTCCTCAATGGCGAAGGAGCGTCGCCCCACTGCCTGTCTCAGCGCCAGTAAATGAAAAATAAAACAATGTCATCTTTTAATTTTCATTTTCCTGCTCTGAGCCAGCTTGCAAAGGGAGGGGCAGGGCATGGGGAGGAGGAGTGCTGTGCGCACTCCTTAAGTGCACATATGTGTTTGGCTGGCCGGCCCGGCCGTCCGTGGCCGTCCAAAACACACATGCGCACTTAGGTTTCTCCAGCCCGGCTGCACTGAGCAGACGGGTTGGAGAAACCCCAAAGACACCCTGATCTGAGCAGGGCGTCTTTCCTGCCCGCTCAGACCAATCTCCATGCTGCTCTCACATGAGAGCAGTGTAGGGTTTGCAGGGAGTCCATGAAGTCGCCCCAGTGCTTGCTGGGACCAGGAAGGACTAGCCCGAGTGCAATGCGGGAGGCAGCTCCAGGTACGTTTTTCTTTTAAAATAATTTTTTATTATAACCTCCGCCCAGGGCGCTCCCCCTCCTGTGCTCCCCCGCACCCTTCCACCCACCTCACCACCTCTTTATTGTGGAGGCCGCAACTGTCCCTTGGTTTCCAGAATCACAGAGATGGCAGCGCCGACGTGCATTTCGATGAAGAACCTTTTTCAGGGTGCCAATGTCTAAGCATGCTTGAAATGGAAGCTGCCATCTCTGTGATTCTGGAGACCAAGGGGTTATTGTACATAGCACAAGGATGCATTGGGTGCTCATTGTTTGATGTAGAAGACATCTCTATATACTAACATTGGGATTTGAGGGTATGATTAACCCTACACATAGGTTTGACCCTATGCAACATTTCTTCTGTTGTAATGTGAAAAGTGAAGCAAGATTAGACTCCATCTTTGCATCATAAGAAACTGGTGTGTTTACAACTGCTGTGATTTGTTTAACAGAGGAAGGCTTTCCATTAAATCACACACTGAGGATTTGTCCTGATTGCAAAGTGATATGGGTGTTTCCAAATTCCTGTGACCGCAGGAAGTAAAGACTGTCATCTGAGGCATCTCCCACACTGTGATTTTTCAGTCTTACTAAATTTTAGAGGGCTCAATTCCATCTTGCTGTATATTTGTTTTAAAAAGATAGCAGTGTTAACAATCTGTTCAATATGGGTATTAGACAGATATGGAGTTGAATATCATCAGCATATATTTGAACCTGAAGATGATATTAAAAAATAAACTCTACCAGTGGTCTCATGCAGGTGTTGAACACGAATAGGAGATAATGGGAGCCAAGAGGAATCCCAGCTGACAGGAGTTTAATATATGTTGATGGTAAGCTGATTTCAAAGCTTTGCTTGAATTTTGTAGACCATAGTAGCATAAGCATTTGGTAGGTCACGCAGGGTTTGTAATTCAGATTGCCCCAAGTCATGAAAGGAGGCAAGTTATTCCTTCAAGTCCGCTATTTTCATTTTGTCCTTCTTACTGGTCGGAATCCCAGTGCTTAATATGTTGAATATAATTCAGCTTTATAAATTATTGCAATCATTGATTTACATCGCCCTTTCAGAATTTACTAATTAAGGAGAAGTTCATGATGGGTGTGTAGTCATGTGGCGCCAATTGGTTGGCTGCTGCTTTCTTTATCAACATACTAATTGTGACATGTTTTAGTTTATTGGGAAATATTCTTTGTGTTAGTGAGGTGTTTAGCATTCTTGCTATCTCACCCCAAGGCTGGAGAAAAAAGGTTGACTAGTATGTAAGAGGCTTTCAACATAAGAGTTGCTTAACACATTTGTTCTAGTACCGTAATTTTAATCCTGCAAGTGGAATTGAAGAATTTTGGAAGCTCTGTGTTACTCTTGTAACTCAGAATTCCTACCAAAATCCACCAAACTGTTCAAGCAACTCGATAACAATGGGAATAACGTGAGACTTCAGAATGCAAGCTGGCGAGGGGAAAGAAGATTTGCCATCCTTTAGCATAATTTCCGATTTCTAGGAGAACTTCCCGCAATATTTTATGAACATGGGCGGTCTCAAGTGCTCGTGGTCAGAGGGCTGTTTCCCATGTAGATTTTCTACTCAAACAGCAGCAAAATCAACTTGAAAATACTTTTTGAGTAGGTATTCTACCTGAACTGATGGTTCAGGTAGTTGTTTTAGCTTGAAACTTATTTTTGGTATTTTACTTTATTTTTTTACCAGGAAAGAAGTGCCACAGTGACTCTAACTTCCTCTTCTTGTCCAGAAGATTCCTCACACTGCTTTCATTTGAATTTGGAGGGAAAGGATCACTCTCTTTGTCTGCAGTCCCTGCTGCATATATACCATTGGATTTTGAGGTTTTAGTGAACAATCATGCAAGTTAAAGAACTTTTGGATACGTTTGTTGTTGGAGGGCATTCACCTGTATTTTTTTACCTTTCGTTTTTTCTTAAATTTCTAACTTTGATTGTGGGTGGCCTGGAGTTGCAGTAGGGGCCTATTTTAATTCACTTTTTTATTTTTTCTAATGGACAAAGTTTGCACATTTTTGGAAGTGCTCAGGGCCTGGGTTTAAACTACTTTTTCTCTACTTTCCTATGTGTTCATTGTGTTTCAGTGCACAAGCAGTGCAACATGCATTTTCCCCCCATTTAAATTCTGTGACTTCCACCCATGCCTAATTTGTTCATGGATCAGTGCAACAAAGGAAGGGTTAATTCTGGTACTTTAATTTTGTAAAATGTGGGTTTTACTACAGTTCAGGTCAGCATCACAAATTACTCTCAGGATTAATGCTTAAGGATTATTGGGGACATTTTGATTGAAGATATTGGAGACATAGGAAGTCTTTTGGCTTAAGGCTGTGTAAAGGGCTTAATATGAGGATTTTAGCTGTTAGATCTGTTAGTTTTGAGGATTGTAACTGATCTAATATGGCTGCGAGTTGGTCAGGTTAAACTGACAACATTAAGTAGATTTGTGTGTTATCTGCAAAGGAGAGGAATGGGAGGTGATGAATGCACAGGTGTCAGGAAGTGGATCAGGGAAAAGTATTTGCCATTCAGGTATCGATACGCGCAGGGGTGTTACGCTAAAGAACTACCCACACTGAGGTTAATGTAAACTAGGAAGAATGTTGCTATGAACATAGTGCAGGTGATGTTTGCAGGGAGCACTGTATGTGATGATGCGTTGTCCATGAATCTACAGAAATCCTGAACTCTCACATTATTTGCAGGTGTTAGCAGCCATCTTGGATGATGGGTACACCTTTCCTCATGTTTCACTGTGGCCTTGCTAGTCAATTAATTTGTGGTGTTGCTGCACTTAGGATCTTGCTTCATGGATTTGAGCTTCATAATTTAGGATTGAAATCTTCTTCATTGACAGCTCCTGAAATTATTCACAGCAGAGCAGTATTCGGGGAGGCAAGTTGTTTTGGGATAATACGAACGTTGAACTTACTGTTGCACAAATTTGAACTGTTTGATAAAGACTATGGGGTCGATTCCGATTCAGACCGGAAATTTCTCCGACCGAGCCGGACCCGGAGAGATTTCCGACCGAATCGGACCCGTGCAGTCCGACCGAACGAGTACGATGCGTCCGTATGTTATCGGACTCGAGTCGGTCGGACTCCCATTGAAGTCAATGGGAGCCGGTCGTACAACACGTACGCGGGCTCCCATTGACTCAATGGGTGCGAGTCGGACAAGTGCGCCCCCTACAGCGGGTATGCGGCGAAGCGATTCGCGCCGTACACGCACAGGTAGGGGGACCCATGGGTCCCCCTGTGTGCGACTCGCGCGGCTACGCGTACAGGGGGTCCGACACGGACCCCCAAAGTACGGCTCCGACAGCTCTTTCGAGCCGGAGTGCGCGGCTCGGTCGGACTGCTCGCGGCGCGCATCGTACTTACCCGGCCGGGGAACGTCTCCATTGCGCGGTGCGAGTCGAGTCCGAGCGAGTCGGTCGGAGCGGTTCGAGTCCGAGCGAGTCGGTCGGAGCGGTCGGGACGCCCGGACGAGTCGGTCGGCGGACTCGCATCGTACTCGCTCGGCCGGACCCGCGTACGGTTCGGTCGGGAAACAGGGCTCCGAATCGGATCCGGTAAAGCCGAATCCGATTCGGAGCCCTACCGGCCGAGATCGGAATCGGCCCCTATAAGTGGCAAACTCTGGGACTACGTATATACAGAAGAATTCTATTGAGTACATACTTGTAATTGTAATTTCTAAAGCGCGGAAATACCCATGGATGTCTTGGTGCGAGGAATCAGATGAGTCATCTAGGCCAAATAACTGGGGGCACAATGCATTAGGAAGATAAGGATAAAGTAAACAGCCAAGATTTAAGCTGTTTCCAAAAACCTAAAAGATTCGATTGATTTTTAAGATACAATTGCATTTTGCTCCACAACTGACAGGTGTTATACACCAAGCTATGGCCACCCTAGGAAGCTTTGTATATCCTGGGGACCAGTACTAAACAGGATGCAGCAGATCTGAGATTTCTAGTAGGTTGACACCAACTAATTTTTCCTCTCATGCCATCAGGTCTGGACCCAAGCAATGACTTATGAGCTATACAGAGTGGCTTAAAAGCCACCCTTTTTTCACAGGGAGCCAATGAATTTCTTTTAAAGTACTTGACATTGACATAAATTTAGGAAGCCTCATCATAATGCTAGCAGCGGCATTCTGCAGTGGCTGCAGGTTTTATAATAGCTGATTGGCGCATGCCCATATACAGGGCATTACAGTAGTCAATCCTGGCAGGGAGGAGGTCAATGACTACATTTTTTGGGAGATAAAAAGGAATAAAAGGCAACACCTTCCTCAATAATCTAAGTAAAAGGAAGCAAGAAGTCACCACTTTGTTGATTTACTCCTTAAAGAAAAGATCTGCATCAAAAGTCACCCAGAGCTTTCTTACTCTGGTCACTGGCTCTGGGGTAGAGCCGAGAGTTTGTGGCCACCATGAGTGACCCCAAAAAGTAGACTCTTTTCCAAAACTAAGAACCTCCATTTTATTGGAGTTCAATTTTAGACAATTCATAGTCTTCCAATTGACAATAGAGTTCACACACTTATTAAATCTGTCAGCCAGCTCTTCCACACTGCCAGGGACTGATACCCCAATCTGGGTATCATCAGCATATGCTATTGAAGTAAATCCATAAGAATGAATCGGCTTTGCCAATGGTGCTACATAAATGTTGAAGAGCGTGGGGCTAAGCAATGACCCCTGGGTACCACACAGGGGAGAGAAAATGGTTTTGAAAGAAAATCTTCAAGGGCAACCGTCTGCTCTCTTTTACTTAAAAAGGAGGTGATGAGATCATGTGCTGATCCCCCGATCCCGATTTCTGTCAGACATTTCAGCAGAATGGTATGACAAATAGTGTTGAAAGTGGTGGAGAGATCTAAAAGAACCACTGCCACTGTCCTACCATTGTCTTTAATAGCTCTAATCTCTTCTGAAACAGCAATTATAGCTGTCTCAGTGCTGCAACCAGATCTGAACCCGTATTGTGCATTGCCCAGAACTTCCTTCGCTTCCTACTAACTAGTTAATCTCACATTAGGATATTTTTCAAGGAGCTTAGCTGAAAAAGGAAGCCACGAAATTAGACCCTTCAATGGAGTCCAAGAAGTTGTTTTTTTAAAGTTAGAATAGAAACCTTTTTCATCTCAGAAGGAAACCCTGCTGTTATTATACATTCAAAAAGATGGTCAAAACTGGCACAAGAATAACCATGAAGTTCCTTTGAAGAATTTGATGCCAATTCAATTGTGTCTTAATAATATTTGGTCTTTACATCCACAATACATTTTTTGTATTTACTAATGACTTTCCTATATTGGTTTCTGTCTATCACACTATAATCCCACCTCCAAACTTTCTCTAATCTGCTGCATTTTTGTCTCATAACTAAAACTGCTGGAGAAAACGAGGATGCAGATTGCCATTTCCTATAAGATTTAACTATTTTTAGTGGTGCTTGTTTCAGAGTTTCTACACTCAGCCACTCATGATATCTTGCTGCTGATACATTAGGCTCACTCCCCAGATCAGGGTTCTTCAACTCAAGGCTCTCCGCCAGCATTTTCTAAATCTAATTTGTTTCATAATGGAATAGTTTTGTGCTACTGTTTTAGAATCTGAAGATGGCGTCTGTATATTAAAAATGAACTGGACTGCCACATGATCAGACCAGATCAATGGCAGTACACCATCACACCAAAGGTTGGGATTGTTTGAAAATATGCTGTCTAAAATATGACTGGCAATATGTGTAGCAAGCTTTACTTTTTGTTCCAACTTGAAAAAACGTAACAATTCAACTAACAGGGCTGCATCATGGTCTTTTGAATCTTTAAATGAAAGTTAAAGTCCCCTAAAATGGTGAAATTTGAAAACTGGACACTAAAATCACCATGATTCAACAAATTATCTTAAAAAGTAGCCTTTGGTCCAGGGGGCCTATAGATCAAAAGTCCATGAGCAGTGTACTTGTTTATAATCTTACATCTGAAAGAGACAGCTTCACAATTAACAATAGTAAAAGGTTCACATTTTAAGTTCAGTGAATCGCAGTAGACTATTGCATGGCCACCCCCACGTTTGCCTTGCCTGTCGTGTCTGCTAATGACATAGCCTTGAGGCAATGCTAAAACCAAATCTGGTTTAGAGGTTTCTTGCAGCCAAGTTTCAGTTAAAAATACTATATGTGGGAGATGAGACTCTAAAAATTCATAAAATTCTGACATATGTTTATCAAGAGATCGAGCATCAATTAAAAAACAGCTCAAAGAATTGACTTCAAACTCAGTCTGTTCATCCATTCTAGTCTGCTTAGACTTAATAACCGGGCCAGACAAACATGGAGAGAAATTACAAACTATACAGCGAGAATCATCAAGATATCCTTCACAATGTGATAAAATACAGTCAGAATGCCTACCTGGCAAATTCCTCCCTTACAGCTCTGGTGCATTCTAGGCGCTGACGGGCGCAGATGGGCTTACCTTTGGCACATCATCGGTGTGCCCGCTGTGCAGTCGCACTCCCATGACTCTTTAAGTAGTCTTTTAGCCAAAGAGACTAGACTGCTAACTGTATAAAATGGCATCCGCTCGCTCTTACAGGCGAGTATGGAGCGCTATGGACCCTCATAGTGCCTAGTGCAATGAATATCCAATGTTTAAAAAACACAGCAGTTAAAATAAATGTCAGGTTAAAATTCCCCCAACAGATTGTACCGCAAAGTGCAAATGACCGTAATGTGCAATGATATTTGATGTTGTCATGTAGATATTTGTATTTGTATTTGTATTAATGATGTCTAAATTACTTTTAACATCTAATCAAGCTTTAATCAGAGAATAGCCAATTGTTTCATAAGGCATATATGAATATATCAGATGAAGTTTTTTGCCACAAGGGAGGGAGTTGAGCCAGCATTCTTTTTTTAGTTCTTTGTGTATAGCTTTAAAAAAATAAGTACAGATTACAAGAAAGAGCATCAATTACACAGAGATGTTCTTATGTTAAATCATTTCACTGTTAATGATAGTTGCAGGAGGTTCATGACAGATTACTAATAGCTTCCTATTTACCTTTAGACTCTGCAGCAGTGTGCGCCCAACAAAGTGATAAAGCAAAGGGTGATATCAAATGTATCACTTATATCTCTGATCCCATTCTCTGTTGCTGCTTCTACTATTTTTCTCAAATTTCATATTGTGTGGCGCCAGTAGAGATTCTGGGGAGAAATGGAAGGGTGCATTGCTCTCACTGTATCCAGAACATATGCTCAGTTCTATCTGTCAACAAGATGTGCACAAGTGTATTTCATAGTCATGTGCAATGGGAGAATTGTGGAATCCTGCTCTTCACCAGGCTACATCGGGAATAGAGGCCACCATGTCTTACTTTTGTTCTTCATTTGAACAGGAAGTAGGTGAGTTCTCTGTGTGTGTTCTCCGCTTAATTGTAATAGTTTGCACTCTGTGTAATAGGATGTTGCATTCTACTGTTGATATGCAGAATTTGTGAGGGTGTTCAAGGGAGTTTTGCCTGCAAGTATGATGTTGGAAAGGTTCAAATTTAATGTTGATGCTCATTGTTTCTTGAGGGGAAGAGAGTGTTTTTTTGTTTTTTGCATGATTATGTCTACAGCTCCACTCCTCCCAGTTTGTCCTTTATGAGTGAGAGTGTAATTTTGTGTGACTTAAGGCCGGATGTACAAGGAATGTTTTTGTTTGCAAACACTTTGATTCAGACTTTACCACCACAAACATGCTTTTTCTAATGCACAAATCCCTTTTTAAAAGTCTGTAAACCTTAACTGAATCTTAAAATGGGATTGCGACTCCCATAATGATTCTGTATTTGAAAGGGGTGTGTTGTGGGCTTCCTTCTAAATACTGAATTGGTATGAAACGTGTCAATGTTTTACAACCGGAATCTAGTTGCAAATTGAAAACTTGATGACACCTGAGTTGGGATGGTATCACACTCGCGAAAGGGAAGGGATCTCATTTGGACCTTTTCCCCTTTGTGAATGTAGAAATAAAAAAAATAAAAGCAGAATTGTTTCCTTTATGGGAAATGGGTTACAAAATTACTTTATTTAAAAATGATCACAGGCATGATGGTCTGCTGACTCTAACAGGCCACTGTCCCTGTGATGGTCATTAAACAGAGATGCAAGTTTTAAAATTCCTCATTAATATTGATATTGGTCTTAATATTGATGATAGATAAGATTACAAACCACTCCAAATTATTTTCAAACTGAACTATTAGTACATAGGTCTGTTCGTTAAATTTTAAACTGGTTGCAACAACACTAATCACAGAATTCTGCTGTTTAATATGTGCCTCTTATGTAGTGCTAGAGGCACTCCTATGTATTGAAACCACGTGATGACCTTTGACTATCATTATTTTAATTGACTTTTGGTGTTTTACTTTACCCTAGCCTGAATGTAAGACATCATGTTTCCTGAATGTGCCTTTTTCCTTGAAGATTTCTTTTGTGTCTTCTTGTAGCTGCGGAGGGGGAGAGCTTTCACAGAGTAGAACAGCCTTGCCAGGAACAGAACATGTGGGATGTGCATTTGAAAGCGTGAGAGAAAGAGCGAGGTGTGGAATGTACTTATTGGTCTCGGAGTACAGTGTAATAAGCAGTGGTGCTCAAATGTGCATTGTGTTGTACATTGGGAAGTATTATGAAGTTCTTACTATTGGCTTTGGCATGCCCTCATACCATCTTGAATTCTGCCAGCTAACTGGAGCTTTTGCCCACACAGGCAGGCCCCCAGATTACTCAAGTTGTTTAGGTTATTCATGTTCAAGGTTGTTTGTAGCTGTACTTTTGGAGATTGTTGACTGCACTGCTGGAGACTTTCTTAGCTTCATTAAGATAAAGGCTGGAATACATGAGAATGCAGAAGAAACATGAGAACTCTTTTGCCTTTGAAATGCTTCCATAGAAAGTGGCGAACTCCAATAAGTTTCCTTAGTGCAGAGGAGGGCCTCTCAGAACCTTTTATTGTGTATCGAGATTATAAAGCTGGGGTTTGTTGACTTAGAGTCTGGGATTTGTTTGGCTTGAATGACAGATGCATCTACAGTGAAGCAGCTCCCGGTTTGCTGAGTCTCCTGACCCCGGCTGTGAATCCCCTAGTCTGGAGTGGGCCAGTTTGCAGCCGGTGATGTGTTTTATTCTTTGAGTATTGACTTTGTGATTTGTGAGTGAGTCTGTGGGCACATCCAAGTCTCCAGTGGTTATAATCATCTGAGGTGTTTTCATTGTGATGTGTGAGTGTCTGTGTGCACATCCAAGTCTTCAGTGGTTATAATCATCTGAGGTGTTTTCATTGTGATGTGTGAGTGTCTGTGTGTACATTCAAGTCTCCAGTGACTATAATCATCACTGTGATGTGTGTGTCTGTGTGCACCTTCAAGTCTTCAGTGGTTGTAATCATCTGATGTATTTAGTGTATATATTTTTATGATTTCTTGGAGTGGACGTCCATCATATTATTCTCCACTTGTAATTCAATTAATGTATTTTATCCATGCATTTAACAGTTGCATTTGCCTACTTATAAGTCTGTTATTATTGTTTGCACAGATATATATATACATATATAGCTCTATATACATTTTAATGTTGTTCATTTGACATCTGGGAAAGCCTTTCTGTTAGAGAGTATTGAACAAATAAAGCCCCATGTCTTATTCTGAGAACAGTCGTTTGATGTGTTCCATTTTATAAGAGTGAAATCCAGAATGGATTAAGAAGGCTATGCAATCAATAGTACTTAATGAATTATGGACTTCTTTTAAATGTAGCAGTAGAGTGAGTTACCTACAAAGGGTCTTTATGGCAAGACCACTGACTCATTGTCAGTGAAATTGCTCTCCCACCCTCGCAGCTCCACCATTAAGTGAGGCCTGCCCCTGCCCCTGCACTCTCCAGTGTTGGTGATCGAGGCCCTCCTCCACCCGCAGGTTTCCCTGCACCTCATCCCTGGTGGTCCAGTGGACCTCTGTCTCCTTCCTCTAACTCTGCTCTTTCACTCGTTTTTCTACCCTCTTTTATCTTTCACCTTTCTGCACTTTTCTGCATCTCTGCTCTTTTGTGCCTTATTTCTGCTCATTTTCCCTTCCTCTCGCTCTGCCCTTTCACTTGTTTTCACTCGTTTTTCTACCCTCTATTATCTTTCACCTTTCTGCACTTTTCTGCATCTCTGCTCTTTTGTGCCTTATTTCTGCCTATTTTCCCTTTTTTCTTTATCCCTTATTTCCTCCCTTTACCTTTCCCCGCCGCTGCTGCCCCCGCGGCCCCTCCCCCCAGCGCGACCGGCCCAATCCAGCTCCCCTCCCCGCTCCCGCCTCCCAGCTGTCCAGCCCTCCCCGACCCCTAATTAATGGCGGCCACTGCGGGGACAGGCGAGCAAGACCACTGACTCATTGTCAGTGAAATTGCTCTCCCACCCTCGCAGCTCCACCATTAAGTGAGGCCTGCCCCTGCCCCTGCACTCTCCAGTGTTGGTGATCGAGGCCCTCCTCCACCCGCAGGTTTCCCTGCACCTCATCCCTGGTTGTCCAGTGGACCTCTGTCTCCTTCCTCTAACTCTGCTCTTTCACTCGTTTTTCTACCCTTTTTTATCTTTCAGCTTTCTGCACTTTTCTGCATCTCTGCTCTTTTGTGCCTTATTTCTGCTCATTTTCCCTTCCTCTCGCTCTGCCCTTTAACTTTTTTTCACTCGTTTTTCTACCCTCTTTTATCTTTCACCTTTCTGCACTTTTCTGCATCTCTGCTCTTTTGTGCCTTATTTCTGCTCATTTTCCCTTCCTCTCGCTCCGCCCTTTCACTTGTTTTCACTCGTTTTTCTACCCTCTTTTATCTTTCACCTGTCTGCACTTTTCTGCATCTCTGCTCTTTTGTGTCTTATTTCTGCTCATTTTCCCTTCCTCTCGCTCTGCCCTTTCACTTGTTTTTACTCGTTTTTCTACCCTCTTTTATCTTTCACCTTTCTGCACTTTTCTGCATCTCTGCTCTTTTGTGCCTTATTTCTGCCTATTTTCCCTTTTTTCTTTATCCCTTATTTCCTCCCTTTACCTTTCCCCGCCGCTGCTGCCCCCACGGCCCCTCCCCCCCAGCGCGACCGGCCCAATCCAGCTACCCTCCCCGCTCCCGCCTCCCAGCTGTCCAGCCCTCCCCGACCCCTACTTAAATGGCGGCCACTGCGGGGACAGGCGGGCAAGACCACTGACTCATTGTCAGTGAAATTGCTCTCCCACCCTCGCAGCTCCACCATTAAGTGAGGCCTGCCCCTGCACTCTCGAGTGTTGGTGATCGAGGCCCTCCTCCACCCGCAGGTTTCCCTGCACCTCATCCCTGGTGGTCCAGTGGACCTCTGTCTCCTTCCTCTAACTCTGCTCTTTCACTCCTTTTTCTACACTTTTTTATCTTTCCCTTTCTGCACTTTTCTGCATCTCTGCTCTTTTGTGCCTTATTTCTGCTCATTTTCCCTTCCACTTGCTCTGCCCTTTCACTTGTTTTCACTCGTTTTTCTACCCTTTTTTATCTTTCACCTTTCTGCACTTTTCTGCATCTCTGCTCTTTTGTGCCTTATTTCTGCCTATTTTCCCTTTTTCTTTATCCCTTATTTCCTCCCTTTACCTTTCCCTGCCGCTGCTGCCCCCGCGGCCCCTCCCCCCAGCGCGACCGGCCCAATCCAGCTCCCCTCCCCGCTCCCGCCTCCCAGCTGTCCAGCCCTCCCGACCCCTACTTAATGGCGGCCACTGAGGGGACAGGCGAGCAAGACCACTGACTCATTGTCAGTGAAATTGCTCTCCCACCCTCGCAGCTCCACCATTAAGTGAGGCCTGCCCCTGCCCCTGCACTCTCGAGTGTTGGTGATCGAGGCCCTCCTCCACCCGCAGGTTTCCCTGCACCTCATCCCTGGTGGTCCAGTGGACCTCTGTCTCCTTCCTCTAACTCTGCTCTTTCACTAGTTTTTCTACCCTTTTTTATCTTTCCCTTTCTGCACTTTTCTGCATCTCTGCTCTTTTGTGCCTTATTTCTGCTCATTTTCCCTTCCTCTTGCTCTGCCCTTTCACTTGTTTTCACTCGTTTTTCTACCCTCTTTTATCTTTCACCTTTCTGCACTTTTCTGCATCTCTGCTCTTTTGTGCCTTATTTCTGCCTATTTTCCCTTTTTTCTTTATCCCTTATTTCCTCCCTTTACCTTTCCCCGCCGCTGCTGCCCCCGTGGCCCCTCCCCCCCAGCGCGACCGGCCCAATCCAGCTCCCCTCCCCGCTCCCACCTCCCAGCTGTCCAGCCCTCCCCGACCCCTACTTAATGGCGGCCACTGCGGGGACAGGCGAGCAAGACCACTGTCTCATTGTCAGTGAAATTGCTCTCCCACCCTCGCAGCTCCACCATTAAGTGTGGCCTGCCCCTGCCCCTGCACTCTTGAGTGTTGGTGATCGAGGCCCTCCTCCACCCACAGGTTTCCCTGCACCTCATCCCTGGTGGTCCAGTGGACCTCTGTCTCCTTCCTCTAACTCTGCTCTTTCACTAGTTTTTCTACCCTTTTTTATCTTTCCCTTTCTGCACTTTTCTGCATCTCTGCTCTTTTGTGCCTTATTTCTGCTCATTTTCCCTTCCTCTTGCTCTGCCCTTTCATTTGTTTTCACTCGTTTTTCTACCCTCTTTTATCTTTCACCTTTCTGCACTTTTCTGCATCTCTGCTCTTTTGTGCCTTATTTCTGCCTATTTTCCCTTTTTTCTTTATCCCTTATTTCCTCCCTTTACCTTTCCCCGCCGCTGCTGCCCCCGTGGCCCCTCCCCCCCAGTGCGACCGGCCCAATCCAGCTCCCCTCCCCGCTCCCGCCTCCCAGCTGTCCAGCCCTCCCCGACCCCTACTTAATGGCGGCCACTGCGGGGACAGGCGAGCAAGACCACTGACTCATTGTCAGTGAAATTGCTCTCCCACCCTCGCAGCTCCACCATTAAGTGTGGCCTGCCCCTGCACTCTTGAGTGTTGGTGATCGAGGCCCTCCTCCACCCACAGGTTTCCCTGCACCTCATCCCTGGTGGTCCAGTGGACCTCTGTCTCCTTCCTCTAACTCTGCTCTTTCACTCGTTTTTCTACCCTTTTTTATCTTTCCCTTTCTGCACTTTTCTGCATCTCTGCTCTTTTGTGCCTTATTTCTGCTCATTTTCCCTTCCTCTCGCTCCGCCCTTTCACTTGTTTTCACTTGTTTTTCTACCCTCTTTTATCTTTCACCTGTCTGCACTTTTCTGCATCTCTGCTCTTTTGTGTCTTATTTCTGCTCATTTTCCCTTCCTCTCGCTCTGCCCTTTCACTTGTTTTTACTCGTTTTTCTACCCTCTTTTATCTTTCACCTTTCTGCACTTTTCTGCATCTCTGCTCTTTTGTGCCTTATTTCTGCCTATTTTCCCTTTTTTCTTTATCCCTTATTTCCTCCCTTTACCTTTCCCCGCCGCTGCTGCCCCCGCGGCCCCTCCCCCCAGCACGACCGGCCCAATACAGCTCCCCTCCCCGCTCCCGCCTCCCAGCTGTCCAGCCCTCCCCGACCCCTACTTAATGGCGGCCACTGCGGGGACAGGCGAGCAAGACCACTGACTCATTGTCAGTGAAATTGCTCTCCCACCCTCGCAGCTCCACCATTAAGTGTGGCCTGCCCCTGCCCCTGCACTCTTGAGTGTTGGTGATCGAGGCCCTCCTCCACCCACAGGTTTCCCTGCACCTCATCCCTGGTGGTCCAGTGGACCTCTGTCTCCTTCCTCTAACTCTGCTCTTTCACTCGTTTTTCTACCCTTTTTTATCTTTCCCTTTCTGCACTTTTCTGCATCTCTGCTCTTTTGTGCCTTATTTCTGCTCATTTTCCCTTCCTCTCGCTCTGCCCTTTCACTTGTTTTCACTCGTTTTTCTACCCTCTTTTATCTTTCACCTTTCTGCACTTTTCTGCATCTCTGCTCTTTTGTGCCTTATTTCTGCCTATTTTCCCTTTTTTCTTTATCCCTTATTTCCTCCCTTTACCTTTCCCCGCCGCTGCTGCCCCCGCGGCCCCTCCCCCCCAGCGCGACTGGCCCAATCCAGCTCCCCTCCCCGCCTCCCAGCTGTCCAGCCCTCCCCAACCCCTACTTAATGGCGGCCACTGCGGGGACAGGCGAGCAAGACCACTGACTCATTGTCAGTGAAATTGCTCTCCCACCCTCGCAGCTCCACCGAAGGCGCGTCAAAGGCAAGCCCGTCTGTGCCCGCCCGCGACCCGACCGCGACCAGCGCCAGGAACCCTGGACCTCCGCCCCGCCAACGCTACGACCCAGCAGCACTCCACGCACTCAACCCAGGCCGCAACAACAACTGCAAGCTAGCATCACCAGCCGACTCCCACGGACCCTTCAGCTGTCACCGCTGCCGGCACACCTGCAGCACCGCCAAGAACACGGATCCAGCACAACCCGCCCACAAGAACACAACCGAACCGAAGACCCTGCAATGCATCCTCCTCAACGTCCGATCCCTCCACAAACACGCCACAGAAATCTGGGACCTCCTCGACAGCACCACCCCGGACGTAGCGTTCTTCACCGAAACCTGGACCAACACCACCTCGGGACCGGACATTGCCATCGCCATTCCCCAAGGATACAAGATCTCCAGGAAGGACCGCCCCACCCGCCCAGGAGGAGGAATCGCCATCGTCCACAAATCCAGCCTCCGCCTGAACACACTCCCTGACGAGCCCACAGAACTGATGGAACACCTTCACTTCAAGATACTGGCCAGCCCTACCGCCACCCTCCGAGGAACCCTCATCTACCGACCCCCTGGACCCCGCGGACCCTTCGCCAACTCCATCACGGACATTATCTCCCCGCAGGCCATCGCATCCACCAACTACACCCTGCTGGGAGACCTCAACTTCCACCTCGACAACCAACTGGACCCCAACACCACATCCCTCCTGGACAACCTCCACAACATTGGACTGCGCCAGATTGTGACCGAGCCCACGCACTCAGCAGGACACACCCTCGACCCCCTCTTCACTACAGGAAACTCCATCACCTTCAGCCACACCACCGAACTCCCATGGACCGACCATCGTTGCGTCCACTTCACCTTCAGAACACCCAGCATCCACAGACACCAGCACCTGCTTCCACAAAGAAACTGGACCAAAATCACCGACGACCAGCTCACCTCCTCACTCAACAACTCCACCCCAACCATCGCGGAAAACGATGACCCCAACACCGCAGCCCGAACCCTGCATAGATGGATCTCGGACAGCACCAACACCATAGCCCCCCTCAAGAAAAACAACAATACCCGCGCCAAGAAAGCCAGATGGTTTACCACCGATCTTCGAGAGTCCAGAAGAACATGCCGCCGCCTCGAAAAGGCCTGGAGGAACACCAAATCCACAGAAGCCCACGACAACTTCACAGCCGCCACCAACGCCCACCATCAACTCATCAGAGAAACGAGGAAAAAAGCGATTGAAGACAGAATCTCCACCCACGCGCACAACAGCAAGGAACTCTTCAGCATCATCAAGGAGTTCGCCCAACCCACTAGCGAGTCTACCAACATCCCTCCCTCACAAGACCTATGCGACAAACTCAGCACCTTTTTCCACCACAAAATCAAGAGCATCTACGACAACTTCGACGAAGACAACCAACACACTGAACCCTCACCAACCACCTCCGACTCCCGGAAACCAGCGATTGACGACTGGACAGCCCTCACCACCGAAGACACACTGAAGACAATGAAGTCAATCCACTCAGGGGCCCCCACGGACCCCTGCCCCACCACATCTTCAACAGAGCCGCCGACACCATCGCACCCATGCTCCACCACACCATAACCGCTCCCTGGCAACCGCCTCGTTCCCTGACGACTGGAAACACGCCGAGGTCAACCCCCTCCT
This sequence comes from Calotriton arnoldi, assembly GCA_963921515.1. NCBI lineage: Eukaryota > Metazoa > Chordata > Amphibia > Caudata > Salamandridae > Calotriton > Calotriton arnoldi. The sequence continues at coordinate 244,228 of CAWUFW010010742.1, read as the reverse complement.
AAAGAAGCCCTCAGCGGACCCCACCGACCTCAAAAACTACAGACCCATCTCCCTGCTCCCGTTCCCAGCGAAAGTCATCGAGAAAGCCATCAACAGCCAGCTCGCCACATTCATTGAAGAACACAACATCCTCGACTCCTCCCAATCCGGCTTCAGAAAAAACCACAGTACAGAAACCTCCCTCCTCGCCGCAACAGACGACATCCGCACCCTACTGGACAAAGGAGAAACAGTAGCCCTCATCCTCCTCGACCTATCAGCGGTGTTCGACACAGTCTCCCACCGTACCCTAATACGCAGACTCTGCGACGCAGGAATCCAGGACAAGGCCCTCGACTGGATCCGCTCCTTCCTCTCCGGCAGGACGCAGCGGGTCAGACTACCCCCTTTCCTCTCGGACCCCACACCTACCACCTGCGGAGTCCCCCAGGGCTCCTCCCTCAGTCCGACGCTCTTCAACGTCTACATGGCTCCACTCGCCCCCATCGTCAGAACCTACAGACTCAACATCGTGTCATACGCAGACGACACCCAGCTCATCCTCTCCCTATCCAACGAGCCCAACACCGCCAGACGCAACTTTCGAGAAGGCATGGAAGCCGTCGCCAAATGGATGAAAAACAGCTGCCTACAACTAAACACCAACAAAACAGAAGTACTCATCATGGGCCCAAACCCCGATGCCTGGAGCGATACCTGGTGACCCCCCGCCCTCGGAAACCCGCCAACCCCCACGGACCACGCACGCAACCTGGGAATCATCCTGGACTCCGAGCTCAAAATGGACCGCCAGATCAACTCTGTCTCGTCTTCCTGCTTCCACACCCTCCGCCTCCTTCGTAAGACCTTCAAATGGATCCCCCTCGAACACCGAAAGACCGTCACTCACGCCCTGGTCACCAGCAGACTCGACTACGGCAACGCACTCTAAGCCGGAATAAACAAAAACCTCACCCGCAAGCTACAGAACATCCAGAACGCCGCCGCAAGACTTTGTGTTGTACATTGGGAAGTATAATGAAGTTCTTACTATTGGCTTTGGCATGCCCTCATACCATCTTGAATTCTGCCAGCTAACTGGAGCTTTTGCCCACACAGGCAGGCCCCCAGATTACTCAAGTTGTTTAGGTTATTCATGTTCAAGGTTGTTTGTAGCTGTACTTTTGGAGATTGTTGACTGCACTGCTGGAGACTTTCTTAGCTTCATTAAGATAAAGGCTGGAATACATGAGAATGCAGAAGAAACATGAGAACTCTTTTGCCTTTGAAATGCTTCCATAGAAAGTGGCGAACTCCAATAAGTTTCCTTAGTGCAGAGGAGGGCCTCTCAGAACCTTTTATTGTGTATCGAGATTATAAAGCTGGGGTTTGTTGACTTAGAGTCTGGGATTTGTTTGGCTTGAATGACAGATGCATCTACAGTGAAGCAGCTCCCGGTTTGCTGAGTCTCCTGACCCCGGCTGTGAATCCCCTAGTCTGGAGTGGGCCAGTTTGCAGCCGGTGATGTGTTTTATTCTTTGAGTATTGACTTTGTGATTTGTGAGTGAGTCTGTGGGCACATCCAAGTCTCCAGTGGTTATAATCATCTGAGGTGTTTTCATTGTGATGTGTGAGTGTCTGTGTGCACATCCAAGTCTTCAGTGGTTATAATCATCTGAGGTGTTTTCATTGTGATGTGTGAGTGTCTGTGTGTACATTCAAGTCTCCAGTGACTATAATCATCACTGTGATGTGTGTGTCTGTGTGCACCTTCAAGTCTTCAGTGGTTGTAATCATCTGATGTATTTAGTGTATATATTTTTATGATTTCTTGGAGTGGACGTCCTTCATATTATTCTCCGCTTGTAATTCAATTAATGTATTTTATCCATGCATTTAACAGTTGCATTTGCCTACTTATAAGTCTGTTATTATTGCTTGCACAGATATATATATACATATATAGCTCTATATACATTTTAATGTTGTTCATTTGACATCTGGGAAAGCCTTTCTGTTAGAGAGTGCTGAACAAATAAAACCCCATGTCTTATTCTGAGAACAGTCGTTTGATGTGTTCCATTTTATAAGAGTGAAATCCAGAATGGATTAAGAAGGCTATGCAATCAATAGTACTTAATGAATTATGGACTTCTTTTAAATGTAGCAGTAGAGTGAGTTACCTACAAAGGGTCTTTATGGCAAGACCACTGACTCATTGTCAGTGAAATTGCTCTCCCACCCTCGCAGCTCCACCATTAAGTGAGGCCTGCCCCTGCCCCTGCACTCTCCAGTGTTGGTGATCGAGGCCCTCCTCCACCCGCAGGTTTCCCTGCACCTCATCCCTGGTGGTCCAGTGGACCTCTGTCTCCTTCCTCTAACTCTGCTCTTTCACTCGTTTTTCTACCCTTTTTTATCTTTCCCTTTCTGCACTTTTCTGCATCTCTGCTCTTTTGTGCCTTATTTCTGCTCATTTTCCCTTCCTCTCGCTCTGCCCTTTCACTTGTTTTCACTCGTTTTTCTACCCTCTATTATCTTTCACCTTTCTGCACTTTTCTGCATCTCTGCTCTTTTGTGCCTTATTTCTGCCTATTTTCCCTTTTTTCTTTATCCCTTATTTCCTCCCTTTACCTTTCCCCGCCGCTGCTGCCCCCGCGGCCCCACCCCCCAGCGCGACCGGCCCAATCCAGCTCCCCTCCCCGCTCCCGCCTCCCAGCTGTCCAGCCCTCCCCGACCCCTAATTAATGGCGGCCACTGCGGGGACAGGCGAGCAAGACCACTGACTCATTGTCAGTGAAATTGCTCTCCCACCCTCGCAGCTCCACCATTAAGTGAGGCCTGCCCCTGCCCCTGCACTCTCGAGTGTTGGTGATCGAGGCCCTCCTCCACCCGCAGGTTTCCCTGCACCTCATCCCTGGTTGTCCAGTGGACCTCTGTCTCCTTCCTCTAACTCTGCTCTTTCACTCGCTTTTCTACCCTTTTTTATCTTTCACCTTTCTGCACTTTTCTGCATCTCTGCTCTTTTGTGCCTTATTTCTGCTCATTTTCCCTTCCTCTCGCTCTGCCCTTTAACTTTTTTTCACTCGTTTTTCTACCCTCTTTTATCTTTCACCTTTCTGCACTTTTCTGCATCTCTGCTCTTTTGTGCCTTATTTCTGCTCATTTTCCTTCCTCTCGCTCCGCCCTTTCACTTGTTTTCACTTGTTTTTCTACCCTCTTTTATCTTTCACCTGTCTGCACTTTTCTGCATCTCTGCTCTTTTGTGTCTTATTTCTGCTCATTTTCCCTTCCTCTCGCTCTGCCCTTTCACTTGTTTTTACTCGTTTTTCTACCCTCTTTTATCTTTCACCTTTCTGCACTTTTCTGCATCTCTGCTCTTTTGTGCCTTATTTCTGCCTATTTTCCCTTTTTTCTTTATCCCTTATTTCCTCCCTTTATCTTTCCCCGCCGCTGCTGCCCCCGCGGCCCCTCCCCCCCAGCGCAACCGGCCCAATCCAGCTCCCCGCCCCGCTCCCACCTCCCCAGCCCTCCCCGACCCCTACTTAATGGCGGCCACTGCGGGGACAGGCGAGCAAGACCACTGACTCATTGTCAGTGAAATTGCTCTCCCACCCTCGCAGCTCCACCATTAAGTGAGGCCTGCCCCTGCCCCTGCACTCTCGAGTGTTGGTGATCGAGGCCCTCCTCCACCCGCAGGTTTCCCTACACCTCATCCCTGGTGGTCCAGTGGACCTCTGTCTCCTTCCTCTAACTCTGCTCTTTCACTCCTTTTTCTACCCTTTTTTATCTTTCCCTTTCTGCACTTTTCTGCATCTCTGCTCTTTTGTGCCTTATTTCTGCTCATTTTCCCTTCCACTTGCTCTGCCCTTTCACTTGTTTTCACTCGTTTTTCTACCCTCTTTTATCTTTCACCTTTCTGCACTTTTCTGCATCTCTGCTCTTTTGTGCCTTATTTCTGCCTATTTTCCCTTTTTTCTTTATCCCTTATTTCCTCCCTTTACCTTTCCCTGCCGCTGCTGCCCCGCGGCCCCTCCCCCCAGCGTGACCGGCCCAATCCAGCTCCCCTCCCCGCTCCCGCCTCCCAGCTGTCCAGCCCTCCTCGACCCCTACTTAATGGCGGCCACTGCGGGGACAGGCGAGCAAGACCACTGACTCATTGTCAGTGAAATTGCTCTCCCACCCTCGCAGCTCCACCATTAAGTGAGGCCTGCCCCTGCCCCTGCACTCTCGAGTGTTGGTGATCGAGGCCCTCCTCCACCCGCAGGTTTCCCTGCACCTCATCCCTGGTGGTCCAGTGGACCTCTGTCTCCTTCCTCTAACTCTGCTCTTTCACTAGTTTTTCTACCCTTTTTTATCTTTCCCTTTCTGCACTTTTCTGCATCTCTGCTCTTTTGCGCCTTATTTCTGCTCATTTTCCCTTCCTCTTGCTCTGCCCTTTCACTTGTTTTCACTCGTTTTTCTACCCTCTTCTATCTTTCACCTTTCTGCACTTTTCTGCATCTCTGATCTTTTGTGCCTTATTTCTGCCTATTTTCCCTTTTTTCTTTATCCCTTATTTCCTCCCTTTACCTTTCCCCGCCGCTGCTGCCCCCGTGGCCCCTCCCCCCCAGCGCGACCGGCCCAATCCAGCTCCCCTCCCCGCTCCCGCCTCCCAGCTGTCCAGCCCTCCCCGACCCCTACTTAATGGCGGCCACTGCGGGGACAGGCGAGCAAGACCACTGACTCATTGTCAGTGAAATTGCTCTCCCACCCTCGCAGCTCCACCATTAAGTGAGGCCTGCCCCTGCCCCTGCACTCTCGAGTGTTGGAGATCGAGGCCCTCCTACACCCGCAGGTTTCCCTGCACCTCATCCCTGGTGGTCCAGTGGACCTCTGTCTCCTTCCTCTAACTGCTCTTTCACTCGTTTTTCTACCCTTTTTTATCTTTCCCTTTCTGCACTTTTCTGCATCTCTGCTCTTTTGTGCCTTATTTCTGCTCATTTTCCCTTCCTCTTGCTCTGCCCTTTCACTTGTTTTCACTCGTTTTTCTACCCTCTTTTATCTTTCACCTTTCTGCACTTTTCTGCATCTCTGCTCTTTTGTGCCTATTTTCACTTTTTTTCTTTATCCCTTATTTCCTCCCTTTACCTTTCCCCGCCGCTGCTGCCCCCACGGCCCCTCCCCCCCAGCGCGACCGGCCCAATCCAGCTACCCTCCCCGCTCCCGCCTCCCAGCTGTCCAGCCCTCCCCGACCCCTAATTAATGGCGGCCACTGCGGGGACAGGCGAGCAAGACCACTGACTCATTGTCAGTGAAATTGCTCTCCCACCCTCGCAGCTCCACCATTAAGTGAGGCCTGCCCCTGCCCCTGCACTCTCGAGTGTTGGTGATCGAGGCCCTCCTCCACCCGCAGGTTTCCCTGCACCTCATCCCTGGTTGTCCAGTGGACCTCTGTCTCCTTCCTCTAACTCTGCTCTTTCACTCGTTTTTCTACCCTTTTTTATCTTTCACCTTTCTGCACTTTTCTGCATCTCTGCTCTTTTGTGCCTTATTTCTGCTCATTTTCCCTTCCTCTCGCTCTGCCCTTTAACTTTTTTTTCACTCGTTTTTCTACCCTCTTTTATCTTTCACCTTTCTGCACTTTTCTGCATCTCTGCTCTTTTGTGCCTTATTTCTGCTCATTTTCCCTTCCTCTCGCTCCGCCCTTTCACTTGTTTTCACTCGTTTTTCTACCCTCTTTTATCTTTCACCTTTCTGCACTTTTCTGCATCTCTGCTCTTTTGTGCCTTATTTCTGCCTATTTTCCCTTTTTTCTTTATCCCTTATTTCCTCCCTTTACCTTTCCCTGCCGCTGCTGCCCCCGCGGCCCCTCCCCCCAGCGCGACCGGCCCAATCCAGCTCCCCTCCCCGCTCCCGCCTCCCAGCTGTCCAGCCCTCCCCGACCCCTACTTAATGGCGGCCACTGCGGGGACAGGCGAGCAAGACCACTGACTCATTGTCAGTGAAATTGCTCTCCCACCCTCGCAGCTCCACCATTAAGTGAGGCCTGCCCCTGCACTCTCGAGTGTTGGTGATCGAGGCCCTCCTCCACCCGCAGGTTTCCCTGCACCTCATCCCTGGTGGTCCAGTGGACCTCTGTCTCCTTCCTCTAACTCTGCTCTTTCACTAGTTTTTCTACCCTTTTTTATCTTTCCCTTTCTGCACTTTTCTGCATCTCTGCTCTTTTGTGCCTTATTTCTGCTCATTTTCCCTTCCTCTTGCTCTGCCCTTTCACTTGTTTTCACTCGTTTTTCTACCCTCTTTTATCTTTCACCTTTCTGCACTTTTCTGCATCTCTGCTCTTTTTTGCCTTATTTCTGCCTATTTTCCCTTTTTTCTTTATCCCTTATTTCCTCCCTTTACCTTTCCCCGCCGCTGCTGCCCCCGTGGCCCCTCCCCCCCAGCACGACCGGCCCAATCCAGCTCCCCTCCCCACTCCCCACTCCCGCCTCCCAGCTGTCCAGCCCTCCCCGACCCCTACTTAATGGCGGCCACTGCGGGGACAGGCGAGCAAGACCACTGACTCATTGTCAGTGAAATTGCTCTCCCACCCTCGCAGCTCCACCATTAAGTGAGGCCTGCCCCTGCCCCTGCACTCTTGAGTGTTGGAGATCGAGGCCCTCCTACACCCGCAGGTTTCCCTGCACCTCATCCCTGGTGGTCCAGTGGACCTCTGTCTCCTTCCTCTAACTGCTCTTTCACTCGTTTTTCTACCCTTTTTTATCTTTCCCTTTCTGCACTTTTCTGCATCTCTGCTCTTTTGTGCCTTATTTCTGCTCATTTTCCCTTCCTCTTGCTCTGCCCTTTCACTTGTTTTCACTCGTTTTTCTACCCTCTTTTATCTTTCACCTTTCTGCACTTTTCTGCATCTCTGCTCTTTTGTGCCTATTTTCCCTTTTTTCTTTATCCCTTATTTCCTCCCTTTACCTTTCCCCGCCGCTGCTGCCCCCACGGCCCCTCCCCCCCAGCGCGACCGGCCCAATCCAGCTACCCTCCCCGCTCCCGCCTCCCAGCTGTCCAGCCCTCCCCGACCCCTAATTAATGGCGGCCACTGCGGGGACAGGCGAGCAAGACCACTGACTCATTGTCAGTGAAATTGCTCTCCCACCCTCGCAGCTCCACCATTAAGTGAGGCCTGCCCCTGCCCCTGCACTCTCGAGTGTTGGGTGATCGAGGCCCTCCTCCACCCGCAGGTTTCCCTGCACCTCATCCCTGGTTGTCCAGTGGACCTCTGTCTCCTTCCTCTAACTCTGCTCTTTCACTCGTTTTTCTACCCTTTTTTATCTTTCACCTTTCTGCACTTTTCTGCATCTCTGCTCTTTTGTGCCTTATTTCTGCTCATTTTCCCTTCCTCTCGCTCTGCCCTTTAACTTTTTTTCACTCGTTTTTCTACCCTCTTTTATCTTTCACCTTTCTGCACTTTTCTGCATCTCTGCTCTTTTGTGCCTTATTTCTGCTCATTTTCCCTTCCTCTCGCTCCGCCCTTTCACTTGTTTTCACTCGTTTTTCTACCCTCTTTTATCTTTCACCTGTCTGCACTTTTCTGCATCTCTGCTCTTTTGTGTCTTATTTCTGCTCATTTTCCCTTCCTCTCGCTCTGCCCTTTCACTTGTTTTTACTCGTTTTTCTACCCTCTTTTATCTTTCACCTTTCTGCACTTTTCTGCATCTCTGCTCTTTTGTGCCTTATTTCTGCCTATTTTCCCTTTTTTCTTTATCCCTTATTTCCTCCCTTTATCTTTCCCCGCCGCTGCTGCCCCGCGGCCCCTCCCCCCAGCGCAACCGGCCCAATCCAGCTCCCCGCCCCGCTCCCACCTCCCCAGCCCTCCCCGACCCCTACTTAATGGCGGCCACTGCGGGGACAGGCGAGCAAGACCACTGACTCATTGTCAGTGAAATTGCTCTCCCACCCTCGCAGCTCCACCATTAAGTGAGGCCTGCCCCTGCCCCTGCACTCTCGAGTGTTGGTGATCGAGGCCCTCCTCCACCCGCAGGTTTCCCTGCACCTCATCCCTGGTGGTCCAGTGGACCTCTGTCTCCTTCCTCTAACTCTGCTCTTTCACTCCTTTTTCTACCCTTTTTTATCTTTCCCTTTCTGCACTTTTCTGCATCTCTGCTCTTTTGTGCCTTATTTCTGCTCATTTTCCCTTCCACTTGCTCTGCCCTTTCACTTGTTTTCACTCGTTTTTCTACCCTCTTTTATCTTTCACCTTTCTGCACTTTTCTGCATCTCTGCTCTTTTGTGCCTTATTTCTGCCTATTTTCCCTTTTTTCTTTATCCCTTATTTCCTCCCTTTACCTTTCCCTGCCGCTGCTGCCCCCGCGGCCCCTCCCCCCCAGCGCGACCGGCCCAATCCAGCTCCCCTCCCCGCTCCCGCCTCCCAGCTGTCCAGCCCTCCCCGACCCCTACTTAATGGCGGCCACTGCGGGGACAGGCGAGCAAGACCACTGACTCATTGTCAGTGAAATTGCTCTCCCACCCTCGCAGCTCCACCATTAAGTGAGGCCTGCCCCTGCCCCTGCACTCTCGAGTGTTGGTGATCGAGGCCCTCCTCCACCCGCAGGTTTCCCTGCACCTCATCCCTGGTGGTCCAGTGGACCTCTGTCTCCTTCCTCTAACTCTGCTCTTTCACTAGTTTTTCTACCCTTTTTTATCTTTCCCTTTCTGCACTTTTCTGCATCTCTGCTCTTTTGTGCCTTATTTCTGCTCATTTTCCCTTCCTCTTGCTCTGCCCTTTCACTTGTTTTCACTCGTTTTTCTACCCTCTTTTATCTTTCACCTTTCTGCACTTTTCTGCATCTCTGCTCTTTTGTGCCTTATTTCTGCCTATTTTCCCTTTTTTCTTTATCCCTTATTTCCTCCCTTTACCTTTCCCTGCCGCTGCTGCCCCCGTGTCCCCTCCCCCCCAGCGCGACCGGCCCAATCCAGCTCCCCTCCCCGCTCCCGCCTCCCAGCTGTCCAGCCCTCCCCGACCCCTACTTAATGGCGGCCACTGCGGGGACAGGCGAGCAAGACCACTGACTCATTGTCAGTGAAATTGCTCTCCCACCCTCGCAGCTCCACCATTAAGTGAGGCCTGCCCCTACCCCTGCACTCTCGAGTGTTGGTGATCGAGGCCCTCCTCCACCCGCAGATTTCCCTGCACCTCATCCCTGGTGGTCCAGTGGACCTCTGTCTCCTTCCTCTAACTCTGCTCTTTCACTCCTTTTTCTACCCTTTTTTATCTTTCCCTTTCTGCACTTTTCTGCATCTCTGCTCTTTTGTGCCTTATTTCTGCTCATTTTCCCTTCCTCTCGCTCTGCCCTTTCACTTGTTTTCACTCGTTTTTCTACCCTCTTTTATCTTTCACCTTTCTGCATCTCTGCTCTTTTGTGCCTTATTTCTGCCTATTTTCCCTTTTTTCTTTATCCCTTATTTCGTCCCTTTACCTTTCCCCGCCGCTGCTGCCCCCACGGCCCCTCCCCCCCAGCACGACCGGCCCAATCCAGCTCCCTCCCCGCTCCCGCCTCCCAGCTGTCCAGCCCTCCCCGACCCCTACTTAATGGCGGCCACTGCGGGGACAGGCGAGCAAGACCACTGACTCATTGTCAGTGAAATTGCTCTCCCACCCTCGCAGCTCCACCATTAAGTGTGGCCTGCCCCTGCCCCTGCACTCTTGAGTGTTGGTGATCGAGGCCCTCCTCCACCCACAGGTTTCCCTGCACCTCATCCCTGGTGGTCCAGTGGACCTCTGTCTCCTTCCTCTAACTCTGCTCTTTCACTCGTTTTTCTACCCTTTTTTATCTTTCCCTTTCTGCACTTTTCTGCATCTCTGCTCTTTTGTGCCTTATTTCTGCTCATTTTCCCTTCCTCTCGCTCTGCCCTTTCACTTGTTTTCACTCGTTTTTCTACCCTCTTTTATCTTTCACCTTTCTGCACTTTTCTGCATCTCTGCTCTTTTGTGCCTTATTTCTGCCTTATTTCTGTCTATTTTCCCTTTTTTCTTTATCCCTTATTTCCTCCCTTTACCTTTCCCCGCCGCTGCTGCCCCCGCGGCCCCTCCCCCCAGCGCGACTGGCCCAATCCTGCTCCCCTCCCCGCTCCCGCCTCCCAGCTGTCCAGCCCTCCCCAACCCCTACTTAATGGCAGCCACTGCGGGGACAGGCGAGCAAGACCACTGACTCATTGTCAGTGAAATTGCTCTCCCACCCTCGCAGCTCCACCGAAGGCGCGTCAAAGGCAAGCCCGTCTGTGCCCGCCCGCGACCCGACCGCGACCAGCGCCAGGAACCCTGGACCTCCGCCCCGCCAACGCTACGACCCAGCAGCACTCCACGCACTCAACCCAGGCCGCAACAACAACTGCAAGCTAGCATCACCAGCCGACTCCCACGGACCCTTCAGCTGTCACCGCTGCCGGCACACCTGCAGCACCGCCAAGAACACGGATCCAGCACAACCCGCCCACAAGAACACAACCGAACCGAAGACCCTGCAATGCATCCTCCTCAACGTCCGATCCCTCCACAAACACGCCACAGAAATCTGGGACCTCCTCGACAGCACCACCCCGGACGTAGCGTTCTTCACCGAAACCTGGACCAACACCACCTCGGGACCGGACATCGCCATCGCCATTCCCCAAGGATACAAGATCTCCAGGAAGGACCGCTCCACCCGCCCAGGAGGAGGAATCGCCATCGTCCACAAATCCAGCCTCCGCCTGAACACACTCCCTGACGAGCCCACAGAACTGATGGAACACCTTCACTTCAAGATACTGGCCAGCCCTACCGCCACCCTCCGAGGAACCCTCATCTACCGACCCCTGGACCCCGCGGACCCTTCGCCAACTCCATCACGGACATTATCTCCCCGCAGGCCATCGCATCCACCAACTACACCCTGCTGGGAGACCTCAACTTCCACCTCGACAACCAACTGGACCCCAACACCACATCCCTCCTGGACAACCTCCACAACATTGGACTGCGCCAGATTGTGACCGAGCCCACGCACTCAGCAGGACACACCCTCGACCCCCTCTTCACTACAGGAAACTCCATCACCTTCAGCCACACCACCGAACTCCCATGGACCGACCATCGTTGCGTCCACTTCACCTTCAGAACACCCAGCATCCACAGACACCAGCACCTGCTTCCACGAAGAAACTGGACCAAAATCACCGACGACCAGCTCACCTCCTCACTCAACAACTCCACCCCAACCATCGCGGAAAACGACGACCCCAACACCGCAGCCCGAACCCTGCATAGATGGATCTCGGACAGCACCAACACCATAGCCCCCTCAAGAAAAACAACAATACCCGCGCCAAGAAAGCCAGATGGTTTACCACCGATCTTCGAGAGTCCAGAAGAACATGCCGCCGCCTCGAAAAGGCCTGGAGGAACACCAAATCCACAGAAGCCCACGACAACTTCACAGCCGCCACCAACGCCCACCATCAACTCATCAGAGAAACGAGGAAAAAGCGATTGAAGACAGAATCTCCACCCACGCGCACAACAGCAAGGAACTCTTCAGCATCATCAAGGAGTTCGCCCAACCCACTAGCGAGTCTACCAACATCCCTCCCTCACAAGACCTATGCGACAAACTCAGCACCTTTTTCCACCACAAAATCAAGAGCATCTACGACAACTTCGACGAAGACAACCAACACACTGAACCCTCACCAACCACCTCCGACTCCCGGAAACCAGCGATTGACGACTGGACAGCCCTCACCACCGAAGACACACTGAAGACAATGAAGTCAATCCACTCAGGGGCCCCCACGGACCCCTGCCCCACCACATCTTCAACAGAGCCGCCGACACCATCGCATCCATGCTCCACCACACCATAACCGCTCCCTGGCAACCGCCTCGTTCCCTGACGACTGGAAACACGCCGAGGTCAACCCCCTCCTAAAGAAGCCCTCAGCGGACCCCACCGACCTCAAAAACTACAGACCCATCTCCCTGCTCCCGTTCCCAGCTAAAGTCATCGAGAAAGCCATCAACAGCCAGCTCGCCACATTCATTGAAGAACACAACATCCTCGACTCCTCCCAATCCGGCTTCAGAAAAAACCACAGTACAGAAACCTCCCTCCTCGCCGCAACAGACGACATCCGCACCCTACTGGACAAAGGAGAAACAGTAGCCCTCATCCTCCTCGACCTATCAGCGGTGTTCGACACAGTCTCCCACCGTACCCTAATGCGCAGACTCTGCGACGCAGGAATCCAGGACAAGGCCCTCGACTGGATCCGCTCCTTCCTCTCCGGCAGGACGCAGCGGGTCAGACTACCCCCTTTCCTCTCGGACCCCACACCTACCACCTGCGGAGTCCCCCAGGGCTCCTCCCTCAGTCCGACGCTCTTCAACGTCTACATGGCTCCACTCGCCCCCATCGTCAGAACCTACAGACTCAACATCGTGTCATACGCAGACGACACCCAGCTCATCCTCTCCCTATCCAACGAGCCCAACACCGCCAGACGCAACTTTCGAGAAGGCATGGAAGCCGTCGCCAAATGGATGAAAAACAGCTGCCTACAACTAAACACCAACAAAACAGAAGTACTCATCATGGGCCCAAACCCCGATGCCTGGAGCGACACCTGGTGACCCCCCGCCCTCGGAAACCCGCCAACTCCCACGGACCACGCACGCAACCTGGGAATCATCCTGGACTCCGAGCTCAAAATGGACCGCCAGATCAACTCTGTCTCGTCTTCCTGCTTCCACACCCTCCGCCTCCTTCGTAAGACCTTCAAATGGATCCCCCTCGAACACCGAAAGACCGTCACTCACGCCCTGGTCACCAGCAGACTCGACTACGGCAACGCACTCTAAGCCGGAATAAACAAAAACCTCACCCGCAAGCTACAGAACATCCAGAACGCCGCCGCAAGACTTTGTGTTGTACATTGGGAAGTATTATGAAGTTCTTACTATTGGCTTTGGCATGCCCTCATACCATCTTGAATTCTGCCAGCTAACTGGAGCTTTTGCCCACACAGACAGGCCCCCAGATTACTCAAGTTGTTTAGGTTATTCATGTTCAAGGTTGTTTGTAGCTGTACTTTTGGAGATTGTTGACTGCACTGCTGGAGACTTTCTTAGCTTCATTAAGATAAAGGCTGGAATACATGAGAATGCAGAAGAAACATGAGAACTCTTTTGCCTTTGAAATGCTTCCATAGAAAGTGGCGAACTCCAATAAGTTTCCTTAGTGCAGAGGAGGGCCTCTCAGAACCTTTTATTGTGTATCGAGATTATAAAGCTGGGGTTTGTTGACTTAGAGTCTGGGATTTGTTTGGCTTGAATGACAGATGCATCTACAGTGAAGCAGCTCCCGGTTTGCTGAGTCTCCTGACCCCGGCTGTGAATCCCCTAGTCTGGAGTGGGCCAGTTTGCAGCCGGTGATGTGTTTTATTCTTTGAGTATTGACTTTGTGATTTGTGAGTGAGTCTGTGGGCACATCCAAGTCTCCAGTGGTTATAATCATCTGAGGTGTTTTCATTGTGATGTGTGAGTGTCTGTGTGCACATCCAAGTCTTCAGTGGTTATAATCATCTGAGGTGTTTTCATTGTGATGTGTGAGTGTCTGTGTGTACATTCAAGTCTCCAGTGACTATAATCATCACTGTGATGTGTGTGTCTGTGTGCACCTTCAAGTCTTCAGTGGTTGTAATCATCTGATGTATTTAGTGTATATATTTTTATGATTTCTTGGAGTGGACGTCCATCATATTATTCTCCGCTTGTAATTCAATTAATGTATTTTATCCATGCATTTAACAGTTGCATTTGCCTACTTATAAGTCTGTTATTATTGCTTGCACAGATATATATATACATATATAGCTCTATATACATTTTAATGTTGTTCATTTGACATCTGGGAAAGCCTTTCTGTTAGAGAGTGTTGAACAAATAAAACCCCATGTCTTATTCTGAGAACAGTCGTTTGATGTGTTCCATTTTATAAGAGTGAAATCCAGAATGGATTAAGAAGGCTATGCAATCAATAGTACTTAATGAATTATGGACTTCTTTTAAATGTAGCAGTAGAGTGAGTTACCTACAAAGGGTCTTTATGGCAAGACCACTGACTCATTGTCAGTGAAATTGCTCTCCCACCCTCGCAGCTCCACCATTAAGTGAGGCCTGCCCCTGCCCCTGCACTCTCCAGTGTTGGTGATCAAGGCCCTCCTCCACCCGCAGGTTTCCCTGCACCTCATCCCTGGTGGTCCAGTGGACCTCTGTCTCCTTCCTCTAACTCTGCTCTTTCACTCGTTTTTCTACCCTTTTTATCTTTCCCTTTCTGCACTTTTCTGCATCTCTGCTCTTTTGTGCCTTATTTCTGCTCATTTTCCTTCCTCTCGCTCTGCCCTTTCACTTGTTTTCACTCGTTTTTCTACCCTCTATTATCTTTCACCTTTCTGCACTTTTCTGCATCTCTGCTCTTTTGTGCCTTATTTCTGCCTATTTTCCCTTTTTTCTTTATCCCTTATTTCCTCCCTTTACCTTTCCCCGCCGCTGCTGCCCCCGCGGCCCCTCCCCCAGCGCGACCGGCCCAATCCAGCTCCCCTCCCCGCTCCCGCCTCCCAGCTGTCCAGCCCTCCCCGACCCCTAATTAATGGCGGCCACTGCGGGACAGGCGAGCAAGACCACTGACTCATTGTCAGTGAAATTGCTCTCCCACCCTCGCAGCTCCACCATTAAGTGAGGCCTGCCCCTGCCCCTGCACTCTCGAGTGTTGGTGATCGAGGCCCTCCTCCACCCGCAGGTTTCCCTGCACCTCATCCCTGGTTGTCCAGTGGACCTCTGTCTCCTTCCTCTAACTCTGCTCTTTCACTCGTTTTTCTACCCTTTTTATCTTTCACCTTTCTGCACTTTTCTGCATCTCTGCTCTTTTGTGCCTTATTTCTGCTCATTTTCCCTTCCTCTCGCTCTGCCCTTTAACTTTTTTTTCACTCGTTTTTCTACCCTCTTTTATCTTTCACCTTTCTGCACTTTTCTGCATCTCTGCTCTTTTGTGCCTTATTTCTGCTCATTTTCCCTTCCTCTCGCTCCGCCCTTTCACTTGTTTTCACTCGTTTTTCTACCCTCTTTTATCTTTCACCTGTCTGCACTTTTCTGCATCTCTGCTCTTTTGTGTCTTATTTCTGCTCATTTTCCCTTCCTCTCGCTCTGCCCTTTCACTTGTTTTTACTCGTTTTTCTACCCTCTTTTATCTTTCACCTTTCTGCACTTTTCTGCATCTCTGCTCTTTTGTGCCTTATTTCTGCCTATTTTCCCTTTTTTTCTTTATCCCTTATTTCCTCCCTTTATCTTTCCCCGCCGCTGCTGCCCCCGCGGCCCCTCCCCCCCAGCGCAACCGGCCCAATCCAGCTCCCCGCCCCGCTCCCACCTCCCCAGCCCTCCCCGACCCCTACTTAATGGCGGCCACTGCGGGGACAGGCGAGCAAGACCACTGACTCATTGTCAGTGAAATTGCTCTCCCACCCTCGCAGCTCCACCATTAAGTGAGGCCTGCCCCTGCCCCTGCACTCTCGAGTGTTGGTGATCGAGGCCCTCCTCCACCCGCAGGTTTCCCTGCACCTCATCCCTGGTGGTCCAGTGGACCTCTGTCTCCTTCCTCTAACTCTGCTCTTTCACTCCTTTTTCTACCCTTTTTTATCTTTCCCTTTCTGCACTTTTCTGCATCTCTGCTCTTTTGTGCCTTATTTCTGCTCATTTTCCCTTCCACTTGCTCTGCCCTTTCACTTGTTTTCACTCGTTTTTCTACCCTCTTTTATCTTTCACCTTTCTGCACTTTTCTGCATCTCTGCTCTTTTGTGCCTTATTTCTGCCTATTTTCCCTTTTTTCTTTATCCCTTATTTCCTCCCTTTACCTTTCCCTGCCGCTGCTGCCCCCGCGGCCCCTCCCCCAGCGCGACCGGCCCAATCCAGCTCCCCTCCCCGCTCCCGCCTCCCAGCTGTCCAGCCCTCCCGACCCCTACTTAATGGCGGCCACTGCGGGACAGGCGAGCAAGACCACTGACTCATTGTCAGTGAAATTGCTCTCCCACCCTCGCAGCTCCACCATTAAGTGAGGCCTGCCCCTGCCCCTGCACTCTCGAGTGTTGGTGATCGAGGCCCTCCTCCACCCGCAGGTTTCCCTGCACCTCATCCCTGGTGGTCCAGTGGACCTCTGTCTCCTTCCTCTAACTCTGCTCTTTCACTAGTTTTTCTACCCTTTTTTATCTTTCCCTTTCTGCACTTTTCTGCATCTCTGCTCTTTTGTGCCTTATTTCTGCTCATTTTCCCTTCCTCTTGCTCTGCCCTTTCACTTGTTTTCACTCGTTTTCCTACCCTCTTTTATCTTTCACCTTTCTGCACTTTTCTGCATCTCTGCTCTTTTGTGCCTTATTTCTGCCTATTTTCCCTTTTTTCTTTATCCCTTATTTCCTCCCTTTACCTTTCCCGCCGCTGCTGCCCCCGTGGCCCCTCCCCCCCAGCGCGACCGGCCCAATCCAGCTCCCCTCCCCGCTCCCGCCTCCCAGCTGTCCAGCCCTCCCCGACCCCTACTTAATGGCGGCCACTGCGGGGACAGGCGAGCAAGACCACTGACTCATTGTCAGTGAAATTGCTCTCCCACCCTCGCAGCTCCACCATTAAGTGAGGCCTGCCCCTGCCCCTGCACTCTCGAGTGTTGGAGATCAAGGCCCTCCTACACCCGCAGGTTTCCCTGCACCTCATCCCTGGTGGTCCAGTGGACCTCTGTCTCCTTCCTCTAACTGCTCTTTCACTCGTTTTTCTACCCTTTTTATCTTTCCCTTTCTGCACTTTTCTGCATCTCTGCTCTTTTGTGCCTTATTTCTGCTCATTTTCCCTTCCTCTCGCTCTGCCCTTTCACTTGTTTTCACTCGTTTTTCTACCCTCTTTTATCTTTCACCTTTCTGCATCTCTGCTCTTTTGTGCCTTATTTCTGCCTATTTTCCCTTTTTCTTTATCCCTTATTTCCTCCCTTTACCTTTCCCCGCCGCTGCTGCCCCCGCGGCCCTCCCCCCAGCACGAACGGCCCAATACAGCTCCCCTCCCCGCTCCCGCCTCCCAGCTGTCCAGCCCTCCCCGACCCCTACTTAATGGCGGCCACTGCGGGGACAGGCGAGCAAGACCACTGACTCATTGTCAGTGAAATTGCTCTCCCACCCTCGCAGCTCCACCATTAAGTGTGGCCTGCCCCTGCCCCTGCACTCTTGAGTGTTGGTGATCGAGGCCCTCCTCCACCCACAGGTTTCCCTGCACCTCATCCCTGGTGGTCCAGTGGACCTCTGTCTCCTTCCTCTAACTCTGCTCTTTCACTCGTTTTTCTACCCTTTTTTATCTTTCCCTTTCTGCACTTTTCTGCATCTCTGCTCTTTTGTGCCTTATTTCTGCTCATTTTCCCTTCCTCTCGCTCTGCCCTTTCACTTGTTTTCACTCGTTTTTCTACCCTCTTTTATCTTTCACCTTTCTGCACTTTTCTGCATCTCTGCTCTTTTGTGCCTTATTTCTGCCTATTTTCCCTTTTTTCTTTATCCCTTATTTCCTCCCTTTACCTTTCCCCGCCGCTGCTGCCCCCGCGGCCCCTCCCCCAGCGACTGGCCCAATCCAGCTCCCCTCCCCGCTCCCTCCTCCCAGCTGTCCAGCCCTCCCCAACCCCTACTTAATGGCGGCCACTGCGGGGACAGGCGAGCAAGACCACTGACTCATTGTCAGTGAAATTGCTCTCCCACCCTCGCAGCTCCACCGAAGGCGCGTCAAAGGCAAGCCCGTCTGTGCCCGCCCGCGACCCGACCGCGACCAGCGCCAGGAACCCTGGAACTCCGCCCCGCCAACGCTACGACCCAGCAGCACTCCACGCACTCAACCCAGGCCGCAACAACAACTGCAAGCTAGCATCACCAGCCGACTCCCACGGACCCTTCAGCTGTCACCGCTGCCGGCACACCTGCAGCATCGCCAAGAACACGGATCCAGCACAACCCGCCCACAAGAACACAACCGAACCGAAGACCCTGCAATGCATCCTCCTCAACGTCCGATCCCTCCACAAACACGCCACAGAAATCTGGGACCTCCTCGACAGCACCACCCCGGACGTAGCGTTCTTCACCGAAACCTGGACCAACACCACCTCGGGACCGGACATCGCCATCGCCATTCCCCAAGGATACAAGATCTCCAGGAAGGACCGCCCCACCCGCCCAGGAGGAGGAATCGCCATCGTCCACAAATCCAGCCTACGCCTGAACACACTCCCTGATGGAACACCTTCACTTCAAGATACTGGCCAGCCCTACCGCCACCCTCCGAGGAACCCTCATCTACCGACCCCCTGGACCCCGCGGACCCTTCGCCAACTCCATCACGGACATTATCTCCCCGCAGGCCTTCGCATCCACCAACTACACCCTGCTGGGAGACCTCAACTTCCACCTCGACAACCAACTGGACCCCAACACCACATCCCTCCTGGACAACCTCCACAACATTGGACTGCGCCAGATTGTGACCGAGCCCACGCACTCAGCAGGACACACCCTCGACCCCCTCTTCACTACAGGAAACTCCATCACCTTCAGCCACACCACCGAACTCCCATGGACCGACCATCGTTGCGTCCACTTCACCTTCAGAACACCCAGCATCCACAGACACCAGCACCTGCTTCCACGAAGAAACTGGACCAAAATCACCGACGACCAGCTCACCTCCTCACTCAACAACTCCACCCCAACCATCGCGGAAAACGACGACTCCCAACACCGCAGCCCGAACCCTGCATAGATGGATCTCGGACAGCACCAACACCATAGCCCCCTCAAGAAAAACAACAATACCCGCGCCAAGAAAGCCAGATGGTTTACCACCGATCTTCGAGAGTCCAGAAGAACATGCCACCGCCTCGAAAAGGCCTGGAGGAACACCAAATCCACAGAAGCCCACGACAACTTCACAGCCGCCACCAACGCCCACCATCAACTCATCAGAGAAACGAGGAAAAAAGCGATTGAAGACAGAATCTCCACCCACGCGCACAACAGCAAGGAACTCTTCAGCATCATCAAGGAGTTCGCCCAACCCACTAGCGACTCTACCAACATCCCTCCCTCACAAGACCTATGCGACAAACTCAGCACCTTTTTCCACCACAAAATCAAGAGCATCTACGACAACTTCGACGAAGACAACCAACACACTGAACCCTCACCAACCACCTCCGACTCCCGGAAACCAGCGATTGACGACTGGACAGCCCTCACCACCGAAGACACACTGAAGACAATGAAGTCAATCCACTCAGGGGCCCCCACGGACCCCTGCCCCACCACATCTTCAACAGAGCCGCCGACACCATCGCACCCATGCTCCACCACACCATAACCGCTCCCTGGCAACCGCCTGCGTTCCCCGACGACTGGAAACACGCCGAGGTCAACCCCTCCTAAAGAAGCCCTCAGCGGACCCCACCGACCTCAAAAACTACAGACCCATCTCCCTGCTCCCGTTCCCAGCGAAAGTCATCGAGAAAGCCATCAACAGCCAGCTCGCCACATTCATTGAAGAACACAACATCCTCGACTCCTCCCAATCCGGCTTCAGAAAAACCACAGTACAGAAACCTCCCTCCTCGCCGCAACAGACGACATCCGCACCCTACTGGACAAAGGAGAAACAGTAGCCCTCATCCTCCTCGACCTATCAGCGGTGTTCGACACAGTCTCCCACCGTACCCTAATACGCAGACTCTGCGACGCAGCAATCCCGGACAAGGCCCTCGACTGGATCCGCTCCTTCCTCTCCGGCAGGACGCAGCGGGTCAGACTACCCCCTTTCCTCTCGGACCCCACACCTACCACCTGCGGAGTCCCCCAGGGCTCCTCCCTCAGTCCGACGCTCTTCAACGTCTACATGGCTCCACTCGCCCCCATCGTCAGAACCTACAGACTCAACATCGTGTCATACGCAGACGACACCCAGCTCATCCTCTCCCTATCCAACGAGCCCAACACCACCAGACGCAACTTTCGAGAAGGCATGGAAGCCGTCGCCAAATGGATGAAAAACAGCTGCCTACAACTAAACACCAACAAAACAGAAGTACTCATCATGGGCCCAAACCCCGATGCCTGGAGCGACACCTGGTGACCCCCCGCCCTCGGAAACCCGCCAACCCCCACGGACCACACACGCAACCTGGGAATCATCCTGGACTCCGAGCTCAAAATGGACCGCCAGATCAACTCTGTCTCGTCTTCCTGCTTCCACACCCTCCGCCTCCTTCGTAAGACCTTCAAATGGATCCCCTCGAACACCGAAAGACCGTCACTCACGCCCTGGTCACCAGCAGACTCGACTACGGCAACGCACTCTAAGCCGGAATAAACAAAAACCTCACCCGCAAGCTACAGAACATCCAGAACGCCGCCGCAAGACTGGTCCTCAACCTGCCAAAACACTGCCACATCTCCCAGCACCTGCGAACACTCCACTGGCTCCCTGTCGAGGCGAGAATCACCTTCAAGATGCTCACCCACGCACACAAGGCCCTCCACGGCACCGGACCAGCATACCTGAACAGCTGACTCAAATTCCACGCACCCCAAAGGACCCTACGATCAGCCCAGCTCTCCTACGCCGTGGTCCCCCGCACCAGAAAGACCAGATCGGGAGGCCGCTCCTCTCCTTCCTCGCGGCCAAAGCATGAAACGCCCTTCCGCTCCACCTCAGACAGACAACATCGCTCCCCATCTTCGCAAGAAACCTCAAAACCTGGCTCTTCGACAGACCCCCTCCTTGATGGATGGAACCTGCACCGCCCCCCCCACCCCTAGCGCCTTGAGACCCTTACGGGTGAGTAGTCGCGCTTTAACAAACCCCTGATTGATTGATTGATGGACCAACGTTGTGGATTTTGCCCTCTAGTTTTCTACTGTATCTCTTCACCTGATATGGATGGCTGAGTTTCTCCTGTCCTACGAATGTGTAATTGAACTTTTAAATGAGGTCTTGTGTTGAGGTATTTACCATTTATGGAGGTAATATCACAACCTGTGTTCCCTCAGCGATGTCTGGCATGCTTGAGAACGTCCTCTTTCTCTGGGTAGCAGTAAAGTGGTATTGCTTTTTGAAATGTTTTTATAGGCTTATGTTGCCATGGAGAGGTGTGGTGCAGCGGCCAGGGCAGCTGACTTTGGAGCACAGGGCTCACGGTTCAATCCCCGGCTGCGGCAGCTCAGCTCAGCACCATATGACTCTGGGCAATAGCTGACTTAATTTCCATGACGGCCCCCAGCCCCTTGAGACCCGTAAGGGTGAGTAGTTTGCGCTTTACAAATACGGATTTACATTTACATGATGATTGCTGCTTACCCACAGATGGAAGGGATGATCAGTATTTTACCCAAAAACATAATTGCTGTATTCATCAAATCCAGAAGAATATTACGTAAGCTGTTTTCCAAAGTCAGTGACAACAGGCATTTTGTGACTGCTGGAAATTAGCCTCCTCATTTGTGTAGCAGAAGAGTGATGTTGTCTTCAAGGTCTTTATGGGATGATTTTGCCTTTTAGCTCACAGCGCCTTGAGACCCACACAGGTGAGTAGCTGTGCTTTACAAACCCTAACTAATGCTTGATTGATGTTATTGCGTCCCTTCTACCCACATAAAATGGGGAGTCTCTTTTTGTTTTAAAAAAGTAGGGTTGTATTTTTAAGTGAGGCTTTGGGCTCTGCCAAGCACTTTGTTCATTGGTCACTTGACTGCCTGTGTCCCTCGTCTAAAAAATGGTCAAATCACATCATATTTTTTATGTGTTTTTTATTGACAATTAGATTTCAGTCTCCTTCATGTTTGATATATATATAAATGCATTTTATGATATAAATATAAGGTGACCACCTTGCAGAAGATGATGACAAGAATGTGACAAATGTGGGGTGCTGGCACAAGGCCTTACAGTGTGCATACTTGGAAAACACCAGGCTCATAGGTCGGGTAGCAACTGCAGGTCTGTGCACTGAGAATTCCTATTTATTATCTCTTGTGTCCATACTCAGTCACCAGCGTGCCTGCGTGGGTGGTGTGCACCTGACATGGTCAGGCCATACACCTTTTGTCCCGTACACCACATCCCTTATCAGCCTCTTTTACCTAGTCTAGTCTTGTAACCTCACCGAAGGTGTTGCGCTCTGTCAAAGAGTTCAATGACTACCTCCTTGGCCTTGGAAGGAAAAGGAAAGGTCCCCAGATTGTTATTAGGGCATGGAGAAAATTCTTTGGCTCTCTCCTCTACCTGATTACCTTTGAGTATTGACCTTGTTTTGGGTTCAAGCATTCAGGGTTGTTCAAAATTGTCCAATCCCAAGACATCTAGGTCACTAGAACCTTGTCCAGGCTTAGGCTTAGCCTTTTCTCTTCCATTAGCCTAGGTGATTCAAGTCTGGTCACCCTTTTGGCTGTGCCCACCATCCTCTTTAGGACAACAATTCTCCATTGTGAACTTCCTTGCTGGGTGTCTGTCTCTTATCAAAAACCCAATCTCCCACTCCCATCAATGGAGTCTTGTCCCACCTCTTTTGGCTTAACCTAAAATTATCGTTTGGCATCGTCTGATGCATCGAGTGGAGCGGGGGACCCATGAGGGATCTTTGAGTAGTGTGTCTCCCACAGGTCTCCAAAATAAGGTCTGCTGGGGAGCACCTGTTACTAGAGTGTGGGGGTTGCTGATAAGCTAAAAGAAACAGAGGGATCACAGTCTCAACATTTAGCTGCTGCTCATTCCCAATTTGCATGGTTAGGTAAGAGTATGTATCAAGTGTTCCACTTCCCCGTTAACCTGAAGCCAGTGAGGAATGAGATTCTGGTGGTTCACACCTTGTCCATGAAAGTAGTTTGGAAATACCTAGCACTCAAACAGCGAGCAATTGACCATCTTCAGCTGTCTAGGGACACCAAAAGTGGCAAAAATATTTTCAACCTGGGGTGTACTTTCGCAAAAGCCTTTAACTCAACTATTGCAGAAACAGGGAATTGTGAGTTGTTGTCTACCATTACTTGGAGTCGACTTTCATCAGGTAATGTGCAGAAATCTGTACTGTCATACTCGGAAGGAACTGGGCAGGGTTCTTAAGTGATCACTTACACTGGTATTTCTGGACTTCCAATCATCTTTCACAGCAGATATGCCCTCTTCATCTGCTCCAACTGTTGGTCCATGTCAGGATACCAGAGCTTTTACCTTAGTTGGGTCTTGGTTTTCAAGATGCTCTGATGCCCCATCTGTATCAGCTTATTGACCTTGGTCCAGGGCACCCTGGGAACAAAAGGGGACGATCCTCTTAGCAGGACCCATTTGACCATGAAACTTAGTATTGTGACAGGCCCTCCATAGCACGTGAATAGCTCACTACGTCTCATCATACGTCTGACAAAGGAACAGAGCCCATGTGTTTGTCCTAGCTGCCCCTCTGGCCAGATGTAGATAGTCATCATTCAATGATGCGGCTGCGATGTCTTGTTGCATCGTCAGTCGGGTCAGCTACCCTTGGTTCCACCTGCCGGGAGAAGAAGCCTGCTGGGTTGTTACATCCCAGTTGGTATCTAACTGTGAAACTGCATTTGTGAAGCTGTAGGACCCCCTTCTCAATTCTGGAGGGAGACAGGTGGGATGTCCACATATACAGAGGAACTAGGGTTTTGTGAACCATGATCAATTACAAATTCTGCCCATAGATGAAAAGGTGAAAGTGCTGGCAACCGTTTTTATGGCTATCAACTTTCTTTCGATTTTTGTGTAGCATTGCTCTGTCTCCATCAAGCCATGGCTGCTAAATTCCACAGGACCCCTTAAAGCTTCACCTACTTGTTGCAGCAGCACAGCACCCAGTTCCATTGAGCTGGCATTGACCATCAGGTGCGTGGACCTTTGAGGGTAGAAATATCTTATGGTGGTGTTGCAGCCTTCATCCACTGAAACATATCACCTGTGCTCCTTCCCACTTTATGTCTACTCCTTTCTTCATGAGGGATTGTAACTGCTCTGTCAGAGTTGCTATGTGGAAAATGAACAGGCTACAAAATGTGCCCATTCCCAAAACAATCCTGACCTCCATCAGAGTGGATAGTGCTTGAGCTTCTCAAATGTCTTTCACCTTCTTAGGGTCTGCACTAATGTCATCACCATAAAAGGCGTAATATTAGAACTCCGACTTGCCATACTCTTTTGTTGGTGCAGAGTAAGCCCACACTCAGCTAGTCTTCCCAGTATCCCCCTGAGCCATGTGTTGTTTTCATGGACAGTCTATGCATATATGAGTATATCATCACTCCGATATAGTACTCCAGGCAGCCCTTCGAGTGTCTCCTTTATTAGGTTTTGAAACACTTCATAGGTGATCAGATTACAAAGCTAAATATTTTGGGCCTGATTCACAAAGGTAAAGTGAGATGTTTGTGTAAGTTTACACTTTTTTAGTATTCACATAACTGTATTTTAATAGCAAGTTTACTAGTGCAGAGACTCAGCATTTGGGGCGCAAAACTCCACACATAAAAATATAGACCTCTCCTATCTTTTTATGTGAGGAGTTCTCTGCCCAGACTGTGGAGTCTTTGCACTCGCAAACTTACTAATAAAATTCAGGTTTGTGAATATTGAAAAAGCATAAACTTGCACAAAAGTGTAAGTTTACCTTTGTGAATCAAGCCCTTTGTATCTCCTCAACACAATGTGAGTGAAGAATGTCATGATATTTCTACTGGCCTTACTCAGCAGGATTTGTTCATACCCAGCATTCAGATTAAATTTAAAAAATCACCAGACCCCATTCAAGTCATGGAGTAGATAGTCAGTGGTCGGCGTTGATGTGCCTCTACCTTTTGATTGCCTTGTTTGGTAGGCGCATGTCTATGAAGATTTGTACAACCTGAGCTGTTTTGTTCTCTGTGTCATTACCATTGGGGACACCCAGAAGAGTGGGCCCCTCATTTTTTCTTTTACATCGAGGTCTTTCAGTTTTGTTTGTTTGGGCTCTACTGTGGCTCTCAGATGCAACAGGATCCATAGGTGTCAGAGCACAGTAAGTTTTAGTTTGACAATCCAAAGCTTTGAGCAGCTGTCTCCTACATCTCTGCGGTGCACCTGATTGGCAAACACCGCTAGCTTCAATGAGTTTGCCATGTTGCAGTCGAGGGAGGTTTCATCCCCGGTGGCAACATTGAAGAAGCTTGCCAGTGCAGTCATCTCCTCATGCTCTTCATTGCTCCTCAAACAAAGGCTAGAATATCTCAAAATAGGTTGAGCCCATTACATTTACTGAGTCCCCGTGAGAATGAGAGCATTGACCTCTTAGCTCAGCATCTAGGTAATACAAATAGGTCCAGTCACTCGTGATTTGGTTGACTGTCTGGCAAATGATATGATGAAGACCTTTTTGTCATCTTCTTCATCTCTGTAGCCTCTAGATGCACCGTCTAGGCCTTTCTGACTGACCAAATTAAGTTTGCTTACAGCCACTGATTCAAGCATTCAGCTGGACCCTCTAGCTGCCTGTCCTGCCTGGCCTTTCGGACCTCCATGGCACACCCGGGCAAAATGATTGTTCTACCCACGCTTGCTAAACCTCTTGCATTGTGTGCAGCTTTGCTCCATCAGATTCCCAGCCCCACAATACCTGCTTGCTTGTCAATCACTAGTGTTTGTGGGACAAGACAAACCAGACCCTCTCTTTGATTCCCATATGCTTCTGATGGGCCTGGCCGACACAGACTTGACAAGCTTAATTTCTTCTAGTTTCTCTTTTATGTGAATCTGCTCCAGGGCTGTCTCCGTCTTCTCCCCTCTCATGTTGGAGAATTTGTGAGAGATTGGCCTAATATCTGGGTATCTTCCAGCAACTGGGTTCACACAGCATCATCCTTCTGGGGACCAATGAACTTAAGCCCTGTATTATTTAGCCCTTATTTCTTTTATTGGGTCTTCATTGGTGCATGTCATGGCCACTTCTCGCACCCTTGTGTTATCGTGTAGTTCCTAGGAGTCCCCCAGGTCCTGCGCGATATGGATGACCTAAACTCAGGGCTTGGAGTCCCAACCGCTTTCGGACACCCCCACAGGGTATGTCATCCGTTAGACCAGCTAGCTCTACAGTGCCACTACCACCCCCCTGTATTCTACAGAGGTGTAGGTAATTTCAGGCAGCCACTGAACATGACAACCCTGATTCCTCAGGGATCATGGAAAACAGTACAGTACATTTCGCTCAGACACTCGTGCTTGCTTCCTCTCAGAAAATACACAGGATGGCGATTGGGAGGTTTCAATAATTATTTATTGGTCCAGCGACAATCTGGTGTAAAACATATGTGCTGCGACAACCAGGAGACAGAAGCATACAAAACAGGTTGCTAGTACCAATATCGTAAATAGTAGATACATTTCTACCATAGTGGTAAGAAGATGAACAGAAACAGTTCAGATAAAAACAGTAGCACTTGCATATTCCTAAAATGCGCACCCAAAGTAATTTGCTAAAATGTACCTAGGCTAACCTGGATGTGTAGGTGTATATGTATATAGCTATGTGTATCTGTAGCCAAGAAACCCCTAAGGATGAACCAGCCCCCTCACTTGATGGTTTAGAACGAAGGACCCCGTCTCTGCGTCAAGGATGACAACCCGAAAGGGATGTCAGACCGCTTTGTGTCGAAGATTCGGCATGCAGGACCACCGTGTCAGCCTGGAAGCAATTCTCCTCTAATTTGTAGGAGGGAGTGAGGGTCTTTTATACTAAAGTGGTCACTCCAGGGTTTTTTCTAGAATCAATATGTTTTTAAAACAACCATGGATGTTTTGAAAACAATCATAAATGTTTTGAAAACAATCACCAATGCTTTTCTAAACAAGTGCGATCATGCACAGCTGGCTGTTGGCCAAGGATGAAAAAAAGCGGTGACCCTTATACAAAATAAATTTGCTGTGTTTGGGGACATGTTTATGTATGTCAGGTACAGGGATTCTGATAGAAGACTAAGAGCCATGTGTTGAAGAGACAGGAGCAAGCTATTAGGTAAAAGGTCACCTGTTTAGAATCGTTATAGTTGTGTGGATGGGATGTTGTATGTAAAGGAGTATACATGACAGGGCTCTCCTAAAGGACATGACACCCACTCCTCATCGAAAGGTCAAGAAGGTCAGCTAAGTAATGAGAAAGCTAACGCTATAAAAAAGGCATA
This sequence comes from Calotriton arnoldi, assembly GCA_963921515.1. Lineage (NCBI taxonomy): Eukaryota > Metazoa > Chordata > Amphibia > Caudata > Salamandridae > Calotriton > Calotriton arnoldi. Next base: position 216,967 of record CAWUFW010010742.1, on the reverse strand, counting down.
ACATCATTCACAGTAAAACATACAAAAAAGTACTTAAAGGCGTGAAAAAATGTCCCAAATAAACAGTCATTTTTCTCTAAAAAGCGTTCAAAAAGGTCATCTAAACTTGTATATATTGTGAATATTGCACTGAGCACCTTGAAAGCCATGAAGCTCAGTTAGAGCAGGAAAAGGAAAAACAAAGTCAGTGTTCAACCTTCAATTTGGTAATTGTTTAAAAAAGTAGCCAAACGGTTCCCAGCACAGGAGAGGCCGATTGTTTTAAGAATCCTGCGCTGAAGACTCAACATCGCTGAACATCGTGTCCGCAGATGGCAGTCCCTCAAGAACGTCCAGTATCATATGCAATGAGCAAAGGTGGTCATCTCTGGTTCCCACGGCAGCAGCCGGGGAAGAGTTAGATGCCTGCACGCCTGATATTGATGCCTGAACCTCTGTCGTAGAGCCGATATCCCTTCCAACAGGAGCGGAAACATCCCTTGGAGGCTCTAGAAATGCCGTCATCAACATGGGAATACGCTGCGGACAACCGCACGTGTGGGCCTGCAAAGGTGCAAGTAGCACTTCTATGTCCGGCGGTGCAACTACTGGAAGTGTCAGACACAGCTCCAACACGCAGCTGAATCCGCAGAAGAGGCAACAGAACATGGGCAGGACACAGTCTAGCCAGACCGGTCTGAAAGACAGGAACCAATGCTCACTCAGCTCTTGCAGTCGAGGTGTAGTCAGGTAGAACACCATGCACTCGCGACAACATCGTTCCAGCAGTGTTCTCTCCATTTCGTGAGGGATTGTGATGTCCATTGCGAAGCAAGAGTATTAAAATCAGGATGCCCGCTACCGAAAGCAGGACGAAAGGAAGACCTCCAAAAATGCTTGCAAATACGGACTGTATGAAGGCTGAAATTACTCCAAAGATGGTCTGAAAGGTGGTTAAGAGACATGATCCCAGTCGCTTAAATAAGTGTACCATCCCACTCATAGCAGACATGTTAAAGATACGATGAACCATTTCTCCGAAATGGATCAGGAAGTTCGTACGGACCAGGGCATGTGTCTCTGTTGAAGACCTTGCAACCTGGAGATCAAAAGTCTCTCGGGCTGAAGTTAAGGCCACATTTTGTTGAAACAACATGGCTTTCAGTCTGCTGAGCGAATCAAACCGTATACTGGAAACATTCAATGAATGCCACAGTGGTGCCTCTCTAACTGTGAGAGCCGGGGGAAACAATACTTGCTTACAGCAAACAACCCTGAAGTTTACTGTGACTAGATATGCGATGCCTGGCATAATTCCACAACAGCCTTGATCATTCAGCACTAAATAACTTCCATTCGAAAGTGTTAGAACTGGGGGTCTCTAGTTGGCAATGGTATACACCTTTGTCTAAATAGGGACCCTTGCTTCTAAGTTAGGGAAAGGGGATTACACTCCTGGATAACCCCTACTCACCCCCTTGGTAGCTTGGCACGAGCAGACAGGCTTCTCTCAGAGGCAGTGTGTTAAGCATTTGTGAACACAAACAGTAATACAGTGAAAACACTACAGATGGACACCACACAGGTTTTATAAAAATAAGTATTCTTTATATAGACTTAACACAAGACCACAAATGATAAAAAATCCACAATACTGTACTCAAAATAGACTTAAAGATGGTAGAAGTAACTTAGTTCAAGATGATGATAAATGCGACACATTTCTCACAAAAGTACCTTGGATGCGTAACGCAAAACAAACAAAGGGTCCGCAGGGAGGGCGATGCGGCAAGCAGGCACCTCGATGCGGTGCGACGATCCGGTGCGAAGCGATGAGAGTGCGCCCTTGATGCAATGTGACGACACGAAGATGATGCACGCACGCCGGATGGCCGTGCGGCGAACTCTGTACCTTTGGAGCCGCGACAGGCCCTGTGAAACGCCTCTCCGGTGATGCGACGGCAGGCAGCTGCGATGGTGACACGCTTCTCCGGTGATGCGATGGCAACCCTTGCGGTGGTGACACGCTTCCCCGGTGATGCGACGGCAGGCAGTTGCGACGAAGACACGCTTCTCCGGTGATGCGACGGCAGGCAGCTGCGACGAAGACACGCTTCTCTGGTGATGCGGCGGCGGCCTCTGCGGCGGCGACACGCTTCTCCAGCGATGCAACGGCAACAGCTGCGACAGCGACACGCTTCTTCTCGTTGAGTCGCACTTCCAGCTCCCAGCGACATGCAGGCTTCTGCAGACAGAATCCCCAGCAAGGGAATTCAGGAGGGAGCTGGTGGTGAAGTCTTGTAGCCCCGAGACTTCAGCAGGAGGCAAGTTCTAGTTCAAGCCCTTGGAGAAATATTCTGCAAGATGATGAAAGTTCTTTGAAAGTTCCTTCTCCTTTCCTTGGCAATGAAGACCACTGCAGGCCAACCCAGCAAACAGCACACTGGCAGAGGGGCAGTTCAAACTTCTGCAGCTTCCTTGGTTCTTCTCCTTGGCAAAGGTTTGTCTTGTTGTTCCAGAAGTGATCTAAAGTTCTGGGGTCTGGGTCCCCCTTTTTATACCCATAAATCCTTTGTCCTCTGAAGGCAGAGGGTCCTGTACCTAGTCCAAACCAGTTCTGGGTGCATTCTGCCAGTGCACACCTTCTTCCTTTGTCAATGTGGGCCAGGGACATCAGACGCACCACAGGAGGTGGAGCCAGCATTGTGGAAGGCAGGCACAGCCCTATTCAGGCCCAGGTGCTACTCCTCCCACCACTCTACATGCAGTTAGGTCTATTCAGCCCTGTGCTGACTTACCCTGTCTCCTGGAGCCCCCCAGCCCTTGTCACTCACAAAACCAGACATACAATACACAAGCTAGCAGAGGCAGGCTGGATGGTTAGGCAAGAAAATACCTACTTTCTAAAAGTGGTATTTTCAAACACAGAATGTTAAAACCAACTTCACTAAAAGATGTATTTTATCATTCTGAGTTCAGGCATACTAAACTCGAATTTCTACCATGTTCCCTGGGTCAGTTAGGATTATAAAATGTTATAATCAAGCTGCCCATTCTGGCCTATGGGGACAGGTAGCCTTGCAATAGTGAAAAACGAAATTGGCTGTAATTCACTATTAGGACATGCTACACACACCAGGGAATGTCCTACATTTACATACAATGCACCCTGCCCTTGGGCCTACCTTAGGGGTGTCTGATATGCAGAAAAGGGAAGGTTTAGGGACTGGCAAGTGGGTGCACTTGCCAAGTCAATATGGCAGTCACACACTGCACACAGGCTCTGCAATGGCAGGCCTGAGACACACTTTACAAGCTGCTTCTGTTGGTGGCACAACCAGTGCTGCAAGCCCACCAGCAGCATTTGATTTACAGGCCCTGGGCACCCATGGTGCACTATACTAGGGTCTGACAAGTAAATCAAATAATCCAATCATGGAGTCACTAATCAATACATCAATTTACCATAGGTAGCACTTGCACTGTGGCACTGAATAGCAGTGGCACAGTGTCCAAAGCATCTAAACCTGCAACACATATCAAAAACAGAGGAGGAAATCAGTGAAAAAATGGAAGGGAGACTCACGCCAATGGTACCAGGTCTAACAGGAACTAAGTTTTCATCTTCATCATCACTTGTTGAACTATGCGCGTTTCGGCTTCACAGCCTTCATCAGGAAGCCATGGTTATTGGAAACTTATAAAAATGTGTGTATTAAAAAAGATCTGGGTTAGGGTCCATCAGCCCTCCAACCTTTTTGATCTATCACTTTGATAAGTGCGTCACAAATCGATAGTTTCACCAGATTGTCCCATCATAGTGAATAGATGATCAATAGTGTGATCAAATATAACTTCTACTATAACTAGTTCACCTTATATCCCAAATTTGCAGTAGAGCTGCTTCATAGTAATGAATAGATCCAACCCTACGTGAGAAAACAGTGAAGGTTAAAAACTAGATATCAAAGAGGTTATCACAAGATTCTTCAACCAAGGATAGAATAGAAAATATGCTTCTCAGCATGAAGAAGAAGGGATGAAACTCTAGAGGTGGAGGGCTGCCCAACTCATATTGCAGCCATGATTTGCATTTTATATAGTAACAAGGCTAAAAGAGGGTGGATTAACAAATAACACAGCCTTTGTGTGTTGGCGTATGAGCTGCAGCTGCAGCTTAGGGTTTTAAAGATCAAATTTACCTGGCCATTCATAGTGTTTCCAGGTCGGGGATAGTCGTAAATAGGACGTCTGTGTCAATCAAGGCCAAATTTCTAGTGGGAGCAGACAAAGGGTCCATTAAAAGATTTTCTCACTCAGAATATGTTGTGACATATAGCGAGGAACACAATTTAAAGTTTCTCCTTTATATGATTATCATAAAGTGCCCACTCTGGTGTGTACTTACCCTAAGATGTGATGGGCAGGGTCTATTTGTGGTGGAGCTCACTGTGTTATGCTCCTAAATGCTAAAGAATTCAAAGGACAAAAACATATGATGTACTCGGGGTCCTATAAGTATAACAAGAAAAAACAGTTTGTTGAAATCACTTCCTAATGGATAGGAGGCGTGTGAGACTCTTACCTCCTGATCATGGCAGGACTCGTGCCGAGTGTCTCCAAAGGCAAGGTTAAAAAAAGTGTTGATTCTGAAGCATATGCCTCGTGTCACAATCCTGCGACGGTGTACGGGTATTGTTACGCGACCAGTGGGATCAATCAATCAATCAATCATGTCACTTATAAAGCGCACTACATACCCGCGAGGGTCTCAAGGCGCTGGGGGAAGAGGGGGGTGGTGCTGCTACTGATCGAAGAGCCAGGTCTTGAGGAGTCTTCTGAAGGCCAGTAGGTCTTGGGTCTGTCGGAGGTTGGTGGGGAGGGTGTTCCAGGTCTTGGCGGCGAGGTGGGAGAAGGATCTGCCGCCGGCGGTCGTTTTCCGGATGCGGGGGACTGTGGCGAGGGCGAGGCTGGTCGAGCGGAGCTGGCGGGTAGGGGTGTAGAAGCTGAGTCGTCTGTTGAGGTAGGCTGGTCCGGAGTTGTGGAGTGCTTTGTGTGCGTGGGTGAGGAGCTTGCAGGTTATCCTCTTGTTGACAGGGAGCCAGTGCAGGTCTCTCAGGTGGGGTGTGATGTGGCTGCGTCGGGGGATGTCGAGGATAAGACGTGCAGAGGCGTTCTGGATGCGTTGCAGCCGTCTCAGGAGCTTAGCCGTCGTTCCTGCGTAGAGGGTGTTTCCGTAGTCCAGCCTGCTGGTGACGAGGGCCAGGGTGACTGTTTTTCTTGTTTCGGTGGGGATCCACTTGAAGATCCTGCGGAGCATTCGGAGGATGTTGAAGCAGGATGAGGAAATGGCGTTGACCTGCTTAGTCATGGAGAGGGTGGGGTCGAGGATGACCCCTAGGTTGCGTACGTGGTCGGTGGGTGGCGGGGCTGTTCCCAGTGATGTTGGCCACCAGGAGTCGTCCCAGGCTGAAGGGTTGGAACCAAGGATGAGGACCTCCGTCTTGTCCGAGTTCAGCTTCAGGCGGCTGGTCCCCTCTTAATGCCGTCACTATGCAATCGAACCAACTTACAAAGCACCTCACTTCGGTACGTGAAAACTAGATGCAATGTGCACAGTAGTGGTGTTAATACGTCAAAACACTTTCAGTCAAGGTATCATGAAAAAGAGAGCCAATCAACAAGGCAAAGGTGGACTGTACCTCACATCACACGTGCAGGAATGGTAGAGCCAGTGAGCTGTGTAATTGTGTTGCAACATGTGTCATGACACAACAGGTCAGCTCTGTCACACAGTGGTTGTGTGAACAGTGCAGAGATACTGCCATCTGAAAGGTAACTACATTGGAAAGTGGCCTCTAAACCTATGAGGAACAGATGTCCTAAGCATCAATATTGACCTGACAGGGAACGAGTAGGAAGTCAGAATGTGACCATCTAATATAGACCAACAACCAATTTATTTCATTGCAGATGATGTACCAACTACTCCTGACTGGGGCCGGACTGGCCATAGTGGGCACCGGTCATTTTACCGGTGGGCTGGAAGGGTGGGTACTGGTTTTGGACCGGTGGGGGGTGTTTTTGCTACTGGGGGCCATTTTGCAGGAGGGCTGCAATATCGGCCCCCTGTAACAACAGCGCAGCAGCAGTGTTTCCTTGTTTCCCACCAGCACCCCCCCCCCCACTCCTCCCTGCCAGTCCGACATAATTGCCAGGGCCGGTTTGCGTTCCCAGTCTGGCCCTGCTCCTGACCCACTGCGTGTCCTGGATGAGGATCCTGCTGAGGATGAAAGCTTGCCAACCCTCAACCAAGACACCATTCAGCAAAACCTGTACTCCATTCAGACACCATCTCTGGTTGCAAGAGGGGCTGACAGCATCACTAGGTCTCCAGAGGTTCTACCTATCATCCAACAAGCACCACCAGCCAGACCACCCTCAGTCCTGGACTCCGAGGACCACCAAGTTGAGTTTCAACATCGTGTGGTGAGAGTCCAGCGGGAGCTAGTAGATGAGGTGTGGGCAGGAATGGAGACCCTGCCCTAGAGGGAGTCCCAATAAGGACACCTCAGAGGCCATAGTGTTGGAATGGAAAATATTTTTAGTCGACTTCCCCTTGCATTGTACTATTTAAGTTAGCATTTGCGGCACCATTTTGCATTCAGCCGCGATTTTGTACCATGACTGAAACCAAGCTTCTGTCTCATTCTGTTTGCCTCAGCAGAAAGCAGTTTCAATGTTTTTTTTCATTTCTCCAAGGTTGAGCTTCGCTGCACTAATGAATAGACTGTCTTGTCATTACATACCTTTCCCGTTAGATAGGCCTGCTCCCACCATTATAGAGGCGGGCACGGGCAGAATAACCTTGGAACTGGGTTAGCATGTACCCGGTCTTAGGATTGTAGCTCATCCTTCTGTGTCTCCTTTGTTCACCAGCTAGTAACTGGAAAATTCCAGTCTGGGCGTGTCTTTAGGGGTACTGGAAATGTATATCATGTATCTCAATGTTGGCGGGGGTCAGTCCCTCTGCAGCAATCCAAAGAGTCTGGTCAGACTGGACTCCGCTCGAGTGAATGACTAATAAATAACTTTGGTTTGTATTCTCTACTGTCTGGCAGGCTCTTCATTTGTTTGGAAGGCTGAGAGGTGGTCGCAAGTGACCTGGGTGACCCTATTTGGGTCACTTCCTTCAATAGGAGGCCCCTACCCTCTGCTTCATGGCTTGGAACAGTCAATGGCTGACATTGCTGGTGTCATGAGGAAAAGGCACGAACAACTGCCCTGCTGAAGTAGCACCAGCAAAGTTGCCAACGAGCTGGGGGAGATCCACAACATCCTAGAGTCCGTGAAGCAGAATCAGGACTCCTACATTGTGACACTGGGTGCCTCACACCGCGATGTTGTCACTGTGCTGGCAAACCAGCAAGCCCTTCTTAGTGCTGTGCTGCCTTACTTGTTGGCTTTGAAAAATGCAGCTGGGGACAGGGGATCCACATCTTCAGCCCGTGATGTGTGTGTGCCTCGGCACCTACAACACCCCAATCACAGGAGGCACCACACCCCTAAGAGGATGTAGATGCCGATGTTCCCTCTTTCTAACAAAAAACTGACTGGCAGCATTTCTCTGTGCCACATGGCCAGTTTCCCTATTTACCTGTGCTTATGGCCATGCCAGTGTACTTCTCAACTGGTACTGTCCTCCCTTTGCTTTCCCACCTGTTCATCTCAACCATTTGTGGACTGTCTACGTGGCCTATCTTCCCTCATGGCAATTTGGTTCTCCTCCTCACTGGGAAACTCCTCTCCTCTACATGTCCCATGATATGTATCCCCCGGGGACTCTGTCTGGACATCCAATGGTCGTTGCCCCAGGGTATGCGACTTGCTACTTGGTTTACATGCCAATAAATTCACTAACCAGAACCAGCAAGTTGTATATCTGTTCATGATTTGACTAAGTAGACCATGGTGAAAGTGCTAATCCTAGACACTACCTGCTATCTAAAGTAAACTGTGTATCATAAACTCAGAGGTAAAACTGCACAGGCCATGCAAAATAGATTTTATGAAACCTATGCGCATCTAATATAGCAAGTAGTTACCCAAGGTCACATGCATGAAGTGCTACAATAAGCAATCAGTCAATGATTTTACTGAATGGCGTTTCTGCCGAGGTGGGTGATACCTCCATGCATACTGGACAACAGCGATGTGACAACAAAATTGTGCTAGGGGTGTGTGTAAGTGGCTGCCATCAGTGTGGTACACAACACATCCAAGTTAAGTCACAATGGTTTGACTCAACCATCCATACAAAACATGTAGCATCACGTACACACACTCTGAAACATTAGGTTACTACCAGGCTTTGAGCTGTGCGTCCATTCACAGCAAGAGTGCCACCTACAGTGCACAATAATGTTTGAAGATCCCTTAAGTAACTCCATTGCAAACTTGACAGGTGCCTCACCTAGTTACACATATATACAAACACTGCCAGGGAATCCTATAGCATGTGCTTTACCCAGCCAAAGCATGTATGACAACTGCAACTCAGTCAATGAGCCAGCAGTTGTGAAAGTGCTAAAAATGTTGTATTTAAAACACCATTAAAAACCAATGTCCAAAACTAGCTAAACTACACTAACTATTCCTACCTAAACTATGCCTACACTAACCTATGCTCAATCAACTACAATATCATAACTTAATACAAACCTAACCTACCTAACCTTAACTTATACTACTCTACCCATATACCACAACAGACAGGTTAAACATCAATCCTGCACCCCCTTAATACACATACACATTTGCACATGGGACAAACATAAACTACACCTATACACAAACTAAACATTAAAACCAAAACACAGATATATTTTTTGTATTTTTATAATTTTTTAGTTTTTTTATACACATACTAAACATTAACCCCCATCCACTTAACAACCTACCCACCCATATCCCCACCTAACAACATAGAAATATTAAAATCTATAAAAACACTAAAACTAACCTACCCTATCACTAAACTAAAACCTATACTAACCTATGGTACAACTATCTAAACTATGAAAAATAGAAAAAATAACTATACTGGAAAGTTGTGGTTGTGGGAAGGGGCAGTCATATACTGGAAAGTTGTGGTTGTGGGAAGGGGCAGTCTTTATCTCGCTTTCATAGATCTAAGGACTGCCTTCTACCTGGTACCCAGGACAAGACTATGGCATGTCCTTAATGACATGGGTATTCCACCCTTAATCTTAAACCTACTAATCCGCCTCCATGAGGGAAATTACGCCCAGGTGAGATGGGGGGCCCAAGGCCAGTTAACCAAACAGATTCCAGTGGGAAAGGGAGTCCGCCAGGGCTGCGTCATAGCCCCCACCCTGTTCTCCTTGTATGTGAACGGGGTGGTGAGGTCACCTACAAGAAGATCCTGCTGACGCCCCAACCCTGGCGGGCGATAGAAGTGCCAACACTCCTGTTCGCCGACGACAACTTGTTGGTGTCAAAGACTCCGGCTGGGCTACAAAGTTAATGAATAGATACCAATCCTTTTGTGACTCCCGAGGCCTGGTCATTAATACTTTAAAGACCAAGCTTATGGCCTTCAACCCCCTTCAACCCCCACAAATCTTTTAGAAACAATCTCACATTAAATGGCGTTATTTTGGAAAGAGTCAACACCTTTGAATATCTTGGCATCCGCCTCTCTGATAAGATGCTTTGGAGGCCTCATATAGCCAAAATGCTTATTAACCACAAACGTGTGGCGGGTGCGCTCATTAAGGAACATCAATCTTCAATTAGTAGACCAGTTGCCCCGGCTCTTGTGGTTTATGATGCCAAGGTATTAAGCTCTGCGCTCTATGGAGCAGAGCTATGGGGGTTCGACAGTGTTGGCGAAATCAGTAGATCTGAGCACAAGTTTTTAAGGGACCTGGCGATGCTCCCCGCAACACTCCGCTAACTCCTTTAATGCACGATATGGGTAGGCGGCCATTTAGGGATATCGCCAGGTTTCGCCCATTGCTTTTCTGGAGCTCGCCTAAGGCGTACTGCAGAGCTTGAAAACTATGCCACAGCCTTAACAGAGGTGATGAATTTAGATGTGGACCCCAGGGTCAAGTGGATTTTAAATGTCAAGAAAACAATGATCTCACTTGGGCTTAAAGAAGCGTGGGAAAATCAGAAGCCCCCAAGTAAGGTGGAACTTAAACGCCATTACTGGAATTGGATTGACAATCAGGAGCGCAGCAAATTGAACTGGGGGAGATTAACAGAGGAATTCTTTAGCTTTAAGCAAACTAGAAGCCTTGAGCCTTTTCTGGACGTAATCCAGGTCCCACGGGATAGGGCTCTGTATATCCAGTTTAGGTACGGTACGCTCCCTGTTAATGCCCTAACATCAAAATGGCACTTTGCCAAGATCACATCAAAAAGCTGTCCCTGTTGTGGAGCCCTGGTGGAGTGTGTTGCCCATGTCCTGTTTGCCTGTCCATCTTATAGCAATGCAAGATCGAAGTGGTTAAAACCAATTTGCAGAGACATGGGCACCCGTGACCACTGGGTTGCTCTACGCATTTTGAAATCCGATCCACGCACCTTATTTTCTTGTGGAGTCGCCAAGTTTTTGAGCTGTGCTTGGTTAATTAGGCACAAAGCCTTGCGTGGATGACCAAAGTCTAGGCCAAGATGGTTACTGGAGAAAGAAAAATATTCAGCTATCACAATTCTCCACTTGTTGTGTTACATAGGAACTGCAAATCTCTTACTGCTCTTTTATATTTCTTTTTAGACTGTTGTCCCTTTCTATGAAACAATAATGATGAATTGTGGATACATATTTTTAAATCACTGCTTTTTATTATAATCAATTCTTACGTGTTGTTTTTTAACAGAATGCTGAAAATGTTGTGCTTGTATATATATTTTATTAATTGTATAACTGTCGGACGATGCTTTTATGATACATTGCTATCGAAATAAAGCTATTGATTGAAAAAATAACTTGGGAGGTACAGAACATTGGAGGGAGGGCATACATATGTGGAGCAATTTTGTACACTGATTGCTGTAGTGTTTGCACCATCCGCAACAGTGTAGCCATCTGAAGTTCCAGCACTGCGAGCCTCAATTTCATGTCTGCATTGTCTTTCTGGACTAGCTTCTCAAAGTCCGTAGGCTGAGCAGGAGTAGGGGTCACTGCCTGTGGTGTCACTGCTGGCTGTGCTGTGGAGGGTCCTGCTACTGCACCGAGATCATACGCATGGGAGAGGGCCACTTCAGGCCTGGTGCTTACCCTGTCCTGTGGTTTCTAGGCCTGAGGTGGTGACTTCCAGGCTCCTGCTGCCCTTGCATTCTCGTACTGGAACCCCATTCTCTGGAAGACCTTGGCCACATGCCTGATGTGGTAGTACCTCTCCTTATTGAGGCAGTACTGGTGTTCCTGCTCTGGGGTCATGCTGTCTGTTGGGGAGGAAGGACATATATATTAGACCAAGCTGAAATTGTCCAGGTTCAATTACTTGCATTAATTACAATTAGCTGCACAAGTGGCATGACCAGCCAAATTTTAGACATCTATGGAATAAATCATGACCAAACATCACAAGAAGCATGTACTTGTCCTGACGTTACAATACAAAGGAACTCAGGTATTGGCCTTGTAGGTACATGAAATTGCAGTGTTTGGCCTAATAAATGTTGACCTATGTGCATATTAAGACACATTCTGCACAATTATGTTGTGTACACATGGAATGGTACTCATGGTTTATCTAGGTACTCCCTGGAGATAGTAATGTAGCATGCAAGAAAGTAAAATCAATGGCCTATCACTTATGTGAAATTAGTAATGTGGAGCATGTGCATATATTGTGCCTCAGCCATGCTTCACTATTATAGCAGATAAACAGGGCCACACACATTGCAGCATAGATTGACACTGTGCCAGGTAGTTGAGACATAGAGTGTGGCTCCTTCCAAATCAACCAACCTGTTGGGCTCTTCTTCAAGGATGACACATGGACATACCTAGAACACTTTAACCTAGACCAGGCAATGGAAACCTACCAATGTCCTGTAGCCCTTCACATATCCAAGAGTGTGTCCATAAATTTCTGTAAGAATTGTTACCTAGATGCATATCAACTCATACTTAATCCATGTGATGAGTGTGTGAATGCATGATCTTGAGCTCATGTGTATGAGTACATTGTGCTTTATCTTGCAGATAATTGGCGAAAATGGTTCAATGGTGACATTCCATGGGGGAGGCAGTATAGGTAACGGCAGCAGTAGGTGGACTGTGAAATGGCCTGTATGCTGACAACACAGTGCATGCATGCCTGTAGTGCTTAACACATTGGTCTTATTTCTCACAAAACACTGCAAAGGTATTGATATATGGAGCAGGAGTCAGGTAAGTAACAGCATTGGCATGTGTGGACTGGTGACATGTCCCACATCCACTCCTAACTATTCAAACTGCACTGTTAAAGGATTCATCGCAGCCTGTGTGAAACTGCCACAAAAAGTACCATAAATTCCATGTGTATGCCTGCAGTAGCAATATGCAGCAGACAGGCAGATAGAGGGTCATCTCTCCAATTCCATGTTCACATTGAGTTTCATCATAACTTCCATTGTACCACCATGCCAATTTTGCATTATCACCTCTGGCACCCCATCTCACATGTCACCGATATGCAGTACTCTGTGAGATGTGATGATACCCATGAGACGGGATGACAGTTGCCATATATGATCATTGTGGGCTAAGGGGTGAACCCAAGTAAGTCATTGGCATGGGCAATGGACTTATGCACTCACTGCAATAAATGGTGAAATGTAACTTGCCCACTAATATGCTATCATGAAGGATATATGATATATTTTAACTATGCCATCCCACAAATACATATGCAGCATCTATACTAGGATGTAAACATGTTTTGGTATGACGAGCCTGCTCACATAGTAACCCAAGTCCATTGGAGACCAAACTTTGGGTACAACCTGTTTTACAGGTATATGTATGGACCACAAAACAATTTGCTGTTTGAGTGGCATGAATGTCTGACATGCTTTCAATGATTTAGACTGCACCAATGTTGGTAGGGTGGAGGACGGTATTCTGCAGGCATGTGCATGGTATGATGTGAACACACAATAGGAGGACATATATATTGGCAAAATATTCACTGGGCACGTCAACATTTGATGGCTGTTTATAATTGTGTTCTGCTCAAAGTTAGACTTGGGAAAACATAATGTGTCAGGGAAATCATAGCCTATCCCATGCAACACTTGTGTCACATATTTCGGGTAACATGTTGGTACTTTCTGTCCATAGTATGAGTGAGGGACTTTAGAGCTAATGACCATCAGTTGGTGTTGGGGCAGGTGGTGGTACATGTATCACAAGCATCCACACCATAGCCACCACAGCAGTAGCACAACATATTAAGAGGCATCCATCATATGGGCCTGCATATATTGGAAATAATCCCATATAGCTATTTGACTTTGTCAATTGCACATGCTGCTTTGTCCTACTTCTGTTGTGAATCCACATGTAAATTACAGCTTGTTTCTGCCGAGTGATGAACCCCTTACAAATCTCAGGGCAACCCATTTAAGCTAGCAAACACAATCCTTACAGAGCACAGAAACAATCAGGTGACACTCACTGATAGCATTGGGATCTTGGAAGGTCGCCACCTCACCATGGGTGTATGGGTCTGGTCCAGCCACAAGACAAAAACATGATACATTGCTCTGTGAATGCTGAACATGTACACTGTGTGCAAATGAAGCACAGTTCTTTCATATCACAAATGCCTGGTATTGTCTGTACGATTTATTTGTAGCATGAGGTACCGTTGGAATGCCTTCATTATGGGCATATGGATGCCATGTCGCAGTGTATTCAGATGAGAGCAAGCACATCACATATGCGGTGCACAGAGTGCAGACAAGGTACAAGATCACACTAGCTTGCAACATGGTGTAAGGATGCCAGGCTTTCATGGATATGTGAACAGTCCAATTTGAGTGACCGCACTCTGCATAGTATGATAAAGCTGGGGCCTTCTGAAGTCAATATGTGTTCTTTTCAGTGCTATACTCATCAGACAGTACCCATGCTTGTTTTTCTTCTTCACTTAGCTCCTTACATGTGACCAGTGCACTGTGAATTAACAATGCTCATTCAAGGCCCATACAGGCTCATAAATGAATGATTACCATTGTTTGTCTCATAGACGTATGTGTAACTATTGGGGGGGGGTACCAAACGCCCTGTCCAACTTGTAACCTGATGAAATGTGAGTGTTTTCCCCTGCAACATACATGGCAGGTGGACCCCACAGTTCTAAGTCAGTACTGATCTACCGAGCTGAGTGACAATACTCCCTGCACACTGCCGGATGGGTCCCACATCACCTATGGTTCTCCGCTGCACTGCATGGTATGTTTTGGCTAAAGTGATGCCCCTATGAAGAGTCCCTTGTGGCATGTTCAGTGTATGTAACGGAGTAAGCCCACATCATGCCACAGTCACCTTTATACACATCTGGGCCTTCCGAAATGGAACCCGTTCAAAGTATTGTGCAAAGGTGACACAGCTAAAAGCTCATGGTATAAAGGGACTTACTGGTAGCACCACCAACTTCTATCCCCAGGTGGTCCAGGAGATCTTGCTCCTTGGTGACAACATCTGCCCACCGGTGCTTGAGTTGGTGGATACTCCGCTGGACATTGAAGATGCAGGACAAAGCTGATACCTCTCATGGGCTGGATATCCCTGGCTGACCGATCCTCAACTGCTGATCATGTTGAGCAGGTACCTGACTATCAGCCACAGCAGGCCTCCAAACTCCTCCTACATCAGGTTCTTAGCCCTGCCACAGCCCAACATATCCCTAACACCAAAAGCCACACTAAATCTAACAATAGAAACACTATCCCTTCCCGTTACCCCTATAGCTATAATCCCCTATTTTGACAAAAATACACTACACAAAACAACACAAATTACAATGACAAAACAATTATTTTACACTTTGGCGACACAACATTGACAGAACAGACACCAACAAGACCAAGAAACAGCATAAAACTCTCCAGCAAACAACAACCACCTCCACCAGCCAGCACAGAAAAAAAGACTGTAAGTGAAAGCAAAAGGAACTTCACACTTCCTGGTTTGCAGCATTGCTGAGCCATTGCATCATTTCCTGGATGAATGCATTACGTTTCCGTTCTATGCGTCAGATTTCCTACTAAAGCATCATTTTTTTCAGACGCACCGCTAGGAAACTAGCCAAGGCGAGAGTTACACACAACACATGACAATGTCCAAAGTAGTGGTTTTTATTCTTTTGAGTTGATGCATAGCTTCCATCTGTCCAATTCTCTTTCCACTGAAGTTTCACGTTTTCAGGTAAATCCGGACTTTTCCTACAAAAGCATCACATTTACTACAAATGTGTCACCTTTGCTACTAGAGTGTCATCTTTCCTACTTAAGTGTCACATTTTCAGGTAAAACAGAACTTTTCCTATAAAAGCGTCATGTTTACTACAAATGCGTCACCTTTCCTACTAGAGTGTCACCTTTCCTACTAAAGCATCACGTTTTCAGGTAAAGCGGGACTTTTCCTACAAAGTGTCACCTCCCTACAAATGTCTTACCTTTCCTACTAGATTGTCTCCTTTCCTACTCAAGCGTCACATTTCCAGGTAAAGCAGGACTTTCCCTACAAAAGCTTCACGTTTATTATAAATGCGTCACCTTTCCTACTAGAGTGTCACCTTTCTTACTCAAGCATCATGTTTTCAGGTAAAGCGGGACTTTTCCTACAAAAGTGTCACCTTACTACAAATGTCTCACCTTTCCTACTCAAGTGTCATGCTTTCAGATAAAGCAGGAATTTTCCTACAAAAGAGTCACCTTTGCAACAAATGCATCACCTTTCCTATTAGAGTGTCACCTTTCCTACTCAAGCGTCACATTTTCAGATAAAGTGGGACTTTTCCGACAAAAGCATCACTTTTACTAATAAAGAAGCATGTTTCCTACAAAAGTATCATGTTTACTACTATAGTGTCATGTTTCCTACTAAAGTGTAGTGCTTACTACTATAGCGTCACATTTCCTACTGTATTGTCACATTTCCTACTAAAGATTTGTTTAATTCTAAACACCTTGCTAGGGAACTAGCCAAGGCGCAAGTTACACACAACATATGGCAATGCACAATGCATTGTTTCTGAGGCTTTGACATTGATGGTTGGCTTCCGAAAGACAGTCTGGGTGCAGTTTGTCATGCTATGGACCAATGTGTACTTGTTTCATTGATGCAAAGCCCGTTACGTGTGGAACAGTATACTGATTGGTGCAATGCAGATAAACACTCCCATGGGTCACTTTCCTTGCTCATAATTTCTTGGCTGACATGCTTGTAGTATTGGGATGTGTTGCATATGTATGCCTACAGTGCACATATGTGTGATTCCTGGCATTCATGGCGCAGACACTAGGACAGGCAATATATTGCTGTGACATACACAGACAATTGTGCATATCTTGACATGATCCAATAAACTTACAATTTATATGATGCTTGCCATGATCTGTGCTGTTGGCATTTTTTTTTTTGTGGGCTTGTGAGATAAACGCAAGGACAAGTAATGGGTTCAAACATTTATTGTCATGTTGGACCTTCAGTATCTATTGGTTCATGGTTTATCCCAGACCATGTTGTTCAGGCAATGAATGTTGCACTATGTGTGTGCATCTACGATTTCCAGCCCCGGTACTGTGGATGTCTCCACCATCTGCCTCCTCCTCCTTCTCCTCCATCAGGTCCCTACTCAGCCAGTAACAGATGATGACCTCATCCTCCCTGAGTCCAAATAGAGTAGTCCACAGGCGCTAAATGTGTTCCTTTCTCCTGCATTGCCTTGGTGGTGGTGAGTGGGGTGGGGTGGGTGGTTGGGTGGTGGTGGTGGTGGTTATCTCCTTGAGACTGCCAGCTTCACAATGAGCACCTCCATTATGTAATTGTGGCTGCCACACTGTTCTGTCTGGCTTCTCGTTATGTACCAATGTCAATGCGTCATTTCCTACATGTGGCTTTCAAAGGCACAGGATTTTTGACACTAGCGGTCCTCTGCGCAACTCAAGCCGGCAATGCGTCACTTTGGTAAAATCTCGTAAATATCCATGCATCTGTTTTATGGTGGAAATTACGATGGAACGCCTACCTTGCATATTTTAATAGTTACTTGATTCATGTGATTTTGACACACGTTCCTTTTGACGTAGGACTCTTAAAAGTGGTGCATCGTCCAAGCATGGAAGGTTGGTAAATCTGGCCCTAAAAGGTTTTAGCATTCACCAACCCTCTGATTTACCAAACCCGAGGGCTTATGAACAGTAAAACTCTTTGTACATTAGGCCTTTTATTCTCAGAACAGACAAAAACAATCACGCTCAAATAACAGTAAGGCAGGTTATGGAATGACACTTTATACTCTCTTGTGTAAGCTGCATTCATATAGCACGTCTGCAAAATTGTACGTGGGTGAGTTAAGGGAACAACAATTTAGAGAGAAATTGTAATGGGTTGTAATAGCAAATGTATGTAACTCCAACTATCAATTTTATGCCAAGGTAGGACCTGCCTTATAACCAGAAGGAATTCCAAAGCAAAGATCAAAATGAAGAGAGCCAAAAACCATTAGAACTTTATTGACATATGTAATTCATTACAGCCCATCCACTAATCCCTCTTACTTCTAGGCAATGGTTAGCTACTTTGACGTATACTGAAAATAGTTTTACTTATTTTTTATCTCTATTGACTTTCAATTTCTATCCTGACCTTTTTATAAATGAATGGATGTAGATGTTCCTTTAGAGAAATACAGTTAGCCAAAGGGTTATCCCTCACACTATACAGTTGAACAGATGATCAATTGAGTTCAAAGAAGGGTGATTGAAATGCCATGTATTCAAACTGTCCAAAAATGTCTTATGTTCCTCACATGCTTACAGATGCAGTGTGCTCAGGACCATAGAGGAAGATAAGAAAAGTCTCTACCTCTAGAATGAGCTTATGCTTTTTCTGGAATAGACAGTAGAAGAGAACAATTTGAGTGGTTATGGGAAGGGGTATATAGGTTTGAAAAAGTAGAAGGCTAGACATGTAGTCAGCCTAATAGCCTTTCACAAACTCTTGCACTGGCTAAGAAAACGTCCTGAGTGAAGCGAACTAGTGTAGATGAAAAAAGATGTGTATCCTGTGAAGAAGACTATGAATAAAGTATTGAACAACATTTTAGAGGATTTAAATCGGAAAGAGAACGTACTTGGGTAAGCCTAAGTAGTCAGAGTTCTGAAGATCAAGATATGAAGATCTAGATGCCTGGATGCTAATGGGAAGAAAGGAAAAACGTTATGAAGTACTTTAAGACAAGTAAAGGAACATTTCTTCACCTGAGGCTTCAGGGACAATGCTTTGTTACATAAAATGCATGTGTTCCACATCAGTAGGTGTAGGGGTGGCACTCATATTGGGTTGCCACCAGCTGTCAGACCAAGGGGAATGAATCTCGCTTTTGTTATTTTAAGTTTTAAGTTTTCTATTTGTCAAACCAAATGAAATGTTCGGTGTCATCACTGTAGCAATAGATAAAGAAGTAAAAATTTGAAAATGTAAAGTCAAATGGGTGAAATACATATTTCACCCTGAAGGGCACCACAGGGCATGGTTCTGCAAGATGACTGATAATGGAAGAGAAAGCACTTCACAGCTATGGTGGGCAAGGAGACTAGCCAAACCAAAGCTCTGAGCTTCACTATATTTCAACACAGACACCCGAATGGAGTAAGAGACAAGTTCGAAGCAGAAGAAAGCAAAATGATTTTTGAGGAATAAGTACATTAAGGAAGATGTCCACAGTGACATCAAGCAAAAAGCATATGTCTGCATGCGTTTCTGGCTTAGCTGTAGTTAGCACTTGGATGTACTCTTTGCAAAATAATCTGATCAGCAAATGTGATGCCTTGATTCTGTTTTTCGTCTGGTAAATTTAAGTGCTGATAATGAGCAAAGGAAATGGTGCAAATATTTCGCGGATAAACTGTGTCCCACAGTGAACCCACAGCAGGCTGCCATATGAAGGCAAAAGATAGCGACTCGAAGACAGAGAAGGATAGAGCAAGGGCTAGGCCGGTAGCTTTAGTGCTTTGGGACCTCTCAAAAATCACTCTGACCCACTTCAGCTTGCTAGCTGACTGATCCAGCTAGAGAACTTGGAACACTGACAGACATCGATACATGGAGAAAGTATCTTTTCTGAAAAAGGAAATAGGTACAATGGAGGAAAGTAGCACGGCTACATTGTATCAAGGCTTAAGTAAGTCAGAAAAGAGAACATATGTTTCTTTCAGAATTTTGATTAATTGTTGCTGGATATCACAAACACTGCCGGTGGAAGGAACTTGCTACATTAATAGCACTCTGCTTGTTTAAGAGTAACTGTTAAAATAATTGTCATAGTATTTGAAGTGGATTTGTGGAGGAGGAAGGTAGGATCCTCTGGACTTTTATAAGTGAGAGAAAAATTATGGAAAAGAGGAATATAATTACAGTGTATTAAGACTTAGGGGCATATTCTCAAGGAACTATCGGCGAGTTAACGGCACTTTATCCCAGCCAAAGTCGCGATAAAATTATCGCCCCATTCACAAGCTGGTGCTAACAGCCGATACCACCATTTTACTTGCGAAAGCATCTGCAACAAACATTGCCACAGATGACCCTGGCAACTATCACTAATGAGATGCAGAGTAGGCGTTCCCGAGCAAAAAGCCGCAACAACACCACACCCCAACATTCTCACGACCAGCCACATCGGCGATAAAACCACAAAACAGGTGATAAGGCGCATTAGCAGCAGGAAATCAACACCTGCTCTGACCTGGTGTAAAGTCGGACGAGAACCTGCACCATCAAAGGGAGCCCAGCCCAGAGCCACACATGAAGAACAACAGATGCCATGGAGCCACACACCATGCATCACAGAGCCCCGAGAGGGCAACGACACCCACCGCCACCCCCCCCAGGATCGCCCCCCCCCTGGACCCCTCCCGCCCCCCCGACCACCACAGAGGCAGATCAGACAAAGACAGCGGACCTTCAGGAAATGCACCAGCCTCACAGACCAAACACCAGACAATGTCAATGCCCACTACAGGCTCAAAAGGACAACCATCGTCCGCATCCTGAACATCATTGCCCACAGGCTGACAGTACCAACACAGCGGACAACCAACATCCCTCCGCAGACAAAGCTGCTGGCTGTGCTGCACCTGTTGGCCTCTGGTACCTCCCAACCAACAACCGCCAGAGTCGGAGGAGTCTCACAGCCAGCCCCATCCAAGTTCCTCACACCTGTCCTGGATGCCATCATCAGCCAGGTTCCCCAGTACCTATACGTCCCCCACAATGCGCAGGAAAGGCTGGAGACCAAGCAAGGACTATACGCCATAGCTGGATTCCCGCACGTGTTGGGGGCAATTGACAGCACACATGTCCTACTTGTGCCCCCTGCCGACACTGCACACAATTACCGCAGCAGAAAGCACAGGCATTCCATCAACGTGCAGGCAATAGTGGACCACAGGGGACTCTTCACCAATGTCGTAGCCAACTACCCAGGCAGTGTGCATGATCCCCTCATCTTCCGACAGTCCATCATCAACCAGCGCTTCCAGGATGGCACCTATGGGAATGCACTGCTCGTTGGCAAGTACCAAATGAACACACCACACACCTCAACTCCACAATCATGCAAGTCACAACTCTGGCAATGCACACGATGTAATGGTTAGCGCTCCAGTGCCTAGAGCGCTGGAGCGGAAGTCCCACCACATCCGCTGGTCAGGCGTGGCCAGCGGGGAACAAATAAAGGGAAGGCGCTCGCTCGGGGGCGGCACTTCCGACCGTACTGCTGTGTGCCGCGTCTGGTGTCCCGTGCAGCGGCCAACAAAGCGCGAGCGGCAATTACCCGCTCAGCAACACAACATTGGCGACGAGGAGGGCCGTGACCCTCGCTCGCAACACCATCGGGGCCGGCATTGAAACCCCGATCGGCGACGCCCGCGACCTGTGGGACGTCCTTCAGCCTGCCGCCAAACGCTCGTGGGAGGGTGAGTCAGCCCCCGCGGTACAGCGTCCCTGGGCAGCACAGCGCCGCAGTGCGCTGCACCGTGCCTGCATACTTCAGTCTCCATGGCGACACCACGCCATCACGTGCCATCCAGGGCCCACGAAAAGGGAGGCCCCACGCACTGCGAGGCCGGTGCAACAATATCATAGGCCTACCTGAGCACGTGTGCTTTGCGCTCTACGCCCTCCGGTGGACACACCTGCGCACACGCACCTGCTGGTTCCCTCACCGCACGCGACGGGCAGGCGCCTGAAGGTTTGGCACGCGGCCTGCATTGCCCCAACGGGCACTAGGTTTTCCAGAGTCCACGATCCGGCACCTGCTAAGGACTTACCATGGGTGACGAGGACTGCGCCCATGCCCCAATCCGGATCCCATTTCAGCACGTGGCCTCCGGTGTGCTGCCGCCATTCAGCGAGTTGGAGGACCCAGCGACGGCGTCCCCCCGCTGGAGGGTGTGGATTGAGCGCCTCAACAACTACTTTGTTACGACCAGAGAGGCGGACGACGCAATCAAACGGTCCCTCCTCCTCCATTATGCAGGGGATGAGATCTTCAAGCTTTTCAAGCACCTGCCTCACGCCGGAGCCGCGATGGACTACGACGCGGCGGTGGCCGCGCTGGATGCCCATTTCGATCCTCAGCTCAACCTGGATTTCGAGCGTTTCAAGTTGCGCCAAGTGCGCCAAAGGGATGGGGAATCCATAGACGCATTCTACGCCCGCCTACGTGAGCTCGCCAGTACCTGCACAGAGGATGACCAGCCCAAGGAGATCAGGGCCCAACTCATCCAGGGGTGCAGAGACAAAACACTGCGGGGCTTCATTCTCCGCCAACCAAGGATAGCGCTGGAGGATATCCTCATCCTAGCACGGTCCCATGACCTGTTGGCGGCAAGAGTGAATGAGATGGACCAGGCCCTCATCAAACCGACGGGGCGATCTGAGATCAAGGTCGAGAGGGCAGATGCCATCAGGACAAAAACCAGGATAGAGGGTCCCCGGAAGCCGAAGTCAGACGCGCCCAGATCACGGTGTGGCTACTGTGGCCACGAGCCCCATGCAGTGAAGGACTGCCCGGCACAAGGGAAGACATGCACAAACTGCGGGATCCCGAACCATTTCGCCACTGTATGCCGAGGGAGACGTCGAGGTCGTGACGCCAGAGGCCCGAAGCCACCATCTCGGGCAATCCGCCACCTGTCTGTGATGGAGGCGACCACATCGGAAGAGGCGCCGAGACCAAGCCGCCGATACCAGAGACCAGCGGACTCTTCATCGGAGGACGAAGATGAGGAGTCATACCTCATATCATTTGCGCAAGACCTCAAGTGACGCCGCAGACCTCAGCCAACCTGCATGGTCAGCATCGCCGGCTCTGAGGTAAAGGCGATCATCGACACGGGGGCATCGGTGAACGTGATGGGCCTCCAGCAATATCGACGGTTACGACCGTGCCCTCCTGTCACCCCCTCACAGACTCAGATCTATGCATACGGAGCACACACGCCACTACCACTAAAAGGGAAGATATCTGTCTCGATCAGAACGGAAGGACGAGAAGGAACTGCTACCATCCATGTAATCGACTGGGAAGCGGATACACTACTAAGCAGCAACACGGCGGAGGACCTGGGACTTGTCTCGTTCGCCAGAAGCGTCCAGGCACACCAAGTAGACGAACTGCTCGAACAATTCCCAGAACTATTCCGAGGCCTGGGCTGCATCAAATGTGACCCCATCAAGCTGCACATAGACAAAGCAGTCGCCCCAGTCACCCTCCGACATCAGAGGGTGCCGTTCCACCTAAGGCCACTGGTGGAGAAGGAGCTGGAGCTCCTCGAAGCACAAGGGGTAATCGAGAAAGTATCCGGGCCGACGCCCTGGGTGTCCCCGCTAGTCATTGCGGAGAAACCGAAGCAGCCAGGCGCCATACGCCTGTGCATCGATATGAGGCTGCCAAACAAGGCCATCAAGCGGGAACGCCAAATTACGCCGACAATGGACGACATCATAGCGGATGTCAACGGGTCGAGGTGGTTCTCCAAGATCGACCTCAATGCAGGTTACCACCAACTGCCGCTGTCAAAAGAAAGCAGGTACATCACGACTTTCAGTACTCACCTGGGGCTCAGAAGGTACAAAAGACTGAACTTTGGAATATCCTCGGTGGCCGAGGTGTTCCAGAACACGATCAGAGAGATGTTATCTGGCATGCCTGGCATGCTCAACGTCAGTGATGACATCCTGATCCACTCAGCGACAGCCGCCGATCACCACAAGCACCTCCGGAGCACGCTAAAACGCCTAAGTGAACATGGGGCTACACTCCATAGAGACAAATGCCAATTCTTCCAGCCCTCCCTGGAATTCTTCGGGTACGTGTTCAACCAAGAAGGCATTCAAGTTGACCCGAGGAAGTCACAGGCCATCAAGAACGCACCCGCCCCGACGACGTCCACAGAAGTGCGGAGCTTCCTCGGGATGGCCACTTATTGCGGGAGGTTCATCCCTGACCTGGCGACCCGAGCGGAACCTCTCAGGGCACTTACCCGGACTGACAGCCAGTGGAAGTGGGGCCAACAGGAGGAAGAGGCGTTCCAAGGAATAAAAGATGCCCTCCTAGGAGAAGCTACGCTGGCCTACTTTGACCCCGCAAAGCGGACAGAAGTCCTCGTCGACGCAAGCCCAGTAGGGCTTGGAGCAATTCTAGCCCAAGAGCAAGAGCCCGGACGATGGGCAGCATTGTCATTTGCCAGCAGGTCCCTGACGCCTACAGAGACAAGGTACGCACAGATAGAGCAGGAGGCGCTCGCCATCAAATGGGCCTGTAGCCATTTTCACCTGTACCTGACAGGACAGCCATTTATCATGGTCACCGACCACCAACCCTCAGTACCACTCTTCAAAGGATCTGCTCCCCATCCCCCGCCACAAATTGAACGATGGGCCGTGCAACTGCAGTCATATGAGATGGACATCGTATACCGGCCTGGGGCCAAGAACCCGGCGGACTTCTTATCCCGTCACCCGATGCAACAGACGCACGGAGGTGATGATGAATCAGCCGAGCAGTACATCAACATGGTGTCCTCAGCCGCATGCCCGCGAGCCATGACCCTAGAGGAAATCAAGAACGCCGCCCGAGACGACAGTGTTTACAGCCGCAACCTACACGCTGTTCAGACGGGATCATGGAAGGACTACTTGCATCAAGCAAACGCCTGGAACCAAGAAGACAGGGAAGGGCTGACAAAGATGTGGCGGGTGAGAAGTGAACTCAGTGCCACAGGAGACGGCCTCCTGCTGAGGGGACCCAGGCTGGTCATACCCCAGGCGTTGAGAGACCGGGCAACACAACTCGCCCATGGAGGCCATCAAGGGGCCACAAAGATGAAGACGAGAATGCGGGAAAAGGTCTGGTTTCCCGAGCTAGAACAGATGGTCGACGAGCTCGTCCGTCGATGCCCGCCCTGCCAACTTACCAGCACACCGACACGACCGCTCCCGGTCATCACAGAGGAGGCATGTGAAGAACCATGGTCCAAAGTGAGCATAGACTTTGGGAGTTTCCCAGACGGACGACACACCTTAGTGCTCGTGGATGCGTTTTCCAAATACCCCGTTGTGGAAATCGTGGCCTCAACCGCATTCACCCACGTGCGCCCCTGCCTAGAAAAGGTGTTCGCCATGTTCGGACTCCCACAGGAAATTCGGAGAGATAACGGACCGCCGTTCCAAGGATCGGAGTTCGCCATTTTCCTGCAACAGCAGGGAATACACCACCGGAAGATCACGCCTCAATGGCCTCAGGCCAACGGCGATGTGGAGAGATTCATGCGGACCCTGAATAAGACATTCCGCATCGCCACGCTGGAACAGGCCGACCCGGAAAGGCGACTTCACGATTTCCTCAGAGAGTACCGGAGCACCCCCCACTGCACCACGCAACGAAGCCCGTGGTCGCTGATGCTGCGAGGCCCGAGGAAGGACCTGATGCCAACGTGCCCTGGGTGGACACCTCCACCCCTGGACATCCAAGTGGCCCAAGGCCGGCGAGAACACCAAAACAACCAGGCGAGCGCCAGACGACACGCCGCGCCGCGGAGCCTGCAGCCAGGAGCGACCGTCCTCCTAAAAGATCGACGGCCCGGAGGAAAGTTCAAGACTCACTACGAACCAGGCACCTGGACAGTGGTGACCAACCGTGGGACCATGGTAACGGCAAGCAAGGGAGGGGAGAATGTGTCTCGTGGTTCAAAGAGGTCCCTGCCAGACCAGCAAGAGGGCAGGAGGCAGACCCTCGACAGTCATGCCCGGCGGACATCCAGAGATGCTAGAAAGCGAGCCAAGGAGCGATCCCGGCGGAGCGGAGCCCGGTGCTAGCGTCTCGCCAGGTCACCACACCTCTCCCCCTGAAGGCGACGGCCCAGAAAGAGGGCACGGAGGGCACTGAACTCAGAGGTACGATCTGAGACCCAATCCTCGCCCCAGCCAACGGTTGCGAGACTTCGCCTGTTGAGGACAATACCCTGAGATGGTGAAGAAAGCAGCCAGAGAGAAGCCGAACACAGGCGAAGGACTGGGTGAGCTCTGACATATTGAGCCAAGTTTATTTGTTTTCAAGAACTGAGTTGGGAAGGGATGTAATGGTTAGCGCTCCAGTGACTAGAGCACTGGAGCGGAAGTCCCACCACATCCGCTGGCCAGGCGTGGCCAGCGGGGAACAAATAAAGGGAAGGCACTCGCTCGGGGGCGGCACTTCCGACCGTACTGCTGTGTGCCGCGTCTGGTGTCCCGCGCAGCAGCCAACAAAGCGCGAGCGGCAATTACCCGCTCAGCAACACAACACATGTCACAAAATCACATACAACATGCCAAACAATATGCCCACCCACTAGACACAACAGCACAACTTAATGTGGCAACCTTGGTTAGCCATGTACATGAGCCATCAACTGCATGGCACCTCAGCCACACAATAGCCAAATGTGGGGAGAGGTGGGAACCAGGCATGTACGAAGAAGGCAAGTGACCCATGAATGAGAATGTACACAATGCCAAGTGTGGCGTGGAAGTGCTGGACAGACTGCAGTATGCAGACCACAGACATATCCATGTCTACATGCACTGCTGGTGTTTGGTGTGTAGTGGACAGTGGAAGCAACCATGTCACCCCAGCCAGTGGGGAAGATCGCGGAAATGTAGCATGTGACGTCCCCCCCTGTAAGCGTGTGCGGAGTGGGCTGGCCCTGTGGACGCCAGGCCAGCGTAGGGGTGTGAATAAAATGCACGTGGCACTGGGCATGGTTCTCTTCCGGAATGCCCAAAGCGTCTGCCAGGGCGGCGCCTCCCACCCCACCATGAGGCCGACGCCGTCGCCATGAGCGGTGTGGCCTGCGATCCTGTGCGCCTGCTGCAACACGGGCCGCTGGTCCCCCAACCCGTCATGCCCGCCCCTGCGCAGCCAGGCCTCACTGCTCACCTGCCGACACCGGCGTGTGTCAAAGAGGGCCCACCACGTGCCGGCGCAAGCTCCAAGCCCGAAGCCCGCGACCTTGGCAGCCTCCTCAGACCATCACGGCCTCTGCGACACAGGCCCGCTTTACTCCTTTTTCGTTGATGTACTCCACCGCTGCCTCTGGCCTACACTACGCTCAAGTAGGTCACACATTTGGAACTGAGTCTTGATTACACAATGGCAGAGTACATATTTATGGCATCGTTTATATCCATATTCTCCCTTCGATGTGGTGCCACCAACTCTGTGCATAGCATTCCGACCACATGTGTCTGTGGGCCCTTGCAGACTTCTGCCATCGGCCTACACAGCGGTCCAGCAGGCCTCACACCAATCCAGTCCAGTCCGTAACAGGCAGGACACGGCATCGTCGCTGGCTAAACACCCGCTCAGCTCAGGCGCCTCCACCTCCGTCAACCAGGAATCTTCTCCACATGCCATTTCAATGCCGCGTGTTAGAGATCCAGGAGGAGCTGGCTGCACAGCGGGTGCCCCGTGCTGACCACTGCCTCCGGCACCCACTGCGGTCGAGTAGGACACACAATTCGAACTGAGTCTTGATTTGTTCATTGCACAGTTTATATCATTGTACAGGCCTCATCCCTGACTGCATCCCCTTCCGGCTCTGGTGCCACTGACTCTGTGCCACGGGAGTCATGGACACTCTCTGATTGAACGTTGGTGGCGTCTGAGTTTATGGCCTGGGGGTTGTCTTCATCATCATGTAGCTGGTACTGACATTGTGGGAAAAAGGAGACTGTAGCATTCAACTCCTCCATATTGCCTGTTTCTGCTAACCTCTGCCCTCTGCATCATGCCCTGGATGGACACCTTCCACTGTCCCCCGTAACACTCCGCGACATTCTCCTTGGACATCAACCAGGACCCGCTCAGCTCCTGTGGCCCTACCTCAGTGCATCGCCAAGCACCGTCCCGTGGCGATGTGCCTGTGCCTGTGCCGGCCGCAGAGCATCCGGGGCCACCAACTGTGCAGCTCAAGTCATGGACCCTTGCTGTTTGTACTTTGAACTCCTGATTGTCTAATCACTGTTGTAGTTGTTGCCAGCACCAACCAACCCCTGAGGGGTGGCTTACACTACCCAACACCCATCCAGCACAGGCGTCACTGGACGTGTGACCCTGACAATAAAATGGGCTGGGCGCACGTGCCCATAGCCAGTTCCACTAATCATTTCAGGGTGTCTGTGTGGTCATTCTGTATGCATGTGGGCCCTGGGCCATACCACATTACATTGTGCTGTGTACAGCGTACGCAACCTTGTCACCTCAGGCAGTGGGGTGGACCTGGGACATGTATCTGTGTCGGACCCCCCTGTGCGCTTGAGGGAGTGGACCGGTGTACGGCAGTACGGCGTAGGGGTGTGGTCATTCAACACGTGGCTCTGGGCGTGGGTAAGTGTAGGCCTTGCCAAGGCAGTAACTAATGCTTATGTCTCAGGTGTAGTGTCGGTGCCACCTGTCACGCCATATACAATGTTGCTATGTAGCATGTTTTTCCATCTACAATTACAGGCCAGCCCTTACCCTGTGCTATACTGGGAAAAATAACTCACACTTACCTTACCAATCCGCATCCGCCAGGCAGGCAGTGGCGGCACCCAAGATTGATGGACGGAGCGTCCATGGAAGGGAGGACCAAGAGGAATGCCGAGATGCAACTCCCCAATTTGACCAGGATAACATACAGTAACAGTATCAACATTCATCATCTTTTAAATAATTTGATTCATTTTTTATCTTCAATCATTACGACTGTGTGTTGTTGTTATTATGTTTGCTCTCTGCTTATAATTCATCCCTACAGCTATTTTTTAATTTTCTTTGCTATCTTTAAAAGTAACCCCGGTACAACAGAACAGAAACTGTATGTAATTTGGGTCTCTCTGAGGGCAGACAGGCAAGGCAAATTGCATAATATACTGCTGCCCTGTACTGTCTAATTGTCTAGTAGTAGTCAGTAAGTACTACTTATCATTAACCATCAAGTTATCATCATCATGCATGCATTTGCTTTTTCTCCCTTAACAGATTTATGGATATGGTCGTCTGCCAAGATTGTGTTTTGTTGTTTGTCCATGCGTAGTGTTTTTCTTTGTCAAACCTTTCCCCAAACCCCCCTTCCCAACCATTCATCAAACCCTAACCCTCTTCCCCCGGGCTGTGTGATTTATATTGAGGTGTGACTAAATTAATTGTACACCAATAATTGATCACACGCTTGCTGGGGCAGATGTGGTGAAAGCAACACTAATTCAATTTGAAGGCAGGGCGAGGATCTTCTTCTGCTTGCCCACCCATGCTCAGTATATTTGCAAGTCAATTTTTTTCCAAAGGAACCTAATCCATCATAATTAATTTCCGGCATTGATTGGATTCATCAACATCCTCCTACACAGCACTAAAGGTTACGCTTGTGTCGAGTGACTCAACAATACTACAGTTTGTAACTTGTTGTACTAGGCTATCCAAACCAAAATTATGTTTTATTTTACTTTAGCATTGCTAATCAGCAATATTATTATTGTTTGGCAGTCTTCTTGTGTACTGTACTGTACTTCGTTCTACTACTCCTCCCAGAGTCTCTCTCAGGCGACTGACTGTCTCATTTTCTTTATTTGCAAATGCTACTGCCAGTGTCTACTACTACCACCACAACAATGGCATCTCCATTCTCTTGGGAAACCAAACCATCATCGCCATGCAGCCATCGCTGTGCCTAACTTAAACATCAATCACAGGTAAGATAAGAAGTTTGGGGGAGGTATAATAATGGACTAGGAGGAGAGACTGCTAGTACTAGTAGGACAAGTCACTCAGTGAGGGGTACCGCATCTATCTGTTTATGTGTTACAAAATCGGCAGATTATTTAAATCAAACACTGGCTGCGGCCCTGCAGCAGCAAGGAAACCATGTGACGTAAAACAGTAACCCCCCCACAAAACATTAACAACGTATGCTATGTTTAAGTATAAATATAATTTAATACCCTAACAAAAATAAACTATGTAAAAAATCCCACAACACCCGACCCACCCCTCTCCCTAACCCCAACCAATGTCCAAAACGAGAAAGTCCAACATATGTCCAAATTGTCCATAATAATAAACCCCAACGCCCAATTCCCACCCACCAAAAAAGGATTAAAAAGGGGCAATCCAACAGGGTCTTAAAGTTATCGGCGGGCTCTTCTGATTTCCTTCTCCAGGACCTTGATCTTCTTGTTCAGCTCCTCTAAGTGCTCCTCTAGACGCGCATTTCGGAGGAGCATGCAGTGCGCATATACCCTTCAGTTGCATCCACAGGGGGGGCAGCAGTGCTGGATGTTTTAGTGCGGCGGCGGGCGGCTGCCTGACCACGGCGCCGTACCACTGGAGGGGCCTGGCTGGGGCCCGGGGCATTGGAGGAGGCTGCAGCTGCTGCCGCCTCCTCCTCCTCCTCCGCCAGAACCACCAGCTGCCGGTATTCTTGGCAGATGGCCTCCAGCTTCCGGTGCCGGGCCATGGCTGCCAACTCCTTCCTGGTTGTTTTTTTTTGCTTGGGAAGGAGGAGCTATATCAAGAAAGAAAAAAAGACTATTGTAACCAATACTCTTAGCAAAACAGTAACAAAAAATTAATTCAACACATAGTGGCACAGTAGCACTAGCAAGCACAGTACATAACATTTGTGGTATGTATCTATCCTCCCACTTCCTCGGCCTCTAACATTTGTGGGAGTTTCAGGCATTATACTAGCACTATGGACTCGAGTACACAGTACACCAGTCTTCTTCTTCTCTCTTGTTTAGCGAAATTACGTAACCTTGTTGTAGCCGGCATGCCAGCTCAGTCAGCTTGCGCCCAAGACAAACATACTCGAGTCATGACACAGACTCACGTTAGTTTTATTTACTACTGTCTGCAGGTGGGGAAGCTCGTATTTTTCTATTACGGGTGGCACTGGCCATACTCTGTTACATCAAGGGCAACTGCTCAATTTCACTTTCACCCTGCCCTGACTACTACAAAAAGGCAGATGATATCTGATCCAATGATAATTGCCTATATATGGGACGAGATGAGGTACTTTTTTTTTATTGATTGTGTAACCAGCCGATAGGCCACCCATGGCAGGCTGGCTGACACAGTCGAAAATAAATTAACATAGGTTGGGAGTGGTCCTCGGAGTCGGAGGAAGGCGCTTGATAACTACATACATACACAATATATATGCTGTGCTTGCAAACTACTGTGAGCCAAGGGAGTATTCTGAAAATACAACTTATATTATCCTCGGCTTTGCTACTCCGGCGCAGTTTCTTTTACATTCTCTTCAAACTAAGACTCTTCATCCAGTGACAGTCTCCACCTATGATATTTATGATGAATACCATTCAGGCATCCACCCATTCAAAGTAAACGTCTATCATTCTTCTTAATCTCTCAACAAACCTTAGTTAGTTTCACCAACAACAAACATTTATTCTTTTTTTTTAAACCACCACCCATGCGTCCTTCCTTCCTTGCTTGCCTTGGCTTTGAATTTGACCCAAACACCACTGAGGATTTTTGCTATCCACCCATACAGTTTCACCCACCCAGGCAGGCATCTTTTCTTTCACCTTCCACCCATCCTTCAACCACCCATGCATCTGATTCCTATCAGCCACCTATGCATGCATCCCATGTATCCTTCTCTGCCAGTCATAAATATTACATCTCGCCCGTCCTTCCTCCTTCCACCCTTCTTTCCCTTTTCGTTCAACACATCCATCAAGGTCATCTGATCTGACTTTTAGTCTTCTCCATAAAACTTTCACAGCTGAGTTGAAGTCAGATAGAAGAGGCCATTGGTTACTCAACTCCCGCCGCTAATGCTATTGCTAATGCTAAGTAAAGAGTGTCTTCTTCAACCGTTGTTCACAACAACTTCTTACTTACTAAGTCTCAACAGTACAGTGTACACCCTTGCAGCGAGTGTAATGTCAATAAGTAAGGAATATAACTTACCACCGCCCGCCACTGCTGCTGGCTCACCCGCTGCAGCTCCTGCAGCTGCCGCATCTCCTGCTCCCTCCGAAGTGGCCGCGTCGCCATCACCGCTGGCCCCGGCACTGGTGGTCGGTAGTACGCCTAGAAAAAACATTACACATTTTTTAGATGCCATATACACCTCCCCCTAATTTATTCTTTTTCACTAGCAAGATTGAAAAAAAGTTAATACATACATATACAACATACATCACTAGTACAATTCGGGTACTAGAGTAGTACTAGAGTAGTACTAGTAGTGTTATATGGTCCCTAGGGTCATTCTAGTCTTTGCTAAGTTAGCCTGAGCCATGCAACCATTTTAGCTTCGTGTCTTTTCTTTTTGCGCACGTTACCTCGCAGCTTGTTGTGTAAGACGTCTTTGAGTCCACATGAGCTCATACTGCTACTGTCTGAGCGTTGCATACAAGGTCGAAGAACAAGCCACTTTGTTATGGAGTTCTGGTCAGTCCGTATTGCTTAGCCATAACATGCTACACTTTTTGGCACGACTGAGAAATGCTTGCATTATACTAACGTGCACCATTTTTCTCTTAACAGACGGAAGATTCCCTTTTACGAATCAGAGCTTTGCAGAGCTTATGATGTAACCAGTACTTCTAGGTTCTAAGGTGAGGGGTCTCCCAGAATTCGCTCAAAGATCTTCATTTATAACTTTATATACACTATATTCCTACCAAGGGAGGGTGGTTCTTCCACCACTGTTCAGTTATCATGATTTCCCCTTTTGTCTTCTATGGGCTTGTAGTTGTAACAATGTTTATTGTTTTAATCTTATGCATTTTGCTGTTGGTGCTGGCTCGTATACTGCATTATAGAACAATGTACAGAGCTTGTTAGTTGAAAATAAACCTTTTGAACTTACATAAACTCTGTGGTATTTGGTGTGGACTTACACGAGTGAGTGAGCGAAAGGGTGTGCATTGCTTCCGCGACTCTGAGAGGTCGGGAGTGTTATGTTCTGGGTTGTCTAATCATTGGGTATCTTCGGGGGGTTCGGGGAGCTAATGAGACACTTAAGCTAGTCGGTCAGGGGATTGTGGGTTCTGAGGTGTGAGGAAGGTCCAACCTCCCATCACCAACGTCCTATTTTCTTCTGAATAGTTCTGTATGTGCAGAATCCCTACAACAGTAGTAGTATGTCCTATCCTATCAAAAATAGTAAAATATCTGGTTGGGCATTTTGTTGGTGGGAATTGTCAAAAAGCCTCAAGATTAAGAAGACTAGAAGAGGACAACCCAAAGGATTGGACTCAGTGGCTAGAGCTATTGGTGAATCTAAGTTTTATTTAAAACCTTTTAAATAAAGAGTGGCCAACTGGGCAAGCTTAGCTACAGAAAGACTAATAGTAGTAGTACAGAGAGTCATAGCAGAGGCAGCAGGGATAACAAGAATTTAGAAACAGATAGTCTAGATAGAAGAAGATTTTGTAAAAAATAGAATTAGGAAACAGTTCGGAAAAAATAAGGTGCAGTAAAAGTTAGGGAAGTATAATTATTAATATTAACAACAGGAGGACTTACTGGGGCCAGCAGCAGAGCCCTCGGTAGAGGAGCGGTCCTGGCCATCAGCTGCTCCCGCCGACTCCGACGACCCCGTCTACTTGCCCCTGGGTGCTGATCATGAAAGATGTAAGAAAGAAAGAGACAAACATGGATGATTGGTGTGAAACAAATAAAATATTTTAAAAAACGCTCAAAAAAACATTTATGGAAACAACAATTGCAATAAAATTGACCTATCTAATCTGGTCGACTAGTATTGCGGGATTCGCGGACCGTCTAGTTATTATTCTTGAACACTAATCCAGTGTTCCATTCTGATTCCAGAATACTAACTAAGCCTAAATACCACCTGACCTAGCCCACCTATTCCAGAGGGGCCAACTGTTCACTAAGTCTGCATTTCCATTTATTTTAGTCCTCAAAAATGCATAGATGGAGGACACATGCATACATTTTTGCATACACCAAAATGTTGGTTGGTTGCTGCTGATGTTCTGCTAGTGATAAGCCTATTACCACTCACTAAACAAACTACAAAAGGTTCTACTAAGGACTGGGGTAAGCAGCACTCAGCAGCACGTGATGTGACAGAGGATGCGTCACGCAGACCACTAAAAAATTACCTACTAATAAGTAACAAAACCTATCAATCCACCACTATCTCTTCTTAGTGGCAGGAGGACAAAGGAAGGACTAGAGTCTCTCTAGCATTACCTAACTGAAGTTCTCTAAAGTAAACTCTTACATAATCAGGCCAAGCGAGCGCAAAGTTGCAAACAAGTAAGATTAGTAGCGCCGAGCACCTGTGTCATAACAATCACAGAAGGTTTTTAAACGTAATTTACCTGTAATGTAAGCAGCAGCATTCTTGCTGTTCGTAAAAAATATATATTCGCAATATATAACACAGAGCAGAAGAACACAAAGTAGTAATATTAAATAGCTACTCACCAAGCCCCGGGACCTCCACTCCTAGCAGGTCCAGCAGGTCCTGCTCCCGGTCCAGGATATCGGACCACCGGTGCGTCAGCTGGGTATCGGTGCACCGGACACCAGAGCAGCGAAACACTGCCCGGCGCACCTTTCCCCATCGCTGGCGACGCTCCCGGAGCCCGTACCCGGACCCAGGCCTGCCGCCTGCTGCTAGGGTTAAGGGGAGGTGGCGCTGCACAAAAAAAACAAGTGCGGCCACCTCCGCCTCGTTGAAGATGTCCCTAGACTGCACTCCTTGTGGGCGCCGCCTTCCGCAGGGAAGGCGCTCGCGGCTGCGGCTACGACGAGTAGCCTTGCCCTTGCCCTCTCCCTTGGCCATGGTTCTGGGACTCGGGGGGGGGGGCGGAAAAGAAAAGGGAGGAATTAGAAAAGTAAGTAAAAGAAATGAAAAAAGCAAGTTATAGAAAAAGAGTGAAAAAGTAGTAGAAAAAGTCACAAAAAGTAGAAACGAACTCAAAATATAGAATCAGGAAAATAGAGAGATAGAAAATACATAAAAAAGATTAACAAAAAGTGTACAGAAACAAAGGATTGCAAAGATAGAGGGAGGATAGAAAAGCAGGCCCAGAACCATAGCAATAAAGTGAAAAATAAGATGGTCACGCCCATTGCGACCGCATGGGCAAGTTTGCGCGATGTTTCCCCCCCGAGCACGCAAAAAGCGTTGCGAACACGTAATACGCGTTCCCGAACAGGAAATACTCAATGCGAACGGGAGGGAGCACGCAATACGCGACCCGGAACAGGAAATAGCATCGCGAACGGGCGGGACAAGTGAAAAACAAGATGGCCGCGCCCATTGGCGACCCCATGGGCAAGTTCACGAGATATTTCCCCGCGAGCACGCAAACAGCGTTCCTGAACAGGAAAAACACATTGTGAACGGGCGCAACAAGCGATTCCGCATGCTCGCGGAATTCCACGTTGCTCACAGAGATTTTTTACCGTTTCGCGGAACTTTGCATAACGCGACTACGCAAATTCCGCCCACCCCTACCTTTACTCCCATCTTGGGTGATAAGATAGTGAGTGAAAGGTGTCTAATGCAGCAGATACCTTGTGAAGCACCTTCTCATTTGGTGCTTTCGTGAATGTTGCTGCCTTTTAATAAGTATTGTGTTCATTATAAGCCGAGCTTTCCATCCACATTCTTCCCCAGAGCACACCAAATCACACATCCACAGATCCAGCAATCACAAATCATCTTCACTAGCAGAACCATTCCACAAACAATGGATGCACTCCTAATTGCTACTGTGTATTGAAGGCTGTGAATTCTTGGTCGTCCAGGAAACATTGTGAGACTAAAAAGTGCACAAAGCATAACACAGAGAAGGAAGGCTCCACTGATGGGTACTACTTTGTGCTGTTTATAACAAGTGCAATATTAGTGTTGCACTGAATTAAAATATGAGACCTTCCTTTCAGGGTCTGATTAATCTGCATACTATGCAATCCTTTGATTTTGAACACTTCTGCATCGGAATAGTGTTGATTCTTTTGCCTTTTTTCCTGCTGCAGTGGTTTGTTTTACTCCTGTATCCAATACCTCATCTTCCACCACACATCCTCTCCCTTTGTCTTCATTCCCTGAGTCTGAGGCCGTGTCATAGGGCGATCGCAGGGTGATGTGACATAAATCTCAGTACAATTTATCAATCCTCTCCCAAGGCATCCAGGTAAATATGACATCTTTCCTCTATGAGCCTAGACCAGAAGCTTTGCAACTCTACATTCCAAAGAGTTCAGCCAAAAGCTGCACAACCCATCACCCATGTAGGAATCAGCCTTTCTGTCATCCACTGCCTCTGAGTAAGTCTATTACCTCAGAAAGTTCCATCAGCCTAATTCTGCTCAGGTATTTTGAGTATATTCTGTGCCTTCCCCTAAGCCATCCATGGGTAGGACTTACAGACCTATCTACTGTTCTGTTTAAGTCCCTTGATGGGTTGATGTGTGTCAGCTCCTGGACAGGCCCTGTTGAAATGTAAATGTTATGCACTCATTTTGCTTACATATTGCTCTATGTAAAGTTAGCATTCGCTGCACCATTTTAAGTTGAGCCGCCATTTTGAGCCATGATCAAAACTAACTTCTGTCTCACTCTGTCTGCCTCAAAAGCAGCTGTGATATTGTTTTATTTGTATTTCTCCAAGGTTGAGCTTCGCTGTACTAATGAATAGACTGTTTTTGTCATCACATAACTTTTTCACTAGATAGGCCTGCCCCCACCCTTAGAGCAGCAGGCGCAGGCAGAGTAACCTTGACGCTGAGATAGCATGTACCCGGTCCCAGGATTGCAACTCATCCTTCAGTACCTCCTTTGTTCATCAGCTACCAACTGGAAATTTCCAGTCTGGGCGTGTCTTTAGTGGTTCTGGAGATGTACATTATGTGTAACCATGTTGGCAGAAGTCAGTCCCTCTGCAGCAATCTAAGTAGGCTGGTCAGACCGGACTCTACTCGAGTGTACTCCTAATAAATACTTTTGGTTTGTATTCTCTACAGTCTGACCGACTCTTCATTTGTATGGAAGGCTGAGAGGTGGTCGCGAGTGACCTGGGTGGCCCTAATCGGGTCACTTCCTTCATTTGGCTCCCAAACAGGTACTCCATCGGGTGACCCATCCATGCCTGCGGACGGGTGAGGAGGTCAGGGCTACGTCGGGTCGGACGGGCGATCCGGGGATCCCTGCACGAGAGTGTCTTGTACTCGCAGCTGCCCCGTCTGTCTGACCGGGCGGTGCCTCATCCAGTGATCATCCCAACTGGGGTCCTGAATGGCGAAACCCTTGGATCTGACCGTTTGGTCCAAAGAGTCGGCAGTGGAGAATAAACTCGTTTGACCTATGTGCACCAAGTGAGTTTGCTTTGGTTCTTTGTGGATATGGCGCCATTTTGAATTGTATTTTACGTGGTCTGAGGAACATTTTGGGACAAGCGCTTGAATTTGTTTGAGTTCTTTATGAACATGGTACCACTTTGACTTGTATTTGATGAGGTCTGAGGACCGACTTTGGTAAAGATATTTGCAAATATCGGTTAGGCATAAGTAGTGAACTTGTTTTCTGTGAAAATGCCTTGTTTGAGTAAGTTGTTTTGTTTGGGCTGTCGTTGTTGTTCTACTGATGCTCGATTGGAAGAAAGTCAGCCGGCGGCTCCAGAAGACGCTCCAAATTTTGACATGTACGTCAAACATGGCATTGGCCCTATTATGTTTAGTACGTTATGGCACAAATATACAAGGGAGAATGCCGAGTTGCAGTGGCCGTTGACGGGCACTTTTGATGAACAGAAAATTAATTTCCTGCAGGTAAAATTGTTTGCGAAAAGGAGTAGGCAGTCGATGTTTGATTCCCTTAGAACATGGCAAAAGGAGGCTAAACAGAGGCGATTGAAAGCAGAGAAAGAGTCCCGGAAGGGGAGAATGCAGACATTGACTCAAAAAGCTGTAGCGCACAATAGAGAGAAAATGAAAAAAGGAATAGAGTGTGCTGATAGGAGATTTCGATTAAAATGTGAAAAGTCTTACATTGCCCGAGAAGAAAATGACGCATTTGTGGAGGAATTGTTAGATACTCGACCTCCACCTCCATATGCCCCACAGAGAATATACCCTGCCATGTTCCTTCTGTCTCTGCTGCTTCTGCTTCTTCTGCTATCGATCACGCAGTTTCCGCCACTGCGCCTCCTTCCCTTTCTTTGACTTTGTCTTCTACGGCTACGATGACTGCCAGTCTTCCTGCTACGCCTATTGTTTCGGCATCTCTCTCTCTCCAACCCTTACACCTACGATGCAGCCGGCAGCGACGTTGGTGCCTGTTACTTCTGTTGCTACTCCTCCCCGCAGAGTGGGTGACAGCTAGGGAGTGACTAGGGCGGATATTGATACGATCCAATGTGGGAGATTAAGAGAAAAGGGTGGTAGCCAATAAGGCCGCCCACTGGGCTTGTAACCCCATTTACAGTGTGGAAGATATGTGGAGTGTGACGAAAGATTATGAGCCATTTGTGCAGCAGCATGCCCTTAAGCATATGTTGGCTACTTTGATTGGACTGTGGGAACAGTGTTTCAATGATGTAGCACCCCAGGTTATTTATAATTTTAGGGATCAAGTATATGCTGCTGATATGGCACCCGGTGAGGTTTTTAGTAATGTTGCGATGCTGGTGGCTTATCGAGGTAGGCTGCTCGAGAAAAGCCTGAAGATGGTATCCCAGTTTCCGATGAGGGAAGTCCACCCCATATATCACCCTGAACTACCGGAGCTGCGGGATCAGCAGAATACTGTTATTAGACCAAGGGTAGAGGCCCGTTTCCAAGAGCAATGGGTTTATACTCCATGGAAAAGGAGTGAGGTTTTGTCCCTTAAGACTCAGTTACCCGACCTTAGGAAAAATCCTACTGCATATTATAAGGAATTGACTGAGGCTGCTTCATCGACAGTGACGACTCTTGTGGATATTGAAATGTTCTTTGGTTTACTGGTGCCCATTGATATTTGGAGACAGATGCACACACAGGATCATGTTGTGGAATTGGGTAGTACCTGGGATCAGATTAAAGCATGGGACCATGAGAAGAAGCCTGGTGAGCAGCCTAAGGCTGAAATACTAGCTTTACCTGGCCGAATTATTATGTATATGCATTCTCTTATTCCACCGAGAAAGGTAGATTGGGACAAGTTAACGGCATGTCGTCAGAAGAAAGATGAGAGTGTGTCTGATTTTTTCACTCGGTTTGAAGGCGTGTTTCTGGATTTTAGCAGCCAGGATTTGTCGGTGGAGGGGAGTGTCCGACTGTTCGTTAATAGATTTGTTACTAACCTACTTCCTGAGATCGCGACTCGGCTACAGGCCTCGGAGAGCACTTGGACTACCTCCTCCCCTTCTGTAATTCTGAGTATGGCACAGTATTATGAGCACAGAGAAAATGAGGAGAAGTCCTGTGCTTTTGCAGAAGGTGGCAGTCCCAAAGGGACGAGGGTCTCGTGGATGGGGTTGAGGAGACGGTGGCCGGGACAGAGTTCAGTCAGTTGGGACTTCACAGTGTCACACTGATCAGAACTACTTTGATGACCCTAAGGGCAAACAGTACTACCACAATGATTATGACATAGATGAGGTGACAGAAATGTCTCACAGCTAGGAAAGCCAGGGACAGAGTGAGGGACCAGTTCAGATACCTGTAGATCAGCGCAGTCCTTACGTTACTGCAGATTTGCATGGCTCAGCTAAGGAATTTTTGGTGGATACAGGTGCAATGAATAGCTCTATTTCTCGTTCACTTTTCCCCGGGGCAGCTCTGTCTGGCCATAACAATGTTTCGGTAGGATTTTCTGGTGTACTTGTTGTGAGCCCCATTTCAAAACCTCTTACACTGACTATAGGTCCTTTTACTGTAGATTCGCCATTTTTGTTGACATCTGATTGCGGAGAAAATCTGATGGGCTTAGATTTATGAAAGAAGTTGCATGCAACCATTTATTGTTCCCCGGAACATGTCTACATGACAATGGGTCCGAATGTGGTCAGCACTAAGCAGTGTCTGTCCAAAGATGCGCCCCTACCTGCTGAATTTAAGGACGTGCCACCCATGTTGTGGGCAACGGGTGACACGGATGTAGGACTTTTGCAGATACCTCCAGTTTCCATTAAAATGAAAGATAATGCCATTTTGCCTCCTATTCCTCAGTATAAACTACCGCAGGCAGCCTTATTGCAAATTATACAGGACTTGATTGTGTCAGGAGTTGTTGAGGAGAGGACTGCTAATGTGTGTAATAGCCCTATTCTTCCTATTCTTAAGAAGGCACCTTCGAATTCCTCTGATGACCATCAAGACGTTTATCATTTTGTGATTGACTTGCGCGAAGTTAATAAAATAGTGGTTCCTCAGTTCCCGGTGGTCCCTGACATTACTGCTCTTCTGACGATGATTCCTTCCTCTGCTAAATTCTTTTCTGTCATTGATCTGAAAAATGCATTCTTCATATTCCGATCCATCCAGACAGCAGGCACTTGTTCGGCTTTACACTTGCTGGCAGAAGTTTTAGATTCTTTCGAGCTCCTCAGGGCTATACTGAGAGCCCTAGTATATATAGCCAAGCTTTAAAAGCCCAATTGAACTCCCTCACGCTTCCTTCAGGTAATGTATTGCTCCAATATGTAGATGACCTTCTCATCACTTCTGACACTGAAAAGGGGTGCAAAGACAGTACGGTTAAATTGTTGTTGCATTTGGCACACCACGGACATAAAGTGTCCCTTTCCAAATTTCAATATTGTCGACAGGAGGTCACCTACTTAGGTCTTCTACTGTTGAAGGAGGGTAGCAGATTGATCCCTGAGCGCATCAGTACCATTGTTAAAATGCCTATCCCTCAAACTCAGAGGGATGAGCGCGCTTTTATTGGCATTACTTCCTATTGTTGGCATTTGATCCCTAACTATTTGTTATTAACAAAACCCCTGCTCGCACTAGCCACTATAGATGTGCATGAACCCTTGCCTTGGATGCCTGAATGTCAGCAGTCTTTTGAGCAATTAAAAGTTGCGCTTTGCTCTGCGCCTGTGCTTGGTACGCCTGACTGTGTGAAGCCGTTCGTGCTGTACGAACAGGAGACGGTTGGCTGTGCGCTCTCTGTCTTAACACAGGCCTTTGGAGGTAAGCAACAGCCGTGTGCTTCATTTTATGCTCTTCTTGACCCTGTCGCAAGAGCCCTCCCGAGCTGTCTGAGAGCGGTTGTGGCTGTGGCAGTCTCTAGGCAATCAGCTGGGCTCGTACTTCATACTGACCTCACAGTCATGGTTCCCCATGCTGTGGATACCTTTTTGAATAAGACCAAGATGCAGCACCTCACCAGTGCAAGTCTAACCAGTAATGAGCTAACTCTCTTTGCACCAAATGTCACGATTAAAAGATGTGCCACTCTGAACCCAGCCACGTTACTACCCCTCCCTTCTGAGAGTGAGGAAATTGACATACATGATTGCATTTTTTGGACTGAGGAAAAGACGAAGGGATGGGTAGTCTTGACTGATGTTCCCTTATCTGACCCCCAAGGGGAACTATATGTTGATGGCTCTTGTTTCAAATTACCAGATGGCACCACCACTGCAGCATATGCAATCACTACACTGTACACGATAGTTGAGACGTCACAAGTTCCCTATCAGTCGGTCCAAGCTGCAGAGCTTGTTGCCCTTATTCGAGCCTGTGAGTTGAGTGAGGGACTGGCTGTCAATGTCTATACTGACAGCCAGTATGCCTTCGGAGTCGCCCATAATTTTGGATGGCTCTGGGCAGAGAGAGGATTTCTCACTTCCCATGGGATGAAGATCCAACATGGTCCCCTCATACATAGGCTTTTGTCGGCTTTGACACTCCCCAAGAAATTAGTGATAGTAAAGTGCAGTGCCCACAAGACAATTACTGACAATGTGGGTAAGGGGAACGCCTTTGCAGACCAGATAGCTAAGGAGACAGCCAGAACGAAGATGAAAAGGATGTTTGTGCAGGTCCCGCTAGGTGGGTGCCTGAGGTCACCATGTTTGAGGATACGCTGGAAAATGTCAAGGAGATACAGAGTGAGGCAACGATTGAGGAATTAGCAATATGGCAGGAAAGCACAGCACTTTTGGATGAGGAAGGGTGTTGGACTGGTAAGTCAGAGAAACAGAGATGGATGTTACCAGATGCATATGTTCTTCCCGTAGTCACCATGGCACATGGGCCAGCTTATATCAGTGCTAAGGGTATTTGTAAGTGAGACCCTGTATGGCAAAATGATAATGTCCCAAAAGACTGCGGCTCATTTGGTCAAATATTGTATGGTGTGCATGGTGCACAATCCTGGAAAAGGTACCCCTACGCCACCTGGTAATTTTCCACCTCCCACTTTCCCTTTTGAGGTTCTTCAGATAGATTATATAGAAATGGATCAAGTCAACAATTTGAAATATGTGTTGGTTGTTTGTGCATTTAGTAAATGGGTTGAGGCCTATCCCACGAAAGAAAACACAGCCATAGCGACTGCAAAAGTAC
Organism: Calotriton arnoldi; assembly: GCA_963921515.1. Lineage (NCBI taxonomy): Eukaryota > Metazoa > Chordata > Amphibia > Caudata > Salamandridae > Calotriton > Calotriton arnoldi. The sequence goes on along the minus strand of CAWUFW010010742.1, from coordinate 174,617 downwards.
TCCTGAAGGAGTTCTTTCCTCGCTTCGAATTGCCCCGTTGGAGTTGGAGTGACAATGGAAGCCACTTTAATGCTTAAGTGATTCAGTTAGTTTGGGAGGGGGTACATATCAGACAAAAATTTCATGCTGCAAATCACCCCCAGTCCGCAGGTTTGGTTGAGAAGTACAATGGTACTCTCAAACTGAAACTGGCAAAGATTCAGGAGAGCACAGGGTTGCAGTAGCCAGATGCTTTACCATTAGCCCTTTTGTCCAGCAAGAACTACAGCGCATTCTAGGACAGGACTGTCACCCTACGCAGTTGTTTTCTGGAGCACGGCAAATGTCTGGGGCGTCCCGCGTAGATTTTCCAAATTTGAATATCCTCTGTTAGTGGACTATTTGTATGAGTTAACTAAAAGTCTGCGTTCTATTAACCAACAAATCCAGGATTCCCTCCCGCCAGTACCTGAGGGGCCAGGACATGATATTCGGCCTGGAGATTATATATTAATCCAAAATTTCCAGAGAAAGAAGAACTTGGAGCCAAGGTGGAAGGGGCAAGTCCCGGTGCTCCTTGCCACCCGCACTGCTGTCAAGGTCACCGGCCGAAAGAACTGGATTCATAGTCAACACTGCCGCAAAGTGCCTCTAGCCTTACCCTATGATCAGATGGTCAGAGATGGAATAGGGAACTCGGAGTGGGAGCAAGTCCCACGGTTCATCCCCTTTTCGGATGCCAAACTCACGTGGACCCAAACAGAGGCAGAGAATGAGGAGGTGCTAAATGCAGCAGTGCCCCCGGAGATTAAGGTAATTCCAGAGCCCCTCTCTACTGGCCCCTCTGTGTCTGAGCCCCTTTTTACTGACCCATCTGTGCCTGGAGTAGCTAGGTACAATTTGCGCCCCGACGGAGGAACAGTGTACCAAAGGAAAAGTCAGATTAGCAGGGATGGACTGCGCAAGTCAGGCAACAGTAGTCAGGTAGAGGCGAGATTGGTGCATTGTTTGGACATTGGTCAGGATAGATCGAACGTGCTATCCTGGAGGGGGGTACATTATCCTGTGCGACGTGCAATTTCTTCAAGAGCTAGGATCGAACAGCTCCACCGCTGGTGCTCAAAAGTGCCAACGTTGATGAACAATAGGAGTCTACCAGTGAGGCTCAGACGGACACTGGGAACACTTGCCCCTTTTTGTTATCAGTTGCATTGCATTCTCTTTCCCTTGTTTTGCAATGTATCCATTTGGTCGGCTCATTACTGAGGAAGAACTACCGTTTGCACCTACGCGTCCAGAGCGGGGTTGGTCCATGAAAAGTAAAATAGTTTTTACATCAATAGTTGTTATTACACTAATAATTGTACTAGGGATATCCTACTTCCTGGATGAGAAGTATCCTGTGCATTCCCATTCCCTGTGCAACACCCGTTCCTCCTGAACACATGTTTATCACTTTGGCTCCTCACAAGGGAGAACACCGAAAGACTTACACTGATAATGTTTTTATACAAATGTTGCACCAAGCTCATGATGTGTCTAACACAACAAATTGTTGGGTTTGTGGATTGCTCCCCTCAGTTACTCATAAGAGAGATAATCTACTGTTGATTCCTTTGTCATAACTTGGAAGTTGCGAGGGCTGGTTTGAATTGCTTGTAATGGTACACCACCATTTCCACCACCACTCCCGTCAGATTATGACCTCTGCTGACTCTAACACTGTGACTGATTATATACGTTTCCATCATGGGTTTATTCCCATAAGCAAGGCAGGATTGAACATCTCTGGTACTTTGTCCCCAAACTCTTGTATGCGCAAGTATAATAAGTTGAAGAATAGCACATGGGTTCAAATGGAAATGGCTGATTTCCAGACATTTAACACCTCTGAGTACTTCTGCTCCTTCCAAGACCGTAATGTGACTAGGGATAAGCCAATACTGGTGTCTGTAGTCAGCTTCACAGCTGCTTTCTGTGTTCAGGGACAGGGGGAGGTAGAGGTGGGGGACAGCAAATGTAATTTTATGTTCCCACTTAGCACAATTGTTGGACTTGGCCCTTTTTGCAGGGTCATCCCTGAACTTGTTGCCTTCCTCCTAGACTTTTTTCTGACATGGTGTTGGTGGTTCTATCACTCTGGGCACTTTAGCACTGCTGTCCAGTGTAAAGTGTGTGTGCTCTCTGTGGTACAAACAAGAAAAGGTATGCAGTTCCTAAGTGGGTCGACAGGGAGACTGATAGAGAGAGGTACAATGAGAATAGACTGTAGGACAATGCAGTCCTACAGTGAGTAGTCGGGAGGGGGATTCCTCCCTTCAGAACTAGGGCCCTCACACACCCAGCCAGCTAGGTGTTATGCTTCATCATTGGGTCTGCTCCTTGTCGGGTCGGCGCTGCAATACCCGACGGGCACCCAATGAGGGGCTCTTTTGCGGAGATCTTTTGTTCCTTGCCGTTTGGTGAGGTGTGAGTGAGGGGCCTGGGAAAGTGTAGATGTGATGTAAGGAAGGTGAAGGCTAAAACAGGTTGGGTAGTCCAATAAACAAATTTAATAGGATGGCTCCCACCTGATTAAAAAGAAGAAAGAGTGGCGACTTATCTGAAATAATGGTTCAAGATCCTAGCACTCTACTCTAATAGGGTCAACATGTTTCTTGCCTAAAACGTCCTAAGGATCAGACGGCAATTCATCAGGACCATGTGCAAACTATCTACACACCGTGGTAGTGCTGGACCAACCTACCTACCACGTTACAATAGGTAAATTACCTAAAAAGTGTTGAGGGTAATCTAAAAGAAAACAAAAGCATACATTAACATAGGCATAAGTGGCAACGTATACTTAGTAACAATGTAGCTCTCTCTGAATAAAACCAATAGTAGTGACCCATAGTGTGTGCACAGGTGACTCGCAGTGTCACTTGCAGTGATAAAGTGGCAGGCAACCCACGTGATATGATAAACATAAAATATGTTAAAATGTAGCTCATCTCAGGAAAAAGCAGTAGCTCACAAAAGTCAATAGAACTCACCCTAAGGCTCTAATAGCCACGCCTCAACAGTGTCCGGCGGGGTTGTGACACCTTTAGGTACAGTGTCCTGAAGGGAAGCATCAATGAGGTTGTTAGGTTACCATAACCAAGTATAGAGGGGTATCCCGCCATAGATCAATAGCCCGCTACGGGTGGGACCCAAGGACCCAGGGGCAATGTGAGCCACCTAGAACGCACCAATGCAATCACCGGTACATGGTCCCTGTTATCCAGGGTCACAGTGAAGGCTGCTCCCACTATCCAGGGCGAGGTGGTAAACATGGTAAGATTTGTCTACACCTGTTTGGCATATTTAATTTACCTGTCAGTCCCTTGTAAAGGGGTATCTCAGATACCCAGGGCCGGTAAATTAAATGCTACTGGTGGGCTTGCAGCGCTGATTGCGCCACCCACCAAAGTAGCCTTTCAAACCTGTCTCAGGCCTCTGCCATTGCAGGGCCTGTGCGCGCAGTGTTACTGCCACTGTGGCGGGTCACCTAAAGTGTGTGCCACGTCTGTGACCCCCCTTTTACTGCATGTCAGTCACCCCTAAGGTAGGCCCTAGCTAGCCCTATGGGCAGGGTGCATTGTAGGTAGAAGGTAGGACATGTACCTTAAATGTGTGACATGTCCTGGTAGTGACAAACAGCCATTTTGGTTTCTCACTGCTGTGAGGCTGCCCTCCCATAGGAATGCATTGGGGATTCCCTGATAAGCGTTTCAGTGGTAATTCCTGATATGAGAGGATCAGCGTGGTCATGTTTGGTATGTTTGGAATAGTGATAATAAATGCTACGCAATGGTGTGCGCAGATTTATTATCACTATTTTAGAAATGCCACTTTTAGAAGATGGCATTTCTGTGTGCTATGTGTCTGCCTGCCTGATGTGGATTGCATGTCTGGCTTTGCAGTGACAGGGGCTGGTGAGGTGTGTGTGGCTCCAGGGAGGGCAGGGTGAGTCAGCGCTAGGCTGAATGGGACACCTGCATTTGGAGTAGTGGGAGGAGTAGTCCCCTGACCCTGAATAGGTCTGTGGATGCCTGGGTGAATGCTGGCTCCGCCCCCCTGTGGTGGTCTGATGACCAAGCCCCCACCTGACAAAGGGGAAGAGGAGCCCTGTAAACAGAGTGCCCCAAAACCCCCCAGATCCAGTTCAGGCTGGTTCCCCCAAGCCCTGTGCCAAGGGCAGACAAAGGAAAAGGTACAATAAATATTGGAGCTGAAACCCCATGTAAAAGGTTCTGCTTTTTGTGCTTCCTGGTGACTTGTTGCTGCTGGGCCCAAGGAGGAACCGCCACGAGGGACTGCCTTCCTGCTGGAGAGCCCTGTGAGCTGGCCTGCCTGGGCCCAGCCTTTGCCCTGGAACTGTTGGGGGCCCAGCGCCTCGTGAGCGCTGCACCATTTATTGTTGTTTGCTCCAGGACCGGAGGAGTGCTTGTGGCCTTGCAGCGCTGTGCTGCGACGAATTTGGAGGGAATCCCGACTTGGGGATTCCCCCGCATTGCTGTCCTGAAAGCGGGAGCCCACCCTGCTGTTCATGTGCTCCTGACTCGCTGGAGCCCACCCCGCTTTGGTGTTCACTGGAAGGCGGGAGCCTACCCCGCATTTGTGGCGCACGTCGAAGCGGGAGCCTACCCTGCATTTTTTTGTTGATGGTGCGCAGAGGAACCGCCGAGATTGGCAGAAACGGAAGTCAGGCGAAGCCTGACTATGGGCGTGCCGGCCGGAAGGAGCGCAGCCGGAGCAGATGCCAGGCAGAGTGCCTTGTTGGAGGCGGTGCTCCTGTGGTCGAGGAGAGCCCTGCGTGCATCTGACCTGGTGAACAAGACCAGCACTGAAGAGGGCCGGAGCCGAAAGATGCCACCGAGCTTTCCCCGCGTCCGAGGAAGAGACCGCCAGGAAGGAAGAAAGGTCCCATGAGCGGGACCTGCCAGGCGGCCTTTTGAAAGCCTAAGTCAGCCCTCGAAGAAGAGCCCCGGTGAGTGGGACCTGTCCAGGGCACTGCGGGCGCCTATTTGGGGGCATCGAGGTACCGGGAAGAGGAGCCCCGGGAAGGAGGGGCTCCCCCAAGCACCGTGGATGCTGATTTTTCACAGCTGCACCGCTGATTGCTGGCAGCTGCAACATGGAGGCGGAGAAGACAGCCCCGGTGAGTGGGGCTAAAAGCGTGCATTGTTAGTGCTTGTGAGGGGCACCGGAGCAGCCCCGGTGAAGGGGGCAGTGATATTTAGAAGTCTCGGAGTGGGGCTTCCACGGCACGGTTGGTGCCAGTGTTCATTTTACCTCAGCTGCACTGCAGGAGCGTGGGCAGCTGCAACGTGGGGGCCATTATGATTTTTATGATAAGGAAGGGGTGAGATGCACCCCTCGGCCCCCTGTGCGTGACGCACATCTTTTCTGCTGCCAGGGCAGCAAGAGGGCCACTTGGAAGGCCTTAGAGCTACGCCCTGACATTTTGGCGATATTGGTAGAGCGCCAATATGATGATTGCCAAATGTGATTTATGCCCATGGTATTTGTGCATAATGTGTTTATGCTTGTGATTTGTGCATAATGTGTTCTATGCCTAATGCTAATGTGATATAATGCTGAGGTCATTATTGTGCCAGTAGTTACTGGTGGTGTTTTACATTTACTACTTGTGCTTGTGATGGTTCTGACAGTGGCCCAATTGGCCCTATCCTGTATATAATCCCCTGTGAATATTGCCTAGTGCCAGTTGGCACAGTGTATATGTGCTATTATGATTCTAAGGTGTTTTGGATAATACAAAGGCTATTTCTGGCTGCCAAGGGGATGGTCAGGCAGATGTTACCTCTCTTTCCTTCTTCACCCAGTGTATGTCGCTCCGCCCAATTACCATAAAGACGATCGGCTGCAGCGCAGAAGTGTATACTTGTCCCGGGTGAGAAGGGTTATTGACTCAAGAGATATCGATCAGACAGATACCACTTTGCAGCAGTTTGAGGATGCCATGAAGGGTATTGTACCTTTTTGGGGTCCCATGTCCAATAGCCTTAACATTCGTCGGCTCACGAGAGTTGTAGAAGGGGTCATTAATACAACAGCAGGGATTCTGACCAATATCACTGCTGAGCTTCAGGCTACGAGACTCGTTACCTTACAAAACCGGATGGTGTTAGACGTCATCCTTGCTGATCGGGGAGGGGCCTGTCGCATCATTGGTAGTAACTGTTGTGTATATATACCTGACCACGCCCCCAACCTATATGCTGCCATACAGAAATCACACAGACTCTCCTCCGACATTCACCAGGAAAATGGTACTTGGACCCTATCTGGGTGGTTTTGGGGTTGATTTAAGTCCTGGGGTTGGAAGATCCTTGCTTTCCTGGCCATATTCGCTGGCATTTTTCTCACCTGTTGCATCTGTATACAATGTCTCCCTGCCTGTTGCTCTTATTGTGTTACACTTCTCACCCCAAAGCAGAAGACACCCACCCATGATACTCATGCTGTGATTATGACTCAGAAAGAAATAGACAGTTTTATGCAGATAGACAAGGGTGTATTTGAGGACTCATCTACCCTTGATGCTGAATACATGGATTGCTCTGAATTCTGAAGATCATTTGTTATATACATGCCATGCTATATTCCACATTCTCTCAACTTCAAATTGTTAGCTTCTGCTAAAAGGAGGGTCTGTTGAAATGTAAATGTTATGCACTCGTTTTGCTTACATATTGCTCTATGTAAAGTTAGCATTCGCAGCACCATTTTAAGTTGAGCCGCCATTTTGAGCCATGATCGAAACTAACTTATGTCTCACTCTGTCTGCCTCAAAAGCAGTTGCGATATTGTTTTATTTGTAGTTCTCCAAGGTTGAGCTTTGCTGTACTAATGAATAGACTGTTTTTGTCATCACATACCTTTCTCACTAGATAGGCCTCCTCCCACCCTTAGAGCAGCGGGCGCAGGCACAGTAACCTTGACGCTGAGATAGCATGAACCCGGTCCCAGGATTGCAACTCATCCTTCAGTACCTCCTTTGTTCATCAGCTACCAACTGGAAATTTCCCTTCTGGGCGTGTCTTTAGTGGTTCTGGAGATGTACATTATGTGTTACCATGTTGGCAGAAGTCAGTCCCTCTGCAGCAATCTAAGGAGGCTGGTCAGACCGGACTCCACTCGAGTGTACTCCTAATAAATACTTTTGGTTTGTATTCTCTATTGTCTGACTGACTCTTCATTTGAATGGAAGGCTGAGAGGTGGTCGCGAGTGACCCGGGTGGCCCTAATCAGGTCACTTCCTTCAGCCCACACACATACTTCTGTATGCCTACTTGGATTGCTTTCATTCATAAATAGGTCTCAATAGATCTACTACAGTAGTTCTTAGGTTGCTTCATGTGTTAGCTCTATCAGGACAATATTGCCAAAGCCAGATGAATATATTTCAGTACTGTTGGGACTGCACGTTGTTCAATCCACGGGCTACCACCAAGCTTTTTACCATCAAAAGTGCACAACCAAAGAAGAAAGCTTAGGCCATGAGTAGCTGCACTGCTTTTAATTCCTAACTTTAATAAAAGCATCATAGGATGTTGCTGCTTCCGAGTACAGACATGCACATTATGGAATAAACTTCCAAAGAAAATCATGTCTGTCAATGGTCATAGACAAATTAGAGGAACCATACACTTCTGGCTTTTTTCATAATCTAGACTCAAGCATATTGAAGAACACTGCTTTGTTCAGGCTGTTCACTCCTCACACTGTTTTTCTTTTGATCATAGCATAAAATGTACTGACACACAAAGGGCTTCTTTACAATGAGGCTCGGAAAGCCTCTGAATGCAGTTTGGAGGCTTTACCAGCCTCATCGCGGTTTCAAAACCGACAGCCTCATTTCAATGGAGGCTGTCGGTTTTGAAACCAGCCGGACATTCCAGCTGGCTTCCGAATGGCTCAAGGAGCCCGTCTGCCAGTCAGAACCGGCACGTAATACCTATGAACGGCTTTTCACGCCATCCGGATTACGATGTTGGTTTCCATGCTGGGATTTCTGACATGGAAACCCTGTCAGAAAGCAACTTCGGGGGCCCCTAGCAGGGCCCCGTTCAGCCAGCGGGCTCCGTTTGGGGGCCGAGGTGCCCCTGTGTTTATCCCTGCACCACGAGGCATGCACCATGCACGGCGCAGGGATGAACACAAACTCCCTTTTCTGTATGGGAGCTTGTGCTGCAGCCGGTTTCCAACTGCAGTATAAGCTCCTAGACAGAAAAGGGAGCTTGCGCACCATGTGGGGTTGCATCAAAATTCAGCAGTCGGAACCAGAGACTGGAGGTCGGTCGGACCCGTATTCGCAACAGTGTCCGCCCGACATCGAAATAAGGCCCAAACTATTTGTGCATCATATGTAACACTAAAAGTGAACACCAGTGCACCATTACCAAAACACTTCTGCCAACCATTCACCTTAGAATCAGAATTATTGACACTAGTCTGCATAGTATTTTGGGAAATAAACAGGAGCTAGGAAAGTTCTCTGGAAATGCTGAAATACAATAAAACACATGCTCATGTTCCATGCTTTTTACATACAGTTCTCTCCTCTATACCTATACAACTATACTCAAGTATGCACTATGCTCATGTAGTACTCATGTGTTCCTTGGTAAAACTCTGCTCTGTCCTCTGATATACCAAAATCTCAATATGTGCCATCTGACACTATTTTCCAACAGATTTTATAACATGTTGCTTTCCGCAACAGCATAATCAACCAATCCCCAAGCTTTTGAATTAGTCACTCCTCGATGGCTTTAATCTCCCACTTCTAGCAAACAGCAATATAAATCTTCAATGTAACAACTGTAGGAAATGACCATCTTTTGTGAGATATCCCCATATTTTTTGCCCTATCTGCTTTGCTGGCTTTACAGCTCTGTACACTTTACTCCTGCTATCCAGAGGTAAAAGTGCCAATGCTCTGCCTTTAAAATGTAGTTGAACTGGTATTCCTAACTGGCATATTTAACTTGCCTATAAGTCCCTTGTATATGGTGCTGAAAGTGCACCCAGTGCTTCAGTGCAGCACTCCCCAACATTCTAGATGGTGTAATGAGTATTCAAGAGTGTTGAGAATGCTGGGAGTGACATTTAGAAAGAGACTGGTGGCTGGCTGTGGTGTTATTGAATAATGCTCATCTTAAAACTTGCTACAGCCTTGAAGTTGTTTCTGTTAACATCAACATCACATATGGCGATGAGCTGTTGCACCCAGTTCTAAGACAGATCTGAGACAAGATTTAAAAGAACTCATTGATGATGGAGCATTTTCGTGAAATGCCAACAGCAGCTGTTTATCGTCTGTTTACGAAACTACTCTAGCTCCAAAAGACTCCACAATATTAGCCAGCGGTGACATATATACATTTTAAAGGGAAGGACTGAGAGCTCAACCCTGTGGCACGCCGCAGTCCAAAGGCTTTGCTACAGACCTAAAGGGAGGGAGAAAAACAGCATGTGTGCGGTTGGTGATAAAAGACTTAAACCATGACAAGGCTGGGTCAGTAATGCCCATGCCTTCCAGTCTCTCAAGCAAAATAGCACGAGAGACTGTATAAAATGCCACAGAAAGATCAGCAGCATTAACATAACTGGAGAATACTGGTCAAGATTGCTTTTGATGTGCTCAGAGACCTCAAGAAGAGTGGTCCCATTACTATAACCATGCCGAAATTCTGATTGCGAGTCATGTCAGTCAGACAGTCAAATCACTTTTTTCGATCCTTATTCAATAAGATCATAAAAGCACAAAACTTACAAAACAAAGACATTCATCATTGTACAAAATATTAAGATATCCTATTAAAACCGTCTGTTATAAACAAGATAAAACTTACATTTCATTCGAAATTAATAAGTGATCTCCTAGTCTTCCAAGAAAGGCATTAAAAGGATGCAACACTATAACAAACAAGGAGGTTGGACAATGATTTTAAAAAGAACATCCCTGGGTGACATTGCCTAAAATTATATTTGTGCATGATTGGCAATATGAATCTTTTACGATGGTCCACATAAAACTTACAGAAGAAAACAAATTGCAAATTAGATTGTGTAGACACACCATCGCATGGACAGGGCGGAAGCTCGTGTAATGTTAAAATTCCCCATGGATAGGCCAGCATGCAAGGGATAACATTTAGGCAAAACCTAAGTAAGATAAATCTATGGCGTTGAATTATTGCTGAAAGTAAATATGGGGCTATCCCTTCGTATGTAATCAGTCCCTCTAGGTAAGAATTTACTGAGTGTTTTAAACTATTGGTTTTAAATCTTTCTTTTACCATCTGATTTTAGAAATGGTAGAACAGTTACTTGGGGTTTCAAATATGTGTGCTAAACCTAATGAGATTAAGCTGTTTTAACGTACATAATCCAAGGGATCCTACACAATTGCTCTAATGAAAGACAATCTGCAAAAAACCTTTGGGGGAAATTAACGGATTCCCTTCTCCAAACTGAGTGCCATAAAAGAATTGGAGCAAGGCTAATCAACTTGGATATGAATGGGACATCCAATTTTAAATGACAGATAAAATTTGAACAACTTATAGGGAGACCTACTAGTTTTTTCAAGAAGGTGTTTTCAATGGTCTGGAAAGCTGAAGCGTTAGAATGTCCCCAGATGCCCGCCCCATATGTTGCAACTGAAATGGATTTAGCCATATATACTTTTTTGACCATATCTAAGAGTTTCGCACCCAACTTTTTGATGAAGGAGTAAAGGGCAATGATACTTTTTTCTAACATTAAGCCCCTAATGGTTATCATATGAGACTAATTTAGCATCCTATCAAAGGTCACTCCTAAATATGAAAAAGTGTCTGTCTGTGCCACTTTCCTACCTACTATATGAAAAGTTGGAGCCTTCTTTTCCTTACGACCAGTAACTAAAATAAAGGACTTTGCCTCATTGGTTTTTAGATCCAATTTGTGCATATAGTTAACGTATGTGTCTAGCAGTTTCTGAAGTGCTAGACCAGTACGGGCAATAAGCACAGTGTCATCTGCTTAGAGGACAATGGGGATGCGCACCTGTTCTAAGACCACGGAACTGACCAAGGGTGTTCCGCAGGGCTCGTGCTTAAGCCCTACGCTTTTTAACATCTATATTGCTCCCTTGGCCCACTTGCTTAGGTTTCATGGTTTTTTGCCCATTTCCTACGCGGATGACACTCAGCTTCTCTTCACCTTTGACAAAACCTCAACATATGCCCTATCATCCTTCGCTGAAGGTATGACTGCCATATCTGATTGGATGAGGAGAAATTTTCTCCAATTAACGCAGGGAAAACGGAGATAATGCTCTTCGGAGATGCCCCTCTACACTGGTCTCCGAATTGGTGGCCGGCCGCTCTTGGCCCACCCACCATTCCTAAAACCTTAGTTAAGAATTTGGGCATCCATCTTGATCAGGATCTTACTCTGAAGGAGCATGTCGCCCGAACTGTTAGCAATTGCTTCCACGTGCTGTGCATGCTACGCCGAGTCTTCCCCTTTTTGCCAGATTGCACACGGAAAACTCTTATTCAGACTATGATTCTGGGCCGCCTTGATTACTGCAATGCTCTTCTGCTTTCTGCAAACGAGTCTTCCCTTAACAGGCTTCAGGTGGTCCAGAACACTGCGGCACTGCTCATCACGAACTCCACTCCTGGAACCCCTTCTTTGCCGCTGCTATCAGACTCCACTGGTTACCTGTCCGTAAGCGGATAAAGTTTAAGACTGGCTGCATAGTCTATAGAGCCATCCATAATAAGGGTCCCTCTTACATCTCGTGCAAGCTCAAGCCTTACTCTCCGCTTAGGACACTGAGATCTAGCTGTAAACCTTTTTTACAGGTACCAAGGGTTAGGAAAGCTAGACTTGGTGGGAAATCCTTTTCCCTCCTCGCCCCTCTTTAATGGAATGAGCTCCCCCTACAGCTCCGACAATGCCCGGACTATCTGCGCTTCAGGAAACTGCTTAAAGCCTCCCTGTTTTAATCTGTCCTTACCCGCCCGCAGGTTCGCTCAGCGCAGAGATACCCCTTCGGGAGTGATTCAGGCGCTCTACAAAACCCTTAAATAAAATAAATAAATTCATCTTTGGAACGTCTGGCGTGGCTTCTAACAGGAGAGCTTCTACCCCATTAGTGGAGATTGAGAATAGAAATGGGGCCAGGACGCATCCCTGTCGAACCTCCTGTTTATCGAAAACCACCTGGGGCACTCTCCCTGCTTCCCATAGCGGATGCAGGCCGAAGCCATAGAGTATAGCTGCCTGATGAAGAAAATAATTGCCTCGTCAATGCCCATCTCCTTCATTATCCTCCATAAATGATGGTGGGCAACACAACTGAATGCTGCGTATAAGTCCATAAATGCCAGGTGTAACTTGCCTTGTTTGACTTGAGTATACTTGGCAATAAGACTTAGATTAAGGCACTAATCCTGGGAACCTCGCCCCTTTTTAAAACCATATTGAACTGGAACCAGGACGTTGTTATTGCTGGCCCATTCCTCCTATCTATGCAATAGGACTCGTCCCATGAGTTTGGCGGTACTATCCAGAAGTGTAATTGGCCTGTAATTTTTTGGCTCAATTTTTTTGCCCTTTTTATACATAGGGATTAAAAAAGATTTCGCCCACGAATCTGGCAGGCCCCCAGTAGCAACTACATTAAAAACATTTGTCAGTACCGGGCCCCAAAGATCCGGCGGGTCTAAAAAGAAATCCATTGGGGTACCGTCCGGTCCAGCAGCTTTATTGCTGGAGCACTGCATAAGAGCTTCCCTGACCTCAGTATGGTTATAAGTGACGTGTTATCTTTCTGCAGTAAATTCCCTACCTCACCAAAAGGATCAAATATTTTGGAAAAATGGGTGACCCAAGATTCTTCATCCACCTGAGAATCTAAATTTGGGTCTGAGGTTGCTTTTAAAAAGGGAGCATTGATTACTATCCAGAAATCCCTAGAATTGTTTGTAATGGAAGCCTGATGAAGTTGTTCCCATGGTTCCTCCTTCAGTATTTTTTGTCTGGTCTTCCTAGCCTCTTTATACTGATGGCGCTAGAGCTTGACTTGATCTACATCCCTTGGGACAGTCCTAAGCGCCTTATGTAAATTTGATAAAGACCTTGTACACTCTTGGGCGAACCATCTAGGGGCTACAGAGTTAGCAGTGGGACCATTTTTGGTTAGATTGTTTTTCACCTCTACTAAAATTGAATCAAAGGCAGTCATTACCATGGATGGGTCACTATCTGATTCTTAGCAGGTCATAATTTCATTGTGTCTGTTTGTGACAACCATGGGGATAATGTTTTCTTTGTTGGTTGTAGCCCATTTAAGGAGTATCCCATTTTTCCTTGTTATGTTAGGTTTTACATGCCTCGTCTGCTTGGTATATATACCTTCCCATACCAATTGACAGGAAATAACAGCGTGATTGCTATAGTTAGAAAAATTAGTTTGGACATGACAGATAAACTTTTTAAAAGAATCCGAAACTATCATATAGTTAATAGTTCATCCCTGGCTGATGTTGCCAAATGTATTTTGAAGCAAACCTGTACTTGTATCAATAGGGTTCCTTATTTTGAAGTCTTTGATGATAATAAGTCTGTTCAGTGCATCTCCATAAGGGTTATGCGTAAAATGGGAGATAATCTCACCTGCCTCGTCAGTTAGACCACAAACTGCTTTATTTAAAAAGCAACAACTATGTGCATTAAAATCGCCCAGCCATAGGATGCAAGGTATCTGCTTAAAAGTATTAAAAAGTGCATTAATTTTTCCTTCCAGTAAATCGACAACATTTTTCATTTCTCCCGCAAAGTTATTATTACAATAATTGATTAAAAACACATTGTTACCTCCTGGACCTTTTAGATGTAACAATTTGTATTAGGGGGAATCATTGTGGGACGATAGAACTTCCAATCTAAGAGTGTTTTTCATCATTGTCAAGATCCCTCCCCTTGCATGACTTGATTCTGACGGGAGGGCAGGGGTATAAAAGGACTGACAAACATCTATATGAATAGGGCCTGTTTTTCATGTTTCTTGTAAACATATCAGATCATAAGTGGTAATGATATTTATCCATTCCTGATCATACAATTTAGAACCCATTCCTGCAATATTCCAGGTAATTATCTTAATAGGATCATTTGTTTCCATTGTATGGAGGGGGTATTCTGACCCTACTGTATCTCGGCTGGGAACAGGATTGGAGATCCTCGCATTCACCCTCTGTCAATCACAAGCTTCTATGTCTGTTAATGCAGTAAATCGATTGCGAGTTGGGAGGGAGTTATTAGTTTGCCTCATGGAAAGAGATTGAATCTCTGGGTGAGGAAAACTAGGAAGAACCGCAGGACCCTGACCCCAAAAGTTAGTCCTTACTGGTTTGTAAAAAAGCCTAATGGCAACGCAAATATCTATGTGTCCCATTATGGCCTGTTAGGTAGTGATCTTAACAATTGCTGAACCATAGAGTGGAAGTTAAAATTTACTACCACACAGTCCCCCCTAAAAGTTTTCTCTGAATTCCCATCCCAACCCACTCTTCTCGCCATTATAATTCTAGAGATAATTTCCCCCCACCCACCTACCTGTTTATTAATCCAATGGCATGCTTTGGACATTAGTTGTTCAAAAGGTTCCTTTTGATTTCCATTTAGCTCGGGGACATTTACCAAGATAATCACATAAGGGCAAGCTGCTGGTGGGAGGGCTAATCTCGTGTTAGATACTGCTTGTCTCTTTCGTTCGGCTATGTGTCCTCCTTCTGTCCTCATCTCTGAGGTTAAAAGATTCGAGTCCCAGTCCTTGGTTGGCCTCTGTAACTGTGATACATATGGATTGGTGGAAATAGATTGCGGGGGCAGGCAGTTTGTTATCTGGGATGAGTGATGGGCTGGGCTTATAGGATCCCTCAGAGCCCTGCCATGTGGAGTGCACAGCTCGTTAAATGGCCTTTGATCCCTCCACCATCACCAGCCTTCATTGAAGCCTGAGAATCATTGGGTTTTTTGGGGGGACACAGAGGGGACACTGTCAAATAATTATAAGTGGATATGGCAGGTGCCTGATCAGTCGGATTACTCCGTAATATCCCTCCCCTTATTGAGATGTGATGCTATATTAGTCTTGTTGTTAGATAGTCTATCCAAGAGGGGTTGCAACAGATTAGTAATTGACTGTTCAATTTTAGAAATCAATGCCTCAGAAACTGAAGGGATATCCCGAGTAAGACCTGGTGGAGCGGGAATGGACTTACTCGATCGCCCCCCTCTTTTTTTCTTCTTGGTGGCGGGTTCTGACGGGGAGGGTAAAATATTGCCCAGTAGGGGATTCGATGGAATCTGGCGTATGAGCGGGTAATTGATGGGTTGGGATTGGGATTTGTGAAATTTGAAGGATCATTAACAGTCACAGATAAAGGCTCCGTGGTTGAATGTTCTTTCCTAGAACCTAGTTCCCCCAAAGAAAGCCCACGCTTAGTGATTTGGATTTCTTTATCCAATGCATCAGATGCCCTTAGGAGGAAAGAGTCCAAGGTGCAAGTAGTGCAAGTAGACTCACCTCCGTGTACTGCAGGGTTACTTTTCCATTTCCCCATCTGCGGGCAGTGCTTTATCTCACCCGGGCTGCTGAAAACTCCCATGTTAGGGGGGGCCCAGCCCAGCCTCCTCCAGGTTCTGACGTGTGTGGACGATCCCGCTCTTGGCCCATGCTTTGCCTGGGTACAGCCCGGCTGCGTCCCCACACGTGTTTGGCGCCTTTGTGCGAGTAGCAGGCCAGCGGGCTCGCGGGAGATGAAGTCCTGTGGCGTCTCCAGACGCAGGCTCTCTCCCTTCACAGGCTCACAGGATCGCATTGATGGCTACACGGCCGCTGGACTGTGTCGCGCCTTTGTGCGCATAGAGGGCCCAGGGGGATTGCGGGAGATGAAGTCCTGTGGTGTCTCCAGATGCGGCTCTCTCCCTTCACAGACTCACAGGATCGCATTGGCAAGTCATGTAGTAAAAGGTTTTCCTCCAAAATAGAGTGAGCTGTCTGTTAACATTTTCCTCTAGCAATTTTGCCATAGTGGACAAAAGAGAAATGGGCCTGAAGTTGCTCAAAATCCTATGGTCTTGAGGAAGGGAAGTAGCAGGACCTGCTTCCATCCAGACCGGACCCTTGCCTGAGCAAGGGATTCATTGAGCAAGTTGTTCACCAAGGAATTAACCACTGATACTACCATTTTAAGAATATTCGGGGGGCAAGGGTCAAGTGCAGATCCTGATTTACAATTGACAGGGTCATTGGTTGATGTCTCAAGGGAGATGGGAGACAAGGAAGACAAGAGTGGAGCAGAAGAAAAGGAAGGAAAGCCTGCTGAGGATGTGGAAGGCTGATGAGAAAGATCATAAATAACCTGAATTTTATTATGAAGAAAAAAAAGTGTGCACAAAGTTCCATTGATGGAATAAGTGTATTTTTTAGTCGCCAGTGGAGAAAGAAAGGCGTTAACCACCTTAAACAGTTATCTGCCTCAGAGATTGACAGAGCAATGAAAGCTTTATGAGCCATGTAAATGGCTTTATGATATTTCTTGAGAGCATCCTGATATGTTGCTTTGGCTTCTACATCATAATTTAGTGCAATAGTGTCAATAGCCTTCTCTACACAATCATTGAAAAGAGCAGTATCGTGCTCTAACACTCTGGTCAGATCAATAGTGACAGATTGTCAGGCATCAGCCAGAAGGCGATCATTACCTTTGTGCCAGGGTCTGAACATCTTTTTGATTGTGCAGGGTAGGACACATGTGGTGGGACGCAAAATCTCAAAAGGAAATAATACATGATCAGACCATATAAGATTAACAACCAGGAGTATTTTGACCAGAAGAGGGATGGCCAAAATAAGATCCAGGGTATGACCTGCTATATGAGTGGGCCCTTTAACAAGTTGTTCCAGATTAAAACCTTCCAAAGTGCCCAGAAATTGTTATGCCATTTTGTTGATAATATCATCTACATGGAGATTAAAGTCTCAAAGCACCATAAAATTAGCATGTAGTGAATAAAGTTGGCCTAGTGTCTCAGAAAAAGAGTGTAAGGAACTAGCTGATCCAGCTGTGGGAGAGTAAATAAGCGCATCAGAGACAGAGAAGGTGGCAGAAAAAGTAATAGTGAAAACTATGCCCTCCATTTTGTCATTGTTGTTGAGCTTAGAGACAGAGCATAGAGATGATGCACGATGTATAATTGCAATCCCACCTCCAATTTTATTATCTCGATCGAGGTGTTTAATGGAGAATTCCTGTGGCATGGTCAGTACTGTATTTGGCGCCAAACTGTCTTTGAGCCTCGTTTCTGTAAGGAACAAGACATCCCAATAATGATCTGCTAGTAGGTTACAAATGTCCAGGGCATGCCTCAGTAGAGAGCGGCAATTTAACAAACACACCCTGAATAAACCTTTTTTTTAAACTGAAGAAGCTCCCAAAAAGTAATTGAAGCGCAAGGGTCCAGAGAGATTGTTAGATGAGGGCGAAGTTTGATCCAATGATGGAATAGTAAAACTGCAATTCGGGCAAGTAAAGCCTGTATCAGAGCTTTCAGCATAAGGGAATCCCCAATGAACGCTATGCGTAGGGCGTAATGCCCACAGCTCCCCTTGGTATATTTAATAAAAGCTGCCGGATGGGATACCTCACTGGTAGCATGGCTGGCGTTGGCCGAGATCCAGACACTGGAGTATGTGGAACTAACCTAAGCGCAGAAAGCAAATGCTCTTTGCTATTGCACTGCTTAGAGGTGTTGGAGACACTCACTAATTTGAGTGAAAGAAATGTAAATGAATATGAGATTTGCTTAGAGAAACTAGATCAGCATTATTTACCCCGTGTTAGCACAATAATGGTTGAGATATAATTTCGGTTTTAGGTAACAAGGCAATACAGAAACAGTAGAAGAATATGTAACTAGTCTAAGGCTGAAATTCAGGGGTGCAACTGATGAGAGGATCAGAGATCACTTGGTTTTAAAATGTAGCAGTTACAAGATCAGGGAGGAGTTGTGGTTAGAAGATGAGTGTGAAAAGCTGGCCTGGTATATGATGTCCACTTATGTAAGTGGGTACCTTGCACCAGTCCAGACAACCCTTATGGTGATTTAAGAGGTCTTAGACATACTTAGCTGTGGAGAGCAGCCTTCAGGCTCAGTCGAGAAGGAGTGTAAAGCAACTTGTTTTACCAGAATGCTGTCTTATAGTATAGATTAAGTAAAAAAGAAACCCACAAGGTCTTTATAAAAATATGTATTTATTATAATATATTCTCTAACAAGTTTAGATATCTCTTACACAGAGATAATCACAATGCACACAATACTTTGCAAAGAAACACAGTAGATAGCACAAAATGCACAGTGGACCCCAGGGGGGGGGCCAAACCATATACTAAGAAAGTGGTATAAGAACCATGACTCTGGACAAGACAAGGTCGAGAGGATGTAGAAGTGCTGGGGACCCAAGGACCCACCTAAGGTGAGTAGATAGGGACCCCATGGAGAGCGTGTGCAGTGTGGGAACGCAACTGCATGCTCCGTACAACTCTACATGTAAGTCACGGTTGGATTTTTAAAGATTAAGGACCCTTCACAGTAGACACTGAAGAAACCCTGTGGAAGACAGAAGTTTGGAGAGTCACCCCACCCGTGGATTCCCTAGTACCCAAGTTACCTACACCAGGGAATCCAGGTGCATACGTGTGAAGTGGATTCGGAAACCGCTGTCTAACCGAATGGAGGACTTCAGGAAAGTGCCACTGTTGAAGAAGGAGAAAGTGTCCGGTGGAATCTGAATATGGATTCTATGTGAGAGGTACCTGCAAGCAGAGGTGACAGACTCTATGTCACTCAGGAGTGACCAGCAGACTTGGAAGACGAATGCCCTCCGATGTCGGGTGTTGCAGGATGGGTGACGATGACCTTGACTCTGCAGCTGTGAAGACCAGGTGATGCTGAGGAGGACCAGGAGCCATGCACAAGCTGTCCCACATCGTATGTCGAGTGCTGAGGGGTCGGTGTCCGCGGGGGCACAAAAAGCCTTGGCAAATGCAACCAACGCAGGAATTGAAGAAGGAGCAACGTCGGGACCAGCACGGTCCAAGGGACCCACCACAAGCAGGGGAGTCAGGACAGGCCCCGAGCAATCAGGGGAGCCCAAAAGAAACAAGTGTGACCCTCAAATGGACCCACAGGCCTGAGGCACTAGAGTCGCGAGAGGACCTCAAGCACCTCACCAAAAGACGCAGGCCACGATGCACACGATGCAGTGTGGCTGAAGATTCTGGTCACTGGAGATGCTCGAGGTTGGGGCTACTTGGAGCCCGAAGATCTTCTTGGAAGGAAGCCAACAATCCTTTGCAACTGCAAGTTGACGTGGTGCAGAGGGGTTCGGTTATTGCAACCCCCACGAGAGATACTGGCCTCAAACTTGGTGAGAGGGCAGGGCTGGCCTCGGAAGCTGTGGAAAACCATGACCTGTGTTGCAAAATCTTACGGTGTCCGGAGGAGCTCAGGATCAGCAGACAGGTTCACTTAGTTGTGGTTCCTGTGAATGCAGGGGAGTGACTCCTTCACTCCAAGGGAGATTCCTTCAGATGTCTTTGATACCCACAGGTCTTGGAATGTTCCTGTATGGTGCACAGGCACAGACGATGCAGCAGACTGGAAGGGAGACGAAGTCGAGCCCAAACGATGTCCAGCAAAGTCCATAGTGCCCAAACGGTAGAAGTAGAAGTGGTGTCTGATCTGAATCTTGTCCCACTATGAATCTAGGGACCTATACCCAGGTAAGCCCTTAAGTACACCACGGTAAGGGTTGGGACAATTTAGGGGACATTCCCGAGGGAGGGTTTGGACAGGGGGGAGGTTACTCCCATGTTCTTTGTCCAGCTTTGTGCCAGAGTTGGACCCAACGACTCCCAGGACTGGTTTGAACTGGACTATGCTTAGGGGCACCCAATGTGCCCCTCATGAAGACTGAGTGGCGCTGGCAAGGGCACCCACCCTACCCCAATACACTAAATCCTGTATGGGAGGTGGTCACACCTCCCTGTGACAGGATGCCTATTGTTCTGCCTTTCCCTGCTCGAGCTTGGCTCAGCAGCAGTAGGGCAGAATTGTGTCTCTGGTCAGGAGCAACCACTTTGTGCTGTCCGGGTCAAGAAGGCTGGTACCGGGAACACTGAGAGCCTAACAGAGGGCTCTTCCAGTACCTGGAATCATACCTCCCACATCTTTTACGGCGTGGGGGTATGATTCCAACATGTTTTGTCCCAAACATGATAGGATTCGTTGCTGCCAGTTTTGAGATGGTCACCGCGTAGTTACGCAGTGCTCCTCTATATGGTATATGGCTGCTTCAATGACAACTCATGAGAATGGACTCCGTAGGCTGTAGGGGTGTCCTGCTCATGCAGGGGCACCCTCTCACTTAGAACACAGAACCTGCCTTCAGGATTGCTAAGGCCTGCTATAGGGGTGACTTATAGTCTTTAAGTGCAGTGACCCTAGATATAGGAAACCTATATCTTCAGTAAGTATTGCTAGCACCAGTTTACACAGGCTGCAATGGAAGGCCTGCAGTTCCATTTTGAATGGTCTCCCATGGGTGGAATAATGCATGCTTCAGCCCATGGGGGACCTCTGGGGTACCTGCACCCTGGGCACTTTAGTACCATATATGAGGGACTTATAAGGGTACCCCAGTATCCAATCTGAGATGTACCTAAGTACTTACCACAACAATTTAAGGGAGAAAGGAGAGACTGGGGTCCTTATTAGCAGGATCCCAGTCAGACTAGTCAAATGCAGGTTAGCACCAGGCAAAAAGTGGGGGTAACCATGCAGAAGGATCCTACCTTCCTACACCCACTCAGAAGGAAAAGTGGATGAGGAGGGACCTGTGCCTGAGAAAGGATCAGAGCAGGACCCAACAAAGGGTCTTGACATGCAGCCTACAGAAAGGGGGAACAATTTCCTACCAGGAGAGGTAGCCAACTCTAGAGCAGGCAGCAGTGTATCTTCAGAGAGCCTGTCCCCAGACTAGCTGGTGGACAGGAGGGAGGAGAGGGAACTCAAACTAGAGCTTGCCAAGTTTGACAGGGAGCAAACCCTTGCAAAGCTTGAGAAGGAACAAGCTGTAGAGGCGAGGAGGCTAGCCATGGAGGAAAGGAAGATGAGCCATGAGCTAAGTGTCATAGAGCTGGATATCAGAGCCCTCCAAGTGGGGGCCAGCAATAACAATAATGGTGGCAGCATACCTGCAGTGTCTGAGTCCAGTTTCAATATGCCCAGTTACAATGTGGGGGATGACATAGATAAATGATTGGCAGCCTATGAAGTAGCTTTAAAAGTGCACAGGGTCCCAGAGGAGATCTGGGGGGCGGGGGTGGTCATTGGTGGTACATGTCCATGGTGGGGAAAGACACACACTTTACACTAGTAGTTGGAGACCAGAGAAACTACACCACCATGAAACCATTTTAGCCAGGAGGTTTAGGATGACACCTGAGAAGTTGACAGGCAAGACCACAGTTCTTCAGGAGTAGAATCCCCAAAGCCCACCTTCCAGCAACACCGAATTTGAGCAATAATTACAACCAGAGGATCATAGTGGCTAGATGAGGGGAAGGGTATTAGGGAGGGTACTTTGGGGAGGGAGATCTGGAACAGAGAGCATCTGGTGGTTAATGCAGGATACAATCAAACTCCACAAGAACATATATTAGGTGTCAGCATGTGCTACACACTACACTTCCTTACCTGCAAAAGAACTTGATAAACCGTTGGTCTAACACTGAAGAAGTCTCTCACTATTAGTGTATTGGGCAACTACAACATTCCAGCTGTGGGAATAGAAATGTTTCCGTTTTACTTGCTTGTGCATTATTCTATGTAAGTTAGCATTAGCGGCACCATTTTGTGTTTGGCCGCCATTTAAAAAATTTTTTTTAGAGTTTTATATAGCGCGAACTAGACCCGAGATATCAGGTATCAGAGCGCTTTACATGAGCACAAGTTTCGTTACAGAAGGACACATTCATTTTTGTTAGGCACGGGGAGATTAAGTGATTTTCCCAGAAACCCAGGATGTTGAGCATCGTTGCCGAGACTCGAACCTGGTTCCCCAGCTCCGAGGTCGACCGCTCTAGCCATCAGGCTACATCCTCTTCCCTAATTTGAATCATGTTCAAAACTGCTCCCCGTCTCTTCGAGGAACGGGTTGTGGTAAGTTTCGTTTCTCCAAGGTTGGGCCTTGTTCTGCTAATGAACACACTGTTGCCTCTGCATACAATGTCTCCAAGCTTGTTGTTCCTATTGTCTTAATGTCCTCACTACCAAACAGAAAATGTCAATTCATGATACTAATGCTGCAATTATGTTACAAAAGGATATTGATGATTTGATGCAGATAGACAAAGGTATTTTGAGACCACATCTTTCCTTGCAGCCTCTATTCCTGACACTGACTGTATGAACTGCTCCTAATACTGATATTCCTTTGTCCACGAGCATGTTTTATGTTTTTTTTTACCATCACATAAACTGTTTAGCTCATGCTAAAAGGAGGTGCTGTGCGAATAGAAATGTTTCCGTTTTACTTGCTTGTGCATTATTCTATGTAAGTTAGCATTTGCGGCACCATTTTTTTTTGGCCGCCATTTTGAATCATGTTTGAAACTACTCCTCGGCTCTTCGAGGAACGGGTTGTGGTAAGTTTCGTTTCTCCAAGGATGGGCCTTGTTCTGCTAATGAATACACTGTTCTTATTAGCACATACCTTTCTCACTAGATAAAGGCCTTCTCCCACTAGTCTAGTGGCGGGCACGGACAGAGCGGCCTTGAGTAGGAGATAATGTGTTCCCGGCCTCAGAATCGAAACCCATACTTCTTTGTTTAGTTGCATCTGCTTGGAAAATTCCATTGTGGGTGTGCCTTCATTGGTTGTGAAATGTACATAATGCATCGTTATGCTTGCTGATGCCAGTCCCTCTCTGCAGCACTCCTAAGAGACTGGGCAGACCGGGCTCCGCTCGAGCGTATCTGAATAAACATATATTGGTTTGTATTCTCTGCTGTATGACCGACTCTTCATTTGTATGGCAGGCTGAGAGGTGGAGGTGAGTGACCCGGGTGGCCCTAATCGGGTCACTGCCTTCAGTTGGCACCCGAACAGGGACTCCTTCGGGTGAGTGTCCCTTCCCGTTCCGTGGACGGGGGGAGGTCGAGGCGATTGTTGGGTCGGACGGACGGATCAGGGATCCCTGCATGAGAGAGTTCCTGTAACTCGCAGCTGCCCCTTCTGTCCCACCGCACAGTGCCTTGCCCAGTGGTCATCCCGACTGGAGTCCTGACCGGCGAAACCCTTGGATCTCACCGTTTGGTCTGAAGGGTTGCAGTGGAGAATAAATTTGTTTTGACCTGCATACATCAGGTGAGTTTGTTTTGGTTCTTTGTGGATATGGTACCATTTTGGTTTGTATTTGGTATGGTCTAAGGGCCGTCTTTTGGATAAAACATTTGCAAATGTTTTGCCAGGCATAGAATAGTGAATTTGTTTTCTTTGAAAATGCCTGGAATAAGTAAATTGGTTTCTTTGTGCTGTCGCTGTTGTTCTGCAGATGCTAGATTGGAAGAAGCTCAGCTGGCACCTCCGGAAGGCACTCCTAATTTTGATATGTATGTGAAACATGGTCTTGGCCCTATTATGTTTTGTACATCATGGCACAAATATACGAGGGACAATGCCGAGTTGCAGTGGCCGTTGACAGGCACTTTTGATGAACAAAAAATTGGGTTGTTACAGGAAAAATTGTTTGCAAAGCGAAGTAGGCAGTCCATGTTTGATTCTCTTTGAACGTGGCAAGAGGAGGCTAAACGAAGACGATTTAAGATGGAGAAGGAGGCGCGAAAGGGGAGAATGCAAACATTGACTCAGAAAGCTGTAGCACATGATAGAGAGAAACAAGAGATATGAATTGAACGTGAAAGTAGGAGGTTTCGATTACACATTGATAAATCTTATGTAGCCCAAGAAGAAAATGATACTTTTGTGGTGGAATTATTAGACAGTCGACACCCACCTCCGTATGCCCCACAAAAGATATATCCCACTGTTCCCCTGCCCTCACAGCCACCTGTTACTGTTGCTTCTACTGTCTCTGTTCCTGTATCTACTGCTGCTTTTTCGACAGCCGTGGCATCGGCTCCTTCTCCTCTTTCTCTTCCTCCTGCTTCCTTGCTGCCCGCAGCAACTGTGACTGTTAGCACCCCCTCACACCCATTGTTTCAGCATCCTTCTCGCCAGCTTTTTCCCCTGTGACGCAGCCCTCAGCATCACTGACACCTGTAACTCCAGTTGCCTCTCCTCCCCTGGTTTTTCATCCCCCGGTTTCCTTGAGTGATGGGACGCCTGCGCGCTGGTTTGGAGACGGAGATTGGACAAAGTTTAAAGAGCGCATGGATCTGTATGTGGGAGATGCAGAGAAAAAGGTAGTGGCTAACTAGGCTGCGCAGTGGTCCCGAAACCCCATTTACAGTGTGGAAGATGTGTGGAATGTGATGAAAGATTACGAGCCTTTGGTACAACAGCATGCCTTTAAGCATATGTCTGCTACTCTGATTGGTCTTTGGAAGCAGTGTTTCAAAGATGCAGAACCACAGATTTTATATGATATTGAAGATCGTGTATATGTCAGTAATATGGGGCCTGATCAAGTTTTTGGCAGTATTACGACATAGATTGCTTACCAACGTAGGCTACTTGAGAAGAGCCCCACTCCGGTATCTCAGTTCCCGATGCGGGAGCTTCATCCTATATATCACCCCGAAATACCAGAGCTAACGGATCAGCGCGGTATTGTCTTTAGACCAGGTGCAGCGGCCCGTTTCCAAGAACATTGGGTTTATACTCCATGGAAAAGGAGTGAAGTTTTGTCTCTTAAGACTCAATTACCTGATCCTAGGAATAATCCTACTGCATATTCTAAAGAATTGACTGAAGCTGCCTCTTCAACAGTAATGACGCTTGCGGATATTGAAATGTTCTTTGGTTTACTAGTTCCGGTTGATATTTAGAGGCAGGTGCACACACAAGTCCATGGTGCGGAACTGGGTGGTACAAGGGATCAAATTAAAGTATGGGATCAGGAGAGGAAGCCCGGCGATAAGCATAAGGCAGAGATACTTGCTTTGCCAGGCCGCATTATCACGTATATGCATTCTCTTATTCCGCCGAGGAAGGTTGATTGGGACAAGTTAATGGCTTGTCGCCAGAAGGAAGATGGGAATGTGCCTGATTTTTTCACTCAGTTTGAAGATGTGTTTCTGGATTATAGTGGGCAGGATTTGTCTATTGAGGGATGTGGCCGGTTGTTCGTTAATAGATTTGTTTCCAATTTGCTTTCCGAGATTGCGACTCCATTGCAGACTTCTGAAAGCATTTGGTCCACCTCTTCACCTTCTGTTATTTTGAATATGGCACTGTATTATGAGCATAGGGAAAATGAGGATAAGGAGAGGACAGAGAAGAAGCACAAGGATTTGAAGCCGAAGGTGTTGTTGCAGCAGGTTTCTAGAGGGAATGGTAGAGGACGTGGTGGTTTGGCCCAACAGCTTCCACACACTAGCAGGCAGTCGAATACTACGCCTTTGGGGCCGAATCAATGTGCATATTGTAAAGAGGAGGGACACTGGTGTAGCGAGTGTCCTGTGTTATTGCAGAAGGTGGCAGTCCCTGGAGGACGAGGTTCTCGTGGACAGGGCCGGGGAGCTGGTGGGGCAGGCAGGGCTCCAAATGCTGCGGCCTCACAGGGGCGTTCTGATAATAATTACTTTGATGACCCTCGGGGCGGACAGTATTATCATGATGATTATGACACAGATGAGGTGACAGGAATGTCTTACAGCTAGGACAGCCAGAGACAGAGAGAGGGACCAGTTTTGATACCTGTTGACCAACGCAGTCTTTATGTTACTGCAGAATTGAATGGCTCGGGTAAGGAATTTTTGGTGGATACAGGTGCAACAAACAGTTCTATTTCTCGTTCTTTGGTCCCTGGTGCGGCTCTGTCTGGCCATAATAATGTTTCAGTAGGTTTCTCTGGTGTACCGGTTGTGAGCCCCATTTCAAGACCTCTTGCATTGACTATTGGTCCTTTCACCGTGTAGTCGCAATTATTACTGACATCTAATTGTGGAGAGAATTTGAAGGGTTTGGATTTGTTGAAGAAATTGCATGCTACGATTTATTGCTGCCCAGCAGGTGTTTATATTAACCCTGGGCAAAGCACTACGCTACGCTCGCGTAGTTTGCAAAGTTTGCGCTACTTCGCACAACGCGAATTGCACGTAGCACAGTGCAAACACGCGTAGCGTAGCGTAGTGCAGCGGTCATTTTTGCTTGCTCGCGGTCCTCAACGTCAAGTTGGCGACCGCGAGCAAGCAAAATGACATCCCGGCGAGACTTTTTCTCGTTTGCGATCAGCAACATCAAGTTGCCGATCGCGAGCGTGGAAAATAAACCTCCGGCGAGATTCTCAACGCGGGAGGTCAGGTTTCTCATTGCAGTGGTCGCGTATGCTCGCGACCGCTCGCTGATGAGAAACTACCAGTCCGCGTTGAGAAAGCTGCCGCTCGAGTAAAAATCTACTCGAGCGGCAGTAAAAGACAGCTCGCACTGTGCAAGATGCCGCTTTCAATGATTGCACAGTGCGGACAAGCATCCGGCACTGTGCAATCATTGCGAACAGTGCACTACGCAGTTCGCGTAGTGCTACGCGTAGCTCGCGTAGTGCGAACTGCACTTTGCGTAGCTTTGCGTAGCGCTACTTCGCGAACTACGCCCAGGCTTAGTTTATATGACAATCGGTCCTGATGTGGTACGCATTAAACAGTGTCTGTCCAAAGATGTGCCCCTTCCAGCTGGGTTTAAAGTTGTGCCGCCCATTTTGTGGGCAACAGGTGACACAGATGTGGGACTGTTACAGATACCACCGGTTTTGATCCAAGTTAAAGACAATGCTATTTTGCCTTGTATCCCTCAGTATAAAATACCGCAGGCAGGTGAGAGAGCTTTATTGCAAATTGTACAGGATTTGATTGACAAAGGTGTGGTTGAGGAAACGACTGCTAATATTTGCAATAGCCCTTTTCTTCCCATTCTAAAACGGACACCTTGGTGTTCCTCTGATGATCATCCAGATGTTTATCATTTTGTGATTGATTTGCGCGAAGTTAGTAAAATAGAAGTTCCCCAGTTTCCTGTGGTCCCCAACATTACTACTCTTTTAACAATGATTCCTTCTACGGCCAAATTCTTCTCTGTCATCGATTTGAAAAATGCATTCTTCAGTGTTCCTATCCATCCAGATAGCAGGCATTTGTTCGGTTTTACACTAGCTGGCAGAAGCTTTAGATTCTGTTGAGCTCCTCAGGGCTAAACTGAGAGTCCAGGTATCTATAGTCAAGCTTTAAAGAGCCAATTGATTCCCTTTCGCTTCCTACAGGTAATGTATTGGTTCAGTAAGTTGACAATCTCCTCATCGCTTCTGACACAGAACAAGGTTGTAGGGATAGTACAGTTAAATTGTTGTTGCATTTGGCACAGCACAGACATAAAGTGTCCCTTTACAAATTTCAGTATTGTCGACAGGAGGTCACCTAGTTAGGTCACCTACAGTCGAAGGAGGGTAGGAGATTGACTCCTGAGTGCATCAGTACCATTGTTAAAATGCCCATCCCACAGACTCAGAAAGATGTGCGTGCTTTTATAGGTTTCACTTCCTATTGTCAGCATTGGATACCTGGCTACTCGTTACTAATAAAACCCCTGCTTGCCCTAACACAAAAAGATGTGCATGAGCCTCTGCCTTGTACGCCTGACTATCAGCAGTCTTTTGAGCAATTGAAAACTGCGCTTTTTTCGTCTCCAGTACTCGGCACTCCAGACTATGCTAAACTATTTGTGTTGTACGTTCATGAGATGGCTGGTTGCGCGCTTTCTGTTTTAACACAAAAATTTGGAGATAAGCAACAGCTGTGTGCTTATTTCTCTGCTGTTCTTGACCTTGACCTTGTCGCAAGAGCCCTCCCGAGCTGCCTAAGAGCGGTCGCGGCTGTGGCTGTCTCCATAAGACAATTGGCTGGACTCGTACTTTATACTGACCTCACAGTCATGGTACCCCATGCTGTGGATACACTTTTGAATAAGACAAAGACACAGCACCTCACCAGTGCACGTCGAATTGGCTATGAATTGACCTTGTTCGCCAAACATATTACGGCTAGACAGATGACATTTCGGATACGAACGGAGATGATGCCAGGTGAGCTACACCAAAGAAGGTGATACTCTGTAGGCTATTTGGATTCTAAGTGTCATGAAAGGATATGACTGTCACATTCTGTGACTCGAGTCTTGTATATTTGACTTGACACGACCTGTTTGGTACTTGGGTATATTATATATTTGCTTGAGGGTTGATGGATTGGGTGATAATTAACTTCTATGATAGGATTTGCTCTGTTTTACTTTTAGCATGGATAGAAGGCAATAATCCTTAGATATTCAAGAACCTAACAGACGCTACGGGAATACCGGCATATATGAATGTGCATTACTAGATTGCTTCGGTGATCTTCAAGAGCTAATTCCAAGTGCGTTTTGTGTCTTTACATGAGCACTTTTATACTTATTTTACCTATTGCTGATTTTATAAAAAATTCTATAGATCTAGGCACTTTCACCTTGATAAGCGAGCTCTTTGCTTGTTTACATTGGATATAATGTAATCAACTTTTGGATATACTCCCGTAGTGAGTGCTGTGTTGTGGCTAGTCTGTTTTAATTTTATTATGTATAGAAGGCAATAATCCTTAGAAATTTAAGGACTATACAGATGCAACGGTAAAATTGGCGCATATGAATTTGCAATATTAGATTACTTCAGTGATCTTCAAGGGCTCATCCTGAGTGAGTTTTGTGCCTTATATGAGCATTTTGTTTACTTTATTGGACCTATTGGTGGTTTTTTAATAAATTTCTATAGAAAAGGCACTTTTACCTTAGTAAGCGAGCTACATTGCTTGTCAACATTGGATATAATGTAATCAATTTTTGGATCTATCCCCATAGTGAGTGCTGTACAGAGGTTAGTCTTTCACCGTGCGGGACGGTGAAATATTCATTTTTTGTCCCAATTGAATACCCATCAATCAATATTCTTATTATATAAAACATCACTGGGAGATCCTACCAACCACTATTTTTATGCAGATAAGCTACACTTACCCACAGATATTTGGACCTTGATTAATTGATATATTTCCCTCGGCAACACACAAATCGTGATAGAATTGAGAGTGTCCAGAATAACATGAGGTTTTTCTGTTTTTTTCTTAACTAACACTTCAAGTAATTTGACGATATTCACTGAATTCATGGATTGCACTAAGGCTGCTGTTTTGAATGAATCATTTTTTATTGGTACCAAATGTTAAGAATGGATATAGGCAGGGAGTCCTATATTACAGGAGAACAATTTCATTCCTTGTAGAATTCTTGTCACTAAAAGTTGAATTACTCTGTGTCCTTTGTATCATGTTCATGTCTATCTGGCCTTCATTTTTCTTTTAGGTTTTTTAAACCATTTGTCTATATTCGATGATTAAATAATGTTTATTTAACTGTTTTTACAGCCCTGATGAAGTCCATTTTTGGGCTAAACGCGTTGGCTGGGCTGATGCATTTGATTGAAAATGAAAATAAAGATTAATGGAAGAAAAGAGATTTCAAGACTCCTTGCACTATAATTTGGTGTGAACTGCGCGGATTTGAAGAGACTGTGTATAATTTATACATGTATTATACTTTACTGCTTGCTCCTTTTCATTATTTCATTATTTGAAGAGAAGTTTTTTCTCGCACAGTGTAACTTCTATAGCAGTGGGGTTACGGAAAGTTGAGCATTTTGAACCTAATATACCTGAGAATTAATATACTGGTGCAGCCATCTAAGCCTACACTGCTGTCCTTCTAAATTCAAGTGTTTAGAATGGAAATGGCTGATTTCAAATGGTTTAACACATTTGAGTACTTTCAATCCTTCCGAGCTAGTAATATTACCAAAGATAAACCAATACCTGTGTCAGTGGTTAATAAGATAGCTGGGTTTTGTGACCAGGGGACTGGGGAGATAATGGTGGGGGAGAGTAAATGCAATTTCACATACAAACTGAATATAACTAATAGTCCACCTTTGATCCTACCCCACAATGTCTATTTTGTCTGTGGGTCGCAAGCTCACATCTGGCTCCCGAAGGGATGGTCAGGTACATGTTTTCTCTCATTCCTTTTTCCCACTGTATATGTTGCCCCGTCTAATTATCACAAAACGCATCAGCTGCAACGTAGGAGTATATTCTTGCCCCGAGTCAAAAGGGTTGTTGACACAAAGGATATAGATCAGACTGACACCACTGCACAGCAGTTTGGAGATGCTGTAAAGGGCCTACTACCTTTTTGGGGCCCCATGGCTAATAGCCTTCAAGTTCTTCAGTTAACTAGAGTTGTTGAGGTTGTTATCAATACCACAGCTGGGATAATGACAAATGTCACTGCTGAGCTCCAGGCTATGAGGTTAGTCACTTTCCATAACAGTATGGTGTTAGACGTCATACTTGCAGATCGGGGTGGGGCCTGTCACGTCATAGGCAGCAGCTGTTGTGTTTACATACCTGATAACGCTCCCAATGTTTTTTCACCCATGCAAAAATTACATAGAATATCTGCTGAAATACAACAAGAAGTAGGTACTTGGACATTGTCGGGGTGGTTTTGGAATACGCTAACTTCTTGGGGTTGGAAGAGCCTCACTTTCTTGGCTGTGGTTGCCGGTATCTTCTTCACATGTTGCATCTGCATACAATGTCTCCAAGCTTGTTGTTCCTATTGTCTTAATGTCCTCACTCCCAAACAGAAAATGTCGATTCATGATACTAATGCTGCAGTTATGTTACAAAAGGATATTGATGATTTGATGCAGATAGACAAAGGTATTTTTGAGACCACATCTTTCCTTGCAGCCTCTATTCCTGACACTGACTGTATGAACTGCTCCTAATGCTGATATTCCTTTGTCCACAAGCATGTTTTATGTTTTTTTTGACCATCACATAAACTGGTTAGCTCATGCTAAAAGGAGGGTCTGTGGGAATAGAAATGTTTCCGTTTTACTTGCTTGTGCATTATTCTATGTAAGTTAGCATTTGGGGCACCATTTTTTTTTGGGCCGCCATTTTGAATCATGTTTGAAACTACTCTTCGGCTCTTCGAGGAACGGGTTGCGGTAAGTTTAGTTTCTCCAAGGATGGGCCTTGTTCTGCTAATGAATACACTGTTCTTATTAGCGCATACCTTTCTCACTAGATAGAGGCCTTCTCCCACTAGTCTAGTGGCGGGCACGGACAGAGCGACCTTGAGTAGGAGATAATGTGTGCCCTGCCTCAGAATCGAAACCTATCCTTCTGTACTTCTTTGTTTAGCTGCATCTGCTTGGAAAATTCCATTGTGGGCGTGCCTTCATTGGTTCTGAAATGTACATAATGTATCAGTATGCTTGCTGATGCCAGTCCCTCTCTGCAGCACTCCTAGGAGACTGGGCAGACCGGGCTCCGCTCGAGCGTATCTGAATAAACATATATTGGTTTGTATTCTCTGCTGTGTGACCGACTCTTCATTTGTATGGAAGGCTGAGAGGTGGTCGCGAGTGACCCGGGTGACCCTAATCGGGTCACTTCCTTCACAGCAACTGGAGGCCTTTCAAAGTAACATAATCAAGAATGCAGTAGAAGCTGTTCAACATCTGTAGCATCAAAACTTTCTCTTTACTTGGACCAATTAGAGCTGTGCTAGCAATAATTTCTAAACACCAGAATAAGGCATTCCTCAGAAGCATAAACAATTACTATGGGTTTTATTTTAATGTGCCTTCAATGGTTAGATACAATCTCTGTACTCAACTTAATACTGTGGAAACAAACCATGTAATGTGCATATTAGACTCCATAAGCCATGTACATTGTTTGTGAGCACGGCATCAAACACAGTCACGTACGCTCCCGTATGAGTTCAGAATGCTCCACAATGGAGCGTAAAGTCTAAGATCTGCAATGCTCAGTCTGTGCAACTGTGGCAATTACTCAGTCTGTGCAACTTATGAAAATAGAGAAAACAAAAACACGAGTGAAGAGACACGCCTTACCGGGATACGGAGTCCCAACACTGCTTGTGGTGCCGGCTGGAGCTGGAACGCTTCACTGCATGTATCTGTTACAGGGTATGGCTGGTATTCATGGAACGCAAGCGCTGCCTGGCAACCCTGATGACAAAAAGCGTGCGCTCGCAAGACACGCAGCGCGTATGAAGCAGGCTATGAGAATAAACATTGGATAATGAGAGTGCCACACAAAATAAAGATGCTCTACAGCCTAAGCGCTAGCAGTTTGGTGCTATGTGAGCTGCGCTACATTAGGTGAGCACACTTTGGGCAT
Organism: Calotriton arnoldi; assembly: GCA_963921515.1. NCBI lineage: Eukaryota > Metazoa > Chordata > Amphibia > Caudata > Salamandridae > Calotriton > Calotriton arnoldi. The sequence continues at coordinate 141,968 of CAWUFW010010742.1, read as the reverse complement.
TCCTTTTTTTTGTAGCTTACCAAGAAATTACCTTTATGTTTCTTTGCAGCTTTTTGTACTGTGCAACCATTGTCAATGTATCAAACCCTTTAGCCAGTGTCATCCCTTTCATGTTCCTATTCAACCTTTACACTGAACAACAGCTAACAATGTGTTCTAATCTTTAGCCAGTGTTGTTAGTGCTGGTGATACCTGTGCAGCATTTACACTTAGCAGCATTTATGAGTGTGTTATTCCCTTTAGTGTTGTTGATTCCTGTGCAGTATTTACACCAAGTGGGTTATAATCCTTTATCCAGTGCGACCCTCTAGCCAGAAGCAATGTCCAGTAACCAGTGTTTGTCGGAGCGGCATGACAGAAGTACAGGTAACAGTTCACGGCTAGTCACAAACTCTCTACACAAACATGGGTGGATTTTCTAGATTATGCTGATAAGGCACTGAAAGGCTGAGTAAGGAGCAGCAAAGTTAATGATTATGAAGGGTTGTACAACGTGTTTTAGAAGGTGCACATTCTGATGCAGGTTTTCCAGAGCTGTACCAACACCTGGTTGATAGAAAGCTTACTGGCGCCAGGACGTTTGCTGAGAAGGCGAACCTCTGGTTCAGCACCAGCTTGTCCAAAAGGTGTCTGGGGGGACTCCCAAAAGGGTGGTCAGGGTCCCAATTAGAAGGAGGGGATAGATAAAAAGACTGAGTTCTCTAAAGGCCCCTAAAATAACTCACAGGGTAAAGGGTCTGGTTCACATTCCCATTCTGGCCACCAGAAGAAAACTTACCCTGACAAAGGTCAGCAGCAAAAGCCCATCAAATGCTATGAGTGCTACGAGTATGGACACAGCAAAGGGGATGCCAAGTAACCAAAAACGGCACCACTTCCCACTACAGGAAAGACTTCACAGGTGGCTATTATAGTGGTGGAGGAGGTATTTGTACCAGTTAATGGGCAGGAGTTTACAGGGGTTACTCTAATGTCCCTGGGTGACAGTGAGATGGTTCCAATGATCCATGTGCCCTTAAATAATACAAAGTATAGGCAATGTGTCACCATAAATGGGCAAGGTGTTGAGGCTCTGAGGGATACAGGAGCCAGTATAACTATGGTAAGGAGTCAGCTGATTTCCCCAGAGCAGTAAATTCCTAATGCATTTCACCAGGTTGTGGTGGCTGACAACAGAGAGGCTCACTATAATGTGCCCTGGATCCATTTGAGTGAGGGAGGGGGTTCAGGTCTTCTGAAAGTTGCAGTGAGCCCTGTCATGACTATGGATTGTTTGTTAGGTAATGACCTAGAGCACACTACCTGGAAGAAAGTGGAGCTCAAGGCTCAGGTGGAGATGTTAGGGTTACCTGAGCAGATCTGTGCCACGACAAGATCCATGGCTGCCCAGGATGGGAGTCAAGAAGGGCTGGAACCTGGAACAATGGCCCAGCAAGCTGCTAAGAAGAGGAAAGGCAGAGGGCATGGTATTCTAACTCTGAACGTACCTCCAGTGAGATGGATGGGGCATCTGTAGTGGCCACCCCCGAGCTCACTGAGGAGGACATTGTTTCCCTTGGTGACCTGCCTGAGCTTGCTGGTTGGCATATGGAAGGAGTACCCATCAAGGAGGAGTTCTGTAGGGCACAAAGGGAGTGGCCAATCCTAGTGGGCATGAGGCAGCAGGCAAAAACCCAAGCAGCAGGTGATGTCTCTGATAGTCCCCACATTTTCTGGGAGGAGAACCTCCTGTACATTGAGCCTAAGGTTTCTAGGCATGGGACATCGAGGGCCCTGGTGGTTCCCCAATGCTACACGGCCTTCCTACTAGAACCGGCTCACAAAATTCCCCTAGCAGGACACCTAGGCCAAGACAAGAGCTTTGCAAGGCTTGTCTCTCCCCTTCTATTGGCCTAGGATCAGGAACTCCTCAGATGCATTCTGTGGGAATTGTGTGACCTACTAGGCTAGTGGGAAGACAGGGCAAAGGCTGAAAGCCTTCTTTAACCCACTGTCTGTCAATAGCACCCCCATGGAGATGGTCGGCATCGACATTGTAGGCTAGCCTATGGATCACCAGACTGCATCAGGCAAAAGGTTCATCCAGGTTCTGGTGGATCATGCCACTAGGTACCCAGAGACAATCACTCTGAGGACTAGTAATGCATCCACAGTCACAAAAGCCCTGATGGAGATTTTTACCTGAGTGGGGTCCCCAAGAAAGTTCTGTCTGACAGGGCACAAACTTCATGCCTGCTTTTATGCAATCAATGTGGAAGTAGTGTGGGGTAACATACAGGTTCTCCACCCCTTACCATCCACAAATAAATGGGCTTGTTTAGAGGTTTAACAAGACCCTGAAAGGCATGATCAGAGGCTAGCCTGAGGCTCTGAGGAAAATGTGGGATATCCTCTTACCATGCCTGTCATTTGCTTACCATGAGGTGAAACAGAGAGCAGTGGGTTCAGCTCCTTTGAGCTGTTGTATGGGCACCCAGTCAGAGGACCTCTGAGTCTGGTGAAAGAAGGTTGGGAGCAAGCTCCCAGGAAGGTACCCCAGGATGTAGGGAGCTACATGCAGGCCTTCAGAAGCCAGATGGCTTAATTGTGGAAGCAAGCTTCCAGTAACTGAAAAGCCAGCCAGGAAATCATGAAGAAGTACTATGACAAAAGGACCATTGGTTGTGTCTCACTACTCTTCTCCTTCCACACCAGAAAACCTGGGAAAAGTTCTGGACTTCCAGACCTCTGCAGGACAGGGACATACCACCGTAGCCTATCCAGCCAAGGCGTGACCTTAATGGCTGAACCTTCACAGCAGGAAATCTGATTCAGTGGACTTTTGCCGAAAAAGTATCCTGCGTCGTAGAACTTGACATTGAATACAGCTGCACCCCTATCCTGCTGGAGGATTATGAGCCATAAAGAAAAGACTAAGTTTGAAGTTAAGAATTAGGGGTGAGCGATAATTTCCACTTCGCGGGCGGAGTTTTGCCCACTTCAAGTTACACTTTTAATGCGGAGTTCTGTCAAAACTTCAGCAACTGACGCGTGGTGGAGTTTATTCTCACACACGGTTTGCCAACATGCAAGAATTGGCTTACCGTAGCTCGATTTGTGGGCACTAGGACGGCTCCTGGCGAGATTTTCTCAATGCAGGCGGTCACGGGCAGTCGTAACCATTCACGGTGAGTTAGTGCACTAGTTGCAGCTCAAGTAGAAAATCTGCTCCAGCAGCAGCACTGATTTTGCAGTGTGGAACAAGCTCCGGGTGCTAAAAAACAGCGTGACGTTCACATTCTGCCCACTCACGGAACTCCTCAGAATCTCGCAGAGTTTTTATGTAACCCTGTGGAATTCTACGGAGTGAAACTCTGCGAGTTCCAACCACCCCCACTAAAAATATTGACTGAGTGAGGGTACCAAATGTATCCGACTGGCGATGGGTCTTCTGTGGGAGCACATTTTTTATTTCTGCCATGCTGAGTATTCCAGTATTCACTGCTTCAGTGGAACTACATCCAATTCCTATCCAACTTCATGGAGACTTCCTCAGATATAACCTGCTACCTTACCTTGCTGAAGGATTTCGACTTCCAGAAAAAGTACTAAATCTCCAGGTAAAACCTTTGAATGGGTCACATCTAGTTGGTGTATCCAATGAGGGCACCATTGTGGTTTGTCTCAAATTGTACATAGGTCCAAATCTACTGTAACCATTGACTACTATTGGCGCTTTGCACTATTTGGCACTATTTTTACTTAAAACTTAAAAATGTCATATCTCCTCCTCCCCATATTGGATTTTTGTTATTTTTATGTCATTCTATGTATTAGATTGTACTCTATTTTTCCAATTCATTTGGGGATTTTATTGTTTGGTGTTAAGACTTTATTACTGTTTTGGTACTGCATAAATACTTTACACATTGCCCTAAATTAAGCTTGTATGTTCTATGCCATAGGCACCTGGGGTTGAGCTCCGGTTAATCTAGTGGCTTTGAGTGCTCACCCTGACAAAATGTTTGGGTATTCCTTGAGGTCGGTAGTTGCCAACTGCAAATAAATAATAATAAACATTTCTTATATTAATCGTACACACTGTAGAAAATGGTCATCATCACAAACAGATTCCTTTCACAGGTTGTAATGAGATGAATTAGGTTAATCACATAAGGAATCATCCTAAAATACTTAGCAACATCTAATACCACAACACAGCTGGTGCTATGTTAATCTGGTTTACTATCTGCCTTGTGAAATTCTTATTTTCTTTTTGCAATTTGTTACTCCTCCAACACCAATTCCGAACTTTTTAATCTAGGATTCATCCTTTTTAGGTCTAGCCGAATGGGACAGCTTTAGCTGGCTCATCAGACTATTGTTTATGTATATTATATACATGCATATAGGGGGCTTTGGTATGTGGTCTTCATGCATTGGTCTGTCAAACTGTCATTCACACTTAGCTTCCTTCCACCACAGCATAGAGCATGGGGCAGCAGTTCAGCCTACTTCAACCATTGACTTCCCTCTGTGTGAATGATGGTATTTTGCTCTTGCACAATGTGTAGATCCGCTATATAAGTAATTCTAGTACTGGAGAGACAATCTTTGCTTTATTTTAATAAATCCTTTTCAACATCTACTTGCTTTGGACAGTGATTGCTTATCTCAGTGAACCAGATCGCAAATTTACCAATGATTGTGTCACAAGTCCGTGCACCATGACTTGAACAGTAGGCAGTGCAACTGGTCTAGCAAGGAGCATAAAAAACAGTTCACATACGTACAATTGCAAAGACAATATCAATTGCGTATTGTAAACCGCTTTCACTTTCAGTGCCCAAATTAAGCTTGAAAGTAAAAGAATCAAACGCTGAGGATTTCCAGCTCCACTGTCTAAGCTTACCGCATAAACATTACACTTGTTTTAAATAGGGAAAGGAGAGAGAAAAAAAGAATGTCCTTAGGATTTGTACATAATCGGTCATCTCTCCACAGCATATTCCTGCTTATGATTTTGCAATATATTTCAATAATTAAAGGTGGTGCAGAAAGTTCGAGCATAACAGAATATATTTAGAGCTGACAAAATTGCAGTGCTCATTGGACTGAAGAGGACTTGACTTTCTAATATCCTCCCTCCCCTCCCATGACTTGTAGGCAGGACAGTGGGTGAATAAACTCATATTTCTACTCCTCTCTGAAAAGAAAAAATGGTTGTAAAAAATATTTAGAGAACTATCACTTTACTTTATCTTCATCGTGAATTCAGAACAGAATACAACCTGCTTCTTAATTTTTAAGCAATGCCTAAGATAAAATTACAAAACCTAGCCCATAGCACATGCTAAACTAGCTAGTGGAATGGAAAAAATTAATGCACAACAGAAATGTCATGCTCCGTAAAAGGTGTGTGCATCTTCCTAGCCATTATCATGGCTCTGAGGTAGTAAAGAGTCATCTATGTGTTACTTTATTTGTGGCAGGAGTTGCATAAACAACAGAAGCAGGCGAATTTACACACCAGCCTCATAGTATAATTACAGCCGTGCTTCCTTCAGCAGACGTCCAGGCAGGGGGTGTAGCTATAAATAGTGCAGCAGGTACAGTGACACCGGAGCCCAGGGGCCGTAGGGGCCCATTGAATGCAAATTATGTTTGCCGTTTAATTTCCAAGCAGCAGACGGGGGGCATTTTCCTTCATTGCACCATGGTGGATAGCATCCCTGCTATTGCACTGTCATGTGGTAGTAGACCTCATTGATGTAAATGGCAAGACATTTACTTAATTCTGAACGGCATTCACCCAGCATCATACAATGTGGCCAAGGTGGGTAGACCACACAAGAATCCCCAGTCCCTAATTTCTTTCTCTACTGTTTAGCCACTAGACCACATCCTCTCTGCCAAAAGTGTGCACTGCTTAATCTTTTCAGGGGTTAATTGTAGAGCTTTTTATTCGGAACTCATATGTTTATATTATTGAGTGCCAGACAATGTGGTCAGGAGGAGGAGACTGTGTGTAAGAGATGGATAGAAGGTGATTATAAAAGTATGATTGTTTTGAGAGTGTTAATTGAGTAAACTTCAATCAATCAGGGGCTTATAAAGCGGGCTACTCATCCGTGAGGGTCTCAAGGCACTGGGGGTCGGGGGCTTCTTATCTCCTTGGGGGTAGGATCATTTGAAGAGCCAAGTCTTGAGGTCCTTCTTAAATTAGGTCAGCAAAGTGGATTGCCTGAGGTGGAGGGGCAGGATGTTCCAGGTCTTGGCAGCAAGGTAGGAGAAAGAGCTCCCTCCGGTTCTGGTCTTGTGGATCCTTCGAACGGAGGCAAGGGTGAGCTGGGCAGGACAGAGTTGTCCGGCGGTCACGTGGAATGTGAGGTGGTGGTTCAGGTATGCTGGTCATTCGTCGTGGAGAGCTTTGTAGGCATGTGTGAGGAGCTTGTAGGTGATTCTGTCGTTTACTGGGAGCCAGTGGAGTTGTTGGAGGTGTTGCGTGATGTGGCATCAGCGGGGGATGTCAAGGACTAGTCTGGCTGCGGTGTTTTTGACATTCTGTTGTTTCTTGAGCTGTTTCTGGGTGACGCTGGCGTAGAGTGCATTGCCATAGTCATGTCTGCTGGTGATGAGTGAGCGGGTGACGGTCTTTCTGGATTCTGTGGGCATTCATCTGAATGTCTTTCGAAGCAGGCGGAGCCTGTGGAATCCGGCTGAGGAGACTGCGTTGATATGATGGTTCATGTGAGCGATGAGTCCAGAATGATGCAGAGGTTGCGTGCGTGGTCTGTCGGGGTGGGAGGGGAACTCAGGGCGGCTGGACACCAACAGTCATCCCAGGCTGAAGGTGTGGGTCCCAGGATAAGTACTTAGGTCTTGTCCGAGTTCAGCTTGAGGCAGCTGTCATTCAACTAGGAATCAACGGCCTTCATTCTTCTGTGGAAGTTGGTTCTGGAGGTTGCGAGTTCGTTGGTAAGGGAGAGTATCAACTGGATGTTGTCGGCGTAGGAGACGATTTTGAGTCCATGGTTTCTGACAATGGCTGCGAGGGGGCCATGTAGAAGTTGAAGAGGGTGGGGCTCAGGGAGGAGCCCTGGGGCACTCTGCATCTGATCTCTGTGGGTTTTGAGAGGGAAGGGGATAGTCTGACTGACTGGGTTCGGCCATTGACGAAGGAGTGGATCCAGTCCAGTGCCTTGACGCAGTTGACGGCTTCATGGAGTCTCATGATTAGGGTGCGGTCGAAGACGGTGTCTAAGGCGGCCGAGAGGTCCAGTAGGATGAGGGCTGTGGTCTTGCCCCAGCTGAGGAGGGAGCAGATGCCGTCGGTGGCAGCGAGGAATGCGGTCTCCATGCCGTGGTTGCTTCGAAAGCTGGATTGGGAGGTGTCCAGTATGTAGTTTAATTCTTAGAACTTGGGGAGTAGGGCATTGATGGCCTTCTTGATTACCTCAAGGAGGGAGATGGGTCTGAAGTTCTTGAGGTCAATCAGGTCTGAGGACAGCTTCTTCAGCTGGGGGTTGATCTCGTCATGTTTCCAGTCATCGGGGAAGGTGGCGGTTTCGAATGGAGCAGTTGAGGTGCGGCGGAGCTGTGAGCGATGGTGGCGGCTGCTCTGTGGAAGATGTGGTATGGGCAGGGATCCGTCGGGGCTCCTTAGTGGGGTCTGTTGGGGTGCGGTGTGTTTGCGTACGGTGGTGGTGAGCAAAGTGGTAGGGTCTTGGGTGTCAAAGCTGTTGTAGATCTGCCTGATCTTGTGGTGGAAGAAGGTGCCGAGTATGTTTCAGAGGTCTCGGTAGGGAGGGACGTCTATGGTCTTGCTGTTGTGCCTGGCAAACTCCTTGATAATGGCAAATAGTTGTTTTCTGTAGTGTGCGTTGGCATTGATTCTGTCTTGGAGGGCTCTTTTCTTTGTGGTTTTGAGGAGGAGGTGGTGTGCGTTGATGACAGATTTGAAGGTAGCATGGGTTTCTGGGGTTTTGTTGTTTCTCTATCTCTTCTCGCATTGTCTGTGGGTGTGTCTGTATTCGTGGAGGCAGGGGTGAACCAGTTGGCATTTTTGGCATTTTGCTTGCCAGGTATTCTGTTGAGGGGTGCCAGAGTTTCAGCGCAGCTGGAGACCCATTAGTGGAGGTTGTGGGCTGTGGAGTTGGCATCCGTTGGTGTTGACGGAGTGGTTGTGCTGAGGGAGTTGACAAGACGTTCTTCAGTGGCCTTGATCCAGCTGTGACAGGGGGCAGTGAGGACAGTGGTGTACAGTTAGTATGGCATAGGCGAGATGAACGCAGTGGTGGTTGGTCCAGGAGAGTTTGGTGGTGTGGCTGTAGCTGATATTCCAGCTTGCAGAGAAGATGGGGTCGAGTGTGTGTCCAGCAGTGTGGGTTGTTGCAGTGACTAGCTGTTTGAGTCCTATGTTGGTGAGGTTCTCCAGTAGGGAGGCAGTGTTCTGGTTGCTGGGGTTGTCCATGTGGAAGCTGAGGTCCCTGAGTAGGATGTAATGGGTGGATGCGGGAGCCTGGGGTGCGATGAGGTCTACGATGGTGTCGGTGAAAGGCGTCGGGGGCTGGGTGGCCTGTAGATGAGGGTGCCGTGGAGGGTGGTAATGGGGTTGGTCTGGAACTGGAAGTGGAGATGTTCCATGATTCTTTTTGGGTCCTCAGCATGTGTGGTTAGTTGGTGGGTGTTCTTGTGGATGAGGGCAATGCCTCCTCCTGGGTGATCGACCGGTTCTTGTGGATGATTGTTTAGCTGTTGGGGATGGCGATGGGGATGTCTGATCCGGAGCAGGGGTTAGTCCATGTTTCCTTGAGGAAAGAAATGTCAGTCGAGGTGGCGTCTAGGAGGTCCCAGATTTCAGTGGCGTATTTGTGGGGGGACCGCACATTGAGGAGGATGCAGTTGAGCCGGTCGGGTGGATTGTTGGTCAGCTGGGCAGCGAGAGGAGCTGGTGTGTTGGCCTGGGTAAAGGTGCGGTTGCAGTTCGGCAGGCAAAGGGTCCCTGGCAGTAGCGGCCCATGGTGGGAGTGCTGCTGGGCGGTGACGCGGGGCGGGGGATGGGCAGGGTGGGGGGAAGTAAATTCTGGATTACGGCCGCACAGAGGTAAGTAAACAAACAAATAAATAAAATGAATTTTGTTGCGCGCGCTGCATCGCATTTGGCGATGCAGCGCGCGCAACGAAATTTGTTTTATTTGTTTGTTTACTTACCTCTGTGTGGCTGTATTCCGGAGTTTACTATCCCCCATCCTGCCCCTGCCCCACCCCGCGTCACCACCTGGCAGCACTCCCACCACGGGCAGCTACTGGTCCCTGGGTCTTCTTCGGTGATGCTAGATGGCAGGCGGCGAGGCATCCATGGTTGAGGGTGAGGAGGGTGCCGGCATTGTAGCAGTGGAAAGTCCGAGAACCAGGGTCCCTGGCACTGGGCGCGGTCCAGGCACAGATGTGCTCAGACGGGCTTCCCTTTGGTGCGCCTGCACTGTGATCGCCATTAAGTAGTGCTGCAGGGGTGGGATGATAAGTTAGGAGGTGGGAAAATGCGGGACAAGACACAGGAGGGGGGCAACAGATTGAGGCAGGCAGCGGCAAGGCAGAAAACAGGAGGAAAAGGAAAAAGGAAAGAGCAAAACCGAGGCAGATGAAAATAAAAAGCAGAAGAGAGACAGAGAGAGCAGAGAAAGAGTAGGACACAGGAGGGTGAGGGGCCTTAGGGGATCCCAGGAGTGGCATGGGCGGTGAGGGAGAAAACTGGAGGAAAGAGGAAAAAGGAAAAACACAAGCCGAAGGGCAGAATAAAAGAGAAAGAGAAAAATAGCCAGAGAGTCAGAAAAAAGAAGAAAGGGACACAGAGGGCAGTCAAGCAGCAGAGCAATGACACTCTACCACTGGACCACCAGGGATGAGGCACAGGCAGGAGCCTGCGGGTGGTGGAGGGGCGCAAATTCCTGACCTCCAGGTCAGCAGCAGAGCACAGGGACAGCAGCAGCTACCAGACAGATCTGCACGGTGAAAGAGCTAGTCCACTACAGGATTGTGGACTGCACCTTTACCACGCAGGGGCCGCCATTAAGTAGTGCTGCGGGGGGCTGGACAGCTCAGAGGTGGGAAAATGCGGGAGGGGGAAGGGACACAGGAGGGGGGCAGGGCCACCGTGGATCAAGGCAGGCAGCGACAAGGGAGAAAACAGGAGGAAAAGGAAAAAGGAAAAGAGCAAACCGAGGCAGATAAAATGAAAAAAAGCAGAAGAGAGACAGAGCGAGCAGAGATAGAGAAGGACCCAGGAGGGGGCTGGGACATGGGAGATCGCAGCGGCAGGGGCAGTGAGGGAGAAAACCAGAGGAAAAAGGAAAAATGCAAGCCAAAGGGCAGAATACAAGAGAAAGAGAAAAATAGCCAGAGAGACAGAAAAAAGCAGAAAAGGAAACAGAAGCGCAGTCAAGCAGCAGAGCAGTGATGCTCTACCACTGGACCACCAGGGATGAGGCACCACAGACAGGAACCTGCTTGTGGAAAAGGGCCTCAAGCTTTTGACTGCCAGGTCAGCAGCAGTGCATGGGGACAGCAGCAGCTACTAGATGGAGCTGCGCTGTGAAAGAGCAAGTCCACTACAGGACAGTAGACTGCAGCTTAACGGCGCAGTGGCCACCATTAAGCAGTGCTGTGGGGTGTGCTGGACAGCTGGGAGGCAGAAAAACTGTGTCCTAGTTGTATGTATTTTGCATCTGAGGACTTTTCAATCCACTGTTGGAATGGTGCAATACAGAACACCTCGATTGCTAGTTGGACGAATTACTTAAAATGGATATATCATGTGCCATTCTCACCTTGTCTCATCTTCTATCACTAACTTTCCCCCAACTTCTTTCCCTATTTCGCCATTCTACTGTAATGTCCTATTTTTCTTCAATCTCCGCATCCTTTCTTTCCACCACTCCTTCTCACAATTTTCCCTTTTCTTAGCAACATTTTCAATGCACCCATTCACATTTACCAGTTATTTCCTGTCTCCTTGCCTTATCGTGTCTCTAATTCTTTTTTCCATTCTCTTCTCTACTTGTTTTCTTTCTTTCTGGTACCTCCCCTTTTCATCATTGTGATTTCTCTCCTCATCACATTTCATTTCTGTATCCTTATTCTCTTTCCACTTGCACCCATCTCTTCAGTTTCAGTCTCTCTTCACTTTCATCTCTCATGTCTTACCTCGTCTTTCTCCCTCCATGCCTTTTTTTTCTTTCCTAATGAATTCCTCATTCCTACTTTTGTCTTTTACATCAGTTCTATCCTCTATCCCTGGTCTATCCTCGCTAATATTTCTGTCTTTTATCTCCATTCTTTCTTTTCTCTCTTCTCATCCCTTTCTCTCCTTTGTTTTACTTTGTGCCAATTCCTGTACTCTCCTTCTCCCTTACACTTTTCTCTTCCAGTTTTCACTCTGTTCCCCTTCTTTTCTCTTTCCCCTTACCCCTCTTTCTATAGTACTGTCTCATTTTCTCTCCATCTGTCCTCAATCTACCCACTATCCTCTCTTTCACCGCGGGCCTGCTTTTAAAAGCATTCCATCCCCTCCACTATAATTTCTTTTGAGCCCCAACTGCCCATCTCTCCCATTTCTGTCTTTTGTCTTCTTCTCTGTCTAACTATCCCTTCCATTAGCCACTCTACTTCCTTCCTTCTTTCTTGTTCTTTCCTTTCCTTCTCTCCTTACCAATAGTGCAACACATCCAGCCTCCAATGTCTCACTGGATGAACTCTTCCACTGCCTCTGTTAATTTTATGTTGCAAAAGATTCAGACTTTATTATGCAGTTCAACAGATAAAAAGTGTTTACCCTGTTTTCACTGACCTATGCCGGCCCACTTAAAAAAGTGTTTTGCTGCACTTAATGTAAGTGTTCCATGCTGAAAGATGCTATTGTTGTACATTAGACCTTAAAAACCTCTGGAGTTATTCTCTCCCAATCACGGCAAAATCCCATAAGCATGAGACAGTGTATGCCACTATATCAAGATTTAGACTCTCAATATAGAGTAATAATGTATTCAATTCATTAACCTACACCACACTACATTGCAGTGCAAATATGTATTTACTATTCTTAACTCCACAGCTCCTTACCTATGCTTACTGTTAGACCTGGCATCCATGGCGTGGTTTCCCCAGACTTTTTGCCTTCTGACCACCTGTTTTGCTTACTTCATTTTTGCTGGGTTTAGGATTCTGGGCACTTTACCACTACTAACCAGTGCTAAAGTGCGTATGTTCTGTATTTAAAACATGGTAACATTGGCTTATCCACAATTGGCATATTTTATTTACTTTTATTGCCCTAGTAATGTGCACCATATATGCCTAGGGCCTGTAAATTAAATGCTACTGGTGGGCCTGCAGCACAGATTCTACTACCCACTTCAGTAGCCCTTTAAACATGTCTCAGGCCTGCCACTCCAGAGCCTGCGTGTGCAGTTTTAAACTACTTTTTTCGACCTGGTAAGTTAACCTGCTTGTCAGGCCCAAACCTTCCCTTTTATTACATATAAGTCACCCCTAAAGTATGCCTTAGGCAACCTTTTGGGCAGGGTGCAGTGTATTTAAAAGATAAGACATGTACTCTAGAGTTTTACATGTCCTGGTAGTGAAAACTGCTAAATTCGTTTTCACTACTGCTAGGCCTATCTCTCCCATAGGTTAACATTGAGATTGCCTCAAAAACACCTTTTAGGTGTAATTTCCAATTGGGAAAATATATCAATTTAGAGTATGGTGTCTCTGCACTCATAAATTAAAAATCACAATTTATGGTAAAGTCGAATTTTAAATTGCAACTCTGAATATGCCACTGCTACAAAGTTGGCATGTTCTCACTTTAATCATTTGTGCCTCTGCCTGTCTCTAAAAACACATCTGGGTTTGGTGACAGCTAAGCTTTGTGCATTTCTTCTAGACAGTCACACACAAAGGAGGGTGGGATGTGACATTTGCATTCTGATGGCCCATCACCAGACGGATGGGGCTTCCTGAGGTAGATTGGGAGGGAGGATCTTACACTTGCACATGTATAGGGCTGTGCCTCTCCCCACGCAAAGAGATGCATACCCCCCTTGTAGTGAGTAGGGAGTCAGGGCAGGAAAGGCAGGGACCGTGTGATCTTAAAAGGCCTTTTTGAAATCTTCTCCACTTCAAAGATACAGCTGGGTATAAGTACTGGACCCCTGACACCACCAAATCAGAACTTTGCTGGAATGTAGGACATTCTGCCAGGAAGAAGAGCTGATGTGTTGTAGGAGGCACCGCCACTCTGCTATCTGCTTTGCTATGTTGACCTGCTTCCTGCCGATTGCTGTGCTGTAGGAGGGACTTGCACTTTGATACCTGCTGTCTCTTGCATGGGAGTGAGAAGGACTGGACCTGCTCTCTATATCCTTGAACCCAAATTTCTCCAAGGACTTGCTGGCTTGCCCTCTGTTCTTGAAGACTCAGGGCCTTCAAAGACTTCTTTCAGCGTTGCTTCAGTTGCTGGACTCTGCCAAATGTGAGTCCTACCCTGCCAAGAGGTGTCAATCGAGTCCTGGGCCTTGAAAGTGGGTTCTGCAGCTGTTTTCCTGCAAAGAAATTAATGCAGTGATGACTTTGCGCCGATCTGAACCAATGTAGTGCTCTTTGATGCCAACGCAGTGCCAATCCAAGCACATCCCTGCGTGGCTCGATGACGATACAGGACCCAACTGTGAGGTTTAATGACGACGCAGCTCTGATCCAAGGTCCCGACGGCAAGGCTCAATGACGATGCAGCGCCTGTATTGTAAGGGGTTCGCTGATGATGTGGGACCCGACTGCGAGGCTCAACTTCGAGACATCGACTTGATTGTGTGAATCGGAGATGATGCATTGAGCCTTTGATGCCGACGCTTGCTCCATCCAAGGTACTTTTTCAGCGGCCACTACGTGGATCCCGAAGCTGGCCTGCCCTCCATCTCAGTCAGCCTGGAACTTTGGATTTATCCCAGTCTAGCACGACCTCAAATAACCTTCTAGTGCTATTGATTTGTAAGCACTGTTTTTGGATTTAATATCTTAAAATTCATATTTCAAGTTCTATGTATTAGAATTTTGTTGTTTCTGTCATGTTTTACTCAGATAAATATTCTTTATTTAAAAAACTTGGTTGGAATGTCTTTGTGGTAGTTTCACTGTGTTACTGTAATTTGTGTTTCACAAATACTTTACACATTGCCTCTTAACCCTTTCGGTGCTCATGACGGAATGGTTCCGTCATGAGCACCGGTGCTCCTGTGCTCATGACGGAACCATTCCGTCATGAGGACAGGGGCACAAAATCCCTCTGCTGCAGACAGCAGAGGGATTTCCCTTTTTTTTTATTGGCCTCGGGAGGTTGGGGAAGAGCTTCCCCAACCTCCCGAGGCCAATTTGCATTTTCATTGCAATGCCGATCGCGCGCATGGCGTGCTGTCGTCAATGCAATGAAAATGAAACTGAAACTTAGTTTCAGTTTCATTCTTTCGGTGCTCGTGGAGTTATCTCAGCCCCTGAGCACCGAAACAGATGGGAGGGGTATCGTTGGAAAGGGGAGAATCTCCCCTTTCCAATGGTACCCCTCCCTAGTGGATCCCTGCTTGGGGATCACCTCAAGGGGGGTGATCCCCAAGCAGGGATCCACCCACTAGGCACCAGGGAGGGGGGGAGCAGCCCCTTGGGCAAGGGCCTTTGCTCCCCCCATATTTTTGGGCCTAATTCAGTCTTTCTGCCCCCCCTGGGAGGCAGATGGGGGATGCAGCCCCAATCTGCCCCCCCGGGGGGGCAGAAAGCCCACTAGAACCAGGGATTTTTTTCTATATAAATTAGGGGTGGGGGCTGCCCAATATGGGCATGCCACTGCCCCCCACCCCCCCCTGGACAATTAGAGTCTTTCTGCCCCCCCGGGGGGGCAGAAAGCCCACTAGATTCCAGGTTTTTTTTTTATATTTAATTTAGGGGTGGGGGCTGCCCAAGATGGGCATGCCAATGCCCCCACCCCTCCCCCCACAAAACTCCAGTATTTATGCCCCCCCTGGGGGGCATATGGGGGCAGTAGCCCCCAATCTGCCCCCCCGGAGGGGCAGAGAGCCCACTAGAAACCAGGGATTTATTTTATTATGTAAATTAGGGGTGGGGGCTGCCCAATATGGGCACGCCAAAGCCCCCAACCCCCCCTGCACAATAACAGTCTTTTTGCCCCCCTGGGTGCAGATGGGGCGTAGCCCCCAATCTGCCCCCCCCGGGGGGGCAGAAAGCCCACTAGACACCAGGTTTTTTTTTATGATTAATTTAGGGGTGGGGGCTGCCAAAGATGGGCATGCCAATGCCCCCAACCCTCCTCCCCACACAATTCCAGTCTTTCTGCCCTCCTGGGGGACAGATGGGGCAGTAGCCCCCAATCTGCCCCCCGTGGGGGCAGAAAGCACCCTAGACACCAGGGATTATTGTTTTTTATAGGCCCGGGGGGGCTGCCCAGAATGGGCATGCAAATGCCCCCACCCTACCCCCCAAAGAAAACTAAAGACTTGCTGCCCCTCCAGGAGGAAGATGGGGCAATAGCCCCTGATCTGCCCGCGGGAGGGGGCAGAAAGCCCACTAAGCGCCAGGGATTTTCTTTTTTATATAGGTAGGGGTGGGGGTTGCCCAGAATGGGCATGTCAAGGCCCCCACCCCCCAAAAAAATGATACAGTCTTTCTGCCCCCCCCTGGGAGGCAGATGGAGCAATAGCCCCTTATCTGCCCCCGGGGTGGGACAGAAAGCCCACTAGACACCAGGGATTTTTTTTATCAGAGTTCGGGGTGGGGGTTGCCCAGAATGGGCATGCCAATGCCCCCACCCCCAAAAAAAGATGCCACAACCTTTATGCCCCCCCCAGGAGGCAGATGGGGGCAGTAGCCCCTGATCTGCCCCCGGGGGGACAGAAAGTCCACTAGGAGCCAGCGATTATGCTGGCTTTTCTATTAGTAGGGGTGGGGGCTTCCCAGAATGGGCATCCCAATGCCCCCACCCCCCCAAAAGAATAGCCACAGTCTTTCGGCCCCCCCCTTGGGGGCATATTGGGGCAATAGCCTTCAATTTCCCCCCTCCCCAGGGCGGCAGAAAGCCCACTAGGCACTGAATTTTCTTCAGGACGTGCCTACCTGTGGATTGTGGGCCCTTGCGCAGCCGGAACATAGGGGAACCTAGCAAACCTGTACAATTTTGAAAACTAGACACAAAGGGGAATCCAGGATGGGGTGACTTGTGTGCCTCTCACCAGGTTCTGTTACCCAGAATCCCTTGCAAACCTCAAACTTTGTCAAAAACCCACATTTTCCTCACATTTTTGTGGTGGAAAGTTCTGGAATCTGCGTGGATCCACAAAATTCCACCCACTCCGCGTTCCCCAAAGTCTTCCGAGAAAAATGGTACCTCATTTGTGTGGGTGGGTCAAGTACCCGTGACAGGCAAGGGCCCAAAACCTAGTGAGGCAACATCAAAATTACCTATCACAAACCAACCTGGTTTTCAAGGGGGGTCCCATGAGTTTTTGGCTCCGGGCTCGGCAGCCATCTAGGGAACCCTACCAAACCCACACATTTCTGAAAACTAGACACCCGGGGGATTCCAGGGAGGTATGGCTTGCATGGATCCCCCAACATTTTCTTACCCATAATCCCCTGCAAACCTCAAATTTAGCTGAAAAAAACACTTTTCCCACACATTTTTGTGTGGGAAAGTTGTGGCATCACCGGGCTGACACAAATTTCCTATCACCCAGCGTTCCCCCAGGTCTCCCGATAAAAATGGTGCCGCACTTGTGTGGGAGGCACAAGTACCCGCGACAGGCAAGGGCCCAAAACGTATTGAGGCGACATCAAAATTGCCTATCACAAAACGACCTGGTTTTGCAAGGGAGGTCACCTGGGTTTTTGGCCCCGTGCTCGGCGGCCAGCTTGGGAAACCTACAAAACCCACACATTTCTGAAAACTAGACACCCAGGGGATTATAGGGAGGTATGGCTTGCGTGGATCCCCCAACTTTTTCCTACCCAGAATCCCCTGCAAACCTTAAATTTAGCTGAAAAAATCACTTTTTCCACACATTTTTGTGTGGGAAAGTTGTGGCATCACCGGGCTGACACAAATTTCCTACCACGCAGCGTTCTCCCAGGTCTCCTGATAAAAATGGTGCCTTAATCGTGTGGGAGGCCCAAGTACCCGCGACAGGCAAGGGCCCAAAACGTATTGAGGCGACATCAAAATTGCCTATCACAAAACGAACTGGTTTAGCAAGGGGGTCACCTGGGTTTTAGCCCTGTGCTCGGCGGCCAGCTAGGAAACCTACCAAACCACACATTTCTGAAAACTAGACACGGATGGGATTCCAGGGAGGTAGAGCTTGCGTGGATCCCCCAACGGTTTCTTACCCAGAATCCCCTGCAAACCTCAAATTTAGCTGAAAAAAATCACTTTTTCCACACAGTTTTGCGTGGTAAAGTTGTGGCATCACCGGGCTGACACAGATTTCCTACCACCCAGTGTTCCCCCATGTCTCCCGATAAAAATGGTGCCTCACTCGTGTGGGAGGCCCAAGTACCCGCGACAGGCAAGGGCCCAAAACATTTTGTGATAGGCAAATTTGATATCGCCTCAATATGTTTTGAGTCCTTGCCTGTCGCGGGTACTTGGGCCTCCCACACGAGTGAGGCACCATTTTCATCGGGAGACCTGGGGGAACACTGGGTAGTAGGAAATTTGTGTCAGCCCAGTGATGCCACAACTTTCCCACACAAAAATGTGGGAAAAAGTGATTTTTTTCAGCTAAATTTGAGGTTTGCAGGGGTTTCTGGGTAAGAAAACGTTGCGGGATCCACGCAAGCCATACCTCCCTGGAATCCTCCGGGTGTCTAGTTTTCAGAAATGTGTGGGTTTTGTAGGTTTTTCTAGCTGGCCACCGAGCACGGGGCAAAAAACCCAGGTGACCCCCCCTTGCAAAATAAGGTTGTTTTGTGATAGGCAATTTTGATGTCGCCTCAATACGTTTTGGGCCCTTCCCTGTCGCGGGTACTTGGGCCTCCCACACGAGTGAGGTACCATTTTTATCGGGAGACCCAGGGGAACGCTGGGTGGAAGGACATTTGTGTCAGCCCGGTGATGCCACAACTTTCCCACACAAAAATGTGTGAAAAAAGTGATTTTTTTCCAGCTAAATTTGAGGTTTGCAGGGGATTCTGGGTAAGAAAACTTTGGGGGATCCACGCAAGCCATCTCTCCCTAGCATCCCCCGGGTGTCTAGTTTTAAAAAATGTATAGGTTTGCTAGGTTTCCCTAGGTGCCGGCAGAGCTAGGGTTCAAAAACTACAGTTAGGCACTTTGCAAAAAAAGGGTCAATTTTCACTGTGAAAATGTGGTGTGTCCACCTTGCGTTTTGGGCCGTTTCCTGTCGCAGGCACTAGGCCTACCCACACAAGTGAGGTACCATTTTTATCGGGAGACTTAGGGTAACACAGAATTGTAGAGCAACTGTTATTACCTATTGACTTTTGATGCATTTCTGCCTTCCAAAGGAAAGACAATGTGTAAAAAAGAAGTCATTTTGAAAAATGACCTATAATTCTCATGCTAGTATGGGCACTCCAAATTTCGGAAATGTGCAAATATCTACTGTTTCAAAACTCTACATTTTGTTCCCATTTCAGAAATACCTAGGTGTCTTTCATACCTATTTTTCCATGTATACATTTTCCCAAAATAATTGCTATATACCCGGTACATAATAAAAAACCATTGCAAGACGCTGCTCAGTTATTGGCTCTGGGTTCGTCGGGTTCTTAGTGGACCTACAATTCCTATATATCCCCACAACCAGAAAGGTCCAGCAAATGTAATGGTATATTGCTTTCAAACAGCTGTCATAATTAGAAGAAGTTACAGGTGAAAACGTTGACACAAATGGCTGTTTTTTTCAACTAATTTTCAATTTGTCCCATATTTAACTGTTAGTTTCTATGAAGAAACCTTGAAGGATCTACACAAATGACCCCTTGCTGAATTTTGAATTTTGTCTACTTTTTTAAAATGTATAGCTTTCCAGGATCCATTATTGCTTTCATACTCATTTGTACCATTAACTGGAAGGAGGTTGAAAGCACAAAAATTGCAGAAATAGGCTATGTCCCAGAAAAATGCCAAAACTGTGTAAAGTTTTTGGTTTTCTGACAAAAGTCTACTTGTCCTTGAAAGCTGGGAAGATGGTGATTTCAGCACCACAACCCCTTTTTTGATACCATTTGCAGGGAAAAAACCAGACGCTTTCATCTGGAGCCCTTTTTTCCCATTTTCCCCCAAAAAAACAAAATGTAGCTGTATTTTGGCAAATTTCTGGGTCCCCTCCAGGGGAATCCACAAACCCTGGGTACCTTTTGAATCCACATGATGTTGGAAAAAAAGGACGCAAATTTGGCGTGGATACCTTATGTGGTCAAAAAGTTACAGGGGCCTAAGCGTGAACTACCCCAAATAGCCAAAGAAAGGCTTAGCACAGGGGGGGAAAAGGCCTAGCAGCGAAGGGGTTAAATTAAGCCTGACTGCTCTGTGCCAAGCTACTAGAGGGTGAGCACAAGTTAATTTAGGTTGTGTATCTGACTTACCCTGACTAGGATTGTGGTCCCTACTTGGACAGGGAGCATACCTCTGCCAACTAGAGACCCAATTTCTCACACCTAATCTGCAATGTAGTTGATTTAGTGACTGCAGTATTTTTGTTGTGTGATATAACTCTTGCTGTTTGGTGCACCACTGTCATGTGGCTTCCTCCATTCCTTCCTAAACTCTCATTCACACACCCACAGATCTAGGCAAATCTCCAAAATCATTGTAGAAATAGAATTATAGGTTAGACATATTGGTTTTGCCAATGCTTGTTTCTTACCTGTTTTCACTGTGTGCACTCTCACTGGGCACCTTTACCACGACTTTGTACACACAGTAAATTCCCTCTCTGTTCCTACCTCCCACCTCCACCCCTGATTTGCTACCTAGACCAACATTCCACCTTCAGTGCTAATTCCACTCTACCAATCTAAGTAAAAAGATCAATAAAAAAACAAGCAGGCTATGATTGGAGGAGCAATGGCTGGTGTTCTTCCCAGGCTTGAACCTTTGTATCCTTAATAGCCAATACTGTGCTTTGTTGGTGGGGGTTCTGGCATTCTGCTCCATCCTCCTTCCCACCACACTATCACACCTTATCCCTTAGGTTAATGAACTGGGGATGAGCAGGAATGGGAGGTCTGGAAATTCTGCAAACTCCCTCTCTCCATTTCTCCATCCCAGCTAAGTTGAGTAGGAAACTAGACAACGTCATGCAGGAATTTGTAAGGAGTCACAAGATGGATGTGAACAAGGGACAATGCATTATTTAGATTGACAGAAGGAAGTCACCTGGCAATGGAGAAAGGAAAGTTAGATACCAGCTGGAAGGGAGGGGGAAATAAGGTGGAAAATGGGACCAAAGCAAAGAATGTATTTTGTGGAGACTTTTGTGCAACTTAGAGAGATTGGACCAAGACACAAGATAGATGCAAATGAGAAGAGAGGAAAGAGAGAAGAGTGGACTATGGCCCATATGAAATGAGAAAAGGATCTGCAGTGCCCTATGTTTGAGTGAGTGAAAGAAATCACAAGTCTCATGAGAGAGGGGAGTGAGTCACAAACAGATGACAGAGGAAAACAATTTGCAGAGCAGAGGAGGGCATAGTGCATAGCTGACTCTGATGAGTTTTAGGATGATCTCTGGTGACTTTTCTAGACACAAAACCCTGTTTTAAATCTAGGTCATTTACCTGATACAGAAGGTAGTTTTGTTTCAAACATCAATTGACAGATGTAACCTATATTTGTAGTCATTGTCCTTCCTGTCTTTTATATATACACACCATAATGGCAAACCAACTTTTGATTAGAGGCTGAATAACTCAATTTTAAACTGGATGGATTCTACTTTATAGAACAAAACTTTGACCAACTTTTTGACTTTGAGAAACCAAGTTAAAAAGAAAGTCAAACATGTTAGCTGTATGTGTCAGAATTCTGACATCTCCTGCTGTACAGTGCTGAATCAGGAAAGAAAATCCAAACCTGTTTCTATCCGCTACACTGGAGTCTTGGATTCCTGAACTCTTCAGCTCACTCTGTCTTGGAAAGATGAACCGTTGCTACCATGTACCACTAACGCTTTCTGGGTGTGTGTGTTCCCGCTTTATGCGCCTGGTTCTGCTTCTTATGCCTGCCACTGCTGGGTGAGTCCAAAGGATTCTTAGCTGAAGGATTGATTTAAATTGTAGAGATAAGTCACTGGGCCCCAGGCGAGGGCAGGCCCAAAACTCTCTGTGAACTCACAAAGAATGCCAGAACCCGTCTTATTGGTGCTCTTCTATGCATGACATGTATGATTTATGGTGCCAAGAGTCCACTTGTCAAACATTCTTGCCAGGTATGCAGTCAGTAAGAAACTGTACAAAAACCAGCTCAACGACGTGCGCGGTGTGGCACGTTCTTGGAGCTCAGCCGAGGGCGTACAATGCAAATAAACTCCTGACGCTTTTTGAAAATACAGCTTGCGTGTCTGCTCTTATTAATTGGTCCTTCCAGGCAAAAGGCAGTGCTGAGGAGTTACAAAGCCCTTGGTCACTGCTGCAGCAATTTCAAATTGTAACACATTAAAACAAATTGACTCATGTTGTTTGTGAAAATGGGCATTGGACATGTGTATTTGATATTTCATTTAAAAACAAATTCACAGATAAAATACATTCCCTTTCTTAATCACTGTTAAACACACGAGCTACAAAATTTAAAACGGCCTTTTAGAATGCGCTTGTTTTTAAAAACACAAACAGCACATTCTGGTCGTCTTTGTTTTCAGAACCACGTATTTCACTACGATATTCCTTTCCCTGTCATTCCTTTCTCTGTGCATGAATAAATTGAAGATTTTAATTAAGTTGCATCAATTCTCATCTGCAACATAATCACTGTTGAAATCATGCAAAAATGAGCAAACTGACAAGGGTTCATGAAGACGTAGATCTGCTAGGGTTAGGGTCAGTTGACAGTTTAATCGATCGAAATAATTTCTTATATGTAACAATCCATGTGTGGGTTTAGTGTGTGATAGATTGTTTAGGGTGATAATACATGCGAATACATAGGTGGTCAATTAACCAAGGCCCATCGTTTTGCCTTCAAAGAAATCGAGGGCTCCAAACGTTTCAACACTGTAGCTGCAGGAGCTTCAGTTGTGTGTAGGTGGTGAACAGTACGCTTATACCCAACTATGCATGTCAGGAATCGTGATGATCAACAGATTCAACGGAAATAAAAATTATGCACCCAAAATTGAATTAAATTGAAGAAGGCCATTGAAATGTTTTGCTTTATGCAAAATCCAAAGGGGGATATTCTCAAGAACGTGCGATAATCATCGCCAAAATAGGTTAACGCTATTTCTCATATCGCCGTCCATCTTATCGCGGGAAAATAACTCTGTGTTAACGTCTCATTCTCAACACGGCGGTAACATGCGATAGTGTCCCGATAACGCGTCAAATGTCTGCGATAAAATCACCGGGACGGCGATAAAAATCTAAAGCCTAACGTGAAAAAAGTTGCGATGGGCCCAACTGCGATAAAAAATACAGCGATAAGCAGCGCCAGGCCTGCAAGTCCCACAAGTCAGGTGGGAAAAACCACTATAAAAGCGCCAAAAAAAACCACAAACAACTGCGAAGCACAATGGAGGTAGCCGGAGTGAGTACAGAGGACAACTAGAACCCCACAAGCCCCACGGAGGACCAGCCTGGGACCTCGGGGTCAGGGAAGGAGAAGAAGAAGAGGAACCCGCCTTTCAGTACGCAGGAAAACCAGATCCTCATTACGGAGGTGATAGAACACCACCACCAACTGTTCATCACCTCCACTGTGTCATTGGCAAATAAAAATACTATATGGCAGTTCATCTTGGCCAAGGTGAATGCAGTCGGAGTGAAGAGAAGGGAAGTGGACGACTGCAAGAAGCGCTGGACTGATGTGAAGCGCAAAACCAAGCTGAAACTTGCAGCCAACCTGAAAGCAGCAATGCAGACTGGAGGTGGGAGACCAGCGACACACCAGGAGCTGGATGAGATGGAGGAAATGGTGACCCGAGTCATCATTGGGGAGACTGTGGCAGGAGTTGGGGGACCGGACACTGCACAACATGACCTGACCCAACAGCAACAGGGTGAGTAACGACCAGGGACTGGGGGGACGGGGGAGATGGGCACAATGGCACACATGCACAATTAAGTATAGCACATCTGCGGACAAACAATGCCAAAGAGTCACAACTCCGACCAAGAGCCCAAGTTACCCAAGTCTGCAACATCTCAGCACTGTATAAGCACAGAAGTGAAAGGCACACCATCTGAAAGGGATAAGGGCCAGCAAAATCAGAGCTGAAGGGGCAACACACCCACAATGCAGCACACACACATAAGAATCAGAGCACCTCAACATTGACAACAATGTGGTACAAACTGCAACAATTTCACAACAGAACAGAGGACACAACTGCCGCCGCTTGTGTGTAGAAAATGGCCATTTACATTTGGCATAGCAGGAAACTGTGAGATGACAATGTACAAGTACAACCTCACATCCCTGATGGTGTAGAAATGTCAACTGTCCCGCATCATATAGGCATCTCCTCACAAACAGTCACAATGTACATTGTCATGCAGTCTTTAAGTAAACTTGTCCAATGCGTCAACATACAAGAGAACACAATGTCAATCTGTATCTCCCCTTCACATTGCAGAGGGAGAATTAACACCTCCTGCAGAGCAGACCCAACAACTCAGCACTGATGATGAAGAGGACCTCCCCAACATCGACACCAACGCCCTCCAACAGCCCATGGACAGCTTCGGCACCCACCTCCAGCAGCAGTGCAGCCCAGCTGCATCAAGGAGACCCCACCCCCTGCACAGACCACACAGCAGGAAGCACCCACCACCACGGCTGTCTCCCAAGACCCCCACGACCAACACATGGCATTCCAACGCCTTGTGTTATGGTGCCAGGAGAAGATGGCTGATCAGCTGCGGGTGGGGTTCGACCTCATGGTAGCCAAACTAGATGCAATACGTGGGTGTCTAAGTCCCATCAGGGACCACTTACAGTCCCTAACGGACACCCACTGTCCGCTCCATGCTCTCCAACAATCCATAGCTGACATCGCTGGAGTCATGACTCGGAGCCAAGAACAACTGTCTAGTCAGAGTGGCTCCAGCGATGACAGCCGGGAGTTGGGACACATGCGGAGGATCATGGAGAACATGGAGCGGATGCAGGCGGAAAGAATGTTTGCCACGGCTGCACACCAGCAAGATGTAGCTGTGATCTTCCATGCCCTGCAGATCCTCGTCATGGCATTGCCGCCACAAGGCCTGGCGCGGATGAATGCTGCTGCTACTACTCCATCCACATCTCTGCCCCCTGATGTGTCAGTGCCACACAGAGATGCAGACTAAACACCACCACCCACATGTGAGGCACCTGACACATCAGAGGACGAAGATGATGATGAATCTGGCTTTGTGGTAAGAATGAAGTGGTAGCATTCATCTCCGCCATATGGCCTGTTTCTGCTTGGTTCTGCCCTCTGCATCATGCCCTGGAATAACACCTTCTACTGTCCCCGATACACTCAGCGCCCCTCACCTTGGACCTCGACATAGACTGCCATATTTTGATTGGTTACCAATGACACAGCAATCACACTACGGACTGAAGTCTCCCTCTTCCGATGAACTTGTCAATCCCTAAAGGACTCTGGCTGGCCCTCCACGGGGCAACAATGTAAAGTGGGGTTCACATGGCCCTGTACTGCTCCAGCTTCAACACTCCACTGAATGCGAATCAAACATTCTAATTCACACAGATGTGTCGTGCTATGAGCAATCAAGTATGAAAGTATGGATGAATGTAGGGACAGTGATTCCACAAAAAGGTACTCCCTGGGTAATGCTATCAATGCACATGTATGGCTGTGACCCAGATAGGCAGTGAGACACACATTGTCATTCAAATCAACACTCCTCACAGTTGATTACAAGTGAAGGTGCGTAGACTTTATTAGCATATGCGTGTCAGTACGGGCAAGATAAGTGCCACAACATGCAGACCAATGCAGCAGTATGTCAGGATGAGGAACGTTGCCAAGCGCCGCTGTCCACTCCGGAGGAGTGCCTCACCTTTCACAAGTGTGTGTTAACCTGCGTTGTTGTCGGAGTCCAGGCGAATGCAGCCATGTCCACTGTTGTCGTGGGACATGTGACCAGATCTCCAAGATGCAACAAGGTGTTGGGACATGTGCAATGGGTTCCAATCTGTTGTGGCTGCAGGTACGTAGTTACTCGCCCATGAAAGCGATTGCAGCTTCGTAGGCTATCATTTCCAACATGAGCTCATTGTCGACTTTATCAAACAGGACGGCGAGGCAATCCATTAGCAGGTCCGGACAGATGTGCTGAGTCCACCCCCTTTCGCCCCCCTTTTAGCACTACAGCCCAATTGGCGAGCGGTTCAATGTGGTCACTGCACACGAGGAGATGTGCAATCTCCCAGGTCCAGCTGCAAGCATGTATGCCAAGTATCAAGGCATCCCATAAACGGGTATCACGGTGACACTCCTGGTCGTGGGCCAACAGGGGGCGTACACACATGTCAAAATCCAGTTCAGCCACCGTCCTGTTGGATAGGCAGACATCCATGGACCACTCGAATATGCACGATTGACAATGCAACACAGGCTGAATGCAGGTGACGTTGGCAAGGCGGAAGCTTAGTCGGTAACTGATCCGCAGCACTGCCAATGGCAGTGCCCCCAGTAAACGCAGCATACGTGCACAGTACAGTTCCACCTGACAGGGGTTGTGCATGTGTCCGGGATGTTCTGCCATTGCATTAGTGGCTCTGGTTGAAGCGGCACTGTTCTGACCTGCACCAGTTCTGTGGATGAAATGCCACAGCTTGGATCAATGAGTTGTTTTAGTGTGCAACGGTTGTACGCCTGGGATGGTGTGGGAGTAAGTGTGAAGGCCATTCCATGCAAGATAACTTCGAGGAAGGACTTCTGTGTGGGGTGTGTATATGGTGGTCTTTCGTCGGGCTGTGCGTAGTGTGGGAGTTGTCATCAGCTGCTATAGTATCTGTCAGGGGGTGCCAGGCACATGCAATTCCGAGGTCGGAGGTGCAGATGTGCTTCCGCCTGATAGTTCAGACAAAGGAGCTTTCATCCCTAATGCTAGTTTCTCATCTGCTTGCATTCAGGAAATGTGAAGTGGCTTGTTGGGGGTGGGGGGGTGGGATGTGTGCGACTTTGGGATTCATGTTTGACATGTCTTGCATGTGGCAAATGAGCGGCATCACTGTGTGTTATGTTGCCTCACAGATGCTTCTCCCGCCCCTGAGCCTATTTACTTGTGTGCGCTGCACGGTTGCATCACTTGCACTCCTACGGCACACCATTGTCATGCCTGTCTGCGCATGTCCACCAGCCTGACAACGACACTGTGATGTTGGCCGTTGAAGGTAGGCGGCCACGTGAGTGTAGGCCTGTGGGAAGGATAGGGCGGACACAGATGTAGAGTTCATGCCTGGCTGAACTCGCGCTGTGTTTAAGGCTAGGCATTTGGCTCATGCTGCGGCAATACAGATACACACAACACTTGGCATGTATGAGCCAAGACCCCCAGCGGTATTGTGCTCCTTCATTTCTCCGTTCGTGCGGACCCACCCTCCGGGTGCATGCTACATTGCAACATTGTTGATTGCGGGCTGGGTGGCGCTGACACTCCAACAGTGACACACTCATTAGTTACTTCTTTGTCCAGGCCAGAACTGAACCACGCCCATAGCCCCAGGCAAATCCTTCACACCCCTACGCTGGCCTGGCATACGCCAGCCCAGCCCACTCCACTTACGCTTACAGGGGGGGACGATAGAGCTACGTGTCCAAGGTCTTAGACACTGCCTGAGGTGACATGGTTGCGTCCGCAGTCTACAGCACAAGGTAAGGTGGTAGGGCCCTGGTCCATCATGCATACATAATGACCACAAGGACACACTTAGATAGATACTGTAACTGGCTACGTGCGCCCGGCTACTTTTTATTGCCAGGGTCACATGTCCAGTGACGCCTGTGCTGGATGGGTGTGGGGTGAGTGTAAGCCAGCACTCAGGGAGTGGTTGGTGCTGGCAGCAACTAGAACAGTGATCTTCGTATTACACACACAGATTCAATCATAAAGGGTTCATGACTTGTGGTGCACTGAGTTGGTGGCACCTGAAGCGCTCAGCGGGTGCGCAGCCTGCGATGATGCATCGTCTGGGCGGGCCGCACTGATAGCAATGTCTGTTGCCTACTGGACTGCGCCATTAATAAATCAAGTCTCAATTTGAATTGTGAGCCCTGCTGACTGCAGTGTAGGCCGGAGGTAGCGGTCAGAAAGGGCCCACAGCCATGTGACGATGACTTGTGTTGCACTGAGTTGGTGGCACCTGAAGCGCTCAGCTGGTGTGCAGCCAGAGATGATGGCGTGTCCTCGCAGGTCAGGATTGGATTTGATTTGTGAGCCCTGCTGACCGCAGTTCGGGCTGGACTGTTCCCATGAGGCACAGGGTCAGACTGATTTGCATATGGCCATGTCTGAACTGGGGTGGTGGAGTGAGCTAAAGAATGATGATGGATTAAACCCAGATCAGTTGACTGGGGGTGAGTGTTTGATTGGCTCAAACGTTCCGTCCATCATCCCCTTTGTATCGCTTTGGTCGCCCTAAGTTGGCGGGGGTATGCCCAGACGTGGGTCCCTTGCTCACTTTACCACTGGATTCAAGCAAGCCTGGCTGATGACGGCTGAAATGCCAGAAACCGGTCCTAGGATGCTTGTTTCCGGTCCAGGGAAGACATGGCTTGGCAGTTCGGGCTGGACTGTTCCCATGAGGCACAGGGTCAGACTGATTTGCATATGGCCATGTCTGAACTGGGGTGGTGGAGTGAGCTAAAGAATGATGATGGATTAAACCCAGATCAGTTGACTGGGGGTGAGTGTTTGATTGGCTCAAACGTTCCGTCCATCATCCCCTTTTGTATCGCTTTGGTCGCCCTAAGTTGGCGGGGGTATGCCCAGACGTGGGTCCCTTGCTCACTTTGCCACTGGATTCAAGCAAGCCTGGCTGATGACGGCTGAAATGCCAGAAACCGGTCGTAGGATGCTTGTTTCCGGTCCAGGGAAGACATGGCTTGGCAGTTCGGGCTGGACTGTTCCCATGAGGCACAGGGTCAGACTGATTTGCATATGGCCATGTCTGAACTGGGGTGGTGGAGTGAGCTAAAGAATGATGATGGATTAAACCCAGATCAGTTGACTGGGGGTGAGTGTTTGATTGGCTCAAACGTTCCGTCCATCATCCCCTTTTGTATCGCTTTGGTCCCCCTAAGTTGGCGGGGGTATGCCCAGACGTGGGTCCCTTGCTCACTTTGCCACTGGATTCAAGCAAGCCTGGCTGATGACGGCTGAAATGCCAGAAACTGGTCCTAGGATGCTTGTTTCCGGTCCAGGGAAGACATGGCTTGGCAGTTCGGGCTGGACTGTTCCCATGAGGCACAGGGTCAGACTGATTTGCATATGGCCATGTCTGAACTGGGGTGGTGGAGTGAGCTAAAGAATGATGATGGATTAAACCCAGATGAGTTGACTGGGGGTGAGTGTTTGATTGGCTCAAACGTTCCGTCCATCATCCCCTTTTGTATCGCTTTGGTCGCCATAAGTTGGCGGGGGTATGCCCAGACGTGGGTCCCTTGCTCACTTTGCCACTGGATTCAAGCAAGCCTGGCTGATGACGGCTGAAATGCCAGAAACCGGTCCTAGGATGCTTGTTTCCGGTCCAGGGAAGACATGGCTTGGCAGTTCGGGCTGGACTGTTCCCATGAGGCACAGGGTCAGACTGATTTGCATATGGCCATGTCTGAACTGGGGTGGTGGAGTGAGCTAAAGAATGATGATGGATTAAACCCAGATCAGTTGACTGGGGGTGAGTGTTTGATTGGCTCAAACGTTCCGTCCATCATCCCTTTTGTATCGCTTTGGTCGCCCTAAGTTGGCGGGGGTATGCCCAGACGTGGGTCCCTTGCTCACTTTGCCACTGGATTCAAGCAAGCCTGGCTGATGACGGCTGAAATGCCAGAAACCGGTCCTAGGATGCTTGTTTCCGGTCCAGGGAAGACATGGCTTGGCAGTTCGGGCTGGACTGTTCCCATGAGGCACAGGGTCAGACTGATTTGCATATGGCCATGTCTGAACTGGGGTGGTGGAGTGAGCTAAAGAATGATGATGGATTAAACCCAGATCAGTTGACTGGGGGTGAGTGTTTGATTGGCTCAAACGTTCCGTCCATCATCCCTTTGTATCGCTTTGGTCGCCCTAAGTTGGCGGGGGTATGCCCAGACGTGGGTCCCTTGCTCACTTTGCCACTGGATTCAAGCAAGCCTGGCTGATGACGGCTGAAATGCCAGAAACCGGTCCTAGGATGCTTGTTTCCGGTCCAGGGAAGACATGGCTTGGCAGTTCGGGCTGGACTGTTCCCATGAGGCACAGGGTCAGACTGATTTGCATATGGCCATGTCTGAACTGGGGTGGTGGAGTGAGCTAAAGAATGATGATGGATTAAACCCAGATCAGTTGACTGGGGGTGAGTGTTTGATTGGCTCAAGCGTTCCGTCCATCATCCCCTTTTGTATCGCTTTGGTCGCCCTAAGTTGGCGGGGGTATGCCCAGACGTGGGTCCCTTGCTCACTTTGCCACTGGATTCAAGCAAGCCTGGCTGATGACGGCTGAAATGCCAGAAACCGGTCCTAGGATGCTTGTTTCCGGTCCAGGGAAGACATGGCTTGGCAGTTCGGGCTGGACTGTTCCCATGAGGCACAGGGTCAGACTGATTTGCATATGGCCATGTCTGAACTGGGGTGGTGGAGTGAGCTAAAGAATGATGATGGATTAAACCCAGATGAGTTGACTGGGGTGAGTGTTTGATTGGCTCAAACGTTCCGTCCATCATCCCCTTTTGTATCGCTTTGGTCGCCCTAAGTTGGCGGGGGTATGCCCAGACGTGGGTCCCTTGCTCACTTTGCCACTGGATTCAAGCAAGCCTGGCTGATGACGGCTGAAATGCCAGAAACCGGTCCTAGGATGCTTGTTTCCGGTCCAGGGAAGACATGGCTTGGCAGTTCGGGCTGGACTGTTCCCATGAGGCACAGGGTCAGACTGATTTGCATATGGCCATGTCTGAACTGGGGTGGTGGAGTGAGCTAAAGAATGATGATGGATTAAACCCAGATGAGTTGACTGGGGGTGAGTGTTTGATTGGCTCAAACGTTCCGTCCATCATCCCCTTTTGTATCGCTTTGGTCGCCCTAAGTTGGCGGGGGTATGCCCAGACGTGGGTCCCTTGCTCACTTTGCCACTGGATTCAAGCAAGCCTGGCTGATGACGGCTGAAATGCCAGAAACCGGTCCTAGGATGCTTGTTTCCGGTCCAGGGAAGACATGGCTTGGCAGTTCGGGCTGGACTGTTCCCATGAGGCACAGGGTCAGACTGATTTGCATATGGCCATGTCTGAACTGGGGGTGGTGGAGTGAGCTAAAGAATGATGATGGATTAAACCCAGATCAGTTGACTGGGGGTGAGTGTTTGATTGGCTCAAACGTTCCGTCCATCATCCCCTTTGTATCGCTTTGGTC
The DNA here is from genome assembly GCA_963921515.1 of Calotriton arnoldi. Lineage (NCBI taxonomy): Eukaryota > Metazoa > Chordata > Amphibia > Caudata > Salamandridae > Calotriton > Calotriton arnoldi. Next base: position 111,126 of record CAWUFW010010742.1, on the reverse strand, counting down.
ACCCTAAGTTGGCGGGGGTATGCCCAGACGTGGGTCCCTTGCTCACTTTGCCACTGGATTCAAGCAAGCCTGGCTGATGACGGCTGAAATGCCAGAAACCGGTCCTAGGATGCTTGTTTCCGGTCCAGGGAAGACATGGCTTGGCAGTTCGGGCTGGACTGTTCCCATGAGGCACAGGGTCAGACTGATTTGCATATGGCCATGTCTGAACTGGGGTGGTGGAGTGAGCTAAAGAATGATGATGGATTAAACCCAGATCAGTTGACTGGGGGTGAGTGTTTGATTGGCTCAAACGTTCCGTCCATCATCCCCTTTTGTATCGCTTTGGTCGCCCTAAGTTGGCGGGGGTATGCCCAGACGTGGGTCCCTTGCTCACTTTGCCACTGGATTCAAGCAAGCCTGGCTGATGACGGCTGAAATGCCAGAAACCGGTCCTAGGATGCTTGTTTCCGGTCCAGGGAAGACATGGCTTGGCAGTTCGGGCTGGACTGTTCCCATGAGGCACAGGGTCAGACTGATTTGCATATGGCCATGTCTGAACTGGGGTGGTGGAGTGAGCTAAAGAATGATGATGGATTAAACCCAGATCAGTTGACTGGGGGTGAGTGTTTGATTGGCTCAAACGTTCCGTCCATCATCCCCTTTTGTATCGCTTTGGTCGCCCTAAGTTGGCGGGGGTATGCCCAGACGTGGGTCCCTTGCTCACTTTGCCACTGGATTCAAGCAAGCCTGGCTGATGACGGCTGAAATGCCAGAAACCGGTCCTAGGATGCTTGTTTCCGGTCCAGGGAAGACATGGCTTGGCAGTTCGGGCTGGACTGTTCCCATGAGGCACAGGGTCAGACTGATTTGCATATGGCCATGTCTGAACTGGGGTGGTGGAGTGAGCTAAAGAATGATGATGGATTAAACCCAGATCAGTTGACTGGGGGTGAGTGTTTGATTGGCTCAAGCGTTCCGTCCATCATCCCCTTTTGTATCGCTTTGGTCGCCCTAAGTTGGCGGGGGTATGCCCAGACGTGGGTCCCTTGCTCACTTTGCCACTGGATTCAAGCAAGCCTGGCTGATGACGGCTGAAATGCCAGAAACCGGTCCTAGGATGCTTGTTTCCGGTCCAGGGAAGACATGGCTTGGCAGTTCGGGCTGGACTGTTCCCATGAGGCACAGGGTCAGACTGATTTGCATATGGCCATGTCTGAACTGGGGTGGTGGAGTGAGCTAAAGAATGATGATGGATTAAACCCAGATCAGTTGACTGGGGGTGAGTGTTTGATTGGCTCAAACGTTCCGTCCATCATCCCCTTTTGTATCGCAGTGTAGGCCAGAGGCAGCGATCAGAAAGGGCCCACAGCCATGTGGCGATGACTTGTGGTGCACTGAGTTGGTGGCACCTGAAGCGCTCAGCGGGTGTGCAGCCTGCGATGATGCGTCGTCCGGGCGGGCCGCACTGGATTGCGCCATTAATAAATCAAGACTCAATTTGAATTGTGAGCCCTGCTGACTGCAGTGTAGGCCGGAGGCAGTGGTCAGTAAGGGCCCACAGCCACGTGACGATGACTTGTGGTGCACTGAGTTGGTGGCACCTGAAGCGCTCAGCGGGTGTGCAGCCAGAGATGATGGCGTGTCCTCGCAGGTCAGGATTGGATTTGATTTGAGTGCCCTGCTGACCGCAGTGTAGGCCGCAGACAGTAATCAGCACACACATAACTCCGCGATGCTGTGCCGCTGGGTGCGCTGAGGGCCTGTGTTGCGGACGCCAGTGATCAGCTGAGGAGGCTAGTGGTAATAGCGGCGGACTCGTGGCAGGGTGAGGGGCGCCTCCCTGGCAGACGCGTTGGCCATCCGGAAAGTGAACCACGCCCAGAGCCCCGGCCTATTTATTCACACTCCTACGCTGGCCTGGCATATGCCGGCCCAGTCCACTCCACTTACGCTTACAGGGGGGGACGACACGGATACATGACCGGGGTCTTCCCCACTGCCTGAGGTAACATGGTTGCATCCACTGTCCACAACACTACAAACACCAGCAGTATATGTCCACATGGGCATGTCTGTGCTCTGCATACTGTAGTCTGTCCAGCACATCACCGCCACACTTGGCATTGTGTACATTCTTATTCATGGGTGACTTGCCTCCTTCACACATACTTGGTTCCCACCTCTCCCCACATTCTGCAATTGTGTGGCTGTGGGGTCATGCTGTTTTGGAAAGGTCAGCTGTCTTGTTCTGCGCTGCCTCGGTGGTAGTCTGGGGGGTCCTGGGGGTGGTGGCGGTGGGTGTTGTGGCCCTCTTGGGTCTCCGAACTGCATGGTCAGTAGCTCCATGACATGTGTTGGTCTTCAGATGTGGCTCTGGGCTGGGCTCCCTTTCATGCTGCAGGTTGTCGTCCTGCTTTACACCAGTAAAAGGCAGGTGTTAATTCCCTGCTGCTAACGAGCCTTATCGCCTGTTTTTGGGTCGCATTGCGGATCTGGCTGGTTGTTGAGAATATCGCGAAGTGGTGTTTTCGTGTGTTTTTGCACAGGAACGCCTACTCAGCATATCATTAGTGTTAGTTGTCGCTCTTATCCGTGCCGATGTTTTTTGCGGAGGATATCGCTGGGAAACTGGCAATATCGGCAGTTTGCACCAGCTTGAGAATAGGGCGATAAGTCTATCGCCACTTTTGTGGCGCTAAAGTGCCGGTAAGTCGGTGATAAGTCCTTGAGAATATGCCCCAAAGTATGTGCAACAGTGGATTACTAAAATCTCAGTATACACGTATAAGAAACATCTGAGCAAACGCAATTCGGCTCAACACAATAAATGTAGTTTACACAGTGTGCAATACGTCCCTAATAATAATGTTCTGTAGCCAGTCTCAGATCCACTGTTTAATTTGCACAGTAGTTAGGTTAGAAGGCATGAAAATAACTGTCACAAAGTGAGAGATCTTCTGGGCATGTGCCGAAAATACATAAATGGGGATGTTTTTCTATGACTCATGAATTATTCACCAAAGAAACAAAGGGTTATGGCCTATAAAACATTTAAATCTAAAATCAACATATGGTGTGTTCCTGTGCGATAATAGACCAAGAACTCTATACTAACCCTGGGCATAGTTCGCGTAGTAGCGCTACGCGTAGCTATGCGAAGTGCACTTCGCACTACGTGAGCTACGCGTAGCACTACGCAAACTGCGTAGTGCGGTAGGAAATGCTGTTCGCAATGATTGCACAGTGCCAGATGCTTGTCCGCACTGTGCAATCATTGCAAACGGCATCTTGCACAGTGCAAGCGGTCGTTTTCTGCCGCTCGAGTAGATTTGTACTCGAGCTGCAGTTTTCTCAACGCGGACTGGTAGTTTCTCATCGCGAGCGTCCGCGAGCATACGCGACCACTCGCAATGAGAAACCTGACCACCCCGCGTTGAGAATCTCGCCGGGAGGTTTATTTTCCACGCTCGCGATCGGCAACTTGATGTTGCTGATCGCGAACAAGGAAAAAGTCTCGCCGGGTTGTAATTTTGCTCGCTTGCGGTCGCCAACTTGACGTTGAGGACCGTGAGCAAGCAAAAAATGCCCGCTATGCTACACGTTTTTGCAATGTGCTACGTGCAATTCGCGTAGCGCGTAGTTGCGCAAACTACGCAAACTACGCGAGCATAGCGTAGTTTTCCGCCCAGGCCTACTCTATACTAAGAAATGCATGTCAAAAGTGTGAGGTTAACTGTAGAGATTAACTTTCAGTGTCAAGTATTGTATAGTTGCAATAGAATTATTAGGTGCCATGAGGGGCCCAGGTAGACAACGTGCGACTTGTTTTTCTTGCAGTCTCTGCAAAATGGAACTCCAAGTGAGCTAAAATTCACCATGTAACCTAAAGATTTACACTATATCAAGTGCAGACGTGTTTATGTAGAATAAGGATGCAAATTAGCAACTGCTTTTGAATAATGAATATAACAGTAGCAAATGAAAATTAACATGGTTCACTGTATTGTATTTTAATGAATTATTAAGCATTTCTGTCAGAATCAATTCTGGTAACTTGCATTTTGAAAAGTACAATATCTTTCTGATTCTGCTGAAGTAAGCACACATTTCGTAATTGTTACTAGTCTTCAAAAAAGTATATATTTTTGAACGACAAGCAAAAGCTGTTTACAGACTTATTTCCATATCCAGCTTCCTCATGAAAATTAATGTCGACCCACAGCATTTCAGTGTTGTAAAAACATTCACTGAAATTAGCAAAAATTATTGTCAAGCCACAGTACCTAGGGCCAGATTTACCACTTACACAGAACAGTACAGCAACTGCAAATGCTGTGCTGTGTGAAAAGGAGAGAGGAGGAGAGCTGCATATTAACAGAAATATGCCACTCTCCTCCACTTTCCCTAGCGCCAGCGCTGAAATCAGCTGCCGTGCGCCACGGAGACACATTTGTGCCATAGTGCAAGGGTGTCTCTGTGAGTCTAGCATAGGTTTTGTCCCGGAAGGGTAACCTTCTAGTACAAAATACTATGCAAAGACTGACTTTACCCCTTTTCCCACATTGTATGTGTGCTGTACAGTGCACCACACGTACAAAGTCAGAAAAGGAAGGAGAAATGAAAGCATTTCTCCTCCATTGCGCCTACTTCAAAAGGGGGCATTTTTCTGATGCTAAACCCTGTCTATATTATTTTGTAAATAGGGTTTAGGGTCAGAAACTTTGTGTGGTTGCTTGGCAATACCCATACTCCACCCATGGTACTCCCCCTTGCGGCTAAGTAATGCAAAGCAGCGCTATGTTACTTTCACTATATTTCCAGCGTTAAACAAGTTTAGCACTTGAAAGTAAATTTAAAAAAAAATGATTTTTGCAGATTTGTGTCACTTTTGTGACACAAACACGGCATGCAATATTAGTAAATCTCCCCTAGTTTAGTATATCAAATGTGTTATATGGATGGGTCAGCGAATGTATATTTAGATGAGACAGGCTCCTTTTAGGGCTTTTAGCCTTTCTGTCCTGGGTAGACCCGAGTAAAATGTTATTTACACTGGCATTATCTTCCATAATAAATGGTATTCTTTGTTATAAATGTTACCTAAAAGGCCATGTCTTGTAAGAGAGACTTCGTTTGCTTAAATATCCTCTCTTAGGTACATCGGGAGAATGTAAAAACAAACAAAACATGAATTGCTGTTTTTTTGCATCACGCATGATTTTTCTAAATTTGGTGCTTATTTACGAGCCCCCTTCGCCACCAGAGCGCTGCTCTGGCAGCGCAGATTACTAAATCATATCTATGAGGCCACGCAAAGCCACTATGGACCTTATTTATGAGAAATTGGCCTTGGGCAGCGTCGCAAGTCTTCTTGCTGCGCTGCCCTAAGCCAAAGTGAAAGGGCAGGAATGCACCGTATTTATGAAATATGGTGCATTCCTGTCCTTTCCCCCTGTGCTGATGCACAAATTGTTGTCTAGTGCAAATACAGTCCCCCTTGCATCATGATACAAGGGTGTCTGAGTTGCATGCAGGGTTGTTTTTGTCCACAAAGGGGCACCTTCTTGCATGAAATTAATCCAGTGAGGCGTTTTCCTCTTTCTATTAGTGCTGCCGAATGCAGCACACATGGAAAGAGATGAAAACAAGGAGAAATTAAAATATTTCTCCTTGTTACGCCTGCTCTAGGGAGGCACAAGGTTTTGACGCTGCCCCAGGTTTCATGCGACTTGCATTGCTTTGTCTTACTCCATATCTATGAGGCCATGCAAAGCCATGCAATTTGGCTTTGCGTGGCCTCAAAGATATGGTTGAAAGCTTTGCGCCACCGGGTCATCAGACAAAGTGATGCTCCTGTGGTGCAAGCCTTTCCTAAATAAGTCCCTATGCATGGCTTTGGATGGCCTCATAGATATGGAGTAAGGCAAGGCACCGCAAAGCCCTGTGTTGCCTTACTCTGTTCTTGAGAGGCATTCCATGAATATTTTGGTGGGTTTTCCCACACAGCAACCACGGATTGTGATGCTTCCCCAGATTTACAAGATCATGTAAACCTGGGAAAGCACCAAACCCTTACGTCTCTCGAGGTGAGGCATAGTAACAAGGAGAAATGTCTTTATTTCTCGTAGTTTTTTCCTCTTTCTATGTGTGCTGCAGCACACAGAGAAAGAGGAAAACACTTTTTAAGATTGTTTTTGTGCAGGAAGGTGCCCCTTCCTGCACAAAAACAATGCTGCTGACAACACAGGCACCCTTGCACCATGGTGCAAGGGTGCCAGCATTGGCACTAGGCAGCCGAAACAGCAGCAGTGCAGGAAGAAAGGACAGGCATGCACTGTATAACATAAATACGGTGCAATCCTTCCCTTTCACTTTGGCGTACAGCAGCAAGTTGACTTGCTGTGCTGCCCTTCGCCAAATCCCCATAAATAAGGGCCTTGTAACAAAAAATCAATCCTCGTGCCAAAAATTGACTCAAAAATGAATTTCATACTAAACAAACATAGCAAAATGCCTGAGGCCGGCATTTTGCAAAGGAAAATATGCAAATGTGCCCAGCCTAGTCATGGGTTATTTCTTTGGGATTAGCAAAGAGTATTGATTCTCGTCTGCTGGTGCTGGACCTCGGATCTTTAGGGATGCGGAAGGAAGCTTCTGTACTGTCTTGAACAGAGGACAGGGAAAAGCTGTCTTTCAGAAACAAACATAGATAAATACAAAAGAACATTCAGGTGTGAGGGAGGGGGGTATTCGCTCAAATTTTGTTGGCAGGACTAGTCACTAAATTGCCAGCCACTAAAATGTTAGCCGTTATTATTAGATAGTAACATACATAGAAACGTGACACGCTTTTTTTTAAATGACGAGACCTGCAATTTTGCACACTTAAGATACATAAAACGTATCCATAATTTGTCGTTCTAACTTCCCATTGTCTAAAAGCCCCCCGTAAATAGATTGCATGGCTACTTTCCGGCACATGCACTTCATTTATGCACAGAGCCCAATATTTCTGTAGATCAGGTCAAAATCATATAAATATTTCTGAATGAAATGTTTATTAATCAGTTGTTGATAGCTATTTCTATTTTGGAATAGGGTCCCTGAAAGAGAGAGTAGTCTTAAAACAAGGAACTGGGGTTTAAGGAATGTTTTATTATGACCGTGTCTGGCTCCCGGAGTCAAGCAGATACAAAACAAATGTTAATTATAAAAGTGAAGAATAAATTAGAATCATCTGTTTTGTGTGAAAGATTATCTAGCAGAATAAATGTTAGTTTACGAATAAATCAGCAGGGTAATCATGTACATATGCTGATTCTAGTATATTTGCTTCTTTGGATATGTGCTTCTCTGAAAAACGCAGGTTGTTTATGAAAAGTGCATATGAATTTTAAATGTGTTTTTAAACCTGCAGAAATATGGTTCCTAGCTCTTAGAGTCCTGTGAGAAAATGGATTATTAGTTGAGGTGCATAGTTTGCCCACCACAAATAGGTCACTTTTCTTCCTAGGCCCAGTAAAGGTTACAGTAATTTAAAGCTAAGCTCAGCCCCTGGTTGGTATGGCACAGAGCAGACAAGCTTAATTTAAGAAACTGTGTAAAGCATTTAGAAGTACAAAACATTTTAAAAGTTGAAAAACAAAAAAATAAAGATCCCATTCCAGTTTATAAAGCGAAATAATATTTTAATGAACAAAATTACACTAAAGTGACAAAAATCCAATAAGGGGAACCAGAGAAAAAAATTCATCTGGTTCTGCTTGACTGGTACCTAGGCACTGTTTGAGGCAGACCACTATGGACTGGGGGTTGGAGATAGAAACCAGGGGGTCGATTCCGATCTCGGTCGGTAGGGCTCCGAATCGGATTCGGCTTTACCGGATCCGAGTCGGAGGCTTTGTTTCCGACCGATTCGTACAGTCGTCCGAGCGAGCAAGTACGATGCGAGTGAACGCGAAATCACCGACCGACTCGTTTCCGTGTCCAACATGCTCCGTCCGACTCGTTCGCACTCGATTTGTGGTGCGCAATGGAGACGTTTTCCGACCGAGCGAGTACGATGGACGCGTCGGACAGCCGGATCGAGTCGGAGCGTCCGGCTCGAAAAAGCTCCCGGAGCCGGACTTGGGGGTCCGTGCCGGACCCCCTGCACCTGTAGCCATACGAGTCGAACACAGGGGACCCAAGGGTCCCCCTAAACATGCATGTACTGTGCGAGTTGCACCGACGCATACACACCGTAGGGGCGCACTTGTTCGCGGCGTACTCCATTCAGTCAATGGGAGCCCGTGTACGCGCGTCGTACGACCGGCTCCCATTGACTTCAATGGGAGTCCGACCGAATCGAGTCCGGCAGCATGCGGCCGCATCGTACTCGCTCGGTCGGACTGCAGGAGTCTGGCTCGGTCGGAAATCTCTCCGGATCCGGCTCGGTTGGAGAGTTTTCCGACCCAGATCGGAATCGGCCCCTAGGTTGGAAGTTTACCTTCAGACAAAGGGCCTGATTCCGATGCGGTTAGGAAAGCATTCCCACCTAGGGCCCGATTACGATGCGGTTAGGAAGGCTTCCTAACAGCATTTGCCTCTTCCGAATCGGATCGGGAACGTGTCGTCCCGACCGAGGGCCAGATTACGATGCGGTTAGGAACATAGGCTCCCATAGAAGTCAATGGGAGTCCAACCAAAGTGTATCTGGAAGCATCCGGATGCATCATACTCGGTCGGTCGGACTCTCCCGATCCGAGTTGGTCGGAAACCATTTCCAAACCGATTCGATCGGGAAGATTTCCTAACCGCATCAGAATCGGGCCCTAAGTCTCTGCAATCAAAGTCAAAAATCCTCAGCGAGACAAGGCAGCAGGCTGTGGCTGAGAACGGTTCCATGAGACCAAATTGTCATCAGTCTAGGTCCAGTGAAGCTCTTGAATTTTAGCAGGAAAGCTTCAAGTGGGAAAAATTTAGTGCCTCATTTACAAAAAACTGGAGTAGGGCAGTGCCGCAAAGCCTTTTTGCTGCGCTGCCCTATGCCAATTTGGAAGGACAGGAATACACCGTATTTACAAGATGTGGTGCATTCCTGTCCCTTCAGCCAGCACACAATTTGGTGCCTAGTGCCAGCGCAGGCACCCTTGCACCATTGTGCAAGGGTGTCTGCATTGTTGGCAGGTTTGTTTTTCTGCAGGAAGGGGCACCTTCCTGCACAAAAACAATCCTTGAAGATGTTTTTCTCGTTCAATGTGTGCTGCAGAATGCAGCACACATGGAAAGGGGAAACAATGAGTAGAAATAAAGAATTTCTTCCCCTTACGCCTGTTCTGGGGAGGCGTAAGGTTTTGTTGCTGCCCCAGGTTTACATGATTTTGTAAAACTGGGGCAGCGACAAAATCCATGGGTGTTGCGTGGGTACACCCACCGCAACACCTATGGAATGCCTCCTTGATGCAGAGTAATGGCAAGGCAGCACTTTGAGCTGCCTTGCCTTACACCATATCTATGAAGCCATGTAAAGCCATGCAGGGTGGCTTTGCGTTGCCTCATAGATATGATTGAGAGGCCTGCGCCACGGGAGCCTCACTTTTATTGATGCTCGACTGGCACTTGCTTCTTGTAAATAAGCCCCTCAAACTCCAAGCCCAAGGAAGCTTTCTCGCCGGCTGTATTCTTTTGGCATCTTTTCCAAGTGAAGGTTTTAATGTTCAGCCATAGTCACTTTTTTGAAGCTCAGAATCCTCCTGCAGGCAAGACTGCAAGCTATAGTCGAAGAGGGCTCCATAAGGCCTCATACCCTCTCTAAGACGTCCCACTGAAACAACTTTCCAAAGCTCCAAAGGGACCTGAATCTTTGGCCCAGCAGCAACACACCTTCTTTAGATTGACTTGGCAGGCTTGTCCCAGTCCTTTGGAGTACTTTGGCATCAAAATGTGTCTAAGCCGTAGGTTTCTCAGGATGTTAAGAGGAGTACACTTTGGCAGAGCCAAGGGTCCCCGGACCTTAGGAACAGCACTTGAGGGTCAAGACATACTACAGCAGAAGCCACCAGCAAGATCCAGGACAGATAATTAAGCCTGGGCGGAGTTCGTTCAGTGCAGAAAAAACTCCACCGTGCCACGCGGAGCTCCTCAAGCGGCAGAGTGCATTAAATAAATGCCGTTCGTGGTGATTTTCAGTGCTGGATGTTTCTATGCACTGTGCAATCATCGCGATCGGCACCATGCACAGCCCAACGGGCGCTGCTTCCTTTCTGCTGCACGAGTAGATTTTTTATTCGAGCGGCAGCTTTCTCAAAGCGAACGGATGGTTTCTTAACACGAGCGGTCGCAAACATACGCGATGACTCGCAATGAGAAATCTGACCGCCCGGTTTGAGAAATCTCGACAGGATGGTTGATTTTCCAAACTCATTCTTGCGCTCACCAACTTGATGTTGAACATCGCGAATGAGGGGAAATCTCGCAGGAGGTAGATTTTCCTCACTCGTGCTCCCCAACTTGACATTGACAAGCGTGAGCAAGGATAAAAATTGCGTAACACGGAGTGCGGAAAACTTTGTAAACTCCGCGAGAGGAGCAGAGTTCACCACCAAGGCTTACAGATAATGTTGGAAATGCTTAGCGGCTATTTAGGGGAAAGGCTTCTAGCAACTTGTTGTGTAGCTGTAGCTTAACAGAAGGTCAGTCAACTGACCTTCGGAGGATACTTCTTTGTCCTGGGTATAAGTGGGAGCAGGTTGACATTTAAAGTCTCCTCACAGGTCTGAACAGCAGGTGCAGTCCCTCTTTTGTCTTTGACAGGTCAAGTGGTGCTCTAAAGAGGGTGCCCAGGGGTTCCACATTTAAGTCTCGCCCGATCCTGTGGGTGATGGTGACTCCTGGCGCCTCCCTAACAAGCAGGGAAAACCTTTCCAGGAATAGCCCTACCCATGTTTGCAGTGTGACCTACTTCAAGCAATACCACTGTGCCCCTCTCTACCCAAATTCAACTTGGCAGAACCTTTCTTCCCCAGTATAGAGGTCCTGTGCCCACCCTAGTGGTGTGGTCAGGGATATGAGTAACCCTCCTCTGTGGACACTGATAACCAGTTCCAGGGGCAGTTTCTCCTCCAATGGGATTGATGCCTGTCTGACCAGAGGAGAAAAAAGGAGGGGTCAGGCCCTAGTGTTTGCTATATCTACCTGTAACTGTGTAGGCCTCTTTGAAGTCAATTAAGTTCCTGGGCACAGCCCAGATGACTAACGTGCCAAAGGAACAATTGCTTTGTGTATCTCAATGCTTTACTATAGAACAGCTAACCCTGCTACAGTGAACATTGATTTTGGGACTTTGTCGTTGTAAGGCCATGTTTAACATTAAACCTTTACATACCCTACTTTTAAATACCATGCAGCCTGCCTTATGGGTATTAATGCCTAATAAATGTCCACTGGTTAATTTCTGAACAGAAGGTTTAGGCCTTTCAAAAGGGATTATTGTGGCAGGTCACATTTTCTGTTTTAAAACTGCACAGATTGGTTACACTGGTAGGCCTGCAGTCATGTTTGCGCTGCCATTGTAGGGGGTGGCACAATGGGTGCTGCAGATCACTATTGACAGTTGACTTACATGCCCAGAGTAAACTTTGTACCATATTGTTGGACATGGCCCTCTGTGCAGGGTTGCCCCCAAACATTTTGCCTTCAGCCCTCATATTTTTGCTGAGTTTGTTGTTTTTGGCCTCAGGACTCTGTGCACTTTACCACTGCTAACCAGTGTTAAAGTGCATGTGTTCCCTTCCCTAAACATGGTAAAAGTGAATCACACCTAACAAGTCCCTTGTAGAGTGTTATATCATAAACAAAGGACCTGTAAATCAAATGCTACTAGTCGGCCTGTGGCCCAATTAAGTAGCTCCTTAAAGCATGTCCCAGGCCTGCCATTGCAGGGTAAAGCCAGTTTTGAACTGTTGATTCGACTTGGCAATATAACCCCCTTGCCAAACCTTAAACTATGCATATGTATCCACTAAGGTTTGCCCTAGGTAGCCCGTAGTACAGGGTGCATTGCAATTAAGAGGTTGGGTGTTTATTTTTAAGTTTTGTATGTCCTGGTAGTAAAAGAAGTCCTACATTTGTTGTTCACTATTGTGAGGCCTGCCTATCCCATAGGATAGCATTAGGTTGCTTTATTCACATTTAATAAGTGTTAACTTTTGATTGGGAACAGGTAAGTAATTCATGTTTGATGTCTGTGAAATTGTAATTTAAAATCCTTTATAATGGTAAAGTCAAATTTTAAATTACCATTTTGAAAATGCCACTTTTAGAAGGTTTTAAAGGAAAAATTGGTTCTGTCGGGGTATCAATTACTTAGGACAAGTAGCAACAGCTTACTTATAACCAATATAAATGATTTACAAAGAAAAACAAAATAGAGATATAACACACACCAACATTTTTTGAATCAATAATGTATTAAGAGAAAATCAAATAATAAAGGCTGTCGCAGTTTACAATTTCAATTGCAATGTGAAGTACGTGACTGTGGTGAAACAGTGACATGTGGTGAATGGTGATAAATATATACAGAAACAATTGTGCAAAAAATGGGGAGGGGGAGGGAGAAAGATTTCATAAATGTCCTTATTATTAGCACATATGCTTAATGATCCAATGACGAATGGGACTGTGATCAAAAGCGTTGTGTAGACATATACAATACGCCGACGTTTCGACCCTGTGTATCGCGCAAGAAGTGAAAGTGCGTCCAGGCGGGTCTTCCTCAGGGCAGGAGGGGGGAGAGATGGCAGCCCAAAAGCAGATTCCTAGTTGGCCCTGCGACTAATAATTTCTTGGTCAGGTATGGGTAGGAAATTAAATCATAAGGATCTCCACCAGCCGGTTTGGAGCCTCAAAGATAAACTGTATTGGACTTCCACCCGTCGGTTGGAGTCGTGTTTGTGCCAGTCCGATGTGTTTCGTGATCTGGAATTCAAGCCTCCTTCTGTCCGTGGTTTATCTTTGAGGCTCCAAACCGGCTGGGTGCCCTGAACGCTCAAATGTCCAGAGGCACCACTTCAAAACGGAGGGTGCAGAGGCTCAGATGGCCACTGAAACGCTGAGAAAATTTGCCGATGATGGGCAGACAGCCGCCTTGATCCTGTTGGACCTAAGTGCGGCGTTTGACACCGTTTCACACAAGATACTCCTCCAGAGATTAGAGGCCTGTGGTATCAGGCAAAATGCTCTGTGTTGGTTGACTTCGTTCCTTTCCACACGGAGCTTCCAAGTAACACAACGGCCATATTTGTCAAAGAGTGTCCCCTTGCCGCAAGGGGTCCCACAGGGATCGATTCTGAGCCCCACCCTATTTAACTTGTATGTGGGTCCACTGGCTGAGCTAGTGGAAAAACATGAGGTGTCTATAGTTTCCTATGCTGACGACACGCAGCTAATTGTGATGCTGTCACAAGATAAGGAACAGGCAGCTATTCGATTTTCCAAATGCCTGGGAGAGGTGGCTGACTGGATGTCGGACCACTGCCTCAAGTTGAATGGAAGCAAGACAGAAGTAATGGTGGTAGGGCAAGGCACCGACCATATGGTCTTCAGCATGGTGGCCTGAAACACTGGGCCAACAACCATCACTAAAAAAGGAGGTAAAAAACCTCGGGATTTGGTTCGACTCCGAACTGACTTTTGATGGGCAAACCCGGAAGGTGGCCAGCAAATGCTATGGGGCCATGAAAATCCTAAGGAAAGTTCTGGATCTTCTGCCCCCAAACGCCAGGAAAACTATAGTGCATGCGGTGGTAACCTCCCAAATTGATTATGGGAATGTATTGTATCTTGGAGCTTCTAAAGCAGGAATATCAAGACTACAGACAGTTCAGAATGCGGCGGCTCGCCTAGTTCTTAGTCTGCCGAGAAGAGCCAACACAAAGAAAGCTCTGACAGCACTACATTGGCTGCCGGTGGAAAAGAGAGTTGTGTTCAAGGCGATGTGCCTATGTCACCGAATTCTATCAAAGAGAGGCCCTAGGTACCTTCATCCACTACTAATTCAGTACACACCCGGACGGTGTCTAAGATCTAGGGGAAAGGCACTGGTAACTGTACCGAGAATTCGCAGAGCGAGAATGGGTGCGCGCTCTTTCAGGTACATCGCAGCTAAAACATGGAACACCTTACCAGTGGCTTTAAGAACCGAACCTTGCGAAAGCAGTTTTCGCAAACAACTTAAAACTTGGCTGTTCGCAAAAACTAAATAATAAAGAAGTTCTGACAGTCTGTGTGGGCTACGCAGTGAGATACGCGGATCGCTGCTATTTTTCTCCCACAGTGTCTTGCTCAGCGCGGGGACACACCGGTGGTGTAACCATGCGCTCTATAAATGGCTAAAATAAAATAAATAAATAAGAGGGAGGAAGGACTCACCCCTGACTGCTGATCAGCCTCTGGGTACAGACCCTGGGCTGTGTGGACAACCTCAGGCTACTACCGCTGGACTGATGAAAAGAGAGTGGAAGAAGGGTGCCTAACACCCAATGCTGTTGCCCCAACTCTGAGAAACCTCAGAGATCCCTAGATGGCCTGGGGTCTGGCTCTTAACACTGACAGTTCTTATTGGCCTCTGTTGGTTGCTGTCATTATGGACAGAATGTTCCTTGGGTTTGGGACAGAAGTCTTAAACAATAGGTGGAATGGGCCACATCACTTTGGGGGCCTTAATGGTATTGTCTACATACTGGGATGCATCTGTGAGCAACTTAAGGTTAGGTGCTTCACAGATGGGGTCCAAAGCGAGGAGAAAGGTTACCCATGGGTCAGTTGAGTAGCTCAGGAGAGTAAACACAGAGGTATACAACTGTGTTCAGAGAATCATAGAAATGACAAGTGCACCTACATAACAGAGCCTTCATCCATGCTCTACCACCTAAGCAGGGAAGCCCATCATGGTATTGATTAGTCTACTATGGATTTTAGCAGGGGGTGTCATGTTGGCCTTGGTCCTTCAGCAGGGTGATCCAAAGACATTTTGTCTTCCTGATCCTATTTTGTGCTGAATTACTTTTTATTGGCCTATAGGAATCTGCACACGTTACCATTGCTAATCAGTGCTAAAGTGTTTGTGCACTCTCCTCTAAACATGGTAGAATTGACTTCGACTCAATTGGCATATTTAATTTATATGTAAGTCCCTATTAAAGGGGAACTACATGTACATGGGGCCTGTAAAATATTGCTACTAGTGAGCCTACAGCACTTATTGTGCCACTCCCTTAATAGACCTGAAAACCTGTCCCAGGCCTGCCACTAAAATCTGCGCATGCAGTTTTAAACTGCCATTTTGACCTGGCAAAATAAACATTTTTCCAGGCCCAAACCTTCCTTTGGAATGCTTATAAGTCACACCTTACAGTAGGGTAGGCCCTGGCCAGCCCAGAGGGCAGGGTGCAGTGTATTTAAAAATAAGACTTGTCATTTGGTATTCACTATTGCAGGGCCTACCTCCCCTATAGGATAACACTGAAGTTATTTATTACATTTAATAAGCTGTAACTTCCAAATGGGAATAGGTAACCAGTTCATGTTTGGTGTCTTTGCAATTTGATGTCAGATTTAAATTACAATTTTGAAAATGCATCTTTTAGAAAGTTTGCATGTTCAGTGGCTGTAGCTGGCAGGTGGGCTTTGCGTATTCCTCCAATACAGTCACACAAAATAGAGAGCTTAGGTGTGCCTGGATGGGCCATCACTGGCAGGATGGGAGGACAGAGCGAGACACAGCCTTACTTACACTTGAATAAGCTGTGTCATTCCTCCACACACAGGGCTGCATAACCTTGTAGTTAATCCGGAGCCAGGGAAGGGTGGGGCAGGAAACCTGTGCATTTCAAAGGGAAACCTCTAGAACCCTCTCTCACTTCAAAGGTTACACCTTTGTAAAAATATTGGACCTCAGACACCAACTCTTCAGTACACTTCTGGACCTCTGGAGAAGGCAGGAAGAAGGACTGCAGAGCAGCTGAAAGGACTGCCACTCTGCTGAACTGCTTCCCTGTTGGACTATGGCCTTGCTGGACTGCTGCCTTGTTCGATTGCTGCCCTGCTGCCCTTCTGTCAGAGGGATTTAGACTTGCACCTGAGCCTAGGACTCCCAGAGTAATTTAAAGGGCTAGTCTGCTGGCCTCCTGTTCAGAGCTACACTGATATAACAGGCTTCCAACCACCAGAACTAGCACCCAGGTCCAGTTGGAGCAAACCCCTGAGCCCCAAATGGAGCCCCTCAGTTCCTGGAACCTTATTATGGCCTCAGAGAGGCTAAATTGAAGTTTTTGGGCTCTTCCCGACCACAGCATGCCATCACGAAACTCCACCAGCCAGACCCTTCTTCCTCCAGCATTGACCACTCACAGGGAGCACTATCGCGAAACTCCAGCCCGACCATTCGTGACAACAACATGATCTTTGTGCTACAGTGATGCCCATCCACTGGGCCAGGCCTGCTCTTCAAGCTCAAACGACGACCATCTGCGACGCTTTCCTGCTCCTTGCGGCCCCCTTCACTGCAAACTGGACCCTTTGTGCTGGACTGAGAAGGTAACTTTTCAGTGGGACTAACCTGGCCCCTGTATCTGATCCATGCTCCATCACAGTCTGCACGAACTTGTGACTTTCTCCTGGTCTTGCACAGCCATATACGAGTGACGCTTTGAACTTTTTGGTGCTATTGTCACTTAAATCTTAAAAGTTGCATATCTCCAGTTTGTCTGATTGGATTTTTGTTGACACGGGGCCCGATTCACAGACCTAACTTAAGACAAAATCCTAAACTTACTACCATTTTGGTATTCACAGAAGGCACTTACTTATTTTGGTATTCACAGAAGGCACTTACTTACTCATTTTGAGTAACTTACTCATTTTGTGTAACTTACTCATTTTGGTATTCACAGAAGGCACTTACTCATTGATGAGTAAGTGCCTTCTGTGAATACCAAAATGAGTAAGTTACACAAAATGAGTAAGTTACTCAAAATGAGTAAGTTACTCATTTTGGTATTCACAGAAGGCACTTACTTACTCATTTTGAGTAACTTACTCATTTTGTGTAACTTACTCATTTTGGTATTCACAGAAGGCACTTACTCATTTTGTGTAACTTACTCATTTTGTGTAACTTACTCATTTTGGTATTCACAGAAGGCACTTACTCATTGATGAGTAAGTGCCTTCTGTGAATACCAAAATGAGTAAGTTACACAAAATGAGTAAGTTACACAAAATGAGTAAGTTACTCAAAATGAGTAAGTAAATGCCTTCTGTGAATACCAAAATGGTAGTAAGTTTAGGATTTTGTCTTAAGTTAGTTCTGTGAATCGGGCCCACGGTCTTCTTTTATTTATTAAAACTGACTCTATGTTTTTAATTTGGTGTAGGATCCTTTTTTTGTAGTGTTTTCATTTTATTACTGTGTGAAGTGCACAAGTACTTTACATATTGCCTCTAAGTTAAGCCTGACTGTTCTGTGCCAAGCTACTAAAGGGTTCACCGCAGGCTAATATGGGGTTTGCTTCTGACTTTGCCCTGAAAAGGATTGCCGTCCCTGCTTGAATAGGGTTTCAACCCCCCTCAACCAACAACCTAGTTTCTTACAGACACATTAGGTCTTCCCTTTCACCATTGCCTTTGGCAGATTCCATACTAAAGAATTTTGAGAAACATTTCAAAAGCCTATTTGAATGTTTTTATGTTATTTATTGAGTTTGATATAGTGTAAACATGACCCATGGGGGTATTAGAGTGCTGTACATCACGAAAGCGAAACTGTAAACAGATAGTTGTATACAATTGTAAAATAACAAAATGTCAATATAAGAACAAAGGTTGGTATTCATAGAGTCTGGATTTGGAGGGGTCATTTAAATAATGTAGTAGGACTAGAGAGTCTTCTGGAATGGCAGGCCTTGAGGTTTTGGTCTGGGAACGGTGCACCTTCATTGAGGAAGGACTCTGTCCATTAGTAGTTGCTTTACTTTTCATTTGAATAGGGCAGTTGAGAGGATGGATCTGGTTATTGGAATCATGCAATGGATCATTTGGAACCGTGCAATGTGGACAATGCAGCTGAATCTCACATAGGTGATAGCCTTAATTCAGGTGAAAATATTAATGCCACAGATGAGGGCATATCAAATGTTGCCCTTGTCTCTGTAATACATAATTCTGAAACTAGACTCTCCTCCTTATCGAATTTTAGAATTTCTTCACCTTAGTTGGAAAAGATACAAGTGAATGAAGGGCCTTGCAGCAGCTTGGCAGAAGGGGGAGGGCTGATAGTGCATACATGGCAGTACATCCTGAACGAAGGTCAACTATAAATCCAAAGAACTCTAAGGATCCTCGACACGTACATTTGCTGAATGTATTTAATTTATAAACTTTTGACTCCTCAACTTCTTTCATTCTGCACAGTATGCTGCTAATGTAGAATACACTCCAAGGGGTGCTAGAAGCTGTAATAATTATCAACAATACTTTGAAGTCTTACGCTATACCTTTAAACTCTATTTCATACGACTTAACTCAAATCAGATCTTGTATGCCCACTCTTGTAAAACTAGTCAATGCTAAGGTATCACTATGTGAAAACATTTTATCATTGTGGATATACATTTCCAAGAAGGTATTCAGTTAGATTTAAAAAGAGCAAAATCTTAACACCTTTAAAGTACTTCTTCCTTCCTCCAATAAGCCCTCAGCAATGATTAATAGTATGAGCACCAATTGTAAATATACTAAAGTAATGTATGAGCATAATTTGGCTTCAACATTGAATAATATATTGGTAAATAGGAAAAGGGATGGCATAGCTAAGCCACAATAAAATATGTCCCTAGGGAAGACCTTAATACTTCTAAGAAGCAAGGCACAATATGAAAATCTGTTAACGAATATCCCTGAAACTGGTAAATTCAGTAGACTGAAGAAAAGGGTCACTGTCAGAACAGCCTTAAATACCAGAACAAAAGGGGTAGACTATATTAAGAAATATGAAAATGCGTTAGGAGTTACACCATTAAGACAAGTAGTAAGACAAAAAACTTTGTTCGAGCATCACTAGGAAAATAGATGTAGCCCAGAACCCAGTAAGAAATATATACCTATGTATTGATACACTCAGAGTACGTAAGAGAAATAAGAATCTTCTAAATTATTCTAGCATACTTGATGTACTCAAACAGATGCCCCAGTTGGAGGCTATATGCTCAGGTGATATGAAACACACAGGATTTATAGAGGCTGTTTAGAAGCGTGCATATTCCAAAATAGTGTTTAACTCATATGCAATGAAACAACCAGTAAAATTTGAACTTCAGGGCCTAAAAAAACTAGGGCTTATAATAAGAAAGGAGGAAGAGATTTCTATGATTAGGGACAGGAATACTCCCTTCCTAATTGATCATGGAGGACTTCAGTTCTCACAGTTGAGTCCTACTTGAGATATAAAACTTCACTCCTCATTTACACGATCAGTGGCTGACATCCTTCAAAGTAACCTAAGAATAACAGTCCCAGTGAGACATTCTTCCCAAGATGAAGTTCTCCCTTCATATAATCACTATGCCGTTGTTGCAAGTGAAAGTGGGAGAGATGAAACTCAATCACGTTGCTTCGCATACCCTCACTCCCTTGAATGTATTTGGCTTAAATAGAATTCTAAAATCAGGGAATCTATCAAATTTGTTCAAGGATAATGATATTACATGTCTCCAGGACACATAGGTAAGCACAGGGTCTCCATCTATTGAGAATGTAATCCAAATGGGGGTATGTGAAGAATGTATCAGGTTGAGCATCTGGATGTATGCTAAATTTAATAGCAACAAGGTTAGCAAAAAATATTTCTAGCATATCAATGAACTGCGAATGGGTACCTCCTTCAAGGAAAGATTTGTATGATACTGTAGCACAATGAGAACCCATGGTAATAAATAATGGTTATGAATCTTTAGCTGAACACCATTATAACGATAATCATCTTTCTAACCTGTAGGAAGATTTTAATAAATTGCAACTCACTCTTCCAAGACTATGGTGCTAGTAATTCGAGACATTAGTTTAAGTCCCTTGTAGGATGATAGGATGTTCAAGGACATTCTCAACTCTTATGGGATCTCTATGGCAGTCTTTCCCAAGCTTGAATTGATAAGCATCCCCATAGGGCTTTAAATATATTTACAGCTTTTGGCATGGTGCCCTAAATGGGTGCTTTCTAAGCCTGGGCGGTGAAATTCGCTACGCTCGCGAAGCTTGCGAAGTTACGGTAACTTCGCGTAGAACGCGAAGTTACCGAGCGCTACGCAATTTGCGGCGTAGCGTAGCTGTTTCTCTTCATCGCGCGCTCAATATACGTTCTCGGGCGCGCGGTAACGACCTACCGTGATTCTGCGTTCGTCGACGCGACTTCCTATCCGTTCGCGGGCGCCACGAGATTTGGAATCCGGCCGCAAGATCCCGCGAGAGTGTGTGACCGCAAACACGTCATTCGGATGCGCGATCTGACTTCCGGCGGCAGTGTTGGTAAGATCGCGATCCCGAACACGAAGAAACTACAATCTGGCGAAGAATATATCTCGAGCATCATAAAACCTTCTCGAAAATGATGAATTAGTTCATTTTGCACAAAAAACTCCTCAGGTTGTCATTTAGAGATATAGGGGCAGATTTACAAGCCCCCTGCGCCACCAGTACGTCACTTTTTGTGACGTACTGGTGGCGCAGGGGGATGCTCCATATTTACAAGGAGAGGAAAAGCCACCCTGCGTGACTTTTCCTCTCCTTGTAAATACGGCCCATTCACACGCAGCACTTTGCGGTGAAGGGGCGTTCCATGGGTGTTGCTGTGGGTGTTCCCACGCAACACCCATGGAACAAGACACATCTCCAGAATTACGAGAAATCGTAACTCTGGAGATGCGTCTAAGCTACGCCACCCTAGAGGTGGCGTAGCGAGCGCACCGAGGAGAAATGTTTTAATTTCTCCTCGTTTTTCTCTTTCAATGCGTGCTGCATTCTGCAGCACGCATTGAAAGAGGAAAATGGTTGTAGTGATTGTTTTTGTGCAGGAAGGTCCCCTTCCTGCACAAAAACAATCTCCCACGACGCATGAGCATCCTTGCACCATGGTGCAAGGGTGCCTGCGCCGGCGCATGGCTGCAGTTTGTGCGCCAGCACAGGGGAAGCACAAGGATGCGACATATTCTTGTAAATATGTCGCATCCCTGTGCTTTCAAACTAACGCAGCATGGCGCAGCAAAATGACTTGCTGCGCCGTGCTGCGTTAGTTAATTGTAAATCTGCCCCGTAGTTTGGTGAGCAAGGAGTCCTTTTTCTTTTTTTCCAAGAGGAAGGAAGTGCCCCTGATTCTCAAACTTCCTGTTCCTGTCCAGCAGGCTCCTCCCAGTGTTTTGTCCATGTGCTGTTCACTTTCATTTGGATTTGGAGCTGGAAGGATCACTTTTGTGTCTGTCTGCTGCATCATATCATTGGATTGGATTTGAGGACTCTTGGATTTGAGATTTTACAAGTAAGTTGGAGAATTGGTGTACTTGTTTGTTTGATTGGGGCTTGTTTGTACCTACATTTTTGGGGGATTTCCATATTTTTTTAAATGTATTGTTGTGGCCTGTAGTTTCGGCAGGGGCCTAGTTGTTTTTCTTTGATTGGAATTTCAGCCAGTAGGCCCAGACTAGAGCCAGAGGTACCCATGGGTGCATGTTTCTGTGATGTCTGTTGAATTTAAAGTTTAAACATCATGTAGGCCGGGCATCCATGGATGGCCTTGTTTACTTTTGAATTGGTAAAAGTGGTTTTTGGGGCGTATTTTATTTTTTGTGGTGTTTGTTAAATAAATAGGCCTTTTCAGCCAGTAGGTAACCCTGGGCGTTCAGCTCGCGGACTTTGGGCAAGTCCGCACTGCGCGACAACGCAGACTTACACTTTTATCTTCTTGCGCGCTCAATGTACGTTTCGCGCGCGCGATAACGACAATTTGTGACGATCGCGATGCCGAACACGCAGAATTTACAATCTGGCGAACAATATCTCTCGAGCATCATTAAACCTTCTCGAAAATGTTGATTTAGTTCATTTTGCACCAAAAACTCCTCAGGTTGTCATTTAGATGTAGTTTGGTGATCAAGGAGTCATTTTTTTTTGTTTTACGATTTTTTCCAAGAGGTAGCAAGTTTCCCAGAGTCTCCAACTGCCTGGACCTGTCCTTTGTCTTCACTTTTTGTTATTTTGGGTGGCCTGGCCATGTGGGTGGCAGCCATTTTGTGAAGCCAGGCATTGTGCTTTTGCCATAGGCCTGCATTGTCTGTCTTGTCTTCCTTTTCTTGTTGTTCTGGGTGGCCTGTCCATGTGTTGGCGGCCATTTTGTGTGAACAGCCACTGTGCTTTTGCCATAGGCCTCAAAGCTTGCGGCCTAGTGTGCCAGTAGGCCCGGCGGTAGTCATCCTCATGGGTGCATAAAAACTGTTTGTGTTGTCTGTTGAATTGTAACATAATTGAGGCCATGGATGGCATTGTTTTTAATTGGTAAAAGTGGTTTTGGGGCGTATTTTATTTTTTGTGGTGTTTGTTAAATAAATAGGCCTTTTCAGCCAGTAGGTAACCCTGGGCGTTCAGCTCGCGGACTTTGGGCAAGTCCGCACTGCGCGACAACGCGGACTTACACTTTTAACTTCTTTGCGCGCTCAATGTACGTTGCGCGCGCGATAACGACAATTTGTGACGATCGCGATGCCGAACACGCAAAATTTACAATCTGGCGAACAATATCTCTCGAGCATCATTAAACCTTCTCGAAAATGTTGATTTAGTTCATTTTGCACAAAAACTCCTCAGGTTGTCATTTAGATGTAGTTTGGTGATCAAGGAGTCATTTTTTTTTGTTTTACAATTTTTTCCAAGAGGTAGCAAGTTTCCCAGAGTCTCCAACTGCCTGGTCCTGTCCTTTGTCTTCACTTTTTGTTATTTTGGGTGGCCTGGCCATGTGGGTGGCAGCCATTTTGTGAAGCCAGGCATTGTGCTTTTGCCATAGGCCTGCATTGTCTGTCTTGTCTTCCTTTTCTTGTTGTTCTGGGTGGCCTGTCCATGTGTTGGCGGCCATTTTGTGTGAACAGCCACTGTGCTTTTGCCATAGGCCTCAAAGCTTGCGGCCTAGTGTGCCAGTAGGCCCGGCGGTAGTCATCCTCATGGGTGCATAAAAACTGTTTGTGTTGTCTGTTGAATTGTAACATAATTGAGGCCATGGATGGCATTGTTTTTAATTGGTAAAAGTGGTTTTTGGGGCGTATTTTATTTTTTGTGGTGTTTGTTAAATAAATAGGCCTTTTCAGCCAGTAGGTAACCCTGGGCGTTCAGCTCGCGGACTTTGGGCAAGTCCGCACTGCGCGACAACGCGGACTTACACTTTTTAACTTCTTCGCACGCTCAATGTACGTTTTGCGCGCGATAACGACAATTTGTGACGATCGCGATGCCGAACACGCAAAATTTACAATCTGGCGAATAATATCTCTCGAGCATCATTAAACCTTCTCGAAAATGTTGATTTAGTTCATTTTGCACCAAAAACTCCTCAGGTTGTCATTTAGATGTAGTTTGGTGATCAAGGAGTCATTTTTTTTTTGTTTTACAATTTTTTCCAAGAGGTAGCAAGTTTCCCAGAGTCTCCAACTGCCTGGTCCTGTCCTTTGTCTTCACTTTTGTTATTTTGGGTGGCCTGGCCATGTGGGCGGCGGCCATTTTGTTAAACCAGCCACTGTGCTTTTGCCATAGGCCTCCAAACTTGCGGCCCAGTATGCCAGTAGGCCCAGAGGTAGTCACCATGGGTGCATAAAACTGTTTCTGTGTAGTCTGTGGAATTTTGGCATCATTTAGGCCATGGATGGCATTGAATAGATTAAATTGAATTGCGAAATGTGGCTTTTTTTGGAGGGTCTGACTATTTCACTTATTGGGTGTGGTAAATAAATGCCTTTTTTGCGTGTGTACTGTGTCATTATAATTGTGTTGTTGTAGTTGTTGTCTAACTTTCCAAAGTGTTTTTAGCCATGTGGATTTTAGTTTTTGCATTAAAGCTGTGTGTGTTTTATAAGGCATCCTTTGTCTGCCCATATATAGGCCTGCTTGAGTTCATTGTTTGCCGTGCCTTGTGCCTGTGAGTCACCATGTTTCTGGGGGCCATTTTGTTGTGGTAGTTATTAGTGTGCTGTTTTTGCCACATAGGCCTGCGTGTCTTTCCATTTTTCCTCTTGTTTTACTGCTTCCAAATCCATCCCCATTGCCAGCTGCAACTCCCTGATGCTGCTATATAATACATCACACGTGATGCACAAATTTAGGCCAAACATGCTCCAGTACATTTTAGTTTTTGTTCTTTAATATTCTTATTCTTCCAGAGTGTACAGTAGCCATGAAAGCCCTGGCCTTGTTGTCAACGTCTCACAAATGGCTACACTGTGTGTTGTTGTTGGAATAGTTTCTGAAATTTAATAATTGAGGCCACCACACACTAAGTTCTATATTCTATTTGTTTGATTTGTGCTATGTTTGACTGATGTTCTGGCTTTTTTGCTTTTAGGTGCACAAAGACTGAGGAGGAGGTGTGTCTCTCATCATTGCCTGTTGCACTTCCAGACAGACATCCTGCTGCTGGACACACAACGTGACGTGTGACCTGACCAGACATCTCTGCAACTGAGTGCTGCTGACATCTGAAGAAGATGGGCCCAAAGAAAGCAGGTACCAGGTCCTCCAGTACCAAGAAAGTTGCTATTGAGAAGAAGAAGGAACAGAAGAAGCAAGTGACACTGAAGTCTGGTGTGCCGGCCAGTACCTTTTTGGGAAAAAAAAATTGCGCCTGCAGCAGCGGTGTCCGGGGGGCAAGCTGGGGGCAGCACATCCGCATCAGTGGACCCAACCCACCAACCCAGGGCCAAGCACATGAGTGGGGAAGAGGTAGCCAGCCTAATGGTGGAAAGCAGTGATGCTGAGCCGGAGATAAACTTATCGCTATCTCAAAGTAGTACCCAATCAACGCAGGAGGAAATACAGCAGATAAGTGGTCAACAACAACAGCCGCAACCACCGCCCGCAATAGTAGTTGTTGTTCCTCCTGAAGTAGGGGCAGTTCAGGAAATTGAGCCTCATGCAGAGGTAGAAGAAGAAGCCACTCATTCAGAAGATCCATTGTCTTCCAAATCCCCAGCAAGGAAAAGGAGGGGTAGTCCATCGAGTTCTTCGCCAAGCCCCCTTCTGATGATCTAGATGCCACTTGGAAGCCACAAACTGAGTCTGAGAGGGAGCCACATTCCAAGACCAAGCTAGGGAAAAGGAAGGTTCCAGAAAGCCTTACACTTATGGAGGTCGATGTAGAACAGCAAGATGATGATGATGATGACGACGAGCCAGTCATCACGAACATCACTCCCGGCCCCGAGGAGATGGAGACCAACATTCTTACTCTATCCAAAATCGCTGCGAGGGATGTAGCATGCATACCTCCACAGGTAACACCAACACGACCTACAGCTTCCATATTTGCATTAGCAAAGGCCCGGCAGCGACCTACATCCAGCACAACCACCACCTCTGTAGGAGTAGGTAGTGGTACAGCAGCACAGAGTCAAATTCAACACACACCCTACAGATCATCCGGCATTGGAAGTGGCACCTCCAGCAGGAGGCCAAAGTTAAGCTCCCCAGTTTGGGACTTCTTTACGGTTAGCGAAAAGGAGGAGAACATTGCTATATGCTCCATTTGTAATACCTCTGTTAGTCGTGGTAAGCTTGGTACAAACTATGGTACCGGAGGCCAAATGACCCATCTGAAAAACACCACTTGATCAGCTGGGAGGACCAACTTCGCGACAGAAAAAAACTGCAACCATTGGTGTTGGTGGGGATAAAGGAGTAGAAGAAGATCCGATCACGGTGGAAGAGGAAGGACAGGGAGACATTCTCACTAGTGGTACACAAGGTGTCCCTGACCCCAGCAGTGCAGTCTTAACGTTGCACACATCTTCAGCAACATCTCAGTGGCACAAGAGTAAGAGTCAGCCGGAGACACCAAGCAGTACCAGGTCCGCACTACCAAAAGTGCGTTGAGCCTAAGAGAAAGGAAAACCATGCAGCCTACCATTATCAGCATGTTTGGGGGTGAGGGGCAGTACGAACGCAACCACCCAATAGCACGTTTGTACAATGCGAAGCTGGCTAAAATGTTAGCACTGGACCTTCTCCCTTTTTCTTTTGTTGAAGGGTTGGGTTATGTGGAATTTGTGTCAACCATCTGCCCAAAATGGCATGTTCCCAGCCGCTACTATTTTGCCAGAGTTGCAGTTCCAGCACTACATCACGACGTGCTGGAATTGCTAGGAAAGGCCTTGAAGCAGAGTGCTGTTCACAGTATCCACCTGACTACAGACATGTGGACCAGTTGCCAAGCCACAGATTACATGTGCATCACTGCACACTGGATCAGTTTTGTGGGTGTTAGAGAACAGCTATCTGCTGGTGTTGATACTGCAGAGATTTTTCATGCCACTCGCAAACATGCAACTGTAGCCATGTTTGCCATGGAGAAATCTCATACTGCTGCAAACATTTTGGAAGATTTTAACACCAAGGTCTTTGAGTGGCTGCGCCCAAGAGGGCTTACGATTGGTTCTGTTGCCACGGACAACGGCAGTAATGTAGTTTTGGCCATGCGCAATGGTGGCTATTTCAGGGTCCCGTGTTTGGCACACTGCATTAACATTGTTGTTCAAGACTTTTTGAAAAATGAATCAAAAGTCAGCAACTTACTGGTCACCTGCAGAAGAATATGCACACATTTCAGCCATTCTTTTAAAGCCCGGAAGCAGCTGAGGGTCATTCAACGTGAGCATAAACTGCCAGTCAAAGCGCTCATCCAGGAGGTGCCAACACGTTGGAACTCAACTTATTATATGCTTGATCGTCTGTTTGAACTGTACATACCACTCAATGCTTATGTCATGCAAAGAATAGGGGAACCTACTGTGAGAGGCATGACCGTTGAGATGGCTCAATGGGACCTCATTAAATGCCTGACTGAGATGCTACTTCCTTTTGAGATCTTCACACGTGAAGTCAGCAGGGAGGACTGTACTATGGGCCAAGCTATCCCATTGTTGCACATGCTAGAGCAACAGCTGAAGGATGTGTCTGAAACTTACGCAGGTGTGGATGACAAACAAGACGCATATCATTTGGCGGAGACCTTAGCCGCTCGCTTATCGGAAAAAGGATTAAAAATAAAATTTTGTCACAACCACATTACATTAGTGCCACAATTTTGGATCCACGGTACAAAGTATTTCTGAACAGCAAGGCAGTAATTCCTTTTCGGAAGTGGATGTTGCCAACTACAAAACTTTGATAGCTAAGGAAGCAACTATTTTCGAAAGCGAACGGCTGTTAATTACAGGCCCCCACCACAGGCCATAACCAGTACTACAGGGCATCCAGAGTCAAGTTATACTTCGGAGCCTGAGGGCAGTGCATTTGCCTCCCAGCAGTCACCTACACCAACAATAACATCAAGAACAGGATCATCCACAGCACAATGTGCAACTGATTGGTTTCTACAGCAGGGGTATGGTAAGTCCAGTGCTGATGCAAAGGCAAAACCGGCCGAGCACATCCGAGCACCCCTTAACATTGAGCGGATGGTCCAGGCCTATCTGGATGACCCAACAGAGGTCTTCATGGATGGAAACCCATTGGTGTATTGGTATGGGAAAAGAATCCAATGGACAGTGCTCAGCAGGCTGGCGATAAAGTATCTCTCTTCCCCTGTCGCAAGTGTCTCTTCTGAGCGTGTTTTCAGTGCTGCTGGTGCCATTGTAACTTCGAAAAGGACCAGTCTCTCGGCCCAAAGCGTGGAGAGGTTAACCATGATCAAAATGAATCAGCACTTTATACCACCGGATTACAAAATACGTGAATCACAGCAGGAAGAGCAGAGCGACTTGGATGACGTAAATAGTGCGTTACAGGACCTACTTCTGTCCAAACCACCAGAGTTTGAGGACGAGCTCCTCTTCCCTGACAACTAGGCTTTCAAATTGTTGCTTTCTTCCTTCCTTTATGTGTCTGTGTATCTGTCTTTCTGGTTCAAATCAAATCACAACAAAACCATCACCACCGTCTTCTTTTTATTTCCCTATTGGAGTTGCACGTCTGTGCATTTAACTGTCCACTCTTCAGAGTCCTGCTTCATCTTCCTGTCTCGCACGAGTACATTTCCATCAAGCCAGACATTAGTACAAGAAATGTTGCCTTTACCAGTCCCGCCTCCATTAGAAGTGAAACGTGACTACTATAGCTATCCTCCTTTTTGTTTTCGAGCTGAAACTCATCAGTGTCCGAAGGCTACAGCCACAGCAGGCATCCAAAGGTCCTCACTGTCAGGACAGAAGGTACTTGGCAGAGAAAGACAAGAGACTCTTCGAAGAAACTTGCTGACATTTGTGCAAACTCAAATGACCAGCAATGAGCACTACACAGGCCGCGGACCATCATCACAGTGCTGACCATGGGAAGCAACTTAAACTGTGACAAAGAAGTGCCACAGATGAATAAGACGAAAACCGAAACAGCGCCTAACACTCAAAATGAATGTGGACTGGAGTAATAATGATGAGGCCACTGCCCTGCAAAAAAAAAAAAAAATGTCAGAACTAGGCATCTGATGATCTGACAGCCAAAGAGAAGAGCAAGACAGGTAATGATGGAATGCATTGGATGTTTGCAGACTCTGAGCGATTGCTGTTGTTTGTTGTTGATGTTGTGCATGAAGTCGAACTCTACTCTACTAGTTAATCTACAAAGTGACTCAAGTAAGTAAGTGACAGTCAATGTTTCCTTTCTTGTTGTTTAATAACCAAATTGTACTCCTACTACTGCAGGTGCAGGCCAATATCTGTTGCAATTTTTTAATATGGACTTAATCGGAGTCAATACAGACTGAGTTGTAGTTGGACAACACGTACCACACCATGATGATGACCATACTATCTTTTCGCGCGCAGTCATTCAGTTGGATCGGAGATGATTCAAGGACTAACTGCATTTCATGAAGTGGCATAAGGTAAACATAAACACAACAATTCAACAAGAAAGTAGTAAACACAGCAGACCTACATGTCCATGTAGTGGTCTAGTCGAGTGTAGTGATGACTGACAGCGGCGCATTGATTTTGTCACTTAATTAGGAAAATGCTAAGTTGCTGTGTATGCCTTTTGTCTGGCTATGTCAAAAATTAAGGTAAATGGAGGTTGGGTCACGGGCTGGTGCTGTGGTGGGCCTGTTCTGTCCTGTTGTTGTTGTAGCTTAATGCTGTAAACAGAATCTACACGATATATCCAAGCCGCCTCACTCTGAAAGTGTTCTCTCTTCTCTTCTTGGACTCCACCGTAAATGATGTTTTTTTTTTTTATTCATTGATTTCTCAATACCCCTTTTGTTTTTCCATCTAGACGTTACAGGCCGGCCTTTACCCTGTGCTTGCTATACTGGGAGACACAACTCACATTTACCTTACCAATCGGCATCAGGAAGGCCACCAAGATTGATGTGCGGAGCGTCCATGGAAGATAGGACCAAGAGGAAGGACGAGATTCAACTCCACAATTTTAGCATGATAATACAGTAACTTTAGTATCATTCATCATTCATCTTTTAATTAATTTGAATCCTTTTTTCTCTGCAATCATTAGGACTGTGTGTTGTGTGTTTGTTTGCTAATTGATCCCTACAAATGTTTTTTAATTGTCTTTGCTATCTTTACAAGTAAGCCCAGTACAACATGGAATTTGGGTCTCTGAGGGCATATTACAGGCAAGCCAATTGCATAGAATATACTGGTGCCCTGTACTGTCTAATTGTCTAGTAGGAGTTATTAAGTACTACTCATTAACCATCAAGTTATCTAATCTTCATCATCATTAACGCATGCATTTCCCTTTTCTCGCTTTATTGATTTTTTGGATAAGATCATGGTCGTCTGCCAAGATTGCGCTTTGCTTTTGTTGTCCATGCGTACTGTTTTTCATTTTCAAACCTTTCCCCAAACCCCCTTCCCATCCATTCATCAAACCCTAACCCTCTTCCCCGGGCTGTGATTTATATTGAGGTGTGATGTGACTACATAAAATGTACACCAATTGATCACACGCTTGCTGGGGCAGATGTGGTGAAAGCAACACTAATTCAATTGCAAGGCAGGGCGAGGAGCTTCTTCTGCTTGGCCACCCATGCTCAGTCTATGTGCATTGTGCAAGCCGTCAACGGCTAATAGTAGTACATCATAATTAATTGCCGTCATTGATTGGATTAATCATCAAACTCCTACCACACAGCAGTAAAGGTTACGAATTACGATTGTGTTAAGTTAAGTGACTCACTCGACAGCACAACTGCAGTTTATAACTTCTTGTACTAGGCTGTCCCCGCCACCATTATGTTTAATTTGACTTTAGCAGTTGCAACTGCAATATTGTTTGTTTGGCAGTCGTCTTCTGTACTGTATTTCACTTCGTTCGACTACTCCTCCCACAGTTTTTCTCAGGCAAGTGACTGTCTCTTTTTTATTTTTTTAGCAAATGCTACTGCCAGTGTCTACTCTACTACTACCACCACAACCGTGGCATCTTCTACATTCTCTATGGAAACCATGCAGCCATCGCTGTGCCGAACGTAGTCATCATCAATCACAGGTAAGATAAGTTTGGTGGGAGGTAGAATACTAGTAGGACAAATAACTCAGTGAGGGGTACCGCATCTATCTGTTTGTTATACATCATCGGCAGATTATTTAAATCAAACACTGGCTGCGGCCCTGCAGCAGCAAGCAAACCAATGTGACGTTAATTCGTAAAACAGTAACCCCCACAAAACATTAACATTGTATGTTTAAGTATAAATATAATTTATTACCCTAACAAAAATAAACTATCCCACACCTGACCCACCCCTCTCCCTAACCCCAACCAATGTCCAAAACGAAAAAGTCCAAATAATGTCCCGAAACCCCAACGCCCAATTCCCACCCACCAAAACAAGGAATAAAAAGGGGCAAAGCAACAGGGTCCTCGATGTTATAATCGGCGGGCTTTGAGGTGTTTGTCCACCAGGATTCTCACCCGCTCCTCCATTTGCTCCTCTGGCCGCGCCATCCGGAGGAGAATCTTCTTGCGGAATGCCCTGCAGTGGCATCCACAATGGGGGACAGCAGTGCTGGCTGCTAGCGAATTGCGGCGGGTGGCTATCAGACCGCGGCGCCGTACCGCTGGAGTTGGGGCCTGGCTGGGGCCCGGGGCATCGGACGAGGCTGCAGCTGCTGCCGCCTCCTCCTCCTCCTCCGCCAGAGCCACCAGCCGCCGGTACTCCCGGCATATGGCCTCCAGTTTCCGGCGCCGGGCCCTGACTGCCAACTCCTTCCGCGATGGTTTGTCTTGGGAAAAGAAAGAAAAAAAATATTGTTGTAACCAGTACTCTTACCTAAACAGTAACACAAAATTAATTCAACACATAATGGCACAGTAGCACTAGCAAGAAGCACAGTACATAACATTTGTGGTAATAATCTATCTATCCTCCCACTTCCTCGGCCTCTAACATTTGTGGGCGTTTCAGGCATTATACTAGCACTATGGACTCCAACCAGTACACAGTACACCAGTGTTCTTCTTATCTCTAGTTTAGGGAAATGACATAACCTGGTTGTAGCCGGCATTGCCAGCTCGGTCATCTATGCTTGAAGCCAAGACAAACATACGAGTCATGACGCAGAGTCACATTAGTTTGATTTACTACTGTTTGCAGGTGGGGAAGCTCGTATTTTTCTATTACGGGTGGCACTGGCCATACTCTCTCTGTTACATGGAGGGCAATTGCTCAATTTCACAGTGCCTTGGCTACTACAAAAAGGCAGATTATATATCTGATCCAATGATCGTTGCTTTTATATGGGACAACGACATAAGGTCAGTAGCGGTCGTTGGTGGGACTCGGGGAGTTTGGCCGGGCGGTGGCGTGGGTAGGGGCAGGGTGGGGGTAGTAAACTATGGATTACGGCCAATTACAGGTAAGTAAACATATAAATAAATGAAACTAATTTTGTTGCGCACACTGCATCGCATTTGGCGGTGCAGTGCGCACAATGAAATTCACTTTATTTATTTGTATGTTACAGTAAAGTTACCTGTATTTGCCCGCGTAATACATTGTTTACTACTACTCCCCACCCTGCCCCTCCCCACATCGGCTTTGGTACGCTGGCGCGGTTTCTTTAACATTCCCTAAAACTGTGCATCCCGTGACAGTCTCCACCTATGCTGTCTATGATGAATACATACAGGCATCCATCCATTCTAAGTAAATGTCAATCATTCTTCTTAATCTCTCCACAAACGTTACTTTGTTTCACCAACAACAACGCATGCGTCCACTCACTCCGTTGCTTGCCTTGGCTTAGAGTTTCACCCAAACACCGCTGATGATTCTTGCTATCCACAGTATCCACCCATACTGTGTCTTCCACCCAGGCAGGCATCCATTCTTCTTTCACCTCCCACCCATCCTTCAACAACACATGCATCTGATTCCTATCAGCCACCTATCCATGCTTCCAACGTATCCTTCTCTGCCAGTCGTCATATTAAATCTCGCCCGCCCTTCCTCCTTCCACCCTTCTTTCCCTTTTTGTTCAACACATCCATCAAGGTCATCTGATCTGACTTTTAGTCTCCTCCATAAAACTTTCACAGCTGAGTTGGAGTCAGATATAAGAGGCCATTGGTTAATGAAGTCACGCTGGTAATGCTATTGCTACTGCATTGCTCATGCTGCTAAGTAAAGGGTGTCTTCTTTATTAACCGTTGTATAATGTTCACTACAACTTCATACCTAATAAGTCTCAACAACAGTACAGTGAGTGAAGTCCACTCCACACACCCTTCCAGCTAGTGCAATGTCAATAAGTCATGAATATAACTTACCACCGCCCGCCACTGCTGCTGGCTCACCCCCTGTATCTCCTGCCCCCTCCGGAATGGCCGCAACGCCATCGCCGCTGGCCCCACCGGCACTGGTGGTCGGTAGTACGCCTAGCAAAAACATGACACATTTTTAGATGCCTGTACACCTCCCCCTATTTATTCTTTTTCACTAGCAAGATTGAAAAAAGGTTAATACATATTATTATTATAAATCACATTCAATAGTCCAAATCGCGTACTAGAGTACAGTCAGTAGACAGACACTAGTAGTGTTATTATGGTCCCTAAGGTCATTATTATACTATACTCTACTCTTTGCAAAGTTAGCCTGAGCCATGCAACCATTTTTCGCTTCATGTCTTTTGCGCATGTTACCTCGCAGCTTGTTGTGCAGTAACAGTAAGACGCCTTTTGAGCCCACATGAGCACATACAGCTACTGTCTGAGCGTTGCGTACAAGAGGTCGGAAAACAAGCCACTTTGTTATGGAGTTCCGTTAGTCCGTATTACTTAGCCATAGGTAACATGTTACAGTTTTTGGGCAGGACTGACAAATGCTTGCATTAACACGCACCATTTTTCTCAGGCAGAGGATTCCCTTCTACGAGTACGAACCAGAGATTTGCAGAGCTTATGAATGATGCATGTAACCAGTAATTCTACGTTCTACGGTGAGGAGTCGCCCAGAATTCACACAGATCTTTTGTCTTATATCATCATGCACTTGTTGCAACAATTTTTAGTGTTTTAATCTTATGCATTTTGCTGTTGGAGCTGGCTGGAGTACACTGAATTTTATAGAACAACAACATACAGAAGTTGTCATTTGAAAATAAACCTTTTGAACTTACACATAGACTCTGTGGTATTTGGTGTGGTGGTGGTGGTGGACTTACACGAGTGAGTGAGCGAAAGTGTGTTATGTTCTGGGTTGTGGAATCATAATCATTGGGTATCTTCGGGTGGGGGTTCGGGGACCTAATGAGACACTAGCTAGTCGTTCAGGGGATTGTGGGTTCACTTCTGACTGAGGTGTGAGTAACGTCCAAGTTCCAAACTCTCATCACCAACATCCTCTTTCATTGTGCATAGTTCTGCATGGGGCTGTGCAGAATCCAAGTAGTATGTACTATATCCTATCAAAAATAGTCAAATATCTGGTTGTGCATTTTGTTTGTGGTAATTGTCAAAGCCTCAAGATTAAGAAGCCTAGAAGAGGACAACCGAAAGGACTGGACTCAGTGGCTAGAGCTATTAGTATTGGTCAATCTGAGTTTTATTCAAAACCGTACAATAAAGAGTGGCAATGCAAACTGGGCAAGCTTAGCGACAGACTAATAGTAGTAGTACCGAGTACAGACATTCATAGCAGAGGCAGTTACAACTTAGAGGCAGGGATAACCAGAATTTAGAAACAGATAGTCAAGTCAAGATCAAAGAATCTTTTGTAAAAAATATAATTAGGGAGTGGAGCCAGAATTAATAGTTCTGAAAAAATAAGGTCCAGTAAAAGTTAGGGCAATATAATTGTTAATATAACCACTGGAGGACTTACTGGGACCAGCAGCAGGGCCCTCGGTAGAGGAGCGGTCCTCTGGTGGTTGTCCCGCCCGACTCGGACCCCGTCTTCTTGCCCCTGGGTGCTGCAGATCAGTGATCATGTAAGATATAATAAAGAAAAAGAAAGACACAAACATTAATGATTGCTGTGAAACAAATAAATTATCTAAAAAAACGCTCAAAAAACGTTTTAGGAAACAAAAATTGCAATAAAATTGACCTATCGAATCCGAGCGCCTACTGGCTTGCGGAATTCACGGACAGTCTACTTATTGGGGAACACTAATTCAGTGTTCCATTCTGATTGATTCAAATAAAATCCAGAACACTAACTAAGCCTAAGTACCACCTGACCTATCCCACCTATTCCAGGCGGGCCAATTGTTCATTAAGCATGCATTTCCAGTTTTTTTTTTTCATCAAAAATGCATAGATGAGAAGGAGGACACATGCATAAAGTCAGTGCATAATGCATACACCAAATTGTTGGTTGGTTGCGTCTGATGGTCTGCAGCTGACTGACACTGCTAAGCTAAGCTTACCAGTACCACTCACTAAACAAACTACAAAAGGTTCTACTAAGGACTGGGGTAAGCAGCACTCAGTGAGAGAGGATGCGTCACGCACACCGTTCAAAAATTATCAACTAATAGTAACTAAACCTAGTATCAAATCCATCCACCACTATTTGACAGGAGGACAAAGGAAGGACTACAGTCTCTCTAGCAATAGCATTACCTAACTGAAGTTCTCTAAAGTAAACTCTTACATAATAATGACAAGCGAGCGCAAAGTTGCAAAAAGTAAGAGTACCGCCCAGCACCTGTGTCCTACAATCACAGAAGATTTTGAAACGTAATTTACCTGCAATGTAAGCAGCATTATTCTTGTTATTTGTAAAAAATGTATACACAATGTATACTTATACTACTATATATATTGGCTACTCACCAAGCCCCACTACCTCGACACCTAGCAGGTCCAACAGGTCCTGCTCCCGGTCAAGAATGTCTGACCACCGGTGGGCCAGCTGGTTATGTGTGCGCCGGACCGCGGAGCAGCGAAACACTGCCCGACGCACCTTCGCCCACCGGCGGTGACGCTCCTGGGTCGGGTAACCCGAGCCTGGCCTGCCGACTGCTGCCAAGGTCAAGGGGAGGTGGCGCTGAATAAAAAAAACAAGGGCGGCCACCTCCTCCTCCGTAAACAGCTGGCGGACTTGCACCCCTGCGGGGCGCAGTCTGCCGCAAGGCAGGCGGCGATTGGGCGCACGCGCCTTGCCCTTTGACCCGCTGCTGCTACCCTTCGCCATGGTTCTGGGGTGGGAGGAGGTGAAAAAGAAAAGTTAGAAGGGAAAAATAAAGTTAGGGGAAGAAGTAGGAGCTTAAAGAAGAAAGTTATATAAAACAGTTGAAAAATAAAAAAACACAGTAAAAAGTAGAAAAAAATGCAAAATATAGACTTAGGCAGAGAGAGAGATAGGTAAGAAATAAAGAAAAATTGAAAAACAGTGTAAAAAACTAAGGATTGCAAAGATTGAGGGAGGATAGAAAAGCAGGCCCAGAACCATAGCATAGAGTGGTAAAACAAGATGGCCGCGCCCATCGCGACCGCATGGGTAAGTTCGCGCGATATTTCTCCCCGAGCACGCACAAAACGTCGCGAACACGTACAGCGCGTTCCCGAACATGGAATGCGCATCGCGAGCATGCTATACGCGACCCGGAACAGGAAATAAGGGATCGCGAACAGGCGGGACAAGTGAAAATCAAAATGGCCGCGCCCATAGGCGACCGCATGGGTAAGTTCGCGCCCCCGAGCACGCAAACAGCGTCCCGAACACGAACAACGCGTTCCCGAGCAAGAAAAATGCATCGCGAACGGGCGCGCCAAGCAGCTACGCACCCTCGCGAAGCTACACGAAGCTCGCGTAGTGCTTCGACGTCTTCGCGTAGCTTCGCGTAGTGCGACTACGCAAACTACGCCCAGGGTTAGTGCTTTCCCTCTGGCACACCAGCTGTACAAACTGTTCCCTTTGATAATGAGTCTTGTCCGATAGACTACATGTTTACATGTCTACTAAGCATGGCACTTAATGAGTTCACCGAATTTTCAACCGAATTTTCGGTTGATGGGTATCATTCTGAGCCTTATACCGTCCCGTGTGGAGTGCCACAGGGCTCCTCCTTGAGCCCTTCTCTTTTTAACGTATATGTCTCCGAACTGGCTCCTTTGATCCGGGACTTTGGGTTCAGTCTTACGTCCTATGTCGACGACACCCAGATTGTGGTGGCTGCATATAAAAAACAGGCTCCTCCTACTCATCAATTTCAGAACTGTATGTGTACCATAAACCGATGGATGAGTACACACTGTCTTAAACTTAATTCTGAAAAAACAGAGGTCCTGATCTTTGGTAATATGCAGCCAAACTGGGGCAGTCTGTGGTAGCCGGCAGAGATGGGAGACCCACCAAAACCCACGGTTAAGGCTAAGAACCTGGGAGTATGGTTTGATAATAAACTCTCGCTTACCCAGCACACAAATGCAACTGTCTCCTCCGCCCACTTCCTTATCAAGAAAGTAAGGAAGATTCTTCCTTATATTCCCGTGGACACCAGAAAAACTGTAGTTACATCGCTGATTCAGTCTAAACTAGATTACTGTAACGGGCTTTACCTGAACATACAGAAGCAGTGCTTAAAAAGCTTCAGACTGTTCAAAATACAGCAGCACGGTTACTGTCCAACACCCCTAGGTGCAAATCTGTATCTAAAGAGATTCGCAGCCTGCATTGGCTTCCTGTAGCACAACGCATTAAATTCAAGGCGCTGTGTCAGGCTTACAAAGCACTGAACCACACAGGTCCTGTCTTTTTGCAAAATCTTTTTGCCTGGTATGAACCAACCAGACATCTTCGCTCTACAGGGGCCAAACGGCTGACAGTGCCCAGAATTCGAACATCGCACTCGGGTGGCCGCAGCTTTTGCCTTGGCACCTCTAAACTCTGGAACACTCTTCCGGGTGAGCTCAGAAGGGCGAGCTCCCTCTCCATCTTCAGGAAAGGACTCAAAACTTGGTTATTTCAGAACTAGACGTCTTAGCAGGCTTACTGTGTCCTCAGCGCCAAGACACCTCCAGGTAATCGTGCGCTCTATAAATCCCATTAACATTAACATATTCTCTCTTTGAAAAGCAGTGACTACCGATCTCTAGTCTCCTCACTTTGAACAAATTCTTCCAAGGACAGCCAAATAAAGGGAATTATCCAAGATACCTTATGACACATATTGAAGATGAGCATCTGACATGATTGCATGCCCTACAGACCATCACACTTCTTGAACTCTTTATGGACTCTTGTAATATTAACATCTGTTTTAAGGAGGTAATACCTTATGTTGTGAGCTGTTTAAAAGTCCAATTGAGCAAAACAGCTCACCACATTACACAAGATCCAAATATTTTAATTATTAATTCTCCATGGTTTGATGTGGCATGTTAATCTCCCAAAAGTAACCTCAAGGAAGATCAACAGAGGTTGAGATGGTGTTCTCAAGCCAGTAAGGGCAGATTATAGGTTTATCATTGGATGCCAGAGGCATATAGGGTGAACAGAGTGATAGCCTGCAAGGAGTTTGGTCATGGCCTTGAGGTCAGTGACATGCTGAAGGGGAGAGGTGAGCTACCTGGGTACTCTGGGCCACTGTTTTAAAACCAACACATAACAGGTGGCTTATAGCACAGGAGATAATTGACTGGAGGCCTGAGGCCTCCATGGAAAGTGAGCCACTGATGAACTGTTCTAACAAATACCACAGAATGTGTGCCCTCTCTGGCTAAGGCGTTAATGTCTACCCCCACCATTTTAAAACAGTGTATCGAGATCAGTGGGGTAGTGACATCTTGCAGCATATGCCTATGAAGAGAATGGTGAACAACAGATACACCCCAGGCAGAGCTAGGCTACGATGAGCGATACAGCATAACATGCAGAAGGGGTCAGGAAGCAGCCACGAGAAGGAAACAGAAGACAGAGGCCTGCACTTGAATGATGATTAGCAATAGGATGCCTGGTAGCAGAAACAAGAGAGATCACTTTCTGAGTAAGACCTGTGTTGTCAGGATAGATTTAATCCCCCACTTTACAATACCATCCTGGTTACATATAGCAGTGTTGATATGGTGGTGTTGATAAACACACAGGGGCAGATTTACAAGCCCCTTACGCCACTTTTGCGCCGCCGTTGCGTCACTTTTGTGACGCAGCGGCGGCGCAAATCATGCGCCATGCTGCGGGGGATTACAACGTGACGCATCTAGGGAGATGCGTCACGTTGTAAGCCCTGCGCCACATGAAACCTGTGTCAGGTTTCATGTGGGTGTGCCGGCGCAGGGGGCGTTCCTGCGCAGGAAGCCCCGTAGAAGTGACGCAGTGAAATCTATAAGATTTCACAGAGTCACTTTACGTCCCTGCTGCGTCAAATCCTTACGCCTGCTTCAAGCAGGCGTAAGGAGTGACGCAGCATGTTAGGTATAGGGCACCCCTGAGCAGTACTGGAGTTACGTCGCACTTGCGACATGACTCCAGTACTGCGCCACTCTTCCGCCGACAGATGCGTCACGCATCTGTTTATCCTAGCGCCATGATGCGCCGCATTGTAAATGCGGCGCATCTGTGGTGGCGCAAGGGTAAACTTGCGTCACGCATCTTCCCTGGCGCATCCCTGCTGATTTGCAGGGATGCGCCAGGGAACGTAAATCTGCCCCTCAGTTAACAATCACCTAAGAAGCTATACCACACATGGGTCAGATTGGCGAGCCTGGAAGAACAATATGAGGAACTAGCCCACAAAAAATGAGGATCTAGAGAATAGATCCAAGTGGATTATTGTGAGAATTTGGGGCCTGCCAATTATTGCGGAAAAAACTGATGCCTGGGCATATGTGCAGCACATTATACATTGCATATGGAATCCGCCAGAGGACCCTCCTCTTAGGATCAACAGAGTGCAGAAAAAATCAGCACCTTGACATTGCGGAGAGTTGCCACCACATGTCACCACAAGAATTCATTTATTGATGAGAAAGATGAGATCATAGAATTGGTATGGAATGGTGCCCTAGTTGACTTCAAAGGCAATGAGCAGTTGATCTAGCATCCAACACACTCGGACACTGTCACAAATTTTAAATGGTCACTGAGTTTCTATGGAACCTCGGCATGCTATATCCTTCAGGCTGATCTTCACCTGGAACCTGCAAAAATAGAAAATCAAGACAGTCAAAGATGCCCGTACAGTCCTAGGCATCCCTATAGATGAGCCTTCCCAGCAGCAAATGGAATCAAGCCCAAAACGGCTTGGTTAAACACGTGCCTGGACAATAGTCAAGGGTCATGGAAAGAGGCTATCATGTTCAAAGAACGTGATAACTCAAACCAAGCAGGAAGCAATTAAAAAATAGGCAGACTCAAGAACAGATGTCATTGTGCAGAACTAGAGTTGGAAGTGTTTCCTGAGGCTTCATAGAAGGAGGACATCTCTTAGGGTCACAATAGACATCAGTATGGAAAATGGGTGAGAGTTGAGGAGGGCACTTAATATAGAGGTGGGGGCAGGGACAAACTCTGGAACTGTTTAACTTGCCAATTGGGACGTTTTATGTTTCTGTATTGCTAGACATCCTCACTGTGGTAGTCCCCCAAGGTGTTATATTTTCACTCCTCCTGTTTTTGCTGAATTAGCTTTTGTTGGCATTAGGGCTCTGTTTACTTAACCCCTGCTAACCAGTGCTAAAGTGTTTGTACTCTCTCCTTCAAACATGTAAAATTGGACTATATCTGGCTGGCACATTTAATTTACTTGTACGTAAATGATGCTATCTGTAAACAGGGCTTTTAAATTAAATGCTACTCGTGGATCTGCAGCACTCGTTGTGCCACTCACTAAAGAAGCCTTCTAAAACATGTCTCAGGCCAGCCACTGCAGCCTGTAGTACAGTTTTAAACTGCCATTTTGACCTGGCAAAATAAACCTTTTGCCAGGCATACACCTTCCTTTTTATACATATAAGTCACCCAAAGGTAGGTTCTAAAGGCTGATAGTGCAGGGTTCGTTGTATGTAAAAGGTAGGACATGTGGGGTTAACTTTTACATGTTTTAGTAGTGAAAAAATCCTAATGTCTTTTTTAACTGTTGTAAGGTCTATCTCTTTTTTATTGAGTAACACTGGGTTACCTTATTACAATTATTAAGTGAAAACTGTGAATTGGGAGCAGATGGAGTTTCAGTGTTTATACTCAAATGAATTTTAATTTAAAATCCTCTTAGAAGGGTAAAGTTGGATTTCAAGTCACAATTCTGAAAATGCCACTTTTCGAAAGTTGACAGTTTGTTGTCACAACCATATGTACCTTCATATAGTTTCTTGGATCACATGGCTGTGAAAGGCTGATCTTTTGCAATTTGTGTATTGCCTCCAGACAGTAACACAAAGGGGGCTTAGGTGTTATGTTATGTAACAGGGTTTTGTAGAGCGCAAACAGCTGCCCAAATCAGGCTTCCCGGAGGACTGACAGCATATCTATTCAAAGCCTATTAGTTTATCTAAACAGGTATGTTTTTAGTTGTTTCTTGAAACTTAACAAATTGTTATTGGACCTGATCTGTAAGGGAAGAGCATTCCACAGCTTTGCCGTGAGGAAGCCACATGAACAACCTCCTCACCTCACTCACTTTATTCTAGGAACTGTAAGGAGGGAAATATCATTCGATCTTAATGGTCTTGCGACTGTGTGAGATGCAATGAGATGTTGCAATACATGAGGACAAGATGAGTATTTTAGCTTATGGGTGAAGCATAAAGCCTTAAATGCTATGTAACAAAAGTAGTTGAACGAGACACGAATGTGCTGAGTCCATGTTGGTCAGACCCATAAGTGCTTGTGCTGCCTCATTTTGTATGACCTTTTGTGACATAGTTTGGGCTGCCTAGGTATTGGGAGTTACCAAAGTGAAGGTGTGAAACATGTGTGGACAGGATGGGTCATCCTGGTAGGATGGCTGGTGGAGGAGATATATCCAGCCACACTTACATTTCAAAGGGCTGTGACTCCTGCACACATAAAGATATATGACACCAGGTCTGCCCTGTCTTTTGTCATCTCACACACGTTGGAGCTTTGAGAGGGGAAGGAGAAGACATTTTCAGAACTCAAGGTGGGGTTAAGACAGGGAGTCTCCCCATACAAAGGCTAGCAGCAGGAATAAATATTGGACATCCTTGAGGCAGTCTTTAGAACACTCCTGGACCTGTGGAAGTTACAGACAAAGGACTGCCCTGCTTCTAGAGGATGGCCCTACTGCTTGAAGAACTGCCTTGCTGTCTAAGAAGGAAGACTAGAACTGCTTGTCTTCACTCCAGACTAATTAGAGTTACTCCAAGGGTCAGTTGGCTAAAGTGCTGTGAGAGCTACAGGGACACAGCAAGCTTCAGAGACCTCCCTGCAACTGCCCAGCTGACCTGCTGTATTTGGACATGCCTGGACCTGCAACTGCACATTTCTAAGCCCTGCTTCCCTCTGTTATATTGAGTCCCAGATCCCCATGACTTGCCTCCCCAGGTCCTGGACCTTTGGCTGGCATATTAATGTGTAGTCCTCCTCAACAAAAGGAGAAAATACTGAAGTTTGCACTCCTTGTGACTGCGAACAGGCGTGTTTGTGCAAATACTGCCACCCCAGGCGATTGCCAACGTGAAGCTCTGTGACACCTGCTCTTTGCTGTACAATGACTGCCAGCGATGACCGGCAACACAAGAACTGCACTTTGTGCTACAGCAACGACAGCCCATCGTGGCCGTCAATGCAAAGCTACAGCAGCGACCATCATCAATGCCCAGCCAGCTAATCGTGCTACAGCTATGACAGCCTTCAACAGCGGGCCTGCTCTTCACGCTGCAGTGTTGACATCCACAACTCCTTGCCTGCTCCTCACGTCCTCCTCTACTGCAGATGAAACTCTTTGCACTGAACTCAGAAGGTAACTCTTCAGCAGGACTAACTTGGTCCATACTTCTGACCCGCGCTCCATTGCTGCCATCTTTAACATGTGACTTTCCCCTGGTCTAGCGCCAGCAGATGCCCGCAAGTGGCACTTTGTGCTTTAGTGCTATTTTCACTTATAGATGGGTGGCAGCTGCTGAGAGAGGACACAGACGCTGGGAGAGATGCAGAGCGGGTGGGGGATGCTGAGTGAGAGTGAGCATGAAAAGACACAGTGTGGTGCAGGCTTGGCTGGATGAGAATGAGCAGGTCAGTGTTGCGGTTGGAGACAGAGGAGCCAGGGTAGGGCTGGGGGTGATGTAATTGCATGGTGAAAATAGTTGGTTTTGGAGGAGCCTCCACAACCTCCATTTGACAACACTTTCAAAAGCTACTCGGGAGGACTCCAGTGGATATCTGAAGAATTCATCCGACATCACCCGCTGTAAGCAGCTGCATTTACCACACAAAGCTTGCTGCACTTAGCTGCTCTTGATGCTGCAGCACTAGTTTTGCCATAGTTCCACCAACTGTTACTTGAGGCTTGGAGCTTGCTGAGCGAACCAAACAAGTGATGGTTCAACAGAGCCCTGAGTAATTACCTAACCTGAAGTGGTGCCTGAAGAGGCGTTAACTGTGTAAGACTTGTTCATGAGTACAGCGCAGCTATGAACTGGTTCAGGGCACAAAAGAAAAGAAGGTGTGGAAGGCAGAGAAAGTGAACAGCAAAGCGGGGGGCTCATTAGGCTCAAACTGACTGAGACTCCTAATGCATGGAAGCAGCCATCTTAGAGACTGGTGCAACTTGTCCCTGGGGGCCATCTGTTTCCCCCCCAAATGGTTTGCTCTAAGGGTCTAAAGGATGAAAAGGTCCAAAGGATTAAAGGCCAATTTTCTGTTGCCTGCCACCCCCTGGACGTTTCAATCTTATTTATACAGCTAGGGGTTGCGGTACTCAAGCGTTTTAAGCAACAACGAAGTGGTTGATTATTATCACTTATTATTATAACCTTTTATTTCTTCATGCCTTTTAGATATTATTGAGTTTACTGGACTGGTCTTGACAATCTACCAGCTTGACAACTTGATAATTAATTATAGCTTATCATATCGGAGCACCTGCTGAGATAAAGAGGCAGCGTGACTGGGGTTGTCATTGTCAAAGGGCACAGGGGTGAAATGCTGTTCGTGCTGGTGCCTCAGTATAATCACTCCCACAATCCCCTGCTGTTGATATATCTGGGGATGTCATTCTGGAGTATTTTGATATGACGATTGGACATACAACACAACGATTGGACATAGAACAAGTAGTAGACGGATACGTATCAAGGTATCCGGAAACAGGCATGGTGATGCCTTGGGAAAATCCCTAATCTACCAGCATACTGAGCTGGAATAAGGATATTGAGTTTTCTGTAGACAGACAACTTACTGACATAAATGATTAAGCCCTGATGAAGTTCCTACTGTTTATGGAACGAAATGGGTTGGCTGGGAAGTTTGTGTAGATAAGGAATTAAAATCGATGAAAAAAGTGCAAATAAAAGTTTCAAAATAACAAGATTGACTGGACTTCCTTACCTGGTGCACCTCTTTTTTCTTTACTGACTAAGGATCTGGAACACAGGGTCACCGCACAACGGCCGGTGCTGGAGTTATTGTGCGCAGGACGCTCTGATAGATGAAACTAGTGTGAGGTGCAGATTGGAAGGTCCGCCGTTGGGTTCTTTTCATTTAACTTTTGAAACTGTGCCCTGACTGGCTACCTCTCTCCGAGGGCACACAGAAGTGTTAATAACATGAATTGGCATTGTTCAGCAGGAGCACCAGGCAGGTCTGCCCACTTTCCTGCTTACTATTCAAGCTCACCCACTAGACCCTAGCTAACACTATCAGACAAAGCACAGGCATAATGGGGCCAATATAGGATGAGACAAATTCAAACTAACAATGTTCGTAGATGATATTATGGTGACGGATCAGAATCCGGTGAACTAAGTAGGACCACTACTAGATGAACTAATGAAATTTAGATTAGTTTCTAAATTAATGTAGGAAAATCTGAAGTCCTGCTCTTACATCCACC
Source organism: Calotriton arnoldi (assembly GCA_963921515.1). Classification (NCBI taxonomy): domain Eukaryota; kingdom Metazoa; phylum Chordata; class Amphibia; order Caudata; family Salamandridae; genus Calotriton; species Calotriton arnoldi. Next base: position 66,376 of record CAWUFW010010742.1, on the reverse strand, counting down.
TCCTAATCAAATGCAAGATCTTCATTGAATGCTACACATTGAACCGGGAGTGGAAGCAGTCACATATTTAGGTGGACCATTTCATTGCCTAGGTGACAACACTCAACATTTTTCTCCTTCCAAAGGAAATTAAAACAGATCTTTTGAAATGGAACTTACAACACTTGTCCTTGCTCTGTAGAATAGCCATAATCAAAAAGATACTGGGGGGCATATTTAAAAGACAATGGTGCAACTCGGTGCCACTTGCAATTTTGCTGCACCAAGCTGCGTCATTGTATAAGTGCAAGAATAAGCTGTATTTACAAGAATACGGTGCATTTCTGTACTCATCACCTGCACCGATGCACAAACAGCAGCTGTGCGCCAACGCAAACGTCCTTGCACCATGGTGCTAGGGATCCTGGGTTGCAGGGAAGATTGTTATTGTGCAGGAAGGGACTCCTTCCTGCACAAAAACAATTATTAATGGCATTTTGCTCCTTCTATGTGTGCTGCAAAATGCAGCACACATAGAAAGAGCAAAGAATTATAAAGGTATTCCTCCTCGTTGCGCCACCCATACGCCTCCCCGGGGGAGGTGTAAGTGTTTGGCGCTGCCTTAGATTTACGACTCCTTGTAAATCTGGGGCAGTGTCAAAAATCCATGGGTGTTGCTGGGAACGCCCACAGCAACACCCATTGCGTGCCCCTTTAACTCAGAAAACGGCATCAAAGGGAACGATATTTGCAAGGCTGTGTTAAGCCACACAACACTGCTTTATAAATATGGAGCAGGACACCGCGCCACCAGTGCATCGCAAAGAGTGACACTCCGGTGGTGCAGGGGCCTTGTAAATGCGGCCCTATATCTATTTCAACCCTTCCCATAGCACTCCTGCGAGTGAGTTGTAACCAACTGCAATCCTTGACTAATAACTATATGTGGTCTCACAAAATGCTTAGGATAGCAGCGAAACATACGCCTAGAGCAGTTTACCAGGGGTCTTAACAATTCCTCACATGCTGCCCTTTCTGATGGAGTGGGGCATTTTCGAAACAGACATACAATGGTGTTGACAAGAACATTAAATGACAACCACCTCACTATGGCAAGAACCATGGCTAGTACACAAACACAGGTTGGGGGTAATAATACTCCCTGGTTACACAGGCAGCATTAACAACCTAGGGGTTGTGTGGTAACACAGAGGAGTTTCACAGCATTTCCTTCCCCCTTTACTTCTATCAGTTTCAATCCTGACTTTCAGCCAGATATGCATAAAAACACTTACTCAAAAATGGAGGGAAAACAGGTATGTGGGCTCCCACTTTAAAAATTGACACATCAAACAGTTTAAGATATCAAATTCAAATACCAATTTCCAGAAACCGAGCTATATCCATACATGAAGGTAAGGCATTAGGTTCTGTAACCTGAGATAAAAAGGGATGCTACGGTGATTAAAGACTTTTTCAGCCTTGTACATGCACATACTAGTCTATCAGCCCACACACAAGATGCTAGAACAAAAGAGTTCAGAGAGGAAATTGGGGAGAACCTTGTCGCAATAAAATTGGGGTAGTATTCAAGAATGTGTAAAGTGAAAAAAATACAAATTACTTTCATAATGGTATTGAACACCCCACATACTAGCGAAATTGGAGAAAACTAAATAAGTCTGCTGGAGGGAGTGTGGGGCAATGGCCTACCTGTCCCATCTCATGTGGCACTGCCCAAAACTAGAAAGATACTGGGAAGAGGTCCTAAAGGACTTGGAGAAAGGCTTTGAGGTAACCATAGATCGAGACCAGTGGGTTATTTTGCTGGGGCTTTCCTCCACCGAGGGGAGATGATATAAATTGATGAGGGGGAAACAGTTGACATTACATTGCCTTGACAGTATCTGTTTAGCCTTTAATTTTAGTCTGGAGCGAGAAACCCTGCCATTGGTGTGCGATTGGTTCAATAGAATGTGGGACATTCTGGCAATGGAGAAAATAACACAATATTTCGAACCGCATTAATCCTACTAGTGGACTAGGATCCATACATATCCATCATGTCTGTGGACTACAGAGACTTACATCAACCATGCTGGCGAAGAGCCGTCTGAATCATACCAAATAACTGCATTATGCTGCTCTGAGAGATGCAAAAGGTTTAGTAGACGTGGGGGCATATGTACAAGGAAGTGGCGGAGTGAGGCATTAGCCGTCATGGCTTAACGCCTCACTCCGCCACTTCAGAAACGCAAGGCTGCACCACATTTACAACAATATGGTGCAGCCTTGCATTTCCTCCTGCGCTGGCGCTACACTCAGCAGTGTAGCGCCAACGCAGGCACCCTTGTACCATAATGCAAGGGTGTCTGCATGCAGGGGAAGATTGTCTATGTGCAGGAAGGTCCCCCTTCCTGCACATAATCAATCTTTAAAAGGCATTTTGTCACTTCTATGTGTGCTGCCTAATGCAGCACATATGGAAGTCACAAAATGTCAATTTTTTTAAAGATTGTTTATGTGCAGGAAGGGGGACCTTCCTGTACATAAACAATCCAAGGCTTTTTGCTTTTTCCATGTGTGCTGCACAAGGTAGTGTAGTGTAGTTCCTATTTCCCTTCTAGGCTCTGCGCATTGGAATAATATACCCTATAGGCTTGACATAGGACTGAGGTCGGTATGTCCCTATCGAGTATATTAAACTTAATTACTTTGTGCCAGCTAGCTCAGAGGCCATTAGAAACTCCTTGAAAACAAGAAGGGAGTAGTTTCTGGCAACCGCATAAACATGACTACTTTGTTTCCCTTTAGAATCGGAACACGTCTCAGAATCGTGGAAACAATAGATAACAGTTTCACTCAGTCAATCGTGCATGCTTAGTTTCTCAGAGTTACACAGAAAGAATAGATGGCCGTTTCAATAAAAGGATTTATTGAACAGTCTTGTTTCTCGTGTAAGAGATATGTGCTGTTATGATCACAAGACAGTATGCAAGATATATTATGTACAGCGTAAGCAGTAGAAATAAATTATACTGTGCTAGCATTATCTTTTAGCATATATTCACGTACATAAATAACATGAGCTAAAAATGCGAGTACTCATATGATGCGTCTCTAAGCTAGTTCTACCCCAATGTACCTAACCTAGTCTAGGTGTAGGGCAAGGTAAGAAGTAGGCAAAGTATTCTCTAGTATGGTATACTAAGAGTATGTTAAGTCTAGTGTGCCAAGAGTCCCTCTAGGTTCTGGTCAGCTCCATACCTTGAGAATGAGAGAGATGGGAATCTCTTTCCGGACTCGAACTCTAACACCCCGCGAAGGGAGTCAGAACACTGGAAGCTGGATTCTTCTGCGAGCAGGAACGACAGCGTCTTCTCAGTGCGTCAGGCCGGGATACGGGCTCCTCTGAAGTCGAGGTCTCCTCTAACTTGCTTGGGCAAGGGAAGGTATATTTATACCTGGTAGGTACTTTGGAATGTTAGCATTGACGTGAAGTCAGACAGAGGAAGACATCAGGAATGAACCCTTAAGGTATAGCGGTTCATACATAATAGATGAGTTCTTGGAGAAATCAATAATCCTCTGCTAGGGGAACTCCCAAGAGCTTAAGGGTCTGGTTTCTAAGAACTCGTTGTGACGTTAGGGTGGACGGATGTCGGTGACCATGCCTGTATTTGGAGTGCACGGCTAATGCCTAAATAAGGACTGGGAATCTATGCCTAAATAAGGGCAATGCGAATTGTGCCTATATAAGGACATGTTTCAGGAAAACCTATATACGGACACCTAAAGCGGAATACAACAGTAGCACACATGGAAAAAGCAAAAATGAAGTTTCGCCAACTTAAGACCAGGTTTTCCCTGGTCTTAATTTTAGTGCTGCCTCTTGTAGGAAGTTCCACAAGAGGAAGAAGGCATGTACATTTACACTTAGGTGTAAATCTGCACTCAGAAATGGAGATAAGCAAAAAGTGTAGTTTTACACCTAGGTGCAGTAGTAGATTTACACATGACTAAATGTACATGTGTACATTTGCTATTGTTAAAAACGTGATAAAACAGTGCCATTAAATGTTAGGCTCTGTTTCTGTCACATTCTTCATTCTTTTCCCGCACAAGAAGATTAACATGTTTTAAACAGTAAATCAATAAATGTTAGCCATGCCTCATCTTTCCTCCATCTATGTTCTGTGAACACTATAGAAAGCTAAATAAAGACTTAGCTATAATATCAAGAATGTTGCTACATGGTAGGAAACACAGTAATGATGGAACTCAAACATCGAAGGGCAATTCATTTGAATAAAAAGTCCCATATAAGGTGTATTTTATAATGAGATATGAATGCACAACGATTTTTTCTGACAAATGCACCAGCAACTTGGATTTGTTAAAATTCTTTCTTTCTGAGATAGCACAAATAATCATATTCCAGCTAATATGCAAACATTTTAGTGCTGTTTGCATTCCCTCAAATCATCATGCTGTACATGTGGTGCATTTCAACTTTGATGCAGTTTTCAGGTATTATTAAGGGTGATTCTTTTCTTAATAAAGCAAAATTTGCCAATTTGGCTTCTTGGGACTGATTGCAAGTCAGTCGGAATGGAATTAGCACATCTGTCATGCTTTATCCTCTCTCTAATCAGTATTCCAAATTACAGGGTCTGGAAGAACTGGTTGGAAAAATCCAGCAGTCGTGTCTCATGCCATTATTTTCAAATGGGGAACCAATCAATTCCTTGTCATGTTAAAAAAAAAAAAACTTCCACTCCACTGCTCCCCTGTCCCACTTGCCTATTCTTCACCCCAAGCCCCAGCCCCCAGATACATTTATCACCTGCTCAAGACAGGTGGTAAATGTATGCAATAAAACTGCATGGAACAAGGAATGCTGTGTGCTTTTATGACAGGAAAAATCTGCCCACATATGAATTTCCCATTCCATAGGGGTTTACTTGTAATAGCATGGTACGAGGGTGATTTTGCTGACAAAGAACCTGTAAAATCGCATACAATTTGACTGCGTGGTAAATTTGCCCAGTACCATGCAACTCGTAATTAGGGCTTATACCTTTCAGTCAAACCACTCATTGGATACATCTGTCTCTGCTCTCACCTCTCCCTGCCCATATTTCTTACCTGTATCTTTTCTTAAGGGTAGGTTTCTAGCCTGTGCCTCTCACTGCTTACACCCATCCTTCAACAATTACTATCTGCATCTCTTCCTCCTTGCACCTCTTTCAGCCTTCAATCATCTGCAGTTACTTGTATATCTCCCACTCACTGCTTGCACCTATAGTAGACTTCACCCAATCTTCACCGATCTCTGCACCTCTACTTGCCACATCACAGTCAGCCTACACCCATCTCAAACATGTATCTGCCTTCACTGCTCACTGGCTGCACCTTTCTCAGACTTTCATTCCATTCATCTTCCAGTTTATGCCTCTTATTCATCACACAGTCCCATATATAATCGTTCTCAACTCTTGCCTCACCCTTCCCATATATCTCACTGTCTGCCTGCACATCTCCATGTCTGCACCTATCCCTGCCATCTTATCTGCATCAGCATTTCCTTCCCTCCATGTAACCCTCCCTGCCCTACCTCTACATAGCTGTAACTCTAGCTGCCCATAATCTCACAGCATGCACCAAGTCTGCCTCTCTTGCTATCCCAACATCTACCTAGCCAATACTCTCACTGCTTGAGCTTTTCCCTACATGTATTTCTCCTTCACAGAACCTCTCCCACACTGCACCGAGCCCAACTTCTTATCCCAGTACCTTTCCTTGGGTCCATAACTTCTTCTTCATTGCAGATCTCCCTCTCCATGCCTCTCCTTGCCCAACTTCTCCCTGCCTATGTATATCCCAATCCTTGCCTCTACCCGCCCTTACGTCATCTCTCTCTGATGCTACTGCTTGCACATGTCTCAGTATCCAGCTCTCTCTGCCAGTACCTCTCTCTGCCAGTACCTCTCACTGCCCAAACTTTTCCCTGATCATACATCTCACTGTGGACCTGACTCTGCCCTATCTTTCTCAGCCTGTCCTAGTCCACTCTTCTCCCAACACCTGCCTCTCCCTGTCCAGGAGCATAATACAGGACCCTACAGCCCCTGCAGTGCAGGGGGCCCAAACCCCTTCAAGGGACCCCAACCATTCAGGGTACCCCTATTCAGCCCAAGGCTAATGACTATCTATAAGATATGCGAGATTCAGGGGATCCTCATTACATTCAGCAAGGGGGCCCCACTATTTTGTGTAACACCACTGTAACTGCTTGTGCTCCTCCCTAACAGTAAGTATTCCTGCACCTCTTCCAGGCTTCGCCTCATTCTGCCACACCTCACCCTGACCATTTCTTCTTGCCTATATCTCTCCCTGACTATCTATCAATGCCTGCAACTATCCCAGCCTACTCCCAGCCCGCAACTCTTCTGGTCCATACCTTTCCCACTTGCAACTCTCCTTGCCCACCCCTATGCCTACTCACACCTCTAACAGCCTGCATCTTTCCCTGCTCCCACATAATCCCATTCCAAGCAATATTCCTCCCTGCCCGTATCTCTTCCTCTTTACAGCTCTTCTTTTCCACACCTGCCCCTTCCTGGACATCTCTCTACCCATGCCTCTACCTGTCTTCATCTCTCCCAGCCAGCACCTCTACTTGTTTGAACTTCCTACAACCTGCACACAGCAAAGTCTTATACATATTCCAAGATGCACCGCTCTTTGCCTGTACCTTTGAATGCTTATCCCTTTTCCTTTGCATATCGGTATGCTTACATTATTAGGGGTGAACACTGAATTAACCAATGCTGACTTCCTTTTTCAGACACAAAGAAATCAACTGTAGCCTTATATTTTCAACAGACCTCACTCATCCTGACCTACAATTGGCCCTTAATCGCCCACTTTTTGCTAATTGCAACACAAGACAAGTAATCTAAACAAGAATGTCACTTTCAGCTGATTTTGAAATTACCGTAAATGCTTTGTACACACTTTATCACCCCAGTACCATTAAAAACCCACAGATGTTTGATACTAACGCATTTAAGAGACCCGGTGAAATACAGATGTTTGTCAAGCCTTGGAAGGAAATGTTCCTGCACGAGAGAAATTGGAGAGCTTCATCATAATTTGGTAAAACATTCAGGAAAATATAAAAAATATTTTTGTGCATTGTCCCAGTTAGCCAATAAAGGCCCCCACTTATCTGATACCTCCAAACACTGGAGAACCAGGGCACACATTTGTGAGTAAATATTTTCAGGGATATATACCTGTTTGAGGAATATTTGAAATAATGAACATGTTTTAGGGGAACATTACTGAAAATCTGACAACAATCATACTTTCTTGCTTACATACGCCTACTACAACTCCTCGGTTATTATAGACCACCCCAATATACCCCACTCCACTCTACCATCAATCTACTCCACTTCAATCTGCCCCACTCCAATCTACTCCATTCCATTATGCCCTATATACCACCCAGTCTACCCTACTCCACTCCAATCTACCCCAATATATCCCACTCCAATCTACCCAGATGTACCCTACTCCTGTCTTCCCCGCCCCAATCTACTCCACTCTAAACTACCTCAATCCACTCCCCCACCCCAATAAACCCCACTCCACCCCACCTCAATCCACCCCACTCCATTCGACCCCACTCCAATCAATGCCAATCTACCTCACTCTACTCTAGCCCACCCCACTCCACACCGCTAACTTTTAGCCATGCTGAACAGCAGCCACACTGATGTTTGTTATGTTTGCAAGGATTCTTTAATTGTTATCTGAAGATGGCAAACAAAAAAAATAATTTATACTTAGGGGTGCATATTAAGTAAACATGTTTTGTATTATATCTGGTACTGTTTGGATGAAAATTCACCAAACTAAGAAAAGGCACCCAATGGTGGAAAGGTTTTTGTGCTATTACAGTTTGAAGTTTTGTCCATCAGTTTTGAGACTTTTTCAAAACAAAAGTTTGCTGTGAGACAACTTTTCTAAAATTGAAAAGTCTCAAGTTTAGGGCCTTCCCACCCACCACTTTTTTAGCCTTTGAACGGTTGACTAATCTGTATCAAATCTGGCACACTTTTGTCATGTATGGTGAACTCCCTCGAAATATTCAACACTTTAGTCAAGGATGTTACAATATTTATAAAGGATGCAATACTGGAATCTTATTCAGTGAGGTGTCCTCCTTCACAAAACAGGTGCAACTACACATGAGTAATAACATGACATTTAAAACTTAGGCATTTATAGTGCATATGTAGTTAAGGTTAGGTCTGACTTTCAATTGAGAAAGCAGTTTTTGTTTTCTCAACTTTGGCACCATTTGATCAATCTGCTCAAAGCTTTCCAATTAAACACATTTCAACATATTTTGTATAGCAGGTTTAGTGTATAACCATCAAAAGGGAGCTGAAAACGTTACATTTCCTCTTTCAACTAAGATTTTCTGCTCTCCAATACAGAAAAAATGGCTGAACAGTATTACATGAAAGTTGACATGAAAGTAGAACTTTACTCAATTGCCTTTGCTTGTTGTAAATCTGTTAATTTGTGGATCCTTTGTGGATTTGCATATCCATTATAAAACATAAAAGACATACAACATAAAATAATTGGATTAAGGGGCTTTTTCAACCACTGTCTGGTGCTGAATTGTGAATCCAGCTGCAGATTTGCAAATCTGCAAATGTCTGATTGGCTGTCCATTACACACAAATGTCTGTCTTGGCTGCCATTACCCAACAATGTGCACCGTACTGGAAAAAATGAAAGCAAAAAGGGCATAACAAGGTTTGTTGAGCCTACACTGACCCCCAGGGCACATGCGGTGGGGGAACAAATGAACTCACCTAAAATGAAAATAAATGTGAAATGTGTGGTGGGTGTGTGCAGGATTCGAGAACCCTGTCTTAGTTTGTTAATCTTGAACTCTCCATAAGCCCTGAGCTCTCTCCTAGGACCTCAGAATTAGAAATCCAGCACAGGGTTTGTGAATACTGGAGAAAAAAAAGATTTTAGCATATTATAGCCCTGTTTAACCAATATCCACTGGCATGGTTGGCAGCAGGGGTTTGACGTCCACCCTTGTCATGCACAACCTTTGGCTGTGTGCAGTGGGAATTGACTGTCCATGACTGGCTGGGTGCAAGGCCTGGTCATAGATCATGTGCGGCACAGTTGGTCACCCTTCACTGTTAGGTGCAAAAAACTGTTGCATGTCTTTTTTTTTTTTAATCCTCATTCACCTCAGAAAAGAAGAAAAAGATGTCCATTTTTTCTGCCCTTCTTATCGGGAGAGATACTGACCACTGACGGGCATACTACAATAGGCACCCGCCTTTCTGCGGCTATCTCTCTCACACAGTGTAAACACCGGAACTGCTTGTGATTTCCGAAGTATGACCAGTCCCTATAGCAGTCTAAGAGTTAATTAGCCGGTGTAATCAATGGACATATTTTATGATCTTGTTTAAACAATTTAACCTAAGGAAACTTTATAGCAACCCTTCCGGGCTCTCCAACCATAACAGTAACAGATTCCAGAAAGCTTTCTTCTTAGACTTTTTTCCGGATAGATCCATCTTAGACATATATATAAGGGACTCCAGCCACTCTGAATGCTGTGGTGGTATATTGCTCACCCATTTCCGACATATTTCTCTTCTAGCTAGAAGCATTGCATAAAACAACATATCTCTAACACTGATCACAAGTTCATCAACCACGCCAAAGATGACCAAAGGAAGGCTTACCTTTATATGCTGACCCAAAATACCTGACATTGTCGTTTCCACTCTATTCCAGAAGTCACTAATTGCGGGACATTGATAGAACATATGCACGTCCGTAGCTTTTTCTAGCCCACATTTAGCGCAACTGGTTCGGCTTCCCTTCCTCATCTTGGATAGTTTTTCGGGTGATGTATATGCCCTATGGAGTGAAAAAAGGTGGTTCCTTCTTAAAAAAGCAGGTTTGACAATGAGGTAAAGTGTACGCTTAGATACTTGCCAAATATTCTGCAGCTTCTCCCTCGGCAAGTAATTCCCCCACAATTCCTCGGCCAAAGTGAACTCTCCGTCCATGGTGTCCTGAAGGTGCCAGTATCATAGTGCTACTTCCTTATTTCCTGGTGGTTTGGTTACCAGTTGATCTTCTAAAATATTGCCTGTACCGAGTGTCGATTTTCTACTTTGCTCCCAGCTTTTTAGTTGTAGATATTTGAACTTAGAGAGAGTCCCCTCCATCAGCCCATTTAAATTGTACCAAGGTAATAGTTTACCTTCTCTTGTCAAGTCTCCCCAGACCTTAATGTCAGCGTCTTTAATTGGTATTGCCAACTTGTCCTTGAGACATTCTGGGGTTCCTGGTGACTCCCAGATTGGGGCGAAATGGGAATAATAATCCAGTTTCGAAAGGCGTCTAATTTGATACCACATTATTGCCATTGACTGTAGCACCTTCAATTTAACTTTCTTAAAAAATTTGGGATCCCCAAATTTGAAGAGAAAACCGTCTGAGTCTATTTGGCACTCCTTTAACATTGCTGTGTACATTAGACCTATCATGGATCCATCCGGTATCTTTATGAGCATTCTGAAATTTTTTAATTGAAAGGCCCATGCGTAGTATTGGATGTCTGGCAGGGTTAGGCCTCCCTTCTCCCTCTTCCTCCGCAGTTTTTTCCATGAGATCCTAACCCCTTTGTTAGCCCAGATAAATGAATGTATTGCCTGTTGGATTTTATGTATAGTCATTTTGTCGAAATGAAGAGGTATGGAATCAAATATAAAAGTAATTTTTGGTAGGATAGTCATCTTAACCAAACTAACTCTACCTAAGATAGTTAACGGGAGGTGTACCCAGCTCTTCATTAGTTTAACAACTTCTTTAAACACCCTCCTTAAATTATTCTCTGCAATTACACTCATATCCTGAACTATCCTTATGCCAAGATATCGCATCTCCTTTTTTATTAAGGGGTTACTTCCTGCATGATTCCATAACATCACTTCTGTCTTATGTTCATTCACTGAGTACCCCGACACTTCTCCAAATTCTGTTGCTATACGTAAAATTGTTGGTAAAGCAACTTCTAAATCAGATGAATATACCATAAGATCGTCCACATATAGCGCGACTTTCCTAACCCAGTCTCCCTGATGAAAGGGTGGAATGTCAGTTGTATGCCTAATTCTGAAAGCGAAAGGCTCCATATAAAAGTTAAACAAAAGGGGGGAAAGGGGACAACCCTGTCTTGTACCGCTGTAAATTTTGAAGGGAGAGGATAGTCTTCCATTTACCAGAACCCTTGCTACAGGCTCTTTATATATTAACCTTATCGCTCTACAAAAGTTGTCTCCCAAGTTATATCTCTCTAATACTGAAAATAGGTAGGACCATCTCACCTTATCAAATGCTTTTGAGGCATCTAATGTTATTATAGCTAAAGGGGTGTTGAATGTTGTAGCAAAATCGATAGACCCTATGAGCTCATACGTGAGCTCGTGTAAATATCTCTCTTTCACAAAACCTCTCTGATCTTCATGAATTTTACCACCTGTAATTTTAGCTAGTCTATTGACAAAAATTTTTGTAAAGATTTTGTAGTCTGAATTTAAAAGAGAAATTGGTCTGTATGACTCACATAATGTTGGATCTTTTTCCAGTTTCAAAATAAGGGAGACTGTAGCCTCATTCCATGACTTTGGTAGTTGTATTCCCTGACCCAATACCTCATTCATCACTAATGTCAACAGAGGGGACACCACCTCTACTAAGATTTTATATAGCTCTGTTGGTATGCCGTCTGGTCCAGCTGCTTTACCCCTTTACTAGTTTCGATGGCCTTAACAACTTCCTCCTGAGCGATTTCTTGATTTAACATCTTTTGTTGGTTAACATCTATAGGTTGAGTGGATTCCGTAAGCCAACCCTCTATCTCAATGTCTACCATTTCATCTTTTCCTTCCATATATAGATCACTAAAGAACTCCTTAAAGGCCTCATTAATCCCAGTTTCACTACTCAAAATATTTCCAGATTGGTCTTCCCTGATTTCTTTAATTCTACTCTTATTCCGTTCTGCCTTAACTTTCCAGGCTAAGAGTTTACCTGCCCCCTCCCCATACTCAAAATGTGCTAGTTTGCTAGCATCCCACCTTTTCTAATCCTTACTTGGAGGGTCTCAAATAATTGATTCTTCGTTAGTAACTGCTGTTTTTCTAACTCTACTTTATTCTCCTCCAAATCTATTTTTTTAATTTCCATATCTATTCTCTTCAACTCATCCTCTAATCGTGATATTTCTCTTTTATATACCCTATTTCTGTAGCAGGTTATACCTGTGATCTTACCTCTGATGAACGCCTTTAGAGTATCCCACACTGTTCCATTTGAGGCTGAGCCTCTGTTAACCTCGATAAACTCTCTAACCTCTTCTTTAAGGTTTTCCATTGCTTCACTATCTGTCAATATGGTGCTGTCCAGAGTCCACCTATTCTCTACACCCCTATTGCTATTTTTGAGTGTTAAAAGAACTGCCGAGTGATCTGATAGGTGGGCCGCTTTATATTCTATTTCCGAAATATCTTCTCTGAGACTCCAATCTACTAGAAAGTAGTCAATTCTAGACCTACTCCCATATTTCTTATTATGAAAAGATGTACCCTGTGAAGTTCCCGCTCTTTCTCTCCAGAGGTCACACAGTGTATGCTGGGCCATCATGGTTTTTAATAAAGTACGTCAATTAGGTGTTGGAGTTGTTCTAGTTTTACTTGATTTATCTAGGTTAGGATCTAATACGACATTGAAGTCTCCTCCCATGATTATTGGGTCAGGGAAATCCAAAAGATTAGAAAAAAGATTTGTTAAAGGTTCGCAATCATCATGGTTTGGACCATAGTAACCTACAAGTGTTAACGGCCTATTGTTTACTTTAGCTTTTGCTATAATCCATCTTCCCCCTTTATCTACTTTTGTTTCTGTCACCCATATATTTGCTTGTTTCTTCACTATTATTGCAACTCCTCTAATATTTCCGCTCTGATTTGTACAAAAGACTTGTTCTACCCATCTTTGTTTTTCAAAGAGGTCGACACATTCTTTTTCAGCAAATGTGTCTCCTGCAGAACTAAAATATGTACTGGGGAGTCTCTAAAATACTGAAGTAACCTATCCCGTCGGCCGTTCACTCGTAAACCATTAACATTCCAGGTTAAAATCTGTATGGACATATCTTTTTTATTCTAAATGATACTGAGGAATTTGAGGAATTTGTTTTGACTGTTGCATGTCTTGTATGTAAAAAAAAAAAGATGAAGCATAATTTTATTTACTTTTTTTATTTTAAATTGTTTTTATTAGTTTTATATATACAGCATATCACATGAAACAAGGAACGTTGAAATATTCACTTTTTCATTTGAGATTAGAATGTACAAAGGGACATCAACTAAGTGTCCAAATCACCACAAACATTCCAGAGGAAGAGCGCAATTACAGTCTAAGAATATCCTTCATTAATGGAGCTTTATGTACCTTTGTCACATGTTTACATAAGTCTTGGTGAAAGTTGAGCCTTTTTCGGGACGGATGCTCAATTGGTGGGGGTCACACCTTTCCAGACTTAGCCACATACATACAACCCATCTTATCATTTTGGTGCAAGGGATCTCCATGCCAACATATCACTATTGGCCAGAAATGTATTTCCCGGAGAGCATCTAACAGAAAACAAAGCTATTGCCACCCCACCATTGTGTAGTCTGTGCTAGTGCAATACACTGCTATCTGTAATTTGAGGGATTACAGTGACTAACCGAGGGTTTACACTATCTGTGGCACTTTGTGTGTACACCTGTCACACATTGGCCTTAAAATTTGATGTGTATCTTAATCTATTCAGGGTAGGCGCTCATCTGGATGTAATTGCAGTTTTTGGTCAACTGATACCAGAGTTCCAGATCTTCTGCCAGTTTTTCATCTCATGTTGTGCAATGTTAAAATTGTTTATAAAGCGCATATACACCGACCGGTTTCTTGGAGCTGGATACAGGGAAGAGCTTACAGCTCAAACTCATTCATATGCCTGAGAGAACATCCAAGTTTTCAAAAGTCGTCTAAATCTGGGATAACAAGACGATGATCTAATATTAGATATGAGGGAGATCCAGAATCAAGGGGCCAGAACAGAAATCTAGCACTTCCTTGCCTCTTCTTTTTAAAGGGGGGAATGACCGAAAGGTTGAGGTGCGAGGACCTCAGATTGCGAGCAGGAGTGTACCTGTGGATGCGTGAAGAGATAAACTCGGGGTAGGTGCCATGCAGGGATTTAAAGATAATACATCCAATCTTAAAGGCAGAGCGCTGTTTTACTGGTAGCCAGTGGAGTTTTCTCATCAGGGGAGTGATATGGCACCTTCTTGGCTGTCAGTAAATCAGTCTGGCCATCTGATTTTGTACCAGCTGTAGTCTCTTTGCCAGGTATGCCGGGAGACCAAAATAAAGCGAATTTGAATAGTCAATATGAAAGATGACTAACTAATGCCAGAACAACCTGGACAAGGGCTTCAAAGGTGAAAAGTTTTCCAATGTTTCTAATCTTCCGAAGATGGAAGAAGCCGGAGGAAACTATGGACCCAACCTGAGGCTTCATAGAGAGATTATTATCTATTTGAATTTCTAGGCTCTTCTCTGAAGTTGTGGGCTGAGGGGACATGCCCAGTTCAACGGGCCAAAAGTTGCCATTCCATGGATTTTGGGAGCCTTCAACAAGAGCAAGCTCAGTCTTGTAGGGTTTAATTTCAATTGATTGCTGTTCATCCAGTTGTGGATGAACAGCATGTTTTTTGGGAAATTTAGGATTGAGTCCGGGGTATTATTGATTGCAAAAAGAAGTTCCATATCATAAGCATGGTTTAAGGTGCACAAGTTCCTTTTTGCTCAAAGACTGTACTAGCGAAAAAATATACAAGTTGAAAAGATGAGGGGACAAGGATGATCCTTGAGGTACACCACAGGTCAATTTGACCTTTGGGGAGCTAAAAGGGGAGAGTCCAACCATTGGGAGCAATATTTCAGAAAAAAACACAAGCCATTTAAGTGCTGTTCCCTGAATACCCACGATCTCAACACGTTCCACCAGAAGTTCATGGTCAACCGTATCAAAGGTTGCGGATAAATCAAGAAGCAAAGTGCCTGTGTAGTTCCTCTGTCAGCCTCTGTCGTCTCACTAGTTTCATTCTTAATTCCTCTGCTATGCACTATTCCCCAATATCTTTCCTCCAGCTAGTGACTGTTGGTGTCTGCGAGCTCAGCCAATGAATAGCCAGCCACCTACATGCCAGTAGCAGTATTTATTGAATAAACTTGCATCTCATTTTGTTTTTGGATTTACCCAATAAGCAAGCCTGTGGGTTGTTGTGTAGGTCTAGTTGGATCTCTGACTTATAACAAGCAGCTATGTGCATCCAATAGTTCTGTACAGAGGGGCAGTCCCGCGTCAGGTGGAAATACATGTCCTCCAGCTGGAGACATTTAGGACACTACGTGTCCTGGTGGGGTACATTTTGGACAGTATGTCTGGGTGACGTTTTCTGTATATGAAATTGAATTGTGTCAATCTAAATCAGAGGTTTCTCATAATAGTGCAGAGTAGAGCCAGGTTACCATCCCATTGACTATCTGTAAACTTTTGGGCACAGTCCGCCTCCCATTTTTCCCAGGATTTAAAGGGAGACATCTGGACATCAGTTCTCACTGCTGCAGATTACCCCTCTGCCATGGTCTGTGTGGAGCAACAGCTGTAGTGTGTAGGACACTTGTGGAGTGCTGGTTACTGTTCCCCATACTTTCTAGGCTGTATGGCACAGAGCATATTAATGTAAATATTGATGCCGCCCCAGATTGAATTTTTCAATAGCCTGGTGTAGAGTGAGCAAAGAGTCACTCTCATAGATCTCCTCCATGTCAGGCATTCTGAGCCCACCCTCATTTCATAGTTGCACTGTAGTGTGTCCCTACTGCACTTCCTCCCCATACTATGGTAATTGTTTGTGACCTTAATTGCTTCAGTATCTCGTGTGGCATGGGGAACAAGGAACATTGAACGAGATGCCGGAGTGCAAGCATTTTTTGATGTCCAAATAAAGAGGTCTTTAAAATACTCAATACATTTTGTAAACCAAATTGCCTAGAAGGAGCTTATCCTGTTACTCAAGATTTCACAGACAAACTGGCAAATCATTACACGTCCAAAGCAGACACGTTGGACTCCTATTTAAAACAAAGATAAAGCACCAGCCCCAACCCTTTTACAAAACAACAATCTAAGAATACTCTTACCTAGCCTTTTTGTTCCTTCCAACACATTTCACACAATGAATTTATGGACCTGGTCAAAGCAAGCAGGCCTGCAGGCAGCCCTTCTGACCCCCTGTCCACCACAAACCTCCAAGATAATTCTTCTAACAACCTCTGCTGCCCCACCAGTAAGAAGCATCATCAATTCCTTAACTACCGGAATATTTTCAGAAGAACTCAAAAAGTAATGCATACGCCCATTACTGAAGAAAACAAACTTGGACCTGCTGAACCCTGAGAACTAAGGACCAATTACAATTTGACCTTTTCTGGGCAAACTGATAGAAAGAACAGCATTCACCCATATGTCACAGTTCCTTGAAGATAATGCCATACTTTCAGTCTTTCAAATAGGATTCCATCCAGGAAGAGGCACATAATCTGCCCTCTTTGCCATCTGGGAAGACCTGAAGAACACAGTTGACCGGAACGGGGTTGATGCACTACTTCTCTTGGACCTCTTGGCTGCTTTTGACATGGTTGACCATGACGCTCTGATACAAAGACTTTACGAAGCTGGCATAGAGGGGACTGCTCTAGACTGGATCAAATCCTACCTTTGCAACAGAACTAGTGTCATCCATACCCCCCCTTCTCATCAAAACTGTACTTCACAAAAGCAGGTGTCCCTCAAGGCTCTATCATCTCACCCATGCTTTTCAATATCTACATGAAGTCATTACCGGCTCTGATCAATCAATTTCCCCCTCACGTGCTATAACTATGCAGATAACACACAAATGCTCCTTTACTGGAATGCCCCAAAGACGTTGGAAACTCGCCAATTTTCTATTGTCTCAGAGCCATGGATCAATGGATGGCGTGGAGCCATCTCAAATTGAATGCTTCCAAGACGGAAATACTCATGTGTGGCGATTGGAAAAATTATGACCCGCTCACTGCCTGGCCTGATGATCTGGAAACACCGCCTAAAGTATCAAAGGAAGTAAGAGTCCTCAGAATGACCATGGAATCAAAACTATCAATGAATGCCAAAGTAGACAAACTAGCAAGATCAAGTTTTGTTACAATAAAAACTCTGTGACAAATCTTTCCCCATCTGGGATTTCCACACAAGGTCCAGGCTACCATCTCTCTTGTTCTGTCCAAACTCGATCATGCCAATAGCCTCTACCACGGATCACCTTTAACGACTATGAAAAGACTTCAAAAGATTCAGAACTCAGCTGCCAGACTACTCTTACATTTAGAGCTGCAAGACCACATCTCCCCTGCCTTGAAAGCCCTTCATTGGTTACTGGTTGCCAGAAGATCCACGTTCAAGCTGCTTTGTATCACCCACAAAGTGATACATGGAACGGGACCACTCTTCATCAGGAATAAAATCACCAAACACATTCAGCAAAAGAACCTCGGCTTTAGAGTGGCACCTCGCCTCAAAATCCTAACGCACAAGAAAAAAAACACTCTTTTCAAGCAGCCAAACTAACTATGGAACTCTTTACCCCCCAACATAAGATCCATGGATAACCACCTTGTCTTCAGAAAACTACTCAAGAATTGGCTCTTCCCCACATTACCACCATACACAAACATAAATATATAACATATCCCTCTGTATGGAAGCATTTATTTGGACTATATTTATAGGTATTCATTTATGTGTATTGCTTTGTATAAACGTCTATAATAATTACGTTTTTAAAAATATAGATATATGTTAGTTCTGCTTAACAGGTGTACATATTACTGATAGTTACATTGTTCTATGTTTTTAACATGTATATAAGTGAATGCATAAATAAGTAAATCTTTTATCATAACTATTTATCTACAATTGCTTAACTATTGAATTACAAAAAATAAAAAACAAATACATAAATTTAAAGTGCAACAACACTTGAAAGACGGAGTTTATTAAATGCATCTTTAATCTACATATACTACCTTCCTTATGAATATATATATATCTTCCATGTACTTATGTATCTATATATTTATTACTTTTCTTCTAATTCAGCATATCCACAACACTACCCTATTTATTACCCTATACCGCTCTCAATATATCCTCAACCTCAACTCTCAGACTCATCTCAGACCTCATTCTACTACTCTTTCCAATGCACTACCCTATTTTTCACCCTACACCTCTATCAATATCCTCTACCTCCACTCTCTCATTCATCCCAAACCCCATACGGGTTTGTACCAATTATGATTCCCAAAATAACCCTCCTCTACCTCTCCTTGCATCATCTCATACCTCTTTTACTATTCAGATCTCCTAAACAAGCCTTTCTAAACTCTTACCTATGCCTCTTCCCCCTCCAACTCCCTTTTACTCATCCCAAACCCCCTCCTACTGCTATGAACTAAAAAATAAAGAAATCTAGACCCTTCCATCTTCTATCCCTCCTTCCCTTTTCTATTCCTCCACTATTCCTTTTCAATCCAAAAACTGAATACCATGTCCACCACTCAAATTAATTTCATATTTCCCTATACTAACTCACCTCCACCTCCCCTTTAGTCACCCCAAACCCCTGCCTACAGCTATAAACCCCCCCAAAAAAAATCTTTATAGACCTTTTCCTCTTTCATCCCTCCACTATTCCTTTTCAATCCAATTAACAGACTAACATATCCACCACTTAAATTACTTTCATATTTCACTATACTAATTCACCACTAATCCTTTATGGGTTCCGGAGTCGCGCGCTACTCACCGAAAAAACGCTTCAACGCCTCTTCAGGGGTAGTTAGCGCTAAATAAATGCAATTACAATACAATAGACCATCAACCAGGACTCTCCAGCCATCTCTATTCTGGGTTTTTCTTTCAAGGTTCCAGGTGTAACCCATCTCCCATCTCCTTCCAGTCACTTACCTGAATTTCAGCACCAACAGGGTCATTTTCTTCGGGATCAAGATGGTGGGGGACTGAAGAGAAGAAAAGGAAATGGGTGAGTATGCATCACAATTTCTTCAATTCAACTGACTCAAAGCAGGCGGTCTTCCCACCACGGTCGGCTCAACGAAAAGCCAACTCGTAATTCCGATGGCAGTGAACTTGTCTGTTCCACCCTCTGACAGCTGCTTTCCCCCACCGCCATCGCGGTGGTCTGCGAATGGCTGGCAGAATCGGCGGGACTCAGGGGGGTCTTTCTTTTAACAGGCAGCCAACATCCTAATTCAGCGTGCGAACTGACAACTGTGCGTCAGGTAATCCAACATTGCTTCGATGGCGGTTCTCTTACCGCCGAACTCGTAATCAGGTCATAAGTCTTATTGGGAGCTTACAAACATACATATATATCACTATGCAAAATAGTTTAATTCACAATGCAATTATGGATCATTTGATAGACATCTAATTAGTATGTGATAACATGCATGCACTATTGTGTAACAATTGAGAGATCTACAGTTTCTTTTTGTTTGAAGCCTGATTGCATCACTAAGGGGCACTTGTAGGCAACTGCTATTAAAAAAAATGTAAAAATCTATTACGTAATCAGCTTTCTTTGAGCAATTCTCAGCTTACCATTAGTAGCTTATCAAAAGAAGTAAGGCCTTCCCTACAGAAAAATGCATTTGGCACATGAACAGCAAATTCAAAACACCATTACATTTCAGAAATGAATATAAAGCATGCAATGATTAAATTGACACCAAATAGCTTACAGGTTTCATAAATTGACCATATATTAAAAAGCTTCCATTGAAAAAAGGGAATTAAAATACCAATATAATCTAATGGGATACAGATGATGAGTTCTCAGGCACCTTCTGTGACAAACCAGCAATGAAGCAAGATCAGGTAGAAGAAATTGTATAAATGCCATTAAGATTTTCAAAAGATCTGGAAATAGGCACTGTTTATAGTAGCTCAGTGATCCAGGCCAAGTAAGCTTCTGACTTGAGAATGTTGGGGATATTGCCCCACCAGATTCTAAGTTTCACCACTTGCAGAAATGCACCCACTAAAATGAAAGGTGGTTCCACTGCTCAAATCAGGAGAACAATGTGGTGAAAACAAACCCGGAATCAGGGACCAAATGTACTTAGTAAATCTAAGTCCTGTGCTTTATTTCCCATTCTAGGCCAGGAATCTTGTTGGCATTGTACACGTGCAGACTAGAATCAGCGGCTCCTCCCCCAGTACCTCTACCTCCAAATACCTGAATGAGAGCCTCAAACTCCTTTCTGTAAGTCAAAATCTGTTAAGTGACACAAGGCAGAGAGCTATGGTTAAGCATTGCTCAACATGTCGGATGCATTGACGTAGTAGTCCTGCTTTAGCATCAAATTTCATTTCATAAAGCCTTATTTGGGCATCCCTAAAAAACGGTATTTGGACAAAATTTTGAGTTGTAAATTTTGGGAAACAGCATTATCGGAAAAAAATATTGTGATACAAAAATATAGAAATATTGTCAAATATATCATTTTTTTCAGGTAAGTAATATCATTGTTAAGAACGTTGTTGCTAATAATGTTTTCAATAATATAGTTGTGAAGTATATTGATTTTTTCACTATTTTATTGAGTTTTATTTCATATATTAATTTTATGTGTTACTATTGTTTGTATAATTGCCATTAATTGTTTTGTAAATATAGTTTGGAATTATAAGTGATTTAAAATGTTTTTTTTTTTAAATGTATTTTATTTTTATATAGCGCGAACTTGACCATAGTTGGGTATCAGAGCGCTTTACATAGCACCAGTTGCACTACATGAGGACACATTCATTTTTGTTAGGCACGGGGAGATTAAGTGATTTGCCCAGAATCACAGGATGTTCAGCGTCATTGCCGAGACTCATACCCAGTTCCCGAGATTCGAGGGCGACCGCCCTAGCCGTTAGGCCAACTCCTCTCCCCTTGCTAATAGTAATTTATAGTGTCTTAGTGGGTTGTTGGGTTTGTAGGGTGGGAAGTTAATTAAGTAATAATTAATTAATTCATTACTAATTTCAACTATATGTATATGTGATTGATAATAATTATTTGCATTATGTAACACTGATTTAATTTACTTATATTTTAGGAGAAGTTTGCTATGTTTGTGGGGGTATAGGGTGGGATGTTGTTCAATTATTAATGTATTATTAATTATTGAATTGATTATTAATTATGTACATTATGCAATACTGATTTATGTTAGTTATATTTTAGTTGTGAGTTGCTCGATTTGTAGGGGTACAGGGTGGAAAGGATATTAGATAATAATTAAAAAATAATTATTATTAATATGTAGCTAAATATTTAATAGATTAATAATTATGTAAAATGTGTAATAATTATATATGTTAGTTATATTTTAGGTGTGGGTTGCTGGATTTGCAGGGTTGTAGGGTGGGAAGTTAATTAAATAATAGATTATGAACAATGAATTATTAAATGTTACTTAGTCATGTAATTGATTATCAAGTATGTAAATTGTGTTGGGCGTGGCTCGGAGGCTGATGATGGCGGACGTGTGAGCGAGAAGCTCCACACCGGTAGCCAGTTTATCCTGCTAGAAAAGCCTGTAGGAGAGGGCCTGAAGCCTCTGCTGCGGAGCCGGTGCAGCTACTGCAGAGCGGCAGCTGCGCGGTTAAGAAACCCGGGTCGCCCAGAAAACCGAAGACTTTGAGGAGGCGGCGATCTGCGGATGACACCACGCCTGGGCCCACATACGTCACAACGAGGGACCGTGAGACGAGATCCGACAGCAGCGTAAGGGCCAGGGAAGACCCTGGAGGACACGGATCATTGCCGGGAGGAGCCTCCCGCACCCTGCGGAGATCCAGACTAATAGGGGCCGCGGCCTCTGAAAATACCGTAGCGGACCTGGGGATCTGACGGGTGACGGCGGCCGAAGCAGCGCATTACGTGAAGGGCCCTGCTGGCATAGTGATCTGGGGACTGACCCCCCCTGCCCAGCTGGGAAGCGATCAGCTCGAAAGTACCACGTGTGGCTCCGGGAAAGGTGACCGGAGACCACAAGGAAAGCACAACGCGGAGCACGCCCGAATCCACGGGGCAAGGCGAACAGCTGCCTGGAATGTGATGAGGTGGGACCCCAGTGAGTGGACCTTGGAGCTGGGAAATAGTGGATCGACCTCAGGGAGGGGCAAACCACCATAATTTTGAGGGATACATGATGAACTGTAGGCCATGAAGGAGCAGAGAACCATTGGATGCCCCACCACCTTCCTGATTGGAGAAAAGGCCTAATGTGATTCAACCTGGCAGGGACACTTATGCAACGGGCATAATAGGCCACAGAGAAGTGCCTATTGAAGAGTGCTACATGGAATGAGGCGATTAGGTGAATAGGGATAAGAGAAGTGGGCATACACTGCAAAGTCAAAACGCCTTGAGACAGGCCGGCAGGCCCATATTAGCAGCCAGTGTATTAGGTTGACGGTTGGCAGTGAGACAGGAAATCCTGAATCTCCCCGCCCCCCCCGATCTATCTCCTGCTACTGTTGACATGATAGCGGCCACGGCATGCTATGGTGGTAGCCTACACAACTGCAAAACATTAACCTGGCCCCTGATGAGGATCCCGTACTTGCCGCGGGGGCTGGTGCTAGGCCCAGCATTGCGGGAACTAAGGGATTTGGACCCTACATACTAGCAGTGTTTTGATACACAATATGGCCCTGAGTGAAGGAACCTCTGAACACTAAGATAGACTCCGTCTTTCAAGTGTTGTTGCACTTTAAATTAATGTATTTGTTTTTTTATTTTTTGTAATTCAATAGTTAAGCAATTGCAGATAATTGTTATGATAAAAGAGTTACTTATTTATGCATTCACTTATATACATGTTAAAAACATAGAACAATGTAGCTATCAGTAATATGTACACCTGTTAAGCAGAACTAACAAAGATAGACACCACGCAGGGGCCCTTTGGAAAGGTGTGCGAAGGAGTTGGCAGCTCTGAGGTCTAGTAAGCAGAACATGAACAACTGCTGAGAACAGAAACTCACCTGCTGCTGGGAAATACACGGATCCAGAGCCATGAGTAAACCCCGGATAAAAACAGGAGGTGCACAACAAGAGGAGAGTGAGATGAAACAGGTTTCCATGAGCCAGGGAGCTGAAGAGCAGGGGGCTTCAGACCAAGCATTGCATGTACACTTGGATAAGATTCTTGCTGCCATAGCGGACACTAAACCGACTCTGCAACAAGACATTGGAGCGGTGTCGATGGGCCTGGGGCTACTACAAGTGGAACATCAAAAACTGGTCAACAGAATGAAGTGCGTCGAACATACGATGGAAGTCATGCAACCAGAGCAAACAGCTATATTGCGTAAGCTGGAAGAGCTGGCGTCAAAGTTGACAACCCTAGAAAAACGCTAATAGAACACCAAAGGGCGCAATAAGTGCAACAATATACGTGTGGTGGGAATTCCTGAGGGCACGGAAGGTACTGACATGGTCACATTCTTGGAGAAGTGGTTACAAGACACAGTGGCTCCTGGGAAGCTCACAATTTTTTTTGCTTTGGAAAGAGCACACAGGGTGCCCTGGCGCCCCCTGGCGCCCCGCCAGCTGCCCCGACCAGTGGGGGCGCATCTCCTACATTACAAAGACTTGGACATCGTCATACAGAATGCACGCACAAATGGACCCTTTGTAATTGCCAATAGCAAAGCATCTATCTTCCCCGACTACACAACGAACGTCCAGGCCCAGCGACCTTCCTTCTTGGAGGCTAAAAAGGAGCTGAGTTCGGAGTGCCCCATGTACTCCCTGCTGTTCCCAGCGAAACTGCGTGTGGTCTTAGATGGGACAATGCACTTTTTTGATTCCCCGGATGCACTCTGGTCCTGGCTGGAGATACACAGAGCTGGGGCTCCAATGCATAGACCGTGCAAAGATGAGGCATCTACAGCCAAGCCACAATGGAGTCGACTTAGGCGGTCATCTAGAACGTTCCAGTTACGGAAACCCTCAGCTTCGCAGACAGCACAAGACAGAAAGGCGGCGCTTCAGGCAGTAGCAGATATGGTGTCATAACAAACGGAGAAAGACAGTTCCGTGAAAACATCAGAACACAGTGATGTAGAATCAGATACGGAAGACTCAACCAGAAGCAAGATAGCACCCCTGGATGTGACTCCACAGACTGCAGATAATATCATTTAAACATGTCTGGGGGGTGGGGTTGTGAGCCGGAATGGGCATCACCAAAGATGGTGACTTACCAGATTGAATTTGATTTTTGGCATCTGCAACCAGGCTGGATATCAGTGAATACAGACTGTAAGTGGACACCGGTTGTAGTGCATGGGGGGTGGTGGAGAGCACACCCGCCACAGGAGGGGCTACGGCAGCCTGTTTGGGATTATTGAGGCTGGCTGCAAAGGAGTAATGAGTAGTTATGCCCTAGCTTGCCCCCGACTAGATAGCCCTCTTTGGTTGGATAGATTGAATATTAATGTTTTTTAGGTTTTACAGGTTTGGGCGGCCAGTTGTTGCGAAGCTGCCCTGGTGTGAGGGAGTTACTTGGTTGGGGTGGTTGGTGTTCTCTGGGTGGTGGTCCCAATCATGGTCCAAAATAGTAATGGGGATGGGGGAGAGGAGAAATCCATGTGAATAGTAGTAATGACCGTAGGAACACCTCGGTATCATGAATTCAAAATTATGACTTGGAATGTGAGGGGGATGGGTTTGATTACTAAAAGACATAAAATTCACAACTACCTCACATGGAGAGGGACACATATTGCCAGCTACAAGAGACACACTTAACATTTGAGGAACGTACAAGGCTGAGGCGTAAATGGCATGGGCAAATTTATGCCACCTCAAACTCTGCATTTTCGAGGGGGACTCGCATATGGAATAAAGCTGGGCACACCATTTGAATTAGATAGAGCAATAATTGACGATGAGGGCAGATATGTCCTGATTAGGTAGACTGTTGGGCAGAGGGATTATACTCGGATGTATTTATGCCCCAAATCAGGACCAGATCTTATTCCTAGTAAAGTGTCTAGGAAACTCGCCAAGCTAGATACCTCTTACACACTATTGGGAGGCGACTTTAACTGTGTGGCTGATGTAGAAATGGACAGATCAACTCCACCCTTAAATAATACCCAATTTGCCAAAACATCCAAAGGGATCCGGACTTGGTTGGAAGGGTGGGACATGGTGGACATTTGGAGAACGCAACATAGTAATATCAAAGATTATTCATATTACTCTCATATATATAAGCTCCATACCAGGCTAGACATGTTCCTGTGCTCAACCCAGATGGGGCCCTCCTTCACACACATGGAGTACCTTGTACGTACCATATCTGGCCATAACCCGCTCATGTTACATGTCCGCCCCATCCCTGAACCTACTCTGATACCCATGTGGCAGCTGAACCCCCCCCTTTTAGAGGATATCCCTTTCGCACGTCATTACACACTGCAGTGGAAGAATACTTTCAGTTCAACCAAGGAACTGCAAGTTCCAGAGCGGTAGAATGGGCAGCCTGCAAGATAGTAGTAAGGGGGTATTGTATGAGTCAGAGAGTGGGAATGCAGAGACAAATTTTAGAAGACCTCACAGACTTAGAGACACAACTACACGACGGGGAAGCCCAACCGATGACATAAGAGGAGGCCTTGGGTAAATTAAAAGCAAAGAGACTGGAATACGATAACACCCTCGAGAGGCTACGATGCTTGGACACTTGGGTACATGCGGAAGGGGGTAGAGTGGGCTGTATGCTTGCATGGCTAGTATGCCTTGAAAATAGAGGATCTCCCATTTCCTGAATCTGGTTGAGAGATGACCAGATAATATCTGGCCCCAAGGACATAAACAACGCATTTAGAGCTTATTATGTAGAGCTGTAAGGTGAGCCGAGACCCACGCCACAGGAGATGTTAATTGATTATCTGGAAGCACTACCGCTGGATACACTAGAACCGGATAGATGGGAGGAACTAGGGGGGCCGGTGACTGAGATGGAAATCAAAGCTGCAATTAGAGAAATGGCAAAAGGGAAGACGCTGGGCTCAGATGGCATTCCGGTGGAATTCTATTCGATGCACGCTCACACCCTGGCACCACAGCTGGAGGTAATGTATGCTGAAGCCTGGGAGAGAGGGGAATTGCCCTCTACGACTAGAGATGCGCTAGTGGTACCACTCCGAAAGGTTAAGACAGCGACCCCAAGCACACCTGATTATAGACCTCTATCGATGCTAAAGGTTGATTTTAAAATTCTGAGTAAAATTTGAGTGGTTAGACTCTTGCCATTTATGACCAGTTTGATCCATGAAGACCAAAACAGGTTTGTACCAACTAGGTCCACATCCGGGAATTTGCGGAGGCTGATTCATGTCATGCATCACCCAGATAGGAATAGTTACCCAGACGCCCTTTTTCTGTCGGTAGATTTAGAAAAGGCGTTTGATTTGGTGAGGTGGGATTTTCTAGAAGCCGCAATGGAAAAGATGGGGCTGGGAGAAAGATCGATCAGATGGGTGAAAATATTGTACACATATCCTACGGCAAAGGTCAAAACAAATGGAGTGGTGTCGGAAGCGTACAGAATACATAGAGGTACTAGACAGGAATGTCCATGTAGCTGTTTGCGATTGCAATTGAATCACTTGCCGTCGCCTTTAGGCAACGGAGCCACTATCTGGGCATACGCCTAGGGAATGATCTGTATATGATCTCGCTCTATGCGGACGATTTACTATTATATCTGAGAGATGGTGGCGGGGGCAGAGCAGGCACTGACTATTATGGACACTTATGTGAACTTGGCAGGACTTAAACTTATTAAAGCCAAGACTCTTGCCTTCCCATTAATTACTGGAGGTACGTCCATGGTAGATCTCCCTATGGGTCTGACTTGGCCCCCGTCCTCATTTAAAGACCTTGGCATTCAAATATTTAATTTACTGGCAGACTTGAGAGAGGGCAACTTGAATCTGGTTTTGAGGTCCCTAAAAACCTGTGTGCAGTTTTGGCGCTCACTTAAGCTACCTTTGATGGCTCGCATAGCTCTTTCAAAAATGATTATGCTTCCCAGCCGGCGTGGTTTGCAGGACTCAATCAAACACTCCGCAAACTCATATGGAATGAAGGGTGGAACAGGGTATCTCTGGAGACATTACAACGGTCACCAGAGGAGGGAGGACTAGGTGCACCAGACTTCGAACTGTACTACTTGGCAGCCCAGCGCCAGTGGCTAGCCCATTGGGTGGATGGTAGATGTTGGAAGTGGGGGTCCTTATCCCTCACCACCGCCACCAAATGCTGGAGGCGGGAGTCCCTGCCCCAGACTGCTGTTGCCGGGTGCGAGATCCGGACTCCTCATTTCAACGTTAGGCTAAGTAAGGACACCGTCTGAGATAGCCCTGCTCACCCCCTTAGTAGCTTGGCATGAGCAGCCAGGCTTATCTCCAAGGCAAGAGTGTACAGTATGTGCAACCAAACTCACAGCAACCCAATGATGTCACCACAAATAGACTCCACACAAGTTTTTATAAAACGAGTATAATCTTTATACAAGAAGATATACGATATGACCACACAATACAAAACCAACATATAATAATGGGTAGTATTCCTCCCGGTGGGTTGGTAGGTTCTAATCCCAACCACCGCTTCTAACCAACAGTTAAGCTGACTTCTAACCGTTTCCAAAAGGTTAGGTAGGTCGTATTGCTAGAATCACACACGTTGCAAAAGAAACAAAATACTGCAATGCGTAACGATATACTCCTGAACTGTGCAATAGAGAAACAATGCCATACGTAGCGCCACAGTCATGTACCTTGCAATAGAAGGAATAATGCAGTGCGTATCACCACCAGCATGCCCTGTGCAAGGAAGAAACAAAGCAATGCGTCACGCTACAATCATGTACTGTGCACTGAAGAAATAATGCAATGCGCCACGTTGTAATCAGGTAGTGGAGAGGTGTGGTGCAGCGGCCAGGGCAGCTGACTTCGGAGCACAGGGCTCACGGTACGATACCCGGCTCTGGCGGCAGCTCAGCTCAGTACCATGTGACTCTGGGCAATAGCTCACTTAATTTCCACGACGGCCCCCAGCGCCTTGAGACCCGTAAGGGTGAGTAGTTCGCGCTTTACAAATACGGATTTACGTTTACATTTTTGTGCGATGAAGAAATAATGCAATGCGCCACGCTTACAATCATGTACTCTGCAAGGGTAGCGCACCCAGCATGTAGTCCGTCAGGCACAAATAGAGTCAGGCGTCATATGACGGTTCAATAGTTCGTTAGCAGCAACAATGCAAAGCGTAATACGACAGTCTAGGTGCTCCGTTAACAGTTGCCCCCGACATGGATCAATGATGACACAAAAGTACCGCTTCTCACTCCGGCCCCAGTACTGCCCCTCCTTGGGCCAGCACGGGCCTCGATCCGAGCCGAAGCAACAGGCTCACGCAGCTGCCAGGAGCGAGAGGCCGAGAGAGTGTCCCTCCGAGCCCGCACACCACCCCACGTGGTGATCCACGTTACCTGGGGGGGCGCGACCCCACTCTTCTCCCCTCCTTCAGCGACTTGGGCCTTGATCCAGAACTCAGTCAATGGGCGCGGCGAGCTTGTGCCGGCGACTCCGCTCCTCCGGGACTGCCGGTCCGGGCCGCTACTGTTGCACTCCGAAGGCCCAATGACCTGTCCCTCCTTCCGGCGGTCTCAGTGGACACCGAGACCTGCCCTCAGCAGTTGTGGAGACTTACTTCGATTTCGGTGCACACGCTACCCAGGCACTCCTCACCACTCCTCGGCTTGCACCTCGACACGCACCCTGCGCGTCCGAGTCTCACCTCTTCTCCCGGTGCACACAATGACCAGGCGCTCTTTACCAACGCCTTGGCTTGCACCACGACACGCACCCTGCGCGTCCGAGTCTCACCTCTTCTCTCGGTGCACACAACAACCAGGCACTCTTCACCAATGCCTCGGCATGCACCACGACACGCACCCTGCGCGTCCGAGACTCACTTCTTTTCCCGGTGCACACAACGACCAGGCGCTCCTCACCAACGCCTCGGCTTGCACCACGACACGCACCCTGCGCGTCCGAGACTCAGTTTACTCCTGCGTGCCCACGATCACAAGGCACAACTTCTGAGGGTCTCAAGCTGCAAAAGCACGCGCACACCGCGTTGCTTGGGACTTCTCCGGAAACTTTTATGTTCCTGTGTTTCCAAACAGGGAGCCAGCTCACCTCGGGCCCTTGGGGTTCAGGACACAGCACGAAGCACAGTCCTGTTCAAGAAGGGGGGGACACCACCCACTGCAATGTCCCTTTAGTCTCTTCCTTAGTAAAAGCTACAAACTGCAGGCCAGCCCCAAGTCACGAAGCAAGGGTCAGTCCTATCCAGCAGTCTCTTCAGCAACTTCTTCCTTGGCAGAGGTTCTTCTTGACCACGAAAGAGGTCAAAGCCTTTGCAGACTCGACCTGTCCATTTCGCCATTCAAAATTACACCAAATTCTAGGGGTTTCAGTTCTCTTAGTTATACCCCTTCATGCCTTTGAAGTTCGTTGTGCTCAGGGGTCCCTGACCCCTGCCTAAATCAGTTCTGGGTGTCTCCCTCCCAGTGTCACCTTTCTCCCTTTGATACTGGGGGTCTGGACCCTTAATCACTCAGCAGGAGCTGGGTCAATTGTTTTATAGCTGCAACCCAGGCCTCTTCACCTCCCGGGGTTTCTCCTCACATACTCTCCAGATGCAGGTCAGCCAGGTGCCATCTCACCCCCTCCCATCTCAGATCCAGACAGTCAATCCACATTCCGCAGAGACACACAGAAATGCTTAAAGCACAAAACTCAGCCACTTTCTAAAAGAGTGGTTTCTGAACACACAGTGACAAAACCACTTTCATAGAAAGATGTGTTATGACACTGTGAGTTCATACATACTAAACTTCACCTCTCCATTATAAACTTATAGGAAACTAGGCTAACAAAAAATCATACCCAGCCTCCCCCATTCTGTCCTATGGGCAGAATGGCCTTTCACCAGTGAAAACGATATGGAGTGTTTTTTCACTGTCAGGACATTGCACACACCTCAGTATATGTCCTGCCTTTTACCTACACTGCACCCTGCCCAGGGGTTACTCGGGACCTACCACAGGGGTGCCCACAGTGTACGCAAAAGGGAAAGTAAGGCCTGACAAGTGGTTGCTCTTGCCAGGACAACATGCTAACTTAGCAAACTGCAAGCAGGCCCTACACTAAAGGCCTGAGTTCCCTTCTCTGCGCGCCTTTGTATTACTAGCCTTTTCACACACAGTGCACATCACTAGGGACTTTTACTAGTAAGGCAAACATACCAATCATGGCCAACCAATTACCATTGTACTTTACATAGGGAACCCTTGTACTTTGACACTGATCAGCAGTGGCAAAGTACCCAAAACATCTAAATTGGCAACTCTATGTCAGGAAAACGGTCTAGGGGGAAAGCAAAAAGTTTAGGGAACTTTAGCCAAAAAGGCCAAGTCCTACAGTAGAAATTTAGAATTGTTGAAAGAGGAGGGGTGGAAGAATACCAAAAGTTGGTTAGTGGCTAAGTTGCTGCAGCCAGCGGTGCAGATTCCCAAATCTAATGTGCTCTTGCAGGCGACCCTATATTGCTGGAAGAGATGTTGCCATCGTACGAAGGTGGACCACCCTTATGCCCCTGAGATACCTCTACTGGGAATCCCATATGGAGACCCCATCACCCTATATATGAGACATCAGCTCGTAGATTGGACAACAGCTGGGATATCCACTGTGGGAGACTGGTTCCTAATGGGGGCACTAATATCCATAGAGGACCTCATGACACAAACTGATCTCCCACATGGCCAATTTCTGACATATTATTCTCTGACCAAGACGTTTGGGGACTTATGGCAGAATAATTCACAGGAACCACAAACACACGGGTTACTCCAGACAATTTCAACTTTGGGGGCGGCCAGGCATTTGATTGAATGGCTGTACAGGTCGCTACTTGATACTGTTAAGAAACCATTGGAACGTACTCGTAAGAAATATGATGAGATTATCTGGAGAACGTTGACTGACAAGGAATGGAGCAGAATGTTAGTTGGCCCCAGAAGAATATCCAGAAATTCTAACTTTAAAGCAATACAGTTTAACTATGTCCACATGGTATACCTGACACCTCACCGACTGAACGTTATAGGAGGCAATACAACACAGGGTTGCCCTAGATGCGGAGTGACGGATGCGGGTTTTGCCCACATGACCTGGGAGTGCACAAGTCTGAGAGAATTCTGGGAGAAGGTACTTGGCATGATTAAAAAGTTACTGGCACGCACCCTACTGAACTCAATAGAAGTTGGCCTATTAGGTTTGTTTCCCAGACCGAAAGCCAAAAAGGTAGGCAACAAATTCATCGACCTTATGTTGATCCTGGCGAGGAGACAAATAGCCCAGAACTGGAAATCACGCACAGCCCCGCATATAGCAATGTGGGAGAATAGTGTTGACATCTGGTCAAAGGCAAAACAGAGGGCATTATTAATGCAGGAAAATGCAAGGGGGATCCGAAAGCGTCCACTGGCAGAACTATGGACAGAGATACTGAGGGAATGGGAGATGAGACATGAACCTGATACTGACAACGGAGAAGGTGAAGTATTAGATCAACTAGAAAGCAGTGTTGGGATAACAGGATCCAGGGACGAACAGTACTGCTATGAGAATAGGGAGTGAAGTCTAACTGAGCTGATGCCCTCTAGCACTGGATTGACCTCCCCTCACAAGTGCCCCATAGGGCGCCCCTAAGGATACCCCAGTAACATACATATCTGATATGACTCTTAAAACTAGACCAGCCCATATCCTCTGACACATGTATATAAAACGCACACATAATGGGACTATACCGGGAGACACACCACCAAAATGGTTAATAGTATTTACTAGATGTGATACGTTTAATGTGATTAAATATATATCTTTGTGGATCGTTACAAGTAACTCCCTTGTGTACACACGCTTCTAAGTGCAGAATCCAGGTGTAAGTGAATTTGTCTTTTTAGACATACAACTATATATGGTGAATAACTATCCTTACGGAAATGTAATTGGTACGATGTACTTGTCATTGAACACATTGTATGCACCATGTGACTGTCTGTACATGTGAAAAATTCTAGTTAAATTACTGATACAAAAATGCTAAAAAAGATATATATTTTTTTAAAAGTATGTAATATGTGTTATACTTATTCATTTCAGTTATATTTTAGGTGTGGGTTGTTAGCTTGGTAGGGGTATAGGGTGGCAAGTTAATCAAGCAATCATTAAATAATCATTATTTTTTTATTGAAAAGTAATTATTACATTGTTTATAAATTTTGGAAATTGGTTAATTGTTTTTTTATTTTTGTAAGTATATATATATAAATATATATATTATGTTAAGTAATAATGTTTATATTAGGAGTTTTATATTTTCTCTAAATTAATAGGGTTATTCAAATATGCAATGTGTTTAATGTGAAGTAGTTTAACTACTGTTGCTTAGACGGGGGTGGTAAAAGTATATTTAATACCTCCAAAATCCAACACTTTCCTTACTGTTGCTCAGACTGGAGTGAGAATAGTAAATCTTACCCATCGGAGGTCAAACGCTTTCCCTACTGTTCCACAGGCTGGAGTAGGAATAGTAAATATAACCCCTCCAAAGTGGCAATAGTATATCTTTTATTCCCAGACTCCAATGCATGTCCTATGATTGGTTAAATATATTTATTATTAATATGTGTTTATACATTTAATTATATAGTATGTGTTTATATCTGTATTTGTTTTTAACATTTTATAATATTTTTGTAAATGTCCTTTTTGTTTTTCATTATATTTATTTGGTAATTTATTTAATGTTTTGAATTGAATTGTTTGGATTTTTTATGATTCATGTAAAACAAAATTATAGTAGTAAACTTAAAGAATTAAATAACAAAATTAACATGACGTCAAATATACAGTTTTAATAATTGTGTTACACTATCTATATATATGTGTGTGTGTGTGTGTATATATATATATATATATATATATATATATACAAACGTACACACACATATATTTATATATATTTATGTCTGTTTATGTAAGTATATATTTATACATAGCATTAAATGTTAGTGACATGTATTCAATTAACATAATATCGATTGTAATACTAAAATAGTTAAGATTTATACTTTAAACTATAAAGATTAGGACACCATTTTTTTGCATTTTCTTTAATGATGTTAATGTGAAACAATATTTCTTTTTTGATATTTTTGTATTTACCGTTATAAGGATAGGGATATGATATTTTTGTAAATGATATTTTTGGCACAATATTTGTGTTACACAAGATTATTGATTCCTAAATTGTTTCAGTGACTCCCTGAAATCAAAATCTGTTGAGGTTTCTTCGATGTTGGGCAAACTTTGGTGTCTTTTCCCACTCTCGGAGTTTCCCTGTGGACTTTGAAACTTTTCTGTAACTCCAACTCCCTCAACTAAGCAAGGCAAAAAATTGCAGATGGGCAAAGGTTGTTTTTGTAAGGTAGGCATGACACTGTGTCTGTGTACTCCAGATATAAAAACAAATCCCAACTTTTCCAAAAGTCCAATAGGTTGCTCTGTGGTGCTCCAACGTTTCCAAACTAACACTGATGTCTTATGGGTAACCAGGCAAAATGGCTCTTCCTCACTTCCTGCAGGTCAACTGTCAAATGTCTTGTTACATATTGGTCTCGTATTCCTCCAGACTAACACAGCTCCTTCTGTCTCTTGATCATCCACACTTTTCCACACACACTGAAAAATGCTCACTAGCAGGCAAGCTCTTCTTGGTAGACACGGACACATTTCTACTTATGAGTAACAAGTGGCCAGCTTGCCTGGCTATGACAGAAGAATTTCAGGTCTAGCAATTCTTGGCAAAGCAGGGGTCTTCACTTCGTAATCCTTTATCACTTTGAAGGAACTTTTCCAGAAGGTATTCTTACTATTTTTTTACTTCTTTCCTGAGTAGCTCTGTTCCTTGAGGGATGTTACAGTAGTATATATAAAGTGATCTCAACTGTGATTGGAAATATTGCCTAAGTTAGGATTTCTGCACATTTCCCTCCTTTCTTTTAATACAATATGACCCTGTGTTATATTGCTGAAGCAACTCCTAGCGCCTTGAGTTGCAGTGTTCCACAAAGACAGAAGTGAGTACCAACTAAAGTTCCCGTCCTATAGGTCAGGAAAGTAACATGTGTCGCCATTGTTATGTAGCTGCCATAATAGAATGGGATGTTAGGGCAGGAAGGCCTATCTTTAAATAAAGTTTTGATCAGTAACAGATGACCTCCTATCATAAGAGGGTAGTAGTAGTGAAAGTCTGGTAACATAAAGGGTAGAAGATGTCCCAACTTTTAAAAGTTACCTTTACAGCATATATATAAAAGAAATCTGTGCTAACAATTTTTATTTTTATTAATTCGTTTTCTGCTATGAGAATAGCTTTCCTACCCATCTCCCAATTAAAGTTAGCAAAAACTGTACAGTTTAAAAACCTTCGTTCAGGCTCTTCTTTCTAACACTGAAATTAAGCCTGTGTTACCCTTCTGAAATGTTTGGGTTTGCACAACAGGATTCTGAGGTTTAAACACTATGCTGCCGGGCCTAACTCTTACAAGGCACAGCTATAGCTGACTTGCACAGTTTTAAATCTAAAATACAAATGCAAAAACGGGATTTACTATTGACATTCTCACCTACTCTGGAGTTCTATAATCGATTCCAATGTTAATGTCCAAGCGATTGCTACAAATGTGTGAGCAAAATGCTTCCACAGTAGTTATTCATTTGGAATCTGTCAGCTAGCCTGCACAATGTGTGCTATTTTACAGCATACTTATAAAATGGTCAAATAGCCCTAGTTAATAGCAAAAATAGTTTTTTTTTAGTTTTTTTCGAGAAGGTGCATGATATTAGGGTGCTTATGACAGAATTAAATTGCCCAAAGATCAAAAATAGCAGCTATCCCGGCAAAGAGAAACATGAGAAGCACACACAAATATGGATTTTCTATTATTCTACCCTCTTTAAGAAAGTTTCACAAGAACTGAAGAAATGTGTGCACAATTAGTTATATACATTGAAGATATCTCAAATAGGGGTGGGCGGAACTCACTGAGTTTCACTCGGCGGATTTCCGTGGAGATACATAAGAGTTCCACCAATGGGAGTAAATATGAATATTGTGCTGCCTGCACTGCATTTTAGCGCTGGTAGCGTGAGCAGCACTGAAAAATCAGCGCAAATAGCACCATGCGGTGCACAAGAGTGCAAGGCCATTCGAGTTGATTCTGCTACCGCTCGAGTAGAAAATCTACACGAGCAGCAGCAAATGTACGCGAGAAGCAGCCCTCTTACAGCACCCGCTCATGACCACTCGTGAATGCCCACGTTAGAAATTGGATCTTGGGGACGTCTCATCTCACTCCCATTTCCGGAGCCTCGAGGCAATAAATACGGCCATGCGGCGATTCCCCGAATTTGGTCAGGACTCCGTATTACAAGAGTAACACGGAGTTGCCAAATTCCGCCAATTCCGCAGGCGGAATGAAATATTCTGCCCACCCCTAATCTCAAGCTGATGAGCATAAGAGGGCAAACAAAACTAAATTAAAATACTTTTTTATCCCAATGAGAATGCCATTTACAGGGATCCTGACGTTTAATCGACCTTTGCTTTTCACAAACTTGAATATCGACAAGGCCATCTCAGTTCATCATTTTTCAAAGTTCTATAACTCCAGTACAATTACATTGGCTAGTTGTGGCACCTATTTATTGTCCACCGTGCATTTAAATGTTAGGAGTGTGATATTCTATGTGAAAATATTACCATAAATATTATTGTTGTTGTTGGTTATATTGTTATTGTTGTTACTTCAAGATTCTTGCCATAGGCTGAATACATTTAAGAAAGAAATCTGTCCACATATAAGTATCTTAATGGGGTTATGTAGTGCTAATGAAAATAAAAATATAGCGCGATTCATGGCCATGAATGGATGATTTTTTTTTCTTATAAGAATACTTACCATAACAATAATAGATAGAGTAGCGTCACTCGCTCTCATATGCCGTTAGAAAAAGATTTCTATGTAATCATTTGCAGGCTGATATACGTGGACGCAAGAATTCATGCTTCTGTGCGGAAATATACCTTTCTAGTTTCTTAATATGTAATTTGGAGCCTGTCGCAGTTTCCGCAGAAGAAACATATTGCAAAAATTGACTTCATTGTGCCAAAAGTAGTAGAGGCGAAATAGTTATATATGAAATGTCACACAAACTATTTCTTGTAATGTAGAAAAAACAAAATCAATTTCAATCATATCACGATTGCAGAAAAGCAAGAAGCAGAAAACACTTGGTGCACACGAAAAAGATATATAAATGTGCTGCTGCTTTCAGTCTGTTAAATTCTGAGCAAGTACATTTAACAATTCCCTTTCCTGCAACGCACAAATTGAAAAGCAATGGCCCTGAAAATGCGTGTGCATCTGGAACGTATTTTTAATAGAACGCATGAAGCAACTGCATTTTCTGCCCAGTCCAAAATTAAGTGGGGTGCTCCGTGGAAAAAGATGTAATATGAGGCTATTATTCTGAGATGACTAATGCTAATCTGTTGGAAATTAAATCCTAACTGAAGTGCAGCGCTTGCAGTGCTCAATTTATAGAGTAGGATTGCGCAGTGGGAAATGGTTAGTGGTAAGGCAGAGACCTTGAGCACGCACAATTTTGAAGGTTTGGACCAGTTGGAAAGCACCATTCTTGCATTTTCGACCACAATAACAAGACTGTAATGACCTACGTGTCATGGGCACCATATTAAAATGTTATACGTCTATAATGTCGGTGCCTTCAGAATTATCACTAATCACTTCAGACCCTTTTCTAAATCAAACAGCACCTGCTCCCGTTCCTCAACAACACAAGCACACACGTGTTGCTTGCATTATGCAAGCATAATGTAAGCATAACATTGGTAATATGTTTTTCTTTCTTTTCCTTCAGATCCAATTGCTATATTCAGTAATATGATAAACCAGTAGCTGTAGCTGAAACGCGATATCCAGAATGGGGTACTTCTTCCACTCCTGAAGACATACACACAAATGCCAAACTATTTTATTTAGTTAATTTTCCTATTCAATACTTTCACACAGGTCAAACTGAACATGGAACCCACGTTCTTCGCTACCTACTGTATTGCTTTTTTAAAAAACATTTTTAGCACAAGGTGCATTTGTATCTTAACAGTTTCTGAAAGTGCGAGTCAATGACACTGCTTATATTGACCTTAGATGAATGACACGCTCGACTTCTGTTTACAGTTATATCCCTGAGGACCACAAAGCTGTGAACTATTCCATGGCTTGAATTTAAGATTCAGATCCCTCTGGGATTCTCAAAGAACTGAACAGACTACTGTGCGAAAATGGATAATTAGTTGGGGTGGACGGAAGTTCACTGTGAGACAGACAAGGTCCCGGTCCCGCTCCCTGAATCCAATTTGTTAACCCTAAGAAGTCCTAACTCTATAACATGAACCAATTCTATTACAGGACCGGAGGCTTCGTATTATGCTTCTCTTTCTATTTATTGCCACTCACAGCAGCCAATGAAAAACTTGTATTTATGAAAATAAACTACATTTCCCATGATGCTCATTGTTTACATCACATCCTGTAGAGCCCCATAAGAGCCACCATTACCGGAACTCGTCTTCTTTCTTTGCTGCTCACGCAGTCAGTTAAGTGCATTTTACGATCTCTCCTCATTGAGATATGTTAATTTGTTTTGATCGGCTTGCGCCGCTTTAAATATGTGTACGCGATTATCGCGTTTAATGTTACTTGCTTTTGCTGGTTGTAGCGCTTCTGCCTTGGCAGCGCGGGCTCCTCGCGCGGTCTCCTGACGACCTGCGGTGCCCCGCTGCCATCGGAGGTACGCGCTGTGTGTCAGACGCTGGGGGAAGCACTTTTAAATTTCCCGCTTTCGAGCGGAGATTAGCGCGGCCGGCGCTTGTGCTGCTCTCCTCCCCGTTCGCCTTGCAGGTACCGCTCCGCCTACGGCGGTGACAAAAAAATTCAATATTACAGGCGCAGAGGCTCCCCTTGTAAGCCGAGTGCGCTAGGAGCCCCCCCCCTTGCAGTTTTCTTCGTGTTTTGACGTGCGTAGCCCAATTGGGCTATATTTTGGTAGGATTGGGCTACGCACGTCGCTACAGCCCGTTTTTCTCTCGTTTTCAGCATTTCTCCTGCTTTACTCCCCGAGCAGCATCCCCTACGCCTGACTGGCTGCAACAAAGATTTGGGCCTGGAGGGAGCACACCTCCTTTAAAGAAACCTGCTCTTTGGCTCCACTTACGCCCTGTGGGCTGCAACAACTGTGATACAGCAATTGCTGAGGGACTAGGTACCCTTCTGATTTTGTGCTGTGGGTTGGTCCCCCCCTCTACTCCTCGCTACCTTTTACCTTAAGTGCAAATACACACAATTTAAATTTGGCCCCATAATGGAGGAATGGGTGCATTATAACGAGGATGATGTTTTTTACGAAGAGGAAGTTACTAATCCTTCCTTAGAGGACAACATTGTTGAGGCCCTGGACGCTTCTGTCCAGGAGTCGGTCAACAAGGCCCTGGAGAAAGCAGTTCCGGGAACTGTACAGCAGGCACTAGCTACTGCTTTGAAACCAATAACAAAACAGCTTGAGAAATTTGCTAAACGTCATGGTTTCACTGCACCCACAGTCAATCCCATTGACGCTCCCCAAGCTAAGTCCTGGCCTCACTCCGCCTCATACTCCTCACTTCCTCACCCCGACGCTGACAAAGCGAAGGCTAGGGACACTGACCCTGATACTACGGGCACTGACACCCCGGACGAGTCCCCTCCCAGGAAGAGAACGAAGAAATCAAAGAACGCGGAAACGCCCCTGGCTACTCCTACCCCTTTTACTTTTAATCCAGCGGATATAGTCCACCCCAGGTCGTCTGATTGGTTACCTGCCCCTGAGGTTGCTGCATACTTACACGAAAACCTTCGTAAAAGCTTTGACAAGGAGGTGCGCAACCGGCTCCGGTTGGAATGCCCTAGACCGGATATTTCCGATAAGGTGGCCGAAACCCCAGATATAGATTCCAGCCTCCTGACATTCTTAAAGAAGTTCGTGAAAGACCCCAAAAAAGGTATTGATCGCGCCTGGCGTGGATGTCAGGATAAACTCCTAGATGTGGTAGGCCCTCTAGCTAAGGTCCTGGAGATGGCTTTAGAGGTGCAGGAATCCGGGACTGCAGTCGACCCCCATGTCCTGGTGGGCTGGACCCAACGGGCCATATGCCTTTTGGGCAATGCCAACTGTGCCATTTCCACAGAGCGGCGAAAATCGATTCTTATGCGAATGGACTCCAATCTCACGGAGTTGGCGACGGCGGAGCCTGGTCCTCTAGCGGACGGGAACCTGTTCGGGGACCGTTTCGTCAAGGACGTAGCCAAATATGTGGGAACCTTCACAACTCTGGATAAGGCGCAGTCAGGCATTAAAAGAGTTTTTCAGGCTGGTGTTTTCAACAGGGCCGGACGAGGCCGAGGACGCTCGTTTGGCCGACAGTTCTCCCAAGGTCCTCAGAGAGGAGACTTCGGTCGAGGCAGGGGAGAGTGGGACTCCACCCGTGGCGGCACTTTCTACCCCACCAGGCAGCGCTTTAACAGAAGGCGTTTCAACAGAGGATCCTACCGGGGAGGCTTCCAAAACACTGAATCTTCAGGTAAGTGCTCCGGACAATTTTGTATTACCTCTGGGAGGGCGTACTCAGTTCTTTTATCACAATTGGGTTCAACTGTCTCAGGATGCTTGGATATTGCAGACAATTCAGGGTTTTCATCTCGATTTCTTTCAGACCCCCGTCCAAGTCAGACAACCCAGACAGCTTTCTTTTTCCCAACTAGAGTGCGATTTTATAAATTCCGAAATCGAAGAATTGCTGCAGAAACACGCGATAGCGTATTGCAACGAGGGCCCTCGCGGTTTCTGCAGCAATATTTTTCTGGTACAGAAGAAAGGCGGAGGTTACAGGTTGGTACTCAATTTAAAAGACTTCAATCATTATCTGACCTACAAACACTTCAAGATGGAGGGCATCCATCTTTTGGCGGATCTCCTCAAACAAGGGGACTGGCTGGTCCGCTTGGACCTGAAGGACGCCTATCTGTCTATTCCCATTTTTCCTCCCCATCTCCGATTCCTGAAATTTCAATGGCGGGACCGATGGTACGAATATTTGGTCCTTCCTTTCGGTCTTTCCTCGGCTCCATGGTGCTTCACCAAGGTGCTGAAGCCGATGATAGCTTATCTCAGGGAACAGGGAGTTCGCATGATAGTTTATCTAGACAACATTCTTATCATGGCGCAATCTCCAATTCTGGCAACTCAGCATTTACGCATGACCATTGCTACTTTGCAAAACCTGGGTTTCGTGATCAACGAACCCAAGTCAGTTCTGTATCCTACCCAGACGATAGATTTCCTGGGCTTTGTCATAAATTCTCAAAGGGCTCAGCTGAGTCTTCCACGCTCCAAACTTCGGGATATAAAAAAGGAGCTTTGCTCCCTGTTATCCAAACAGATGGTCTCACTCAGAGTGATTGCCAGGATAGTGGACCTTCTAGCGTCTTCCATTCAAGTGATTTTCCCAGGGCCCTTACATTATCGGGCACTTCAGAGGCTCAAGATTCAACACCTGCAGAAAGGTCTCTCTTACACAGATCTAGTCCCCCTTTCCCGGGAAGTACGGGAGGAGATCCAGTGGTGGCTTGCCCACGTAGAGGCATGGAACGGCAGGGCCATTTTTGGCTCTCTGCCAGAAGTCATCATAGAGTCCGACGCCAGCTGTTGGGGCTGGGGTGCGCGCTGCGGAAATATTTCCACAGGAGGGCGTTGGTCCCTATGCGAGCTGGATCTCCACATCAATTGTCTAGAACTCCTTGCAGGGTCATTCGCGATCCGGACTTTGTCACCCAAACAAGTCTTGTGTTGCATCCCCTTGCGGATGGACAACATATCGGCGGTTCAATACATCAACAAGTTGGGAGGCACGAGGTCTTCCCTGTTAGTGGAAATAGCGAAGGATTTTTGGCATTTTTTCCTGAGTCATCAGATCTCGGTCATAGCAGAATACATTCCGGGCAAATCGAATGTAGTAGCGGACTGGAACTCCAGACATCTCAAGCACTACAGCGATTGGCAACTCCAACCCCAGATAGTGCAATGGCTACAGGCAATCTGGGGACATTGCGAGATAGATCTATTTGCCTCCAGACTGAATCGTCAAATGACCAAGTTTTTCAGCTGGAGGCCGGATCCGTTGGCTCTGGCGACGGATGCCTTTTCACAGGATTGGGCACCGAATCTGAATTATGCCTTTCCTCCCTTCATCCTGATTCCCCGAGTGTTCACACAGGTAATGCGCCAGAAGGCGGAAGTGATGTTGGTGACTACCCTGTGGAAGTCGCAACCTTGGTTCCCACTATTATTGGAGGCGAGTTGCGACTTTCCCAGGAGGATTCCCTGGTCCTCAACGACGCTCCAGGGCAATCACGGAGAAATGCACCCGATGGTAACATCGGGGCAGTTGTCCCTGATGGCCTGGAGACTTTCCGGCAACGTTGGCACATGCCAGGATTTTCGGAACAAGCTTCAGACTTTATCAACCAAGCTTGGGCCCCTTCCACCAGGAAAAGGTACTCTTCAGCCTGGAAATGCTGGGTTCGTTGGTGCGTGGAACAGCACGTGGATCCCGTGGGGGCAGACTTATCCTATGTTGTAAATGTTTTGTCCAAAAAAGCTTCTGATGGTTTGGCATATCGTTCCATCAATAATTTCCGTTCAGCCATTTCGGCGGGTCATTCTCAGATGGAGGGCAAACCAATAGGGATGCATCCATTAGTTTGCAAACTCTTGAAGGGCATTAGAGTAGCTAATCCGCCCAAGCCAAAGTATTCTTCTTTGTGGGATGTCTCGCTAGTTCTTTCCTTGTTCAATAAATGGCCCAGCAACGATATGTTGACAAGGTAACAACTCTCCTCTAAATTGGCCATGCTGTTATGTTTGGCAGCGTGTAGACGTTCATCGGATATCAAAGCTCTAGATGTTACAGGTAGAGTATTTACTCCTGAAGGAGTTTCTTTTAACATTACTTCCAGAACAAATACAATGTCACGTAATGTAGAATATCATGCTTTTCCTAGTAATCCCAAGCTTTGTGTTGTTCACTGCCTTAAAGCGTACAAAGAATGTACCAGGTCTCTTCGGCCTGATGGTGCGGTGCAATTATTAATTGCCTTACAAAAACCCTACAAACCTGTCACTGCGGCTACTATAGCCAGATGGTTAAAATCTGTTATGCAAGAAGCAGGTATTAATACTCAAGTGTTTGGGGCACATTCTGTCCGAGGCGCCATGGCCTCTAAGACGTTCATGTTGGGTTCTACTGTACAAGATATCATGCATTCTGCAGACTGGTCCTCTGAATCAACATTTAAACAGTTTTATTATAAACCGGTGGGCGATATATCCTCTGTGGTTTTTAATCAGCGTTAAACTAGCATAATACGAAGCCTCCGGTCCTGTAATAGAATATAAAATTAGCTAGCATTCGCGCCAAGAATTTTCAATTCTATTAAGGACACGGAGGCGAGGAGTATCCCACCCGATTACATTACAGTATTGTAATTGCTACCCACCCGTTGTGTATATATTCTGATTTTGCAGAAGTTACGGGTTGTTTTGTCTCTCATTTTTTCAGGATCTGAGAAGAAGATGGATTAAGTGTAATCCTGGTTAAGAAGACGTACTTCCCAGCTGGACTGGTTCTTCCACGTTGGAGGATTGTGTTGGACTTAAGTTATTAT
Source organism: Calotriton arnoldi (assembly GCA_963921515.1). Taxonomy (NCBI): domain Eukaryota; kingdom Metazoa; phylum Chordata; class Amphibia; order Caudata; family Salamandridae; genus Calotriton; species Calotriton arnoldi. The sequence continues at coordinate 23,014 of CAWUFW010010742.1, read as the reverse complement.
GTTGGACTTTTATTGTTTGAAGCAAAGAAAGAGGACGAGTTCCGGTAATGGTGGCTCTTATGGGGCTCTACAGGATGTGATGTATACAATGAGCATCATGGGAAATGTAGTTTATTTTCATAAATACAAGTTTTTCATTGGCTGCTGTGAGTGGCAATAAATAGAAAGAGAAGCATAATCCTCGCCTCCGTGTCCTTAATAGAATTGAAAATTCTTGGCGTGAATGCTAGCTAATTTTATATCCTCACCTACCTCTTTTACTCCAGCACAATCGACATGACGAACAACGCCAACAACTCCTTCCCTGTGAAAAAAAAGACAAAGAAAGGGTTAATGTTTGCAGCAAGAACCCGCTGACGAAAGAAGGGGGCGGGGCTTTGGACACCAAGGACCAATCACAGAGGAAAGTGGGGAGCCCGTGGAGGACAAACAGATTGGCCGAAGAGAAAAGGGGGCAGCACCCTGAAGACGCAGAGAATTGCAGCGTGGAGTCGGACGGCGCTGAGAGGGAGAGGAACCGGACCAGATTGGTGGAAGACGATAAAGGTGCCGAGCGAGGAGACGGAGAAAGGAGACCAGCCCCCGAAGACGACGACACTCCAGAAACCTGGAGTGAAGACTGGTGGTCGCCCTGGGAAGCGTGATTCTATTACAGGACCGGAGGCTTCGGATTATGCTTTCTCTTTCTTTTACTGTCAACACAGCAGCCAATGAAAAACGTTTATACAAAACTACATTTCCCATGATGCTCTTGCACCAATCATGTCCCATCAGCCCCTATAAGAGCCATCAACACCTTCCCATGAGCCTCTTTCTTTGCTGCTCGCAGCAGAGATAAGTGCTCTTCTATTACGATATATATATTTGCATTGTGCTTGTTTTTGATCATCTGCATAAAAGCGCTATGTGCGTTCCGCTTTAATAGTTATTGTATACGCTATATGGCTTTGTTTAATGGTGAATTATGTGCTTATTTCAATACTATTTGACCGAGATGCACATTGCGCGTGTAATGCAGGCGCTTGACGCGCCAGATTGGTAACCCGTTGCGGGCTCTGTGCATCGGTGTGCTCCCGAGGGAGCGAGAGTACCTCATCGCTTCAAGCGGTGTTTTGTGGACTGGATCTGGTCGCGCGCTTCTCGCGCTGTTGTTTGTGGCTCCCCTAATCGCCCGACAACTTTGGAGCCTACGCTTATGCGTCCGACGTGCGCAGCCCACTTGGGCTATATTTTGGCTCTCGTTCGGCTGCAAACGTCGCGAACGCCCTGATTGTTCTTTTTACAGCCTGGAAGTTGGAGAACTTCACGGAGCTGCTTCATCTGCATAATGCCTGATTGGCAGTAAGAATAATCGCCCTGGAGTGTGCACACGCTCCCTGGACAGTACTTATTTTGGCTCCTACGCCTCTGTTAAGGCTGAAATAATAATTGACTACAGCATTTGCTGAGGGGGCTGGGTACTCTCTATCTGTGTAGTGTGTGCAAGTGGGCTAGCCCCCCCCTTACTCCTCTATTGATAACTCTACTGCTTACCTCACCTCATCTATACTATATACATAAATATAATAAATATTTAATGAGTGGGTGAGATATGATGAAGAGGAGGAACCATACTTTGATGGACAGCAGGAGACTGTCCTTGAGGACAACATTGTTGACGCTCTGGACGCCTCCGTCCAGCAGTCAGTCAACAGGGCACTAGAGAGCACAGTTCCAGGCACTGTGCAACAAGCTTTGGCGGCTGCTTTAAAACCTATAACAAAACAGCTCGAGAATTTTGCTAAGCGCCACGGGTTCGGCCCGGCAGATCCCAAGCTTGATACCCCTACAGATAAAAGCAGGGCGAAGACGGGGCAGTGGCCCCATGCAGATGTGTTGGCATCCCTGCCTCAGGATAGGGCAGACGACCATGTCTATTCCACGAACTCGACAGGAGGAAAAGCTAAAAATAAGCAGAAGGTATATGTGGATACCGATACCACAGACACTAATACTACAGATGAGTAGGCCCCTCCCCAAGAAAAAGGCTAGGAAGGCAGCCTCTATGGTACCTGATACTCCACCAACTAATACTCCCTTCACTTTCAATCCAAGTGATATTGTGCACCCTCGTTCTTCGGATTGGGCTCCTGCCCCCGAAGTCACTGATTATTTGCACGAAAATCTTCGGAAAGGTTTTGATAAAGAAGTCCGGAACAGACTTCGCTCTGAGTGCCCTCGGCAGGATCTCCCAGATAAGGTGGCTGAGACTCCGGAAATTGATGTAAGTCTTCTCACTTTTCTTAAAAAATTTGCCAAGGATCCAATAAAGGGGATTGACCGCGCCTTGCGGGGTTGCTAGGATAAGCTCCTGGATGTAGCGGGACCTTTAGCTAAGGTTTTGGAAATGGCACTGGTAGCTAAAGAATCTGCTGCACCAGTGGAACCGGACATCTTGGCAGGATGGACTCAGAGGGCGATATGCCTTCTTGGTAACGCTAACTGCGCCATCTCCACCGAAAGGCGCAAATCCTTGCTCATGCGCATGGATTCTAACCTCACTGAGTTGGCTTTTGCGGAACCTGGGATGCTTGCAGAGGGTAATCTTTTTGGCGAGCGCTTCGTCAAGGACGTCTCAAAGTATGTAGGGACATTTACGTCCCTGGACAAAACGCAGTCTGGGATCAAATGTGTCTTTCAACAAGGCCTTTTTAACAGGGCCGGACGAGGCAGGGGACGCTCGTCAGGCCGCTTCTATAACCAAGGTCCCCCGAGAGGAGACTACGGTCGCGGCAGAGGAGAATGGGATTCAAGAAGAGGTGGTACATTCTATCCCGCACACCAGCGCTTCAACAGACGCCGTTTCCATAGAGGTGGAAACAGAGCAGGCTTCCAGGCACAGAATTCAGCAGGTAAGAGTTGAAGAAATATCTTCCTTACCCTTGGGGGGTCGGATTCAGTTCTTTGTCCACAATTGGGGAATGTTGACACAAGACGCATGGGTCTTACAGACTGTTCAGGGCTTTCATCTAGAATTCTATCGTACACCACTTCAGGACACACACCCCAGACAGCTCAGTTTTTCCCAACAAGAGTGTGTTTTTATAGACGCAGAAATAGGCGAATTGCTGCGGAATCGCGCAATTGCTCATTGCAACAGCAGGCCTTACGGTTTCTGCAGCAATGTCTTCTTGGTACAGAAAAAGGGTGGTGGTCACAGATTAGTTTTGAACCTGAGGGAGTTCAATAACTTCATGATTTACAAACATTTCAAGATGGAAGGTATCCATCTGTTAGCGGACTTACTAAAAAAGGGGGATTGGATGGTCAGACTAGATCTGAAGGACGCTTACCTATCCATCCCCATTTTTCCACCCCATCGATGCTTTCTACAGTTCCAATGGAGGAATCAGTGGTTCGAGTATTTGGCCCTTCCTTTCGGGCTTTCCTCAGCTCCTTGGTGCTTCACCAAAGTAATGAAGCCGGTGATAGCACATTTACGAGTACAGGGTATTCGCATGATAATTTATCTGGACGATATCTCATCATGGCTCAAACTCCCGAGGTAGCAAAGCAACATTTAACAATAACAATACCCTTTTGCAGAGTTTGGGGTTTGTGATCAACGAACCCAAGTCGGCACTTTGCCCGGCACAAACAATGCATTTTCTAGGGTTTGTGATAGATTCACAGACTGCCCAGCTGAGGCTCCCCAAGACAAAGTTGAGGGACCTCAAGAAAGAGATAATAGTGATTCTCAACAAGCAATTGGTCTCACGCAGGACAATTGCCAGAGTGGTGGAGTTACTAGCCTCATCCATACAAGCAATCTTTCCGGGGCTGCTTCACTACTGGGCTCTTCAGAGACTAAAGATTCAACATCTCCAGAAAGGTCTGTCTTACACAGATCTAGTTCGGTTGTCTCAAGAGGTGCGAGAGGAGATGCAATGGTGGCTGGGTCACGTGGAAGCGTGGAACGGCAGGGCAATTTTTGGTTCACAACCCGAAGTTGTCATAGAATCAGACGCCAGCTGATGGGGCTGGGGAGCACGTTGGGGAGATATCTCCACAGGAGGAAGGTGGTCTCCTCAAGAGTTATCTCTCCACATCAATTGTCTGGAACTACTAGCGGGTTCCTTCGCAATCCGAACATTATCTCCCAAGCAGGCCTCGTGTTGCATCCTTCTCAGGATGGACAACATTTCGGCGGTGAGGTATATCAACAAGTTGGGAGGTACGAGGTCGTCTCTACTAATAGAGATAGCCAAGGACTTTTGGCACTATTGCCTGAGTTGGCAGATTACAGTAGTAGCAGAGTACATTCTGGGACAGGCCAACTTTGTGGCGGACTGGAACTCCAGGCACCTCAAAGACTACAGTGACTGGCAGCTCCAACCAACATTATTTCACTGGTTACAGGGGATATGGGGTCCATGCCACATAGACCTGTTTGCGTTCAGACTGAACCGGCAGTTACCAATATATTTCAGCTGGAGACCGGATCCATTAGCGAGGGCAACGGACGCCTTCCTTCAGGATTGGTTAGGGGGGTCTGACTTATGCGTTTCCCCCCTTTATCCTAATTCCCAGAGTGACATCCCAGATTCTCAAACAACAGGCGGAGGTGATCTTGGTGACCCCCTTGTGGAGATCGCAGCCCTGGTTCCCGATATTATTGGAGATGAGCTGCGATCTCCCCAGGATGCTTCCATGGTCGCAGACGCTTCTCCTGGGCCCTCACAAAGAGCACCATCTGATGGTGATTTCGAGACAGTTGTCCCTGATGGCATGGAGGCTTTCCGGCAACAGTGGGAAATGCCTGGATTTTTGGATTGGGCTTCAGCATTCATCAAACAGGCCTGGGCCCCCTCAACTAGAAAACAATACTCTTCAGCTTGGAAAGGCTGGGTTTGTTGGTGCCTGGAACGGCACGTGGATCCCGTGGGGGCAGAATTATCCCACATTGTGAATATCTTTTCAGACAAGGCCGCTGAAGGTTTAGCTTACCGTTCAGTTAATAATTTTAGATCAGCTATTTCAGCAGGTCATTCACAGGTTGATGGTAAACCTGTTGGCATGCACCCAGTGGTTTGCAAATTACTTAAAGGTATCAGAGTGGCGAATCCTCCCAAACCTAAGTATACATGTTTATGGGACATTTCATTGGTTATATCTTTATTTGATAAATGGCCAACAAATGATCTATTGTCCAGAAAACAGTTGTCAGCCAAGTTAGCTATGCTTTTATGTCTATCAGCTTGTAGACGTTCATCGGATATACGTGTACTGGATCTTATAGGTAGAGTATTTACACCGCAAGGAGTTTCCTTTCACATTACAGGACAAACAAAGACTTTATCAAGATGTATTGAGTATAATGCCTTTCCAGACAATGTCAAATTATGTGTGGTACAATGCTTGAAAGCTTATGAGGAATGTACTCGTTCTTTGAGACCGGAAGGTTCTACTCAATTATTAATTGCTCTGCAAAAACCTTTTAAGCCAGTGTCAGCGGCTACTATAGCCAGATGGTTGAGATCTGATATGCAAGAAGCTGGTGTTGATATTCAGATGTTTGGAGCACATTCTGTACGTGGTGCCATGGCATCTAAAACATACATGTTGGGTTCAACTATTCAAGACATTATGCGATGTGCTGATTGGTCGTCTGAATCGACTTTTAAGCAATTTTATTATAAACCGGTGGGTGATATAATAACCTCAGTGGTGTTTGGGAAGCATTAAACTACCATAATCGGAAGCCTCCGGTCCTGTAATAGAATAAAACATTTGCTAGAATTCGCTCCAAATATTTTCAATTCTATTAAGGACACGGAGGCGAGGATTATCCCACCCGGTTGTATTTCAATGTGATTGTAATAATTACCCGCCCGTATGTGATGTGAGTGCTGCTATACGGAGGTTACAGGTTGTTATTTCATTTCTTTCAGGTTCTGAAAAGAAATCGGAGGAAGCTCTTCGAGTTGAAGACTTTGGAGGACGTTATGATTCCTTGTTAATTCTTTCGCGTTGGAGGACAATGTTTGATATTGCAGTTAATTGTTCGCACTTGGACTTACTGATCGAGCAAAGAAAGAGGCTCATGGGAAGGTGTTGATGGCTCTTAAAGGGGCTGATGGGACATGATTGGTGCAAGAGCATCATAGGAAATGTAGTTTTGTGTTTTGTATAAACGTTTTTCATTGGCTGCTGTGTTCACAGTAAAAGAAAGAGAAAGCATAATCCTAGCCTCCATGTCCTTAATAGAATTGAAAATTCTTGGCGCCAATGCTAGCAAATTTTTTACTTCCCGCCGCAACTCAGGAGAGTTGTGGCTTTCCTGGTACATGCGGGTACAGGGAGGGAAAGACTGAGGGAGCGGTCTGGGAAAGAAAGGGGGACGTATTGAGATGGGTGGGAAACAAAAGGCTTGATTAAGGAACTATACTAATCACGAGAGTGGGGATAGCTGAGAAAAAAAGCGTATCCTGTAATTCTTTTTTGGGACCATACATTTGCTTTCCTTGGTTTTTTTCCACCGGCTCTGGTTACATTTCTTTTTAGAGTTTGAAAGGGGCATCAGAACAAAAGAGACAGCCTCTAGATAAAGAGCCTATAAAAGGATAATAAAAGCGCTTAAAAGACCCTGAGAAAGAGGGGTATAGTTGATGTCAGAGTATAAAGAGTTGTTTGAGGATCAAGCACGTATTCACATGATCTTCCTGTGCACTTCCCCATCCTCATAATCCAGTAAAGAAAGTGAGAGAACAGAATAGGACCCGCAAGGAGGGGCGGGTGAGGATTCATAACTCAAACTAGAAGACAGTTTAATTCCCAACGCCCACCAGTGTGGTGATGTCCTCTATCCCTCTCACATGAAATCCTCCAGACCTTTCCTTACCTTACACTCCCTATCTTTTTCCTGGAACAACCGGGGATGACCTACCATGGAAGCCTGTGCCTAAAGGAAAAGGAAAAACCAGAGAAGAAAGTTGCCATTGGAAAAGGAAGAACCCAGAGGTCATAACGACAACCACAGGACTGTCTTGCTTTGCTCCTAAGATATACTTCTCGAATTTAAATTTTTATTTTTTTTGCGTTTGTTCTGCTAAAAAGAAATAAACGCCAAAATAGAGAAGCGCCTCAGGCCTCCTAGATTTGTGTTTTGCCCATCGCTCCCACATTCACCCAAAGTAATAATCTCACTTTCTGATTAGGTCCAGTTAAACCTTTAAGTCATTTAAACCTGAGCTGGACCGCTGGTATCTACAGTACAGAGGAGACACGCTTAACTTAAGAAAATGTGTACAGCCTTTACAAGTACCAAAACAGTTAAAAAAGTTGCAAACACAACACAATAAAAATCTTCTACCGCCCAAATATATAAAAATAGAGAATAATTCAATGATCAAAATAGCATGAAAATGAAAAAAAAATCAGAAAGCGGATATGAGTTTTTTAACTGTTAAGCAAAAAATAGCTCCAAAAAGCTGAAAGCGTCAATGGTAGTCCACCGGCATGGTAAACTGGGACCTAGAAGTGATTTCAGGCTGACTGCATTGGGGAGCTGATGGAATAAACCAACCAGGTTCAACCGGGTCAGAGGTTGTGGCTTTGGCCTTAGTCTTGGAAATGGAAGTCAAGTCCTTCAGAGGGGCAAGGCAGCAGGCTGTATCGAAGAAGGGCTTCATAACAACAAAAATAGGAATTGGATGAGGTCCTGGTGAAGTATTCAGTGAAGTTGTAAAAAGCTCTAAAGCGGGAGAAATGTGAAATTCGGATCCAGGTAAGTCCTCTTACCACCTGGTTACTTTTGGCACTTTTGCACTGAAAAGTGTTTCTATGTTTGAACGTAGTCACTTTTTTGAGCTCAGATCCCTCTAGCGGGGCAAGGCTGTAGGCTCTCAAAGAAGACTTCACAAGTCTCAATACCTTCTCCACAATGTCCTCCTGAAACTGATTTGCTGCTGCAGAAAAGGTCCGAGTGTAAAAACCAGAATCTTCAGCCTAGCCACAACACAACCAAACATTTGTCTCAGGTTCTTAAGGAAGTTAGGCTGAGTATACCTTGACACAATCAAGGGTCCCAGGGAGCAAGGGACAGCAGTTAGGGGTAAGGAGTTACTCTTCAAGAAGCCACCAGCAGGGTCCCGGACAGGACCAGTTAGAATGTGGCAGCTGGGCTCTTCAGGAAAAAGGCTTCTTGCAGCTTGATGTGGCCCTGTAGCTTAACATGTTGTCATCCAACTGGCCCATGGCGTACATTTCTCTGTCCTGTGTATAAGAGGGAGCAGGTCCAGCTCTTCAGGTTTCCTTACAGGTCTCAAATAGCAGGTGCAGTGTTGTGAAGGAGGTGCCCAGGGATGCCACATTTCTGCCTGGCACTTGTAGGTGAAGGTGACTGCTGGCCACACCTTAACCAATAAGGAAAAGGGTACCATAAATAAATCTACCCTCTTTTGCTTTCGTTCCTGTGAGCCCTACTGCCAACAATCTCATAGTGCCCCTCTCTTCCTGAATCCAAGATGGTCCTGGATGGTCAAAACATTCTCCCCATGTGCAGATCATGTGTTTCCACCCCATAGATGTGGCCATGATAATGAGTAACTCCTCCTCGGTGGTCACTTCAAACCAGTTCTCGGGACAGCCACCTCCCCACTGCAATTGGAGCTTCTCTGACTGGAGGAACAATGTAAGGGGCTTATCCAGGTGTCTTCTGACATCTGCCTGTGACAGAGGAGGCCCCTTTGAAATCAAATACATTCCTGGGTACTACCCAAATGGTCGTTCTTCCAGAGGAACAGAAACACATACCCAGCCAAAGTTGGAGTCAAATGCTTTAGGCAGGATAAGGTTCACTTTACAAAAGCACTTTCTTTGATATCTGTTAAAAATCTAATTTTGTCAGTCAAATGGGCTTTTAATAAATAATTTAAAAAGTCCAAGATTGAAATTTCTAGGTGTTTCTAAGCTGAGGATAGCATTATTAAAATTAATATTGAATCCTATTGTTTCCCTATGGAACCGCCAGCCTTGCTACAGTGAAAATAGCTTTTAGATTATAGTTTCCCTAAGGACATGTTTAATAATAACTTTCTATATGTCCTACATTTAAATGCCATACATCCTGCCTTTTGGGCTGTAAAGCCTACTTAGGGTGTCATTAATATTTAAAAGAAAGGTTGAGACCAGTCAAAGGGTTTATTTTGACAGGTCAAATTGTTGTTTTTAAACTGCCCCAGTCAGTCTATTAATGGAGCCCTGAAGCAATGTTTACACTGTCACTGTAGTGGATGGAACGATAGGTGCTGCTGTCCACTAGCTTACTGACCCTGGGTAAACTTTGTTCCATATACTAGGGACTTATTAGGTATACCAAATAGGAGTCTAAACAATTTCAGCATGGTTAGAGGTCAGAGCACATGTACTGGGGCCTGGTATGCAGAGTCCAAGTGCACAGAGCCAAAAACTCAGCAGCTTTAGTCAACAAAAAAGGCACTTTCCTACAAATGCAAATGTGGATTAGCATTACATTGGCAGCTTCAAAATAGCCAGGACATCGCTTCTAGCCTGAACCCTGTAATTTGGCTATTTCTGAGCATCTCAACTACCATTTGTGGCAAATTGAGTATCTGTGGGAATTCAGCCAGGATAAAGATTATGGGGCAGATTTACAAGCCCCTTGCGACAAATTTGCGCAGCCGTTGCATCACTTCTGTAACGCAGCAGCGGCGTAAACCATGCGCCACGTTGCGACTTATTTACAACGTGACGCATCTAGGCAGATGCGTCACGTTGTAAAGCACTGCGCCACGTGAAACCTGCGTCAGGTTTCACGTGGGCGTTCCATCGCAGGGTGGGCGTTCCGTCGCAGGAAAGCCTCGTAAAACTGACTCAGTGAAAACTACAAGTTTTCACTGAGTCAGTTTTACGCCGCTGCTGCGTCAAACCCTTACGCCTGCTTGAAGCAGGCGTAAGGAGTGACGCACCACCTTTAAGTATGGGTGGCCCCTGTGCATTGCTGGAGCTGCGTCGCTCTTGCGACACGACTCCAGCAATGCGCCGCCCTTAAGCCACAAGATGCGACACGCATCTGCCTATCCTTGCGCCACGGTGCGCCGCATTGTAAATGCGACGCATCCGTGGTGGCGCAAGGAGAGAATTGCGTGTCGCATCTATTCTGGCGCATCCCTGCTGATTTGCAGAGGTGCGCCAGACCTTGTAAATATGCCCCATTGATGTTTTGCTTGAATCTGGCATTTAAATTGTGGATAGATTTTATTTTAGTGCTGATGTAGTAACGGCTTATAGCAATGGCTTACTTTCTGTTTCACTTCTATCATATGAGGGTGACCATCCATTAAGATCATTCTGAAAAGAAAACATTTCCCCAAATCTGCCTTGTTTAAAATATTATTTAAGTCACCCAAGGGAGGGAAAAGTATGTGCACCCTCTAAGCAGACATCAGAGGCAAGACTTACTAATGGTTTGCTCATGAACTCAAGGGGAGCATGATGTAGCAAAGTGGCTCAAACAGCAATGATGATTAACTTTCACCTGCTAAATCTATTTTGCTCCAAAGGTCAACCCTCATGCACTGACCAAACGTCTTTGTGCCAACCCCCTGTTAATGTTTGTACGGATGCTTGTCTTGAGCCACACAGCACAAAAACTGTAGGAGTTGGTGGGGAAGTGGAAATTACAGTATAGCTTTTTCCATAGTCTTTGGAGCATGCGCAACAAAACAGTGATATATTTAAAGATGAAGAATGTGGTTGGAAGCAAAGAACAAGACAGTAGCATTGTGTGCTTGCAAAAACAGTGTTGAACAGGAGGCTGAATGAGGATAAGCAGAAGTTGAGGTTAGCGCTAGAACAACAGTCCTAGGGAATAGGGTAGAAAGGGACCTTGTGATAACACAAATGGGACCTTTCCGAGAAGCTAGCTGTGCCCTAGAACATACAGTCAGACAGTCATTACTGTAACTTGGTCAGTACAGTTACACACACATTCCAAATAAAGAAAAGAATGTGTTGTTGCCATGCTGGTGTAAACTGCCTCATTCTCTCCGCATGAAAGATAGTCAATAAAATGCTTTATTAGCTGGTGAACAGAGCCCCTTACTGTAAAGTGACAGTAATACTTGTATAGCAAAATATCGCTGTGGAATTGCTGCTGATTGGTTGTGTAAAGATCACACGTAATCCTTTAGGAATGTATAAGTATGTAATAACAAGTGTAATCAAGAGAGCTCTTGGAACATTGTTACGTGATGCTTGCCAATTATCATTGCTGTCCTTCAGTAAACATTTGTGATGATACTAGGGGGCCGATTCCGATCTCGGCCGGTAGGGCTCCGAATCGGATTCGGCTTTACCGGATCCGATTCGGAGCCCTGTTTCCCGACCGAACCGTACGTGGGTCCGGCCGAGCGAGTACGATGCGGGTCGCCGACCGACTCGTCCGGGCGTCCCGACCGCTCCGACCGACTCGCTCCCGGCTTGAACCGCTCCGACCGACTCGCTCGGACTCGACTCGCACCGCGCAATGGAGACGTTCCCCGGCCGGGTAAGTACGATGCGCGCCGCGGGCGAGTCCGACCGAGCCGCGCACTCCGGCTCGAAAGAGCTGTCGGAGCCGTACTTTGGGGGTCCGTGTCGGACCCCCTTGTACGCGTAGCCGCGCGAGTCGCACACAGGGGGACCCATGGGTCCCCCTACCTGTGCGTGTACGGCGCGAATCGCTCGCCCAGTACCCGCTGTAGGGGCGCACTTGTCCGACTCGCACCCATTGAGTCAATGGGAGCCCGCGTACGCGTTGTACGACCGGCTCCCATTGACTTCAATGGGAGTCCGACCGACTCGAGTCCGATAACATACGGACGCATCGTACTCGTTCGGTCGGACTGCACGGGTCCGAGTCGGTCGGAAATCTCTCCGGGTCCGGCTCGGTTGGAGAAATTTCCGGCCCGAATCGGAATCGACCCCTAGATGTCTCCTGAAATTCACTCAGAAGTAGAAGAAATGTAAGCCCCCACATTGACATACAGTTACATCTACTAAATTAGCATGCTCTGGCTGTGCCCCTAATCCTAATGAATCACTGACAAAATATCGAAGGTCACAATATCCACCTACAAAAATATCGCAGCAAAAATATCGAGGACAAGAATATCGACATCCTATCTACATTGAGGTAAGTACAAAAATATTGAAAAAAAAATATCGATGTAAAAAATATCGTCGTTAAAAATATCGTTTTTAATTTAAATTAAAAAAATATTGTAAAATAAAGTAAATAATACATATAATTAAAAGAAACATAGCTAAAAATATTTTAAAATGCTTAAAAATTATAAGTAATATATAATTTAAAAATACATTAAACATACATATAATATATAATATATATATATATACTTACTTATTAATATGTTTTAATATTTATTTTAATAACTTATAAATTGTTTAATTTATTTTTATAAATTATAAATACATCTACACACATAAAACAATAATATAAATAAAAATTAAATAAATATATGTAACAAATTTAAAAAAATGTAAATTTAAAAATAATTATACAGTACATTAGCTAAAAAAATACAAAATATTAGATAGCAGAGAAAATCAAATTAGTATTCCCACTCCAGTGAGTGCAACAATAGGGAAAGTGTTGGATAGCGTAGGGGTAAAAATTACTATTCCCACTCCGGTGAGTGCAACAGTAGGGAAAGTGTTGGATAGCGTAGGGGTAAAAATTACTATTTCCACTCCAGTGAGTGCAACAGTAGGGAAAGTGTTGGATAGAGTAGGGGTACAAATTACGATTCCCACTCCAGTGAGTGCAACAGTAGGGAAAGTGTTGGATAGCGGGGGGTTAAAAATTACTATTCCCACTCCAGTGAGTGCAACAGTAGGGAAAGTGTTGGATAGCGTAGGGGTAAAAATTACTATTCCCACTCCAGTGAGTGCAACAGTAGGGAAAGTGTTGGATAGCGTAGGGGTAACAATTACTATTCCCACTCCAGTGAGTGCAACAGTAGGGAAAGTGTTGGATAGCGGGGGGGTAAAAATTACTATTCCCACTCCAGTGAGTGCAACAGTAGGGAAAGTGTTGGATAGCGTAGGGTAAAAATTACTATTCCCACTCCAGTGAGTGCAACAGTAGGGAAAGTGTTGGATAGCATAGGGGTAAAAATTACTATTCCCACTCCAGTGAGTGCAACAGTAGGGAAAATGTAGGATTGTGTAGGGGTTAAATTAACATACTTATAAAAAATTTTTTTTAAATAAATAACATTAATAATTATTTAACAAAATAATTATTAATAAATACCTATTAAATTAAAATAATATTCACTTAAATAACATTAAATTACTTCCCACCCTATTCCCTTATAAACACACAACGCGCTACACATAAAAAAATAACACAATTAATGTAATTATCAATTAATCAATTAATAAAAATTAATAACCAATTAATAATTAATTAACAATAAATGAATTAACAATAACAATAAATAAGTAATAATAATACATTAATTATCATTAATATAATTTTTAATTAACCAATTAATAAAAATTAATTACCAATTAATAATTAATTAACAATAAATCAATAATCAATAACAATAAATATACACATATTAACTAATTAATTATATTTAAATTACTTCCCACCCTATTCCTCTATAAACCCACAACCCGCTACACATTAAAAATAACATACATAATGTAATTACCAATTAATCAATGAATTAAAATTAATTACCAATTAATAATTAATACAATAAATTAATTAATAACAATAAATAAAAATTAATAATAAATTAATTATAATTGATGTAATTATAAATTAACCAATTAATATAAATTAATTACCAATTAATAATTAATTAACAATGAATAACAATAAATACAATTGTATTAATTAATTATAAATACATTACTTCTCACCCTATTCCCCTATACACCCACAACCCGCTAAACATTAAAAATAACATAATTTGTTTTTTTTTCTTTTACTTTTTTTTTTTTTTATTGAGCAGCTTGTGAATATTACAATCATATTGCCCTGGTAACAAGGGCAGCAGGTTTTTCTGTGACAGTACATTGTGTACAAGCTTTTTATCAATAAGAAACAACATCCTGAACAGAAGAGAGTGAATAAAAGAAAACAAACCGTTCCCCCCCCGCAACCCCCTTCCCCCCCCGGCACTTGTATGTACATTCATGGTTTTGGTGGCAATAATTATGGTTTATAACGTGCTAACTGGCAGTCCCGTAACGTGCGGCTGGCATGCACTGTTCACCTGTATAACTGGTCATGTCAGACCCGGCGAGGAGATATCCAGTAAGAGGAGCCCAGAAGTCCTTTGGACGAGATGCCTCAGGCAGCTCATCTGCGTATAGTGTCAATTGATCCCTGCAATATAGTAAATCCTGGAGCCACCTCCCGACCGTAGGTACAGCCCGTGCCCCCCAGCATCTTGCCACGGCCCTCTTTGCAAATAGGGTTGCTATGGCCACTAGTCACCTATTGCAAGGCTTAAGGTCCTGTACCCATCCCAGCAGGCACACCTCAGGTACACATCCAACATGCTCCAGAATGATAGCAGATAAGACCTGTGTGACACGTGTCCAAAATTGTAAAATGAATTAATTATAAATACATTACTTCCCACCCTATTCCCCTATACACCCACAACCCGCTAAACATTAAAAATAACATAATTCATTTAATTACAAATTAATCAATGAATTAAAATTAATTACCAATTAATAATTAATTTACAATAAATTAATTAACAATAACAATAAATAAAAATTAGTAATACATTAATTATAATTAATATAATTATAAATTAACCAATTAATATAAATTAATTACCAATTAATAATTAATTAACAATAAATTAACAATGAATAACAATAAATAAAAACATATTAATTAATTAATTATAATTAAGGGGCCCATTACGATACCCGGCGTAAAAAAATCCGCCAGGCATGGAAGCGGCAAAAATCCGCCCGCACACACCGCCTGAACACCGACCACGCCATTATGAGTACACAAACTGAAAACCGCCATCGGCGAAAAATCATACAAAATACCGCCCGCCATCGTCCGAGTCGGAGTCAAACCGCCCGCCACGGACGGAAACACGCACGACAACACAAAACCGCCCGCCCACACGGCCGACACACCGCACGTGAAATTACGATCGCACCGCCATGAGCGCGGAAAAACAACAAAAATACCGCCCGCCAGCGCAAACAACGCCGATGAGAATCGACACGGCAGAAGCCATGGCGCCCACGTACCTGCACAGAAACCATCCGCACACAAAACCAATAGCACACAACATGGCCAACAAGTCCACACAGCAAGGCACGCACAAATACACAAGCACAGTACACATCCCGAAAACACCCCCGGACAAACAAAAAATACAAAGGCCAGAACCCCAGACACAACACACCTGAAAACAACAGACCATGAGGACACACCCACATAGGTGAGTACAAAAGCAGCACTCCCACAGACCACAACCCCTTGCTACATTGCAAACCAGAGAGGAGAGGAGAGGACACAGTGACACAGCAAGGACAGCAGCACACCACAGAAACGCACACATCACAACCACCACCACCACCAAACACCGGCACCACAAACCCCCTGCACATTACACAACACACACCGCACCAGCACCACAAACACCATGGCACCACAAAGGATGCCCAAGTTCACGCCCATGGAGCTGACGGTCATGGTCGACGAGATCATCAAGGTGTACCCACAAATCTATGGGAACATGGTCCAGCACACACCACTAGCCACCAGAAACAGAATGTGGACCCGGATCGTAGACCAGGTCAATGCAGTCGGGACCCTGCCCAGGAACAGAACCGAGATAAACAAACGTTGGAATGACGTAAAGAGCCTGGTCAAGAAGAAGGAGGGCAAAAACAGAGAGCTGGCTGCCGTCACTGGCGGAGGGAATCCCGCGCTCTTTAAGACCTTCAAAGCGTGGGAGGAGAAGGTGCGAGTCGTAATACATCCGGAGATCCTCGCCGGATTAGCAGGGAGAGTGGAGGCTGGTAAGTACAAACTAATGTATACCAGCACACCGCTATGTACACACATGCGCAACCACCATGCCACAGCTCCCAGGGACAAACACCCCCATGTCCAGCACACAATACACAACACATCACACGCACATGCAACAGACACTACCACACACAGGCCAAACCGAACAACTGTAAGATGCGTGGGGACATGTGTACACTAAGCCAGCCACGTAACCACCAACAGGTCCCCAAATATGCCAGAAGCGCCACAACGAGCACCCACCACACCCATGTGTCCGCCACAGCTGCACCAACTGACAAGTAACAGGTAAGTGGCAGGAACACAAAGTGCAGTGGGTCGGAGAGGGACAGCTGAAGTACAACACCCACCAGGCCCCCACTCCCACAGACCAGCAAGGTGGAGCACTCCCCACACCCATGTGTCAGGCACAGCTGCACCAACCGACAAGTAACAGGTAAGTGGCAGGAACACAAAGTGCAGTGGGTCGGAGGGGGACAGCTGAAGTACAACACCCACCAGGCCCCCACTCCCACAGACCAGCAAGGTGGAGCACTCCCCACACCCATGTGTCAGGCACAGCTGCACCAACCGACAAGTAACAGGTAAGTGGCAGGAACACAAAGTGCAGTGGGTCGGAGGGGGACAGCTGAAGTACAACACCCACCAGGCCCCCACTCCCACAGACCAGCAAGGTGGAGCACTCCCCACACCCATGTGTCAGGCACAGCTGCACCAACCGACAAGTAACAGGTAAGTGGCAGGAACACAAAGTGCAGTGGGTCGGAGGGGGACAGCTGAAGTACAACACCCACCAGGCCCCCACTCCCACAGACCAGCAAGGTGGAGCACTCCCCACACCCATGTGTCAGGCACAGCTGCACCAACCGACAAGTAACAGGTAAGTGGCAGGAACACAAAGTGCAGTGGGTGGGACGGTGGACAGCCCAAGTACAACACACACCAGGCCCCAGTCCCACAGCACAGCAAGGAGGAGCATCCCCCACACCCCACACCCACGTGTCAGCCACCGCAGTGCACAACGACAGCCGAAAGGCAGACATCACGGTCCACAGCAATCGGTGTCAGTGGGTGTACAGCCACCCCCACGACCCACTACACCCCCCACCCCCACAGACCTGCAACATGGAGCACCCCCGCTAAGAGCCATGTGGCATCCAGTACAGTGCACGCACGAACAACTTGCAGGTGGGAAACTGGACAGGGCTGGATTACTGGAGGCATGAGGACCATAACACCACCAACACATGGGACATGTCACGTAGCACACGAACACGCAGCACCGCCCACCGTCACAAACAAGTGAACAATGTGCACACGGACATGAACAGCAGACTCACACCCCACATGACCCATCACAGACATAGCAACACCCAAGGAGCCACGTCTGCATGCACAAGCCACACTGAATATAGTCCCACACGGCAGCCACTGTGCAACTCATCACACACAACCGAAACACCATTGAAGTCCTGTCCATGTAGCCCCTACTGCCTGTCAACCACACACCCCACAACTACGCCTATGTAAGACAAACAACACTAGACGCAACAGAGCGGAACAACATAAATGCACACGAACACCACTGAACCCATCAAACACACAGACACACCATGCACATACAACATACCATCCATCCCATCCGTCAGCCCCAGTCTCATGAAAGGCATGTCATCCGCACAGCTGCCACACATACAGCAGTCACGCTAAGACACATGCCCATGACCAACCATGTGCCAGAAGTCAATTAAGCGCACGACACACTGTGAGCAACAACACACAACATGGGCCACACCCCCCGAGCACTGCAGTGATGCACATGGCACAGGGCAGCACGCACACCAAGGAGATGGGACAACTGCAATACGTTGGCTGGCACACAACTATCACTCACTCATAACGATGCGTCCAATGCCATGTCCAGTAACCACAACAGACAGCAAATATGCAGGGCATGTCAGGCATGCACACACCTCAGACCATGCACTGTCATGCTGCCACAACACATGTCACGTTCGGCACCCATGGCTCACAGCATGTACCCCAAAAGCATATACCCTCCCAAATGCGAATCTGGGGCATGGCCCCCATGTTGCCATATGCGTTCCTAAGCGTTCCATTTGAACCCCAAAAGCATATTCCCTCCCAAATGCGAATCTGGGGCATGGCCCCCATGTTGCCATATGCGTTCCTAAGCGTTCCATTTGAACCCCAAAAGCATATTCCATCCCAAATGCGAATCTGGGGCATGGCCCCCATGTTGCCATATGCGTTCCTAAGCGTTCCATTTGAACCCCAAAAGCATATTCCATCCCAAATGCGAATCTGGGGCATGGCCCCCATGTTGCCATATGCGTTCCTAAGCGTTCCATTTGAACTCCAAAAGCAAAGTACAAACCAGACCCAGGATGGGCCAGGAGCCCGCATACACCAGAGTCACAATGAGTAGGGGCAAAGCAACACACCCATCGGCATGGCCAATCCGTCCCATGCCACATGTGCACAGCACACAGTCCCATTGCCTAGCACACACACCTACAGATGCCACAGCCACACACTCGCCTCCGGGAAACCCATGTACGAGATTGCACGAACTGCCAATGTCAGACGACTAATACATACTTCGCCAGGTGCAACACAATAACAAATCTCATTCTCTCCACAGGTGACGAACTGCTGGACGCTGGGGATGGAGACAGCAGCCAGCACAGCCAGCCTACAAGCCCCCAACGAGGACACACGGATCTGGAGGATCTGTCCACCTCTTCGGACACGGACCACCAAGCTGGCCCATCTGGCGTGGCAGGGCCCAGCCGCTCCCCAGGACCCCTCCTACCCACCAACCCATCATCCAGGGATGCTGAACAGTCCCAGTCCCCTGCTGCCACTGTCGTTGCGGCCACACCCACGGTCATTGCGGCCACTACCACTGCCGCAACCGCCACCATCGCCGCACCGACCACCACCGCCTCCACCACCACCACGTCTTCGCTGGCACCAGCCCCAGCGCAGGTGGTGGCCCGGCCGACTGGATCCACCCTGGGAGCCACAGCGAGGACCGTGGTGAGCAATGTGGCTAGTGGGCAGGCCGGTGGCAGCAGGACTGGTAGGAGGAGCAGGGTCAGGGAAACGCCAGCCTCCCCTGGGAGCCATGCCCTGCCTCAAATGGCCAGAGTCCTTGGGGCCTATGAAGAGGCCCAAGGACAATGGGCCAGGTCTGCTACTGACACGCGGGAGGTGCTGGGGGTGCTGAGGTCCATGGACGCCCATATGGGCCAATTCGTGTCCCGTATGGACCAACTCGTGGACCTCATGGGCCAGCTGGTGGTGGCGGTGGGGTCACAGGCAAGGCCAGCAACACCACCTCCGCCACCACCTGCTAGGGCGCAGGCTCGGGCAGCAGTGTCCACTTCCCCTGCGTCCACAGCCAGTGAGCACACCTCACCCACCACCAGCAGGTCGCCACCACACACCCCCTCCCAAACGTGGAAGGGGCCGTCCGAAGAGGAAACAGATCTCCCGGGAGGACTTCGCACGCTCCAGTCGCAAGTGAGGCAGCCAGCCAGCCTTCCGCCAGCCTTCCTTGACCAGCCACTGCATTGACTTGCTCTACGATCCCACTCCACACAGCCATCTGGATGGCATGTGTGTGTTGGACTATGGACATAGAACCAGTGGGTACACCCTGATCATCACGCAGCCATGACCGACAGCTCATTGTCACTGCACGCACCACTTTTGTCATCACCTTACACACAATCACATGTCACAGTTTGTAATAAATGCACCTTTTTCACTAACTGCTGTTTGTGCCCTGTGTCTTTATTGTACGGAATACAACGGCCACCTTGGGCGGAAAGGCACCTGATGCGTGGCATGGAAATGGAATCCGGAGGGCCTGTAGGGACCTAGGGGTGGGAGACAGAACAGGAGCACATTCAATGAGTGTGTCACACACCCATCACACAGTACATGTCAACAACTACAAGCAATGTACACACATCTCACAGAGCAATAGGGCACAATGCCACAGTCACCAACAGTGGCATACTACCCTGGCCATGGAGCGTTGACACACTGCACGCAGTGAACATACGGCCACCCTGACACAGCACACACACACCTGCATAGATACAGACACATCATCCGTCGTACATGGACACTCACCGTCAAGTGAAGTAGCGGGCGATGAGCTGCTGGCGCACATTCCCAGCTTCCTCCTCTCCGCTGTCCACCTCACTCGAGCTGTCCTGGTCTGCGGGCTGGGGCCCTGGTTGATCTCCGTCATCCACAATGAGGGGGATCTGCTTCCGAATGGCCAGATTGTGCAGCATGCAGCACGCCACCACTATCTGGCACACCTTCTGTGGGGAGTACGCCAGTGCACCCCGGTGCGGTCCAGGCACCTGAACCTGGACTTGAGGAGGCCAAAGGTACGCTCGACCACACGTCTGGTCCTCCCATGTGCCTCATTGTATCGATCGTCTGCTGGGGTGCAAGGATTCCTCAATGGACTGAGCAGCCATGCCCCATTCGGATACGCAGAGTCACCTGGGTGTGAGGGACACAGAGAACCGTTGCTATTCCAACTGGACAGGGGACAGCATCGCACAACCAGCACGCTACACCACTCCACATACTCACCGACAATACAGCCACGATCCTGTTGCAGATTGGCCATCAGTCGTGGCAAGATGCTGTTGCGCATTATGTGTGCGTCATGGGCCGAGCCTGGAAACTTTGCACACACGTGGGTGATCACCATGTCCGCAAGGCACACCACTTGCACATTCAGGGAGTGCGTGTGCTTCCTGTTGCGGTACAGGTGCTCAGTGGCCTGTGGTGGAACAAGGCCAACATGAGTGCAGTCAATGGCTCCCACGACGTGTGGGATTCTGCCAAGGGCATAGAATGCACCCTTCACTGCCGCCAATTCACGAGCCCTGGGGAATCTGATGTACCTGTTCCGGTACAGCATCATGGCTGCCAGTACATCCCTCAGCACCTTGCTGAACATGGGCTGGGACATCCCTCCTCCACTGCCCACTGTGTGCTGGAATGACCCAGTGGCGAAGAAATGCATGGCGGCCATCACCTTAGCCGTGGGGGTGACAGCAGTCGGATACACCCTGCGGGGACGGAGATGGGGCTCTAACATGGCACACAGTCGATGCAGAGTTGGCCTGTCCAGCCGAAACTTCCTGATTACCTCTGTATCGTCCATGTCCGCCAGCAATTGGTATGGGCGGTCAATGTTCGGTCTCCGCCTGGGTTAAATGGCAGAGGACACATGTCAAAGCAACACGGCACATAGCAATTTCGCATACACATCACTGACATGACTGAGCAAGCACATGAGCCACAGCCCAGCTGTCAAGCTGGGACGGCACGGCCACAATACACTTACACAGGTCTCCCAACAATGGCAATGGCAAGTGAGACATACCACTGCCATGTGCATGCACATGGGGATCTAGGCCCCAATGACTTGCGGGGCGTGCTGATGGGGACTGACTGCATATTCGTCAAGCGGCAACGCCACGGCAACATGAGTGTCTGCTGAGCATGGTACTGCTTCCGAGGCTGGATGAGTATGGCACACGACGACGACTGATGTGGGCACGGGCTGAGCGGCCAATACAAGTGGGACCTGTGGCACGAGGGGATATGAGACAGTAGTAGGTGTCAGCACTGCACCCTATGTACAGCACTGTACGGATCACAGCTCCCGAAACATTGACTGGTGTCCACATTGACAGCCCCATGCCAAGACGGCTGTGTGCTTGCAGTCACACGTCACAGGTGAGAGGTTACATTGCACGTGCCAGGTGGCAGTCGTACATAGTGGGAGCTGGCATGTGTGTGCATGTGTCTCCTGTTCAGGATCCACCAGATGGGCGCTGACTCTGTACTGACCATTGGACACAGCATGTTCCGTGGAAGGCTTGTGTGTGTGGGATGGTGGCACTGGATGTGCCTCCGTTGGGTGGGGGGCCATGCACAGGGCGGGTACGTCGATGATTGCGCATTGTTGGTCACGGTGGGTGCACCAGCTAAGATGTGTTGCCCTGTGTTCAATTCCTATGTCCGCATGATGATGGACTGTGGATGTGGGCAGACTACACATTGGTCGATGTGCTGTCTATATGCATGTGCCTTCACACCAGGCACAGCTGCCCCTGCACATGTGACCCCTGCTGGACTCGCTGCTGGGTCTGTGGAGCTGATGCACCTTCTGCGCGTGGGGCGGACAGCTCTCCTCACTTCCCTCATTGCGCATGTCATGTCTTTGCCGCAGGTGACATGGATCATGGAGGGCCCACATGTACGCGTGGGTAGGCTACACATGATTGTTCACTGGTCGCCACCCCAGTCAGTGTTTCGAATGGGAAGGTTGTCGTGCTGGTGGTATGTTCGATGTGGCGGATGGGCGGGCCTAGGTGCGGGCTTACATTCCGGACATGGGGGTAGTTGGATTGGCGACTAGTTGCAGTACACACGGGACACGTCTCTTCCTTTCCACATCTGGGTAATCCCTTGTACTAACTGACAGTGATACAGTCATCTTCGCCCCAGCCCTCATGTCCTCCCCTCGCCCCCCAATATGCATGCTCACCTGCGAGGCTAGCGCTTGCACAGGCAGCCCCAAGCTCGCACCAGAGAGGGCAAGGAGTGTATGTGTGGGTCCAGTTGCACGAGTGGGCTGTCTCAGGGTATGATGTGTGGCGGGACGCCGTCCACCTGCGTGGTGCCCCAAATGGAGACCCGGCCTGCATGGACTATGCATCACAGTCTTCGCCTTCCGGATCCGCCACCTGCGACACCCAGTGGCTGTGGCTGCCCTTGCGGCCATGCCGCGTCCGTCTGTGGCTGATGGCCCACACATTCACTCTTTGGCCTCTCTGGGGAGGGCTC